>CM073482.1:52224285-52886428 GCA_037074505.1 Albizia julibrissin
CTTTTTAACAGTTCCCCTGGACTGCACAAGTAGTCCAACTTCTGAGAAACCTCCTCCACCGCCATCTGAGTGGTATGCATCTTCCACATCCTTCTTGTTCATTATTTCTGTGTTCCTGTACCCTAAAATATTATCCATTCACCAATTGCAGGTTAGAGGACACATTAATTGATCTTTACTTGTCTGGCTACAACAACCCAGCTGTAGCTTATACAGCGGTAGTGCCCTTGGAAACAGATGATGGATCTGAGTTAGCAACTGATGGTTTGTTCACATTCTCCAATCTACATAGCTTTGTTAGAAAAGTAAAGGAAAAATGTGATATCTAAGAAAGCTACTAATGGACCTGTTTCACCTAGGTACACAGGATAACAATACTTATGAATTGGAAGAAGGTGAATGGATCCCAGAGGATGCAAATGGTATAGCTGATACTATGATAGATGAAGGTATTCTGCTTTCATATATATGTGTGCACACATACACAAACCTCCGATTGCAACAGAGATGTTATTTGTCTTCATCTTATCACCCGTGTCTCTGGAAATTCGTTTCCTGTTTGATGAAGCATTATAAAGTGAACAAAAGCACTTTGGCTTTGGAAAAGTGTGACAATTTTACTTCAGAGACATGGTCTATCTTGGTTGAAAATGCTTCTATTTATTTTCATTTACTTGGTAATGGTATGGATCATTATAAATGTTTCAACAGATGAAGAGAAATGGCGTGCTCAGTATGGTCAAGTCATTGATTCTGGAAAAGAGGTGGTTTCAGAGTTTTCAGCTGTGGACTTGTGGGAATGGGAAATGGTTCGAGGATTCCGAAAAAATGGAAAAAAAGAGGTGGCAAGGTTGGTTGGAAGATTAGTGAAACGATCCACTAAGCTTCATCCTTCTATGCCTTCGGGTTGTGGAAAGTTTAGATCTGCTCCTATCTGTGAAGCTCATCTCGATCTGGTACGAGTCAAAACAGGTCTGCATTTTGTTCTTGGATACATAATTACGTACATCACCATGTTAAACAAGACATAATTATTAATATTAGTATGTTATATACAAGAGGTGATGATTATTTATTTTCAAATTATCTTACACTCTTTTCCATGCATATGCTCATGCTCTGTCTGCAATAACAAGTTCAAATTCTATTATTCTACTGAAAACTCAGTATTTATTTAGATTTTTTCGTATGAATTTCTCTGCCATGGTTGAGCTGGAATCAACAGTCAAGGATGGCAGCTTATGTGGAAAATTTTAAATATCGGGATTTCTAGTAGTATGGTAATACTAGAAATATTTCCTGGATTAAGTATGGCTGCTTTTCATCAGGACAAGTGTACAAATTGCGAAATCCTAGTGCAAGTTATTTAGCTTCACTGGCAACATATGATTCTGCCAATCCCACAAAAGAATGGGGATTTGCTCCATTATCATTTGATTGGAAAATTACCCGTATATCTAAATCCGGCGAAAGTTCTGCATCAGCTTCTGGTGGAGTATGCAAGGAAAAAGGTCTGCCTGTGTTGCCAAATCAGTTAGCTGCATCTAAGGTGTGTATTTTGATTAATCTAAGCAAGTCATCGCATTTCATTCAGACTATATAGAAAAGTGTGCCAAACTCTTAACTAGTTGACATAAATGTCAGTTCCAACTAACAAGGTAGAGCCAGAAATAGACGCATGACTTCTAAAACTTATTTAAGTTGTTTAAATTCTCAATGCTTTGCCAGCCTAGAAGCTGTCAGTACAGAGATAGAGCAGCTGAAAGAAGAATGTTGCATGGTGCTTTTAATGTGGGGCCTGGGCAGAAGAATCCAATCGGTTGTGACAATGATACACCTTCATCACCTGTTGCTAATTGTCCGCAAGAAGCTGCAGCTGAAGCACTGGAGATGTCATTTGGGGCTGGTAGTTATGCTAGAAAAATTTTGAAAAGCATGGGTTGGAAGGAGGTACATTCAAAGTTCTGAATATCTTGTAGAATTTTGATTATAGACTGCCATATGGAACTTTTTAATTTCTTAACTTGTGATTCACTTATACCTTTTGATTATTTCAGGGGGAAAGGCTTGGTAGCTCCACAAAAGGCTTGTTGGAACCTATTCAACCTGTTGGAAACATTGGCAATGCAGGTTTGGGGTGGTCTCGCCATGGGAAAAAACGCTAGCCATACTGTACTATGTGTAATGTTCGTTGCTTGGTTCGAACTTTGGTATTCGGATAGTTTTCCTCGTCATCTTATAATGATAGGGAAAATCTGTTAGAGCAGTATCTGATGCACTAAGAAGACTAAATGGAGATGGTTATCTTTAAACAGCTGCCCTTTGCAGGAAGAAGAGAAGTATGGCTCCTCTCTTGGTCTTTTATTTCAAGAGGAGAAATATTTTAGGGGAACGGTACCAACTAACTATTCGACATTTTGAATTTCTTGGTCGAGACCAGAAACCACATCAAGCTGAGGCGGGCTTCATTCCAAATGATCAACATTCCCATATGAAATAGAGTAATTGTGGGTCAAATCTGTAAAATAACAATGGGTATTTTCTTGGTCCATGGCTAGTTTACATGGGTTCTGAGCAAGTAATTCAGCTGTGGGACCATGATCAGGTGATGAGAAAAAACCAGATTTCATGAAATCCGATTTTTTTGCATAGAGCCCAAGCTTCAACTTAGAGGAGGCTGAACCCGAGAATTTGCTTCAGACCTCCATTTACTTGACTTCGAGTTGATATGATCTATAAGGGGAAGGCTTTGAATATATTCCAGACGTGGGATTCGCTGATGTTTTTCTCAAGAGCAGACCAAAAACTGAACCTGGGCCTACCCGCGAACCCAAAAAAAAAAAAATCAAATGAAAATGACAGAAAATTACCCATAGGTCCCAGGTTAAAAAATAAATAAATACAGGTCGGTCCTCATATTTCATTTAATCTTAATGTCTTAAAGAATTTAATATTTTTAAGTTTGCCCTGTAGATGATGCAATTCATTTGTAAATATAAAAGTTTGGCTTATAACATTAATTTGTATATTTGACTAGTGAATGGTGCAATTTAACTTCAAGATATAAAAACTGACTTTAAACATAAAATTTTTAACACTTATTGGTAATTTTTTTTCAAAATAATATTATATACCAAACATATCAATGGTCTGAGGGGCCAACTATGACGAAGATAAGCGATCTTCTATTTGAAGATTTGATCAACTATTAATTTATACCATGTTTAACCTTGGAGATCCCCTCTTTCAGTAGTTTTTATGGACAAGCCAAAAGTGAAAATTGAGGAAATGAAACGAAATTAAAATACTTTAAATTTGAATGATCCAAGGAAAAAAGGCATCCAAAATTTCCCTTTCTTTCAAATCAAAACTAGCGTGAGAAAGCGTGATGCTGGATGACTTGTGATCATGGAAAACGTCCAGACAGTAGCAAGTTACTTGGTTCAGGCCACAAGCCAAATTATTTCGCTTGCATGTTTACTATAATAATAAATAAACAAGTCAAGTTAGCGTAAATAGTAAAAACTCGTATTCTAAAGTAAATGGTTGGGAGTTAAATTAAATTCCTTACCTTTATGTAGAGCATACGCAGGAAAAGTTTACATTTTATCTTCACCACCCAAAAAAGGGATTAGTCCCTAAAGTTTCACCAAAATAGGGCCCTAGGCCTTGCCGCCTTGCTATGGTACTACCTACCAAAAACCGATGAACAAACAAAATATACAATTAGCAATTCACAACGAAGACAAATGATTCCTTCCTCCAAAACCACATTTTAAATCTTTGGTTATATCAATTGACAATTTCGTCAGATATCTTCTCGCAGCTATCTTTCTTCTCAGATGCTGCATCTATTTTCTCATCCTCCATTGAGCTCTTCTGTTGCAATTCGCGTTTCAGTCTTTGGATCACGTTATCCTTCTCCTCTAATTTTTCTTGCATCATAACAACCTGCAGCGAAAATCCATTTAGCTGTGTCCAGATGAAACAAAATAGCGTTGAGAAAAATAAGAGACTTCATCAATAAAGCATACATTTTGGGCTCTACCACCAGCTGGTATAACAACCTAATAACATAATTCATAAAACCTAGCAAAGAGAATTCTGCTTCTACTAGTGTTGGACGATATACTAATAATCAATACAGCATAAAGGGTAAGAGAAAAACACTAAAGTAAAAGGTTTTCTCAGATACAGTTACTTTCAGTCAAAGCAAAGGCTGCCTAAAGCACAACTGAAATTGAGGCAATCCTTGATTAAAATCAAAATATGACGGAAGGAGCAAGTGATACCATTTCATTGGATCTTTCCACATCATTTGTCAGCCCCTCCATAAATTTCCGCAATCCTGTAACCAATGTTTAAGATTAATATTACATAAATTGCAAACATAATGAAAAACATTCATAAACAGATCACATAACTTCTAATCGCTGAAATCAAATTTACAGATGAACAGAATATAAATATCCAAGTTTTCACCCCATCCTACGGTCTAAACTTCCTCCCTAGGTAAAGTTTAACATTTTTAAAATGTCCTAAGATCAACAAATTGATGAATAACAATATTAAAATATTGCACACTTCAAATCACAGTTGTCAATGGTTTTTGGAAGCCAATGGCAGCAATGCCAAAAATCACCACAGATAATGACTGGCATAGCCATAGCAGCCGTTGATGACTAACACTGCTTTTTTTTTTTTAATCGAAACAAACACTGCTTCAAATGATCAGTGTCAAAATACTACATCTGATTATGCACATCTATTTTCAAACGATCATCAGAGTTGTGAATAACTTCCTCAATGAATCTTAGAAAGGTCACACAGCAAACTAGCCATACACTGATATGGTTTAATTGTACAAGACTCATCCAACAAATTACCTTCAAATTGACTTCTGAGTTCAGAATTCTGGGATTTCTGCAGTGCAAGTTTCATTGCTAGTTCATGTATCTGCGCATCCAAAGGGGAAAAAGAGAACAAAAACCCCGTCAAACAACATTTGAGCAGTAAACGCAAGATTGATTAAAAATTAGTTGTATTAATGTGTCTTGAGAAAAAGGAAAATCGTAAAACCGTCGGTCATGACAGTATGCCTATTGAAGTTTGGAAGTGTTTAGATGAAAATGGTGTTTTGGCTTGCTGAGCTTTTTAATGAGATTTTACAATCTTAGTGCCTCTTTGGGAACACAGTGAAAAAGTGGCTTTTTTTTCAGTGTGGCTTTCGTAGAAGCCAAATGGAAAAAAAGTCATATTGTTAATGTGATTTGTGTTTGGATTAGCAATGGGAGAAGTGGTTTTTTTTTTCTAAACCTAGTGAAAAAAAGCCAGAAGCTACTTCAATGAGCTTCTAAAAAAATTAGTTTTTTTTCCAAAAGCTCATTGAAAGCTAATGTGTTCACAAACGCGTCTGCATATGTCAAATGGGCTTTTACCCTCCAAATGAGCTTTTTTCTCATTCTAATGAGACTCCAAACAGGCCCTTAGATGGTTGGAGGAAAAGCACTTTAGTCCCTATTTACAAGAATAAAGGGGATATCCAAAATTGTACTAGCTACAGAGGGATAAAGCTTATAAGCCACACAATGAAATTGTGGGAAAAGGTGATTGAACACATCGAGATTGGATACTCTAATTTCGAAGAACCAATTTGGATTCAAGCCAGGAAGATCCACAACAGAAGCAATTTACTTGCTGAGGGGGTTAATGGAGAAGCATCAGAGCAAAGGAAGGGACTTTTATTGACTTGGAGAAAATTTATAACCGCGTGCCAAGAGATGTACTTTGGAAAGCCTTAGGGTGTACGTGTTGCATATATTAAGGTTATACAAGATATGTATGAGGGGGTAACTAGTGTGAGAACATCTGGAGGTGAGACAAAGGACTATCCTATAAGGATTGGCCTTCAGCAGGGATCAGCCTTGAGCCCTTATTTGTTTAATTTGGTTTTGGACGTTCTAACTGAGCGTATACTCGAAGAAATCCTCAAGTGCATGCTTTTTGCGGATGATATTATTCATGTGGCTGAGACAAGAGAAGAAATTAATTCTAAACTTCAGTTATGGAGACAAACCTTAGAGACAAAGGGTTACCAACTAAGTAGAAGTAAGATAGAATATATGCATTGCACTTTTGATAGGAGGGGAGTAAGAAGTGATTTGGAGGTCAAATTGGGAAATCAGGTTATTCTATAGGTGACAAAGTTCATATATTTGGGATCAATTCCACAAAAAAAAGGTGAAATTGATGGAGATGTTATTCATAGAATTCATGCCGGGTGGTTTAAATGGAGAAAAGCTACTTGAGTTATTTGTGATCGAACAGTACCTAATAAAGTCAAAGGAAAATTTTATTGTACTACTATTCGACCAGCAATGCTTTATGATAGTGAATGTTGGGCTGTGAAGAGGCTACATGAGTACAAAGTAGGGGTAGCTAAGATGAGGATGTTGAGATGGATGTGTGGTCATACACGAAAAAATAAGATTCGTAATGAACTTATATGAGGAAGGGTGTAAGTGGCTCCTATTGAGGAAAAAATAGTACAAAATTGTCTGAAGTGGTTTGGGCATGTATAGAGGAGGCCATTAGATGTGCCAGTGAGAAGTGGCAGATCAAGTTGTTTGGAGCCCCGTTAAAAAGGGTAGAGGAAGACCAAAGAAAACGCTTAATGTGGTTAATGAGTAAGATCTCTTAATTAATAATTTATCCTAAGATTTGGCTTTTAAACAGAGCTCAATGGTTTCGTTTGAACCACGTAGCCGACCTTCCCTAGTGGGATTAATGCTCTATTGTTGTTGTTGTACGTAAATATCACTATCATGTATGTGAATACCATATGACTGTTATTCTAAATAATCTTTGATTGAAAAAAATAGAAAGAGAGAGGTGATTTGGAAATCTTCTTTGTGCTCCCAAATAAAAATCAACAAAAAGGACAGTTGCCCTTGTGATATATGGTAAGAGATTTCTAAGGGGCTTTACTGTAATTAGCTTTGGCAAAAGGGTGAGTATTGCCTTTCGAGTTAGATAAAAGAGAGAGAACAATGATCGGAGACGTGTCTAGGTAATGGGACATATCTGTTGTACCTATCCTCTTTTCCCTTCTTTCGAATGATTATCATTTTTGCTCTTCTACATATATCACCCTTGAGTAGTAATTATAGAGGTATAATAACTATTATATCTTGTTTGTGCAATTAAAAAAAAAAATCTTCCTTCCCTTGTGCACCCTAGCATTTTCATTTTGGCAGAACACACATTATCTCAGCAGCCTGCCAAGGGCATTCATTAATATATGTCCATAATGCATGAACATTCAAGTCAAAATACTTTTGCCAACCATTTAGTCCCTTTCATGTCCAACAACTCAATAAAAATAAAATAAACTCCCAAAAAAAATAATAAAACGACAGAAACAAAAAGCAAATCATATAGCAGCACCTTTCCCTCAGAAGCTTGATTCCCAATCTCCTCATTTTCCTCCTGTAGGGTTCTACATTTAGCCATCAGCATCTTCCCCATCTTACTCTGAGGAGTGAAGTTTACAGCAGCAATGTTATCTTGCAACTCCTTTACCTTTTTGTCCTTGTCCTCAACTAAATTCTGCCATCAAATTAGAACTCTTGTAAGAACTTTAAAAGTTATCAACAATACATACAAAAAGTTAA
Source organism: Albizia julibrissin (assembly GCA_037074505.1). Lineage (NCBI taxonomy): Eukaryota > Viridiplantae > Streptophyta > Magnoliopsida > Fabales > Fabaceae > Albizia > Albizia julibrissin. The sequence goes on from CM073482.1 coordinate 52,231,959, forward strand.
CACCACACTAAAACCAATAGATTATCTACCTCAAGCAACAGGAATAAGAAATCAAGATAAAGTTAAACACGGGCTATAAGACATCAAGATCAGATGGTGATCCATGTAAAAGGGCAAGCACATCTCGGACACAGCATGAAGATTGAAGCACATGGATATATCTCTGGAATTTGAAGGTGCCAATCAATTCTTACAACTGTTGTCTTGAAAATCTCATCTATGTATCCGACCACCCTCTGCCCCACTGCGAGCCATCCTCTCTGACTTGTTCTTAGTGGAAGACTATTAACCAAACATCCTTTGTTCCCAACATTGTATCACAGTTCCCCTTCATATTCTAGCCTCCAAAATAGCATGTTCTTGTAACAACTTACTCTACTTAACAAGGGATAAAACTAGAGCTTTGTAATAAATAGAATATGTCCATAAGTAAAAACTAGAGCTTTTTGAAACCAAAGAAATATCTTCGACTAACTGTTTCCTATTAGGGCCTCAGTTAATACAATTAACTCACTCCACTTCCTATGCCAGCGTGTCCTAGTGACACACAGCACAAAGTTGATTAAATATAAGCATTATAAATTTTTATAACAAACCTTTAATCGAGTGAACTCTTCATGAACAGCTGGATCTAGTAACAACTTCCTTCCCTGAAAATCAAATATAACAGAAAATTAAACCCACCACCAAAACATTGAAGTCTAGGGAACTAGGATAAGTGAAAGAAAGAGATAGAGTAAAGGATACAAGGCAAGAAGATTGTAATACAGAATTAATATTCTGTATAGAAAGGAAGAGAGAAAGAGAGGGAAAGAACCAGAAATAGAGGGAAAAAAGAAGAAGAAGACAGAAGGACAGAGAGGGAACGATACAAAGAGAGGAACAACAATTATTCATTCATATCAACATAAGTCTGAATTACATCAGGGACTAGACTCTTATTTATAGGAAAATCTGACTTAATGATCAAGCTAAATCTAAACTAACTAACCAACTCTAACGGCTAACTCTAACTAACTAACTTTTAAGTCTTTATTACATTTATATGTCAATACCCCCCTCCCAAAAACATCCTTGCCCTCAAGGATGGTTGACAACAAAAGACAAACATGAAATCAACAAAAAACATAGGCTTGAAAAGTCTGAAATCTTCTGCTGGTTTTTGAAGAAATCTGGTACTTGGAATCTTGTACCCAGAAGCTTATCCTTCAGATTGACTTTCAGTACGGGCGCACACTATTCCTTCTTTTTTCTTCCTACTCAGAGAACAAATTCTCCCATAAAGCATTTCAGTCAATCTGCCCCTGAACCAAACTTGAAGTAGAATGTGTAGGATAGAATGAAATAAATGAGCGCCATTTTTGCAGCAGCTTGTCACTGACACACTCAGACTTTTTAAAACCCAATTGGAAAGGTCTTGGGCTTGCCTCCTTATTGTCATCTTCAAAGGCCGCTTGTTCAACTAGCATTAAAAAACCCAATGTGCATCCAAAATCTCTGTCACCTTGAGAAGATGTAGGATAGCTGTGTCCTTGACTTTTCAAAATGGAGGTTTAGCAGCCACGTACACTCTAAATTGATAAATTCTTATTCAGAGGCAGAGCACTCCTTATCTCCCCACTTATAGAAAATGCAAGACAGCTGTACCCCTTTATTTGCATCAAAGGAATAGTGCCAGAAACAGTAAATGCTAGCCAGCAATTTTGTTGACTTTTCAAACTGACCCCCTTGCAGCCACATAACCTTCTATACTTGCCACATACTTTGGTGTATACTTCCTAAAGCAAGTGCATAATTGATGCTTTGCAAACTCCTTGGGACAAACGACTAAAACAGAGACAGCGATGAAGGGAAGGAACCCAACGGCATGATGCAAACAGAAACAACGACCTTCGATATAGCAGAAACAGTCAACGACAAAGGGGGATGACTAGATGGTAGAGAGCAAGCAATAACTATTGACGATGAGAGAGGAAGAGTAGATAACAGCGGCGCTGAGCATGAAGACGTCTTGTGCGACTCCTCCTAAAAACATTCACAGAAGTCGAGTTTCTTGGGTTCACCCACTTCAACTCTGAATTTAGATGCTTCTCTTTTGCTTGTTGCTATCGAAGTTGCGCGCAAAGTGTCAACAAGGTCAAAACTCAAAGATCCATTTACTCCAAGCTTTCCATCTGTCGATAGTGAAACTTAGGGGTTTAAAACAGAGACATTGCTTGATGAAATTGGAGGAACTGACACCAAACTTGCCGAAAAAGAGCCTGAAACATCGCTGATGGGTTTCGAAGACGCATCATCATCGTGAATGTCGTGATCGTCATCATTTGTTTCTTGCAAAACAGAAGGTTCTTGTTCTTTTGGTTCATGATCAACATAAGCTTCTTGGGCCTCGTTCTTGACAAACAGAGTCTTGCTTTGATATTCCAAATCTTTTCTTGCCTTCTCTGTTTGCATTTCAATCGTGATTTCTTGCATTTGGGCTAGAATCTTGGCTTCATGCATGGTTCTTGGGTGAAATAAACAAACGGCATCAAATATGTCCTTTAGCCCAGCCACATGTGATGACGAGACACTTTTCTGGGAGCTCTAATTTACTTGTGGTATCATCAAAGAAAGCATTAAATTCCTTGACATAGCCTTTTTGCCATAGCCACGTCTAGTTTTCATCAGAGTCTTGGATAGAAGGGGGAGGCATGGTTCTTTTTCTGGGTTTAAACTTTTAATCGTGAAAGAAGCAGACTGGGTGTGAGAGGTAGCTAAGAAAGGACTTCTCTGATACCACTAATACAGAATTAATATTCTGTATAGAAAGGAAGAGAGAAAGAGAGGGAAATAACCAGAAATAGAGGGGTTGAAGAAGAAGAAGAGAGACAGAGGGACTAAGAGGGAACGAGAGAAAGAGAGGAACAACAATTATTCATTCATATCAACATAAGTCTGAATTACATAAGGGACTAGACTCTTATTTATAGGCAAATCTGACTTAATGATAAAGCTAAATCTAAACTAACTAACTAACTAACTAACTAACTCTAACGGCTAACTCTAACTAACTGACATTAACTAATTTTTAAGTCTTTATTACATTTATATATCAGAAATGACTGTAAGAAACCAGAACAATAAACAAGAAGCAACTGGTCCAAATAACAAGGAAACAAGACAACATAAATGGGTAGATACAGAAAAACGTGAGATTTTGCACTCTTGTTTCAGTTCATCAGATGCCACACAAAAGGGAGTTAGCCTCCCCACCCCCACCCCAAAAAAATAATCCTACTCTTTCCAATCATAGACATTTAACATTTGTTTAACAGAGATGTTAATAAACTGAACTCAAGCTGAATTTCTCAAGGAATGGTAGGTGACGCAGTTCACATCCATGCTGAGAATTTCATATCTTACAAAATAAAAAAACAGTACACAGGTTTCTTTAAAAGTGACAATGCAATGATATACAATGAATGAAAATAGTGAAACGTGCAAGTAGGCACATTAAATCTCTACACTGCTAAAGAAATATAATACTAGAACACACATAATACACCTGCATTGATGGAGGCTTTAGTTGTGCTTTCAGATCCCGCACTGTAGACTGAAAAAATATTGAGATCTTAATACAACCACCAAAATGAATAAAACTTAAAAAACAGTAATTGATTTCATTGAAGTGCTAGCTGTCTCTAACTTTCAGATCCAGATAAGGCTCATGGCACAAATATGGACAAGGTTAAAATGGCAAAAACCAAGTGGCAGCAAGTTTTCTGAATATCATACACCTTCAATGAAGTCATGCCATATATTTGCAAATAAGAAAGATATTATGGCCTCTGTCTAGCTAATTATTTTCAAGACCCTTATCCGTAACCTTTTGCTGTTATTAGTTTGCTGGCACCCCAGCAGCAGTTGAGGGGGAATATCTAGTTTAACAGAGGAAAAACTCCAGATTACAAGGAGTTATAGATATATATGTACACACACACACACACATATACATATATCATAACTTCATATTGTTACAATATTCACTCCCCAAATTGACACTTGTGAAATATTAAGGAGTCATATCAGGGCTCGTTAACCATGACAATTCTTTCTTTCTTTTCTTTTTTTAATTTTACAGCTAAACAGAATAAAACCGGCTCAAGTTTTTTTACAAGCAAGCCAGCTGTTGGCAGTGCAAACACTTATTAACTGCTAACCAGCAAAAGAGATTTAATAATTGAATAAGAACTCTTGATTTATGACAATGAAATTTTACAAAAACTTCATTTAAGGAAAGTATTAAAGATTACAATCAAATATTATGAAACTCATGCATACAGTGACTCAATGTTGTTTGACTTTGTTGTTAGATGCATATGAAGGGCAGTGAGACAGAAGGCATGGTGCCAGTCTCAGTTTCTTCTTATTCACTTCATAATTTATCTTGCTTTAGTGGAAGAGGCCAGACAATTCCATCAGCATTTGAAATTGATCCAAGAGAACAGCATGAGTGCTCACGCTACAAAGAACAGAATCAATATCTTAAAAACATTACCTTCAACTCGGCTATCTCTTGTTCACGTTTTGCAAATGTCACAATGAATGCAGCCTCCTTTTTCTTAGCCTTTTCAAGCTGATAGCCAACAATAAAATAAACCGGGTCAATGAAACCTTACAAATAGATTATGATTCATATTAAAGTAGCACAAGTAATAGACTCTAAACCTGCTCTCTCAGAGACTCTTCAGATGATTTCAGGGCCTGAAGATAATTAATAAGCATCTTCGGTTCTAGAGAGAAGAAAGACAATATAATTGTTCAGCTACAGATTTAAAATAGGGAACAAGAGCTTCTGTTTGAACAATGACTACATGTCACAGTAGTTAAAAAACAACTACAAACTGACCTGGAGTCGTCCCAGCAGGTAAGATAGGTTCATTTTGCAATGAAGAATGCCACTTCTGAATCTCACATTTTGCAGCCTCATATTCACTCTGAAAGATGGAATGACCAGGTAAACATTATGACGAAAGGAAAAGGCCAAAAAGGTATACTTTAACCTCAAATATGACTATCATATGAACTTTATACCATGACAGTATGACACAGACAATTCTCAATCCTGCACAAACTTGAACATTTTCCCACATAATTTGTAATGTTACTGACCAAAAATTACAATGAAGCCTTTATAATGGGCGCCGATCATCATCCAATCAATGAATTAAGACAGTAGTAGTCCACTTATCTAAATGATCAAAGTGACAATATTTCTTAAAAAAGTACAAAGAAGAAAATAAACCAATACTGCACAAGAGAGGGAAAGAAATCATGTCATAAACTTGGTAAAAGGAAACCTTACTTGGCATTTTGCAAGTGTGTCCTTACAACTCTGAAGACTGCCAAAAACAGTCACAAAATAAATTTTAGGCTAAAATAATTTGCTACAACATTAGAACAGCGACATGTTCCACATCAGATATCCTGTAACGTACCTCTCACGAAGAGACAATATCATTCCTGTAGTGACACCTGGAGCAGCTTCTTCATCTTTTAATTTGGCCTGCATTGAGTAAAAACAAATTCTGCGTTTCAAATACAATTTTCACACCTCCCGTTAGCAAGTACTCAAATCAAAGAACTGGGCGCGTCATCCATTCAACCTTCCAAGGGAACCCATACAAGTTCCTGTAGGTCTATTTTCGCCATAACTGGTTATATCCATATTATTTGGGTAGAGAATAAGATAAATAGCTCGCACCGAAGAAACTGAATAAGATAAATATCCACTGCATAAATAATGATACATTACGGATATTCACGTGTGTTTAACAGAAATAGTAGTAGCAAGGATAACCTTCTTAGGGTCAAAAGGATCACCGTCATAATCTTCATGGTCATAGTCCGGAGATGACCTCTTATCACCTACACTTCCAGAGAACGATACGATAGGAATATACGAGTAAATTTCAAAAAACCAAGGTCTGGCAAAGATGAAAAACCTGAGTGCCTTCCAAATCCGCCTTCAAAATCAAAATCCTACGCTTGAGAAAAATATGATTTTAGGTTGCAAGAAGGGTTAAGTTCGAAGAACATAAATGAACAAACAACACGAGAGATTCTGAGAGAGCAGTGGCGTGAATTCTTAGACTTACATCGTCGAAATGAGCGGGAGAGGCCATGAACTCCGATAACCCTAGAAATCCGCCTTCAAGGTGTTTTTTTTTTAAAGAGAAGAAGACATTAGGTTCAAGATTTGTGAGTAGTGGTCATACTTTGATTTGATATAAATTGTTAAATTGTTGTAATCGAACTTGTTGTGTTGTTGTATTTTGGATTGATTTATGATGTATTTTGATTCGTGGATTAATTTATTTAATTTTGATCAATTTGTGACCTATTTAGAGGTGGTTTGTTTTTGGCTCAAGACTATTTTCTTTAAAAGCCTATGACTTGTTAATCTATTTATAAAGTGTTTTAAAAATTAGGCCTTCTTGACAGATTTCATGCCACGCTTGAACTGAAAAAGGTATGTATTAAGCCACAAGTTAGGTTCATACCACTCTGTTTTAAAATAAGATTGAATTGTTTGTTAAAGGTAGGTTCGGTCTAACCTGACCTGTTTATACCCACACTTATTGCCAAGTTTTTAGTCTTTTGTTCATTGTTCCAAAGATTTCTTCAATACCTTAAGGGTACCCATGTCCTAGCCTTTGTGGTCAATAGCAACATATATTTATGGTAAGGATGAGAAAAAAACTCAATGGTCCAAGTAACCCGGTTTGGTTGTAAAAAAATTTGCCTAAAGTAATATTAAGTAGATCGGATCAAACTAGTTATCTCGGACTGGACTAGACTTCAGATCAAAGCATCATATCCTTTGATTTGGTCCAGTCTGGCCAAGTTGTGTTTTTATTATTTTTTTTAAAAATTCCCCCACCTAGTCACACTCTCTCACTGGCTCATAGGTCTAACGCCACACAGTCACAGACGCTGAGTACAGCTCACTAACACACGCACCCTAGGTCTCAACTCTCAAGATCGAAGTCTCAAGTCTCTTAAAAAGGCCGCAGAACTTTGCTTCAGAAGGAAGAACCCTAGGTCTCTCACTTTAACTTGAATCTGACAAGCTCTCGTCTCGGTGTCTCCCGCTCAACGCCGTGCGTCCTCGACGGCTTGACCGTGTCATGCTCTTCGACTCTTCTAGGTGCCTCTCCTCCTCTCCTCACCGGTCATGTCTCAGTCCGTCGGCACCTCGGCAGTCACTGCGAGTTTCAGTGTGGAGGTAAGTTTTCTTCCTTTTTCCAGTATTCGGTTTTCCTTTAGTTTTAGAGTTTCAGAGTTGAATCTAGCCTCTGCTTTGCCTTTTTCTTGGCTGTCAATTTTGTTAGCGAGATGAATTTTTTTTTGTCTTTGCATCTGTGAATTTTCTTGGCTGTCAAATTTCGTCCTGTGAATTTTTTTTCAGCAAGATGAATTTTGCCCCTAAAATTTCAGAGTTCAGAGTTGAAAGACACCCGTGAATTTGAGAGCCGGGACTCCCCTTATCTCCATATCCACTAACGGTACCTGGTATAATTTCAGACCAGTAACAACAAAATAGCACGCATTTGATCCTGCACCAACAAAAATATCAATGAAGCGGAACAGTTTTATTTAGCATATAACTTTTCAATATTTTGGGTTTTGGTTGTTATCACGGGATTATCATTTTCTTAAGAGGGAATATTTCTTTGGGAAACTTTCAAAACATTTAGATTATAAAGCTACAGAATTTTATCTATGATTAAAAAATTAGCCGTCCCAAAATTTTCCACCATTACCCACATATACAATTCATGTCAACGTAATGACAGACTGCAATTGTTATGGATTGTTGTTGTTGTTGAATGTTGTTGGAGATTATTATGGATTTATGATTGAGTTTTAATGTTTTGTGATGAGTTTTATATGATTCTTATGTATTGATATGGTCTTAATAGGATCAAATATTGCCTCTCAAAGAAGGCAAAAAATAAACCAAATAGGTCCTAGACTGGTCCAGGCAGTCCACTGGATCTGGTCTGATCCAGTCCGAGCTCAGGCTGGTGCTGGACTAGACCGAACCTCGAGCTGTCTTGTTCAGCCCGAGGTACTATCCAGACCATACCTCGGGTTGAGGCCAAACCTAATATGATCTGATCCATAATCAATCAACCCTAATATATGGCTCTCGCTCTGCACTACATATGGTGCATTGGATGCCTGTGGTCATCTTACTTCTATGTAGGGTTAATCATGGTGGCAAAGTCATGATTGGTGTGAAGCATTCATGCTTTGTCAACAATATTTTTATTAAAAATAACTTGGAAATAGTAGTACAAGCATTATAATAATGCATTTATAATTTTACGGTAAAAGAACTAACGTTTAGATAAAATCTTTAATAAAAGTATTTTTTTTTTCAAAATTAAATTATGCCATTTGAGTATCTTTTAAATGAACCAATAAACTACCCCGCAGTGAACCAATGATCCTTTTTTGTTTTTTCTTTGTGCCTGTTTGGGAACTCATTAATAGGGTAAAAAAGCTCATTTTAACCCAAAAGCTCATTTAATATATCTGAGACGTATTTGGAAACTCATCTGAGAACACTGGGCTTTTGACAAAAAAAAGAGCTTTTTAGAGAAGCTCATTAAAAGAAAAGCAACTTTTCTCACCGCCAATTCAAACACAAATCACATTTATAACAATAAAGCCTTTATCCCACTAGGTGGGGTCGGCTACATGGATCACACCATGTCATTGTGTTCTGTCAAAAATCAAAGATTTTGATATATTATTAATTAAAATGTCTCTCTCTATGACCTCATTGAGCGTTCGTTTCAGTCTTCCTCGACCTCGTATAACAGGACTTCATACTGCTTGATCAACCCATCTCACTTGAGCACTCAATGGCCTTCGTTGAACATGTCCAAACTACCTCAAACGATTTTCTACCATTTTTGCTTCAATAGGGGCTACTCCAACTCGTTCGCGTATATGAGTACTACGAATCTTGTCTTTTCTTGTATAGCCACACATCCATCTCAACATTCTCATCTCAGCTACCCTCATTTTATGTTCATGTTGTCCCTTTAAATCCCAACATTCACTACCATATAACATTGCTGGTCTTATAGCAGTGCGATAGAACTTTCTTTTTACCTTATTAAGTACTTTACAATCATAAATAACTCTAATAGCTTTTCTCCATTTATACCATCTTGTTTGAATTCTACGATTGACATCTCCATCAATTTCACCATCTTGTTGTATAATTGATCTCAAATATCTAAATTTTGTCACTTGTGGGATGACTTGCCCTCCCAATTTAACTTCCACTTCTCTTTGGTCTTGTCTCTTATCAAACTTGCAATGCATATATTCAGTTTTGCTCTTACTAAGACGAAAGCCCCTCAATTCCAAAATCTGTCTTCATATCTCAACAAATCACACTTACAATCTGTTTTTTTTTCAATTTGGTTTCTGCAAAAGCCACATTAAAAAAAAGTTACTTCTCCACCGTGTTCTCAAACAGGTACTTTGTCAACACTGTATATACAATATGTCCATCCAAACAGATGAGACCAGGCCCATTTGAATTATGGCCCAAACATACCAGAATTGCCATTCTTTTACGCTGAATCCATCAAGAGATCAGCCATTTTTTTCAGCCTCATAGATAAATCGATTTGAATAATGAGTTTTGTAGGAAGCATATAGGTTAAGGACTAATAAATGAATGTATTCAAATCAATAAATAAAGTTATTACCAAGTGGGATTGGGTCTAATAGGAGAGGCTAGTCTCTTACAATATGACCAACCGAAGTTCGAATATTTGCTAGGATAAATACCCACATTTAGGGTTTGTTTGGGAATGCGGTTGGGGCAAAAAATAGCCCAGTTGGCTTATCTTCCCTCTGTTTAGGTTTGCGATTGGCGATACTGGGCTTATAAAAAAAAAGCTTCTTATAGAAGCTAATTTTGGGTGCTTCTCGGTGCGGCAACTGTTAGGGCATTTATTGCTATTCAAACTCGTCCAGACCCTGAACCATAATACTCTCATCTACTCCTCACGAAACCATTACTCTTCTCAGCTACCTTACAAAGTTGAAGTTGCTTCTTCTTTCTTTATCCTTGGATCTTCAACACAGTTTGGCGCCGTTGAGTGGAAGGGGTCGTCGAAGGTGCCAAGTCAAGGTCGTCGTCAGTGGGTTGGTCCAAAGTTGAGAGGTGGTGCTTCTCTTAGTGGTCCCTTCTTCATCCCTGCATGCAAGCACTGCGTTAGCACCATTAAGTGTTGGCTTCATCAGAGGTAGGAAAAAGTTGCCTGCGGTCGATGGGTCCACCTTGAAAGGTCGTCATTATCTATCCCTTGTGCAGCAGAGTGTCCGGTGTTGGTCCAACAGCTTGTCCTTCCAGTTGGTTGGCCGGATCTATTGGTTAGTGTAGGCATCAGCCGTCGGTGGATTTGGTGTGGTGGTCGGATCTCCTTCTCTGTGGTTTCCTCTGCTCTGCTCTTCTCCTTGGCGTGCGTTCCTCTTCTCTGCTCTACTCCCTGGCTTGCTTCCCCTGGTATTTGGCTTTCATCGTGACTTGGTTTGAGGTGTCTTCTGAGTTCGGTTTTGTGTTGCTCAGTCGTGCTTCAAATCTCCAGGCCAGCAAAAATTAGCTTCGGGTAAAGACAATTTATCAGCTTTTTTATTAGTTCTCAGCATCATGGGTATGTGATTATGTTTGTAGGGTTGTAAATTCTGAGATTTCTTGTAGGCTTAAGCAATTGTAGTATTTATCCTCTCCAGTTCAAAACCTTGGTTCTTGGGATTCATATGCATCAGTATAAACTCTGATCTTCACACTAACAAAGCATGTTAACTGTCTTCAAACTCTAAAATTTTGTTTTACTTATATATAATGTAAAGTAATTTTGTCTCCCTACCTTATATAAATAGTTTGCTTTTGTTGGGTTGCTTTGGTTTGAACGTGAGGGAAGTTACTCTTCCTTTGTTATAACCGTTTTTGTTGGTTGGTTTGATTTGAACGTGAGGAGTGGATTGGAAGGGATGAGAGTAGAGAGTGAAGTAGAAGTAGAAATACGTTTCCACTTTGTTATAAACGTAAGACAAGAGTGAAGGTTTCATGTGTTATTTTGGTATGAAGACTCCTTGTTTTGGCAGCCTTCATGTTCTCTCTTTAATCGTTTCACACATTTTTGCTGTTTGTTTTCTGTACACATATTGCCATTTCCTGCTAAATTTCATAACCAAACACTATACTCTCTCAATTATATAATTTCTTTTATTGTATATTCTTCATTCTGTTGTCTCTCTTGTGAATTCTGAAAGCACTGAAACTCATTCAACCATATGTATCACTTGTTTTTATTTGAAAAGAATAATTAACTCATAACACAAGATCGTGAGTTTTATTAAGAACAAACTTGAAGTATAATGTAGTGTTTCTCTACCCCGAATCATTGAACTCCATCTTTTGTTATGTGAAATTATAACGACATGCCTGACCTTATGTATGTCATGGTAGTAGTTACTTTTGTTAGACGACGCAACTATATTTTATATTAGTTGTGAATGTTACCAACTTCTGCTATATGATATAAATTTACTTGCACATTTTATAATTGTATTTGATTTCATACAATTTTGGCAATCACACAGGTTACATCGTCCATGGTGAGTTCAAGTAGTGAGAATATTTCGGAGAGAATGGAGAAAGTAGGATCGTCTCATGCAGATAGAAGGTCCCAACTCATTTCCCTTTTAGATCAAGAGATGATAGAGTATGAACAGGTGGGTGTCATGATGGCTCAATATCTCGTGCCTTGTGTTTGCAAAGAGCCACGCAGAACTAGTAAGCAAACAGATGCAAAGTGGGTGCAAGAGGTATTGAAAAGCCATGATAAAGTTTGTCTTGAAAATTTTCGAGTGGAAAAACATGTATTCTTTCTCGTATGCTCTAAATTGGTAGAACATGGGTTACGAAAGACTAAATGCATTAGAGTTGAAGAAATGGTTGTCATGTTCTTATATACAGTTGGACATGCACAAGGAAATAAAATTCTACATGAACGATTTCAACATTCAGGAGAAAGTGTCAGTAGGATCTTTCATATGGTTTTAGATGCTTGTGTAAAGTTATCGGCAGAAATTATCAAACCGCTTGATTTCGAGTTTCGTCATTGTCACCCAAAAATCTGCAATGATCGATGATATTACCCATATTTCAAGGATGTAATAGGTGCAATTGGTGGAACTCATATCAGGTGTGTGGTCAGTTAGTCTGAGCAAGAGAAATATATCAGAAGAAAGGGATATCCAACACATAATATCATGGCCGTATGTGATTGGGACATGTGCTTCACTTTTGTGTTGGCAGGGTAGAAGGGAACTGCACATGATGCTCGTGTGTTCCAAACTGCTATCTCAACTCTATCTATGAATTTTCCCCATCCATCTCAAGGTATTTCTTCTAAACATATACCTACATTGTGTGTTTGTTTTCTCTCTCTCTCTCTCTCACACACACACATTTGCTATAATTTTACAGTGTAAAAAAATTGCATGTATTTATCAGGGAAATATTATTTGGTCGATGCTAGCTATCTAACACTAGTTGGATATCTTGGTCCGTATAAACGCGAGCGTTATCATTTTCCAGACTTCAGGCGATAACAAGAATTTGCAAATCCCAACGAGATGTTCAATTATTATCATTCAAATTTGAGAACCACTATAGAAAGGACGTTTAGAGTTTGGAATAATAGGTTTCAACTCTTGGGGAAAATAAAGTCATAAAGCTTTGAAATACAAGTTCACTTAGTTTGTGCAACAATGGCTATATATAATCTTGTCCGGAGAAATTCTCAAACAAATGTGGATTTTCAAGAAGCTGAATGAGAAAATATGCGTGAAGGTAATAATGATCTAGTTGATGTAGTATCCACATCAACTATTCATAGATTATCTTCAACATAAATGAATCATGTTCATAATACAATCAGGGACCAACTTGTTAGGGGTAGATGATCCAATAATAATCCACTTCATGTATGCATTCTAATTTAAATATAAATTTATCCATTTTTAATTAAGTACTTTAGTGTATTTTTCTGTTTTTCAAATAATAATTGAATTTTTTTATTTTATCAAATTTTATTTATATTTTTTCACTTCAATTATCACAATTAATACAAATAATATAAATATATAGTATTCAATCAGATTCATACCATTTTCAGTCATTTTCTATCTAAACGGGCTTTACAAACATTAATCCAAACATATTTAAGGTTAGAGAAAAAGTTATTTATGTCATCATCAATCTAAATATAAATCACATTTACAATATGATTTTTGTAAAAGTTAGATTGTAATAAAAACCATATTTCTATTGCTAATCCAAATAAACATTTAATTTTAAACAATGTCTCGACCATAATTACTTCTAATAACATAATACATAATCCTTGGAATTGAGTTTTATATATTGATTTTGATTTCACTAATTTGTTTATTACGAGTTTGGGCACAAGGTGAGAGGCATGTCAGAAGAAGATGGACATTTTACAGTTCGAAGCCAAATTTACGATGCTGGCCTTATAAACTCTAGCTTTACCATGTGGATAAGTTTGCCATTTTTCTAAGGGCATGTTTGGTATGATGGAATTGGGGGGTATGGAATTGGAATTGGATATCAATTCCATGCTTAAGTTTGTTTGGTATGATGGAATTGGAAATTTTTGCAATTCCATGTGGAAGCCAAATCTCTCCAATTCCATCAAATTGGCTTCCACCTAAAAAGCAAAGATTTGCAATTCCATGTACCTAAATCCAAGTCAGGATACTGGGTCAAGGGTTAGTGGGTCAGATCGGAGTCAAACCGGTGAGAAATTGAATATTTTAGGTTTATTAATATGAATTTTTTTTAAAAAAAATAAAAATAAAAATATTTTTTTATAAAAAAAAACCAAACTAGAGTAGTCAAAGTACTAGGTCAAAGGTTAGTGGGTTATACTGGAGCTAAATCAAGACAAAACCGATGAGAAATTGAATATTTTAGTCTTATTAATATGATTTTTTTTAAAAAAAATAAAAATCATTTTTTATTAAAAAAAAAATCTGTCCGGTCCGGATTTAGTAACAATGGTTTTATCTCATTCCACTTTCTTAGGTTAGCATATTGGTAATTTTATATTTTAAATATAAATATTAAATAAAAATAATATCTGAATTCCATGTACATACCAAACACACTTTTAAACCACATTTCCATTTCCATATCCATATCCATTTCCATTTCCATATCCATCAAAACCAATTCCAGTGTACCAAACGGGCCCTAAGTACATCAAATCAAAATTGAAATATTTGATTTTCCTGAAATAAACTCAAGGGTTTAAATCTTATTAATGGGAAAAATCATATCATAAGATTTTTTTTTTTTTTGGACAAATATCATAAGAGTTATTACCATATGACAATGCTTAAATTTGATATAATCATACCGAATACCACACACACATATCCGTAACATCAAGCCAATATCCAATCATGGGTTTGGCAAATAATAGTAGAGCACATAGCTGAATAAAGAAATGCAGTCAAACTCAAATGGATGGATAAAGCTCATGGTCATTATTTTAGGCATTTAAAGAAGCACAAGAATTAAAAAAACACCACTACCAATTTTGACTCTCTCTCTCTCTCTTTTGGATTTGGCATGGATATCCTTTGGAGACCCAATTAGTGGGAAGAGGATTTGTGAATGAAATACAAAAAGGGACAAATATAAAAGAACATATCACGTGAAAATCTTTATACATATTTTAATTTAATAAATGTATAGTGTTAGAAATTATGTCCTACGGGTCAATCGTTGTACTTTGAACATTGCTATTTAATAAATTTCTTCATTTAGCTATCATATTATTTACATGTTCACTGTGATGACTATATATCATTGGATAAATCATAATGCTTGTCCTAAATGTCTCTGGTCGGTCATCTATGCGAGAGCAAAGATAAAATAAAATCAGTATGACTTTGATAAGGTATAAGATACGAATCAAAGTCTTATGCATTTGTAGGAGTATAAGGTGCTGGATCGACTCGCTATGAGAAAGTTGCTTGGATCAAGTCATAAGTTTATCTCATATATAACTATGTCACTATGCCTTTTGACTTGAGATCAGCATGTATTCATATATGAGAGTCGCTAAGCTTTGACCTAGTCAAAAATCACCTTTGACCGGGTGATGATAAAGGCTACAATCGAGCTTGATGGTTTTCATGTAGAGGAATATGAATGGTCAAGATGGAATTTGTCCCTCATATTAATAGAGAGATATTACTAAGCCCCTCAATGAGTGAGTTTGAGAAATATATGATCATACTACGATGGAAAGAAGTATCCAATTTCTATAGTCAGACTACTCAGGGATCAAAAAAGTAATGGTCAGAAATAGGATGATGACATTTTCCATGCCTTATCCTTAACTGAAATATCGTGTGACAAAAAGGACGTAATATGGTTGTATGGCATGTTGTATCGGTTTATCAATCCTCATATAAATTGGGTAGTTGTAATATCTTACTAGAGGCCGCTTACGACTTGTAGGTTATTATAGTCATTGGCCCGCTGCCAACTTCATATAGGCCTACAAGGTCGCATACAAAAATAACCCAATAAGAGCTATAATGTCCAGATTTAATGAATGTAATGGTTAATTTATAGTGGACGAATTTTATATATACACACATGTTATGTGGATATTTACTTGATAAAAATTTATGTGTGTGTGTGTGTGTGTTTATATTCAATAAAGAAAATTAATAAACATACATACATAAACATACAACATACACACACACACACACACACACACACACACACACACACACACACACACACACACATACATACAAACAATATTATTTGATAATATTATTATATTGTGTGTATATAGATATTATGTGATAATATCTCGGATTTAATTTATAAAGATGAATTAAATCTAATTCCATTGTCTCTTTATTCAGATTAAATAAATATGTTAAATTGAAACTGTTGGACATATTTAATTAAACCATATTTATTTAATTTGCTTATAAAAAACAATTAAGTGTTAATTGATATGATATGGATTTCAAAATTAATTAAGATTAATTTTAAAAATCTAATGTCTATCATATAATAGAAAACTATGACTAGTTATAAAAAAGTGAGCGCTAGGGTTTTCCACATATGATGAAAAAAAATAGAGAGCCATGAAAAAGGAAATACCCTAGAGAGACATTGGAGGCACTAGTACGCTACTGGTGTTGAGTCTTGTTCGTGTGGATACCAATAGAGGGAGCTTATCTGAGTAGTTGGCTCATCAAGATTGAAAAAGACAAAACTCAAAAAGGTATGTTTCTTTACTATTCGATTTAAACGCTGTTGACAGATCTGCAGTAGAGATTGATAAACTTTTACAATTTTAAATTTTAAATTCTTCTGTTGTGCTTGCCAATCCCAACAATATAGTTCATATAGCATACATAATAAAAAAAAACACTAATCTCAAGTTTTAATTGGAAAGAAACAATGACAGATACATGAAGACATAATTGAATAGTTGGGTTTATCACAGTTTGATGTCCTTACAGACATGAAATAAATCTCCATCTCACAAAGTAGAAGGATCATGAAAGATAAGAAAAAAAATCATAAATATTAATATTAACAAATAAAAAACCTATTATCTATTGTCCTTAATATGAGATCAAGTTTAACTGATACTTATATTATCATTTTTTCTAAACTAATTTATCTAACTTATATACTGATATATAATCTAATAATACATAAATATTTTAAAAAGATCATGTAACATATACTATAATTAAATAATTTCTTTAATATTTATATCTTTTTAAATTAATTAATTAAATCTTATATTAAGAAACATGTGAGAATAGTAAAGCTCAATCCTATATGTGATTTGGTCATACATCCTCCACAATGGTGGCAAACATTAATATAATACTGTTGAATAACTTTTTTCTCGTTTCACATGCCTCGTTTATGGACCACTCAATTTCAAAAAATAAAGATAAAAAAATAAACCAGTTATATAATCACAGGGATTAAAAAACTGATTGTTATTCATTATTATTATTATTTTTTTGTTATGTTGCCATGGAGGGGGTATGCCCATCATTCTCAATCAAGATTCAAATCCTCCCTCAGAAATGAAAACAATTTGAAATGTTGTGGTGGGATATGTATATATTCTTTTTGGTAATATTTGCTTTGCATGAAGATAAAGACAGACAACCTTTCCTTCAAATCTTACCATACAAGGGCCCCACCCCAACCAAAGCCAAGGAAAAAAAATACAATGTTTAGAATTCGTGTCATTACTTAATCTAGATTATCTCCTTAATTATGTCTCTGTGGTTAATGATATGTACATATGCCATTGAGGAGGTATAATTATTAAAAGCTGAAAACTTAGTCTATGCTGTGCCCCACGCCCACTTCTTCCGTGATTGGCTCCCGCGGGATGTTTGAGGCCATGTGTCGCCATATTATTGGCCCTTGGCACGTGGGACTACAATTATACAAATTATTTCTGCTTTTTAATTTTTCTTTATGTCAATTTTGTGGGGAGTGTTCAATTTAGTTTAAGTTATCTCATTCATATAGTTGACATGAGTTGGCTCACATAATAGGAGTAATTCGACAAGACTTCCATAATAATGACTCTTTGTTTGGGTTTAAGTCCCTTTCAAGAGTTTGTATTAATGGTGATAAACCTTTTTTAGACAAAAAAAATTACTTGAAGTATAACTTTTTTTGGAATGGCCTCTTTTGACACCTTATTATAGTTCTCACTCTTGCATCAATTTCTATGCAAAAATATGTTAGGAATGGATGTTACCCTTTGGGTGGGTTGATGTGGATGCGGATTAAAACGTGATTTATAAATGTATATCGCTAATGTCTTGGTGGAGTAGTTTATTATTTCTAACATTTATAAGCAAAAATAATTAAAAAAAGGGTCTAATTTTTCATGTTTTCCCAAAAAGAAATATAATTACTTTGTTAAAAAAGGGAGGCTTAATATATAAGGCTCTCATCAAGTGAGATTTGAGGATAAATAGACGTAAGTAGCTTTACCCTCACAATCAGAGAGATTTTTTCTTGAATTTGAACTCGTATCCACTAAGTCACATGATAGTAATTTTATCGCTACATCAGAGCTCACTCTCTAAGGATATGTTTGAGAAAGCAATGAAAAAGCACATTCACATAAGTCAAGACAAAATTTTACTCATAAATTTATCTCGTATGCAATAAATCACATTGGAAAAGTAGTTTTTACCACTAATTCAAACAGGCGCTAAATACACTTATTTTGTAACTAGATCAAAAATAAAAAATATTTAGATATAAATTTTGTTATTAAAAAAATGAGTGAAAATAATTACTAGCTAGATGGAAAAAATCATATGATAACTGTTTTTTATTTTGTTTAATAATATCACATATCATATCATATCATATATATATATATATATATATATATATATATATATTGGAGAAAATGCATGACTACAAATGGACATGGTTGATTTTGGGAATGTTTTACGTAGTTTTTAAAAACATGTAAATTGAGGTGAAAAGGATAAGTTAATTAATGAGAAGAAAATGGAGGTGGGGGCATGTCGGCAGTGTGGATTAATTGAGGAGAGCCTGATATAATGAAGGCATCTATTCAGGTTGGAAATTCTGTGTAATGGAGGGGACAAGAGGGCCCTAAGGTCGTTTAACCTCATTTCATTGTGTTTCTCGTCAAAGGTAAAACTACGCGTCCTCATCATCATTTGTATTTTGATTTAATTTGTCTCTCCCTCTACTGATTATTTTTTTCCACACTTATAAGGTTAATGAATTGGGTACATGGGCTGATCAGTAATACAGCACGCCCCCAAATTCAAAAAGAGCTTATCTATTTAGGACAGATGAAAGTATTTATAAAGAAGAATCACAGTGAGGTTCTGATCAATTCTAAAAGTAAAATTACTTCATTGTCATTATTAAATAAAAAAGGAAAGGAGTAAGAGTTGGTGCATTTGTCAAAGTAGGTAAATAAGGTTGTTGAAATAAACAGACAAATTTGTTAAAATTGGCATAGAGGCTTGTGAAAATAGCCACATTAACTTATCATTTTATAATTTGTGGAAGCATGGAAATGAACTTGTCAAAGTAGGTAAATAAAGTTGTTAAAATAGGCTGACGAACTTGTCAAAATTGGTATAGAGGTTTGTGAAAATAGTACATGGGGGCAACAAAGTAATTTCATATTCAAAATTAATCATAATGCAGTCCACATGAACATTTTTTATAGAGGAATTTGTTATGGGACTTTTTGTAATTTTTTATATAAGGTTCTTACATTGGCGGGGTTTGAACTCACAACCTTATAATAATAAGCTAACTCCTTCATCAATTGGATCAACCTTTGTTGGTGGTAGCTAGCGAGATTTTCATGTTATAAGGCAAATAAGTTATTTACATAATCTAAATCCATAACATTTGGGTCATATGATAATGATATTTATTGTTATTGTTATGAGACTCTCTTTTTTAAAAAAAAAACGTGATTATTAAAAGAAAATGACCTTGTTCTTTTGTTGCATTACGTTTAAGTATGCCTATATATAATATACTGGTTAATTCCATTATCATTATCCATGAATTGGCAATATAATTTAATTTTATATAGATCATGGACAGGTATTATGATTGAAAGAAAAACTTATAAATTGTCTATGAAGAGAATATTATTCGCATTATTGGAAATTTTATTTTTTCTTTATTTGAGGATAACAATAAAATTTGAAATAATATAAAAACTATTCTATTTCTAGAGTAATGTTTTTGTAAGGTTGTTCCCCCAATAATTCAATAGTCAAATTAGCCCGAGGGATTAGCTAGGCTAGGCACTGAGATGAGAAAATACAAGAATATATAATACATCGTTTGACAAATGTTTTTGGCATTCACTTGTTTGGAAAAAGCTAAGGAATAATTATATTAATTAAAATCCTATTAAATTGTAGAATCTGGTGAATTAGTTGTGAATGGCTTCTCATTTTGTCTGAAGTGTCAACTGCCCATTGAAAAGAATAAAAGGGGAAATATTAAAAAAAAAAGGGAAAAACAAGTACCTAATAATTAATTCAATTTTTGAGCTTTTAGTGGCGTCATTAAGATCTCGAAAAATCCCATATTTTCTTGTTCCAACTAAAATGAGAGGGTTTTCTCATGTATTTCATTTGAACATAGACATATATTATGGTTTGATTAGGTTTAGCAATTAATTTTCAAATCAATTAATTATAAGATGATTATGTCGCCAAAACATAATAAATATACAGAGGAAGTAGGTGGCATAGTTTTTAGGGCTTTGCTTGAAGATCAAGTCACGATTTACCCCTGCCAACATGACATGTGAGTTCAATTAAATCACAACAACCTTTTTCTTATTACTAATTGATTATAAACTGTTAGAATCTATAATTCTGATTACCTTTAAATTGATTTATGAATTCCTATATATATTCAGCTAATCTGCCCTTGAGCAATTTAAACTAACATAGTTGGATGGAATTGCCATGCTCAGTGCTCGTCTCTGGTCTTTAATATAAAATTTATTTATTTGATTTAAAGAGATTAAATAAATTAAATAAAATTTAGTTACTATTATAACTAAAAAATTATTTGAGAGATCTATTTTATAAATTATTTAAACTATACCCTTATTGGATGGAATTCCCATATTGAATTTTCTCTCGGCCTTAATATAAGATTTATTTAATTATCTAAGTTATAACTCATGCAACATGATCTCTTTAAAATAATTATATGTAACATTAGATTATAATTTTATTTTATTAGTTAGGTAAATTAATTTAAAGAAAAATGATAAATATAAGAGACATAATAAAAATAAAGTTAGACATTTAGAATTAAAATTCACCCAAACTAAATTTTATATTTAGAACTAATGGAATACAATTGATCTTTTAACAGATATATATAGAAGTAAATGAACTATAAATTCAAACCTCGATATTTTTAAATTAAGATATGGTGTTATGTCCTTGCTCATTGTCCGCATGTTCTCTTCCACCATGAACTTTGATACAAACTTAGGTAGATTTTTTTTTTATGTGAAATGATTAAATTTTAGAATTTACCATTAAAAGAAACCTCAATCCTTTCGAGTCTAGGAGGAATTGGATTAGTGGATCACTTCAAGTGCACTCAAGGGGCATAAATTCAAAAGCATGTTGGATTTTTGAAGATTATATGGGGCGCGCGTGTGACCTATTTTCAGGCACAAAATTCCTAACCAATAATTATGTATGAAAGCTCTAACATCATAGTATTAAGAATTTTTCTGTTTTTTTTTTCAAAAAAAAAAATAAAAATAATTGCCACAATATATAACAAACATATCCAATATTGTATTACATCTACCACGCTCCGTTATAGTAGGAAATTATAACTTTATGGCAAAGTAAAAAGTGAAAACATGGAGACCTACCTGTATGTCCAAACTCCTAGACTTTGCCCTTATATTGTTCCCAAAACAAGAAGCTAAATGTCATAATTACCCTCTTTCACTTTTCAGCAATGGGAATCAAACCCTTTTGTTCCCTACAAGCATTTCTATATATCCATATACATGCCACCATACATATATACATATTGTTCATACTTAACAAGCTTTCATGAACTTAAATATACATTAGATTTACTGTCATTTTCACACGTAATGTTCTATTAGTAAAATATTATGACATTTTACTCTTCTTGAAATTATCTATTTTGAAATTTATTATGTTAATCGTCAAAAAATGTGAGATATATAATCTCTTATAAAATATTATTCATTTCCTTTTCCAGTCGATGTGAAGCTTCGCAGCGGGAGGGATTATATAATCCATGGGAGGTTTGCATGATGCATGCATGGGGATGAGATAATGGGATGATAAAGGAAGAGTGAAGAAGAGAGTGAGTGTGTAAGGAAGAAGGGAAGCAGGGTGGGGCCCAGATTCAGATGCGGGGAAGCATTGTTGAAGGGTCAACCTCACTGCCCATCTTTTAGCCCTTCAAACCCCCAACACTGCCCATCATTTCTCAACCACCCCTTTTTTATATCCTCCTCTTTTTTTTTTTTTCTAATATTATTATTTGATATTCAGTTTGAAATTCGTTTTATCTTATTTATGGATTAAACTCGAGATTCATAATGATCTAATAAGTCCTTACACTGTTACACCAACTTTATATTGATCTATATCACTGCTCCTTCACTTATACTGTTATTCTATTTCTCAGTGCTCGCATGCACCCTCTTCTCCTGTGCCCACCTTCACCCAAAAAATGTTTTCCTTCTCATTCTCTCTCTGTCACATTCCTTCCCTTGTAATGTACAAATGTTGATCAATAATGTTATAAGCTAATGATATAAAAACCCTTTTATAAATAAAAGATCGCGAGTGTATGACTCTCTAATTTAAAAATAAAATAAAACTTGTTGCACCCTCAAATTTGTAATATTTCCATTATTTTCATTGTTCATTATTATTTGCATGCATTTCCTACTATCATGGACTCTTTTGCATCCACACGTGCCTGCTCTTTTTCATCACTACTACTCCTCCATGCATGCACTTAATCATCACCCACATTCACACCATCATTTCTTTTCTTATTTTATTATAATTATCCGACTTCCATTTTTTATTATTACTATTTTATATATCGAACTCCCATAATATTTTTTTTTGTTCGCAAATCTCATACATATACATATTAATTCCTGGTTCAAAGCTAATAACCTTTTGTGATTATTAAGAGGGATAGTAGTGACCATCCAGTCAGTCAAGGAATGAATCAGCTGCTTTTTCTTCTCTGACAATCTAGAGGGAAAAATTAATTATTCTACAAATGGTCTGAAAAGTCTGATCAATTAATTAAACAGCCCTTAGATCATGATAAGATATCACGGTTTAGTACATTTCTGCGCATTCTCATGATGAACGACTTTTGTCTTGTAATACATATTTGATAAATCTAATCTAAAATTTTATATGACCAAATTGTTTTTGTTTAAGTTCATGTGTATCACATGCACGTTACTCAAAATTCATCAATTGAAAAGAAAAATGCATACTTTAATTAGTCAAAATTCAGCGATAATAATTGAGGTAAGAGGAGGCCTTGAAAAAAAAAAAAGATCCTGGCCTGGACAACATATATATGAGTAGCGGGAATTAAGTGATGATCGTGTATGATTGCATTTTGATTTTGTTTATTATTTAGAAAATATTTTTTTAAAGTAACATACGGCATTTAAACAAGATGTTAGGCAAATCGGTATCTTTGTCTTTGTCATGTCTCTTACATAAAACAAACACAAGTTTTTTTTTTATATACCAAAATAAAAAAGCTAATTCAAATGATCATGCTGTTTACTTTCACCAATAATTGGAGAAAACCCAAAACAATTTATCTACTTAATTATACTTGTTTTGCTCTTTCTTAAAACCGCTCACAAATGTATGCTAAACGCTGGTTCTAATGATCTCTTGAAACTACTCACCTAAATTTTTTATTTTAAAAAAATAGTAGTTACAATATAATCAAGTGGAAGAAAGAATTATTAATTAGATTTCATTGTATGATGTATCGGTGTGTCTCTCTCTTGAATAATGGAAAATTTTGCTTATTTATCGTGACCACTATTGCCAAAATTATGATAAGGTTTTATACATACATAGATGACTTTGCGGTCACACCAACAACCCACTATACGTTTTTCTCATACCAATAAAATATTATTTATTTATGAATTGAAGTGTGTGTCTAATTTTGTAGGTGTCAATAGTTACAAAATAAAATGGCGTGTTTAATTAGGGTTTTCACTGGCTAAGATAAATTTGAATAGACAAATATTCTTTCATTTGCTATAAAAAAATTTAATAATTACAAAAAAAAAAAACGGTAGATTAACAATAGAATTTAAGGAGGAAATATGATGATTTCATCGTAAAATAAATTATCACTAATTGATTAGATTAGTGATATTTATGTCATTCACCAACATATACCTTTGTTTCAGATTAGGAATTTTTTTGTAAAGTTTTTTTTAAGGTTACAATATTTTTCAAAGGGTTTGAGAGTACTTTCGCACCACACTTGAGTTAAGTATGCCAATAGATCCTCATAAAATAAATATCTTTTTATTAGTATATTGTTTATGTTAGAGATAGTTATTAAATGTAGCAGATTAAATTAAAGCATGGTTAGTTAGTAAGATACAGCTGAATCACTGTGAGCAGACTATATAACAAGAGAACATTTTAATCAAATCCAAAATACCTAAAAAAATTTTAGGTGGAAGATGACAAGAAGAGATAATTTTAATCTAGAAATTGCAGCAAGTTGGATCCAGGCACACAAATTAACCCCAAGAAAATTTTAAAAATGGTGAAAGCAAAAGAGAATCCGTGAGCAAACCAAAAGAACAAAAGGAAGGGAGGCAACTGTCAAACATCATTAGCACGTAAGAATTATGGTTTAATTAACTTCAGTGGTAATCTTCATATAATGATTCATTGTTTGTAACTCTTAATCAATCTTTATTATCATGCACCTTTTTTTCCTTAGTACATAAGCATAATTATGCACTACCCGAAAAAACAAAAAACAAAGAAAATAAACTTTCTCAAAAGAGAACAAAAAAAAATCAACAATTGTCATAGCCCACTAGAGGAAAAAATGCAAGCCACTTAATAAGGACAGGCAATGGTAATTATTAGAAATGAAGACATATTTGAAAAAAAAGTTGCAAAATTAACGCAAATGGAAATCTTAAAAAAAAAAAACAAATACTATATACATATCAAAACAGTTGAGCTAGGTTTAAATCAGGAAGTTTGTGGACCATCCGATAATAAGTGTGGTTTCAACTTTCAACCAATGATTTAGCTAAACACAACATCCAAAATAAAGCTTCTTCATAAAATGAACGGCACAAAACAAACGTATTTTTATAGAGTTTTTAGGGAAAATTACACCAAGTTCTAATAAAAAAATATATATCATAAAAACCTCTTGTTAATGGTAAGTGAAATAGCAACCATCAACAAATTATGAAACTTTATATTATTCCTTGGTGTGATTTTTCCGAGTTTTTATTTACTTCCTCCATTCATACTAGCTCATCATCCTGTCTTTATTATTTACTCTTTCTAAACATATTATATATATACAGTCACTTTTGTGCGTGATTAACATTTAGACGACCTGACACTTTTATATATATATATATATATATATGGTTGTATGGTGTTATAAGTTTGAATTGTGAAATGGTGTTTCTTTGTGGAGGTAAGAGAGTGAAAGCGAGCAAAGGCATGAAGGCGACACTGAGATACTTAGCAGGAGTGGCTGGGCCTAGTGGTTATGGCTCTAATTCAACAGCCGAGCAAGTCACTGAAGATTGCTCTAATTGCTTTCTCTCTTCTCATCTAACTGCTCTTATCACAGGTAAGCCTAAGAAGGACAAGAGTTTATCTTTATTCTCATCTCACAAACACAGGTTTTTCTGAGATGAATATGTATGTATCTATGTATGTATGTAAGGATTGATTTTCTTCCTCCTCCTTCTTATTCTTCAAGACTCCAACTAATTGGGTGTCCATGAGTTGATTCAGGAGATTTATGAATACCACCAGATTGTTGTATCAGATCACTTCTATCTTCTTTTATTTGACAGAAAAGTTTGATAGATCTGTTTCCCTGGTTAATTTTCATCAGAAAACTGTAAAATACATATCCTTGAAAACTGCTAGAATATGATGAAACACACCACACATATATTTTGTTTTGTTTTATCTTTAGCGAAACACTCAAAACCACACTCGCGACATGTCTTGTGTGATACTTGTAACATCTTAACGCTTGGGTTTTGATATTTTCTACTTTAAGGAAACCATCACCCTTACGGTCTTCAAACGCATAAAGAGCCGGAAATATCCGGACTCTCATAGAACATCTTTTGTTTCTCTCCGCAGCCGAGATATCACACTAAGATTTGGTGTTTGTGTCGTTAAATGAGACTTATTAGCTGAGGACTTGTACCAAATCTGAGAATGAACAAATCTGATCTCGGTGAGCTTATGGGGTATATGCATGAAGTTTTTTTTTTTTTTTTGGGTGTGATAGAGGAAACTAGCTAGCTAGTGGGAGTTAGGCTGGCAGTGGAACCCGTGAGTGTACCAAAAAAGAAGAATGGTGATTTTCTTTATAGCAGCAACAAGACATGATTCTGTCTCCTTCTGTACAAATTCTCTTTCTTTCAATGGTTCACAGACAGACACTTGAGGTTATATCAACCCCATATCGATCTTTCTTTCTCCTTTACTTTTGTTTCTTTTAATGATTGTACAGAATCTCGAGAATATATATCTTAATAATGTTGTTGGATTATTAATTAGCTCTTTGCTTAATGAAGTAATTAACTGTTGTACGAAGGTGGGACTTCTGGGATTGGAGCTGAAACAGCAAGAGTATTGGCTAAGAGAGGAGTGAGAGTAGTGATTGGAGCGAGGAACTTGAAAAAGGCGAGAGAAGTGAGACAAAATATACAGAAAGAAACTCCAAAGGCAGAGATTATAGTGTTGGAAATCGATCTCAGTTCTTTTGCTTCTGTACAGAGATTTTGTTCTGAGTTTTTGGCTCTACAACTTCCTCTCAATATCCTCATGTAAGTTTGCGGCACACACTCTTATATATTAAATTAAATAATCTTGTTATTTATTGATTCCTTTTTTTGATTTTTGCTGATGAAAGAGAGACTTTTTTTTTTTTTTTTTACAGAAACAATGCGGGAATATTCTCTCAGAACTTGGAGTTCTCCGAAGAGAAAATTGAGATGACGTTTGCCACCAACTACTTGGGTACTTATTTTTTGTTGGAAAAATAGAATAGTTTAAATTATTTTTTTTTGTGGAAAAATTTCATCAAATTAATTCATTCTTTGTAATTTAATCCCAATGACTTTTAAAAATATTTAAATTTGACTAATTAGTATGTACCATCCTAATATTCTGAAGATCTACAGTTGATGTGAGAACATGAGAATAATTGGTAAATTGGAAGTTTGTAATGTACCATACATCATATTTTTGGTTCACTTAGCTTGTGTCAATTTCATTCACTATCATTTTGGTCCACCAGGCAAGCATGCGTTATGATCTTTATGAGGTGCAAGTTTAAAGCTTCTGAAGTGTGTTTATAAAGTGCAAAGCTTTTGTTGAAGATGCTTTGACATGCAATTTTTTCCTCGTAGTCCGAGTCCAAAAAAAATTTAAAAAAATTAAAAAATTAAGGGTTTTTTTTTTTGTTTTTGTTTTTGTTTTTTGGGAATGCTTCTGTTGATGATGTTTTGGAATGCAGGACATTTTTTGTTGACAGAAATGCTGATAGAGAAAATGATAGAAACAGCAGAGAAGAGTGGGATTGAAGGAAGGATCATAAATGTGTCATCTGTGATCCATAGCTGGGTCAAGAGAGATGCTTTTCATTTCCACCACTTGCTCAATGGAACAAAGTACCATCACTTCTTAATTAATTAATTTAATTAATCACTTCTCTCTTGAAAACATTCTTATTTGTTAGCTATATACAAATCACCACTTAATCTTTAATCTAACTGCAGATATAATGGCACACGTGCATATGCCCAATCAAAATTGGCCAATATTTTGCATGCCAAGGAATTGGCCAGACAGCTTAAGGTTAGAAATCAATACCACGAAACAAACATTTGTTTTTTAAAATAAGAGGGACATGTATTAACAAATTGAAGTTATAAATGGGATTGAACTTGTGACGTATCACTTACTCGGAGTTTTCATGCCATTAGGCTATACGGCCGTTGGCATGAAACAAATGTTCTTGTGTCTTTTTATTCAGTGCCAAATGACATGTTGACAATGTTGTATGAACATTTATTTTTGTTTCACAATGTCAGACAAGGAATGCAAAAGTAACAGTGAATTCTGTTCATCCGGGGATTGTGAAGACCGGAATTATAAGAGCTCATAAAGGCCTTATAACAGGTAATTAACAACAAGCCCTTCAACCCATTTTGACTCACATTATCATCTTTTTAAATACTACAAAAAATATAAAAAACGATATGAAATCTGATTATTTCAAACTTGCACGCAGATTCCCTATTCTTCATTGCATCCAAGTTGCTCAAATCAACATCTCAGGTTTGTTAAGAAGCATCCTTTTCATTAAACAAGTCTCAGTCTCAAGTTGTCTGTATCTTCTGATTTTATACAATTTAAATACACGCGCACACACAAGTATATCAAATCTAGATTTGAGTTTGAGACCTTATCTAAGTGTTGCGGGTGGCATTGGCACAGCACCACTAGAGTGGCCCTTGACCTCAAGTTGCATGTTTGTGTGTGTTTGTTTTTTATTGATCATTTTATAAAAAAATAATAATAATAATAACAGTGATGTATATGTGATATGGACAGGGAGCAGCAACAACGTGTTACGTTGCAGTGAGTGCAAAAACACAAGGGTTGAGTGGGAAATACTTCGCAGATTGTAATGAGAGTAACTGCTCAAGTCTAGCAAACGATGAACTTGAAGCTCAGAAGCTATGGAACAACACTCAAGCTTTGCTTCATAAACGACTACTTCAAGCCTCCTCCTAAAAACATTCCCATACACTCTCACTCATGTGTATACATAAAAAACACACATTATGCACTTACGTTAGGGAGCAAACATTATAGGACTATATATTACATTATAAGTCAAATCTCCAACCATAATATTGTTCACAAATAAAACCGCATACAAATTTAAATGTACTCTCTCTCTCTCTCTCTGTGTAATGCCTTCTGGCTTAATTCATACTACTATATGTACAGGAGTTTTCCTTTTGGATCAAAATGTTGGCAAAAATAAATTAGATTCAACATTACTAATTTAGACAACAATAATCTAAGCTTCAAAATAGAAAACACTCCACGTTTAAAATTGTTTAAAATATTATTATGATCATTTTAAATTAAATAACTAATAGGTCAGATAACATAACAGCTACAACAAGGCCAATAATATATGTGCATAGTGTCTATAGCTTAATACCCTCATAACTTGGACATGGAGTTTGTTTTGTTGCTAGAACCTCCACCTTGCAAAACCCTCAAGTATAACGATCTTCAAATGGGGTATATTGCCTTCACATTTAGTCATTAGGCTTTGTTTCGTTTTCCTTTCTCCTTCGTATTCAAAAGACAACCCTACAATGGGATAGAAGAACCTTTCTAATGTTTGTTAGCTTCTCATATGCAGGGAAACATGTGTTTTATATGAAGAAACTGCAAGATCCAAAATTTTGATTAAACCGGAGACCTACTTTATATGCACTGCTTTAGTTACATTGTCAAACAAAACCATGATTAACTGAAGAGCTGTCAATAAACCAAACAAGAAATGAGAAAACACAATCATCACAAAACAGATTGGAAAATACAGAAGCGCCGCGAGTGTGCACGCAAAAGTTATGTCCTCATACGAGACCAAGTTACTAAACACATTTTGCGAAGCTCTTCTCACATCTTGGATAGGGGTTCAGCCATATACAATGCAGATGTCTTCATTCACGTGTCAACTTGTTTAGCAGTTTGAGTCATAAGTTGTGACTACCAGCACTCAACTTTATTTCCTAGCCTGCCAGTGCCATACAAGAGATCTTAGAATCAATTGAACTTGCACATCAAGAGCAGAAAATTATTAAGTACAGCCACATACATGCAAGAATCATCACCAATTCTTGTTATCTAAACCAAATAAATAATTAGATACTTGAATTTCTATACATTAACATATGACCTCAATACAAAGAAACCAAGCAATTCCCGCTTATTCGATGCCCCTGCAGAATACAACATACATAAAAACTTAAACAAATCATGGAAGAATGTATTTTTTCAAATCTTATGATCATTTTAATATCAGAAGCAATTACTTGTCAAGCACGCGCAGACAATAAACTGCCAGTCAGTATTATCATTCTGTTCTATGTTTTACTTTTATTCTCTAAGAATCCTCTACGTTGTAATATGTAACCCAGGGTCTAAATAGAACAGAAACATACACTACCTAAGGAAAACTGTCGCCAGTGTCTCAGCATTCACAAATCACAACGACTCGTGGAATGTTGGCTATCTGGTCAGAAGAGAAAAAGAACCAGGTCGCACAATTTAGGTGATGGAGGGTCTCACCTAAATTGAAAGGAGGAAAAGCTAAGCTGATCAAGGTAGAGGTTCATCAGAATGTCTTCCTTCAACAGAACCATAAGTTTGAGGCAAAAAGTCAAGCTTAAAACGTCAAATTTCAGACCACTAGATCTTCATTCATCATATTGGTTACTGTTGCGTAATGTTAAAAATAAAATCACTCCCCCCAACTCCCAGTTCCAAGTTCTAACATCTATAGTCCCTCTATCAAAGACATATGGTCTTAGAATCTGCTAGAAGCTTGTCGGTAGTTAAAGCCTGAAAATCATTTTGTCTTGTCCATTCATAGGACTTCATCTTGAGCTGAAACATTAAAGAAAGCAAAAGGTCCCCAGAAGCAATAAGTATGATCGATGTTTATCTTCTCTAAAATTTGTATAATAGTGCCATTGACAGGGAAAAGGTAAAAGTATTATAAAATAACCTCATGATCACAACACGATAATTACTTTTTCTGAGGAGAATTCCAACCTCGCAATATCAACAGATAGTGCTGACAGAGTTAAATCCAAGGAGCACAAGTTACTAATTAGATTCATACCCTCAAACGAGGAGACTGGCGAACTGATGAGGCAGATCCAGGAGACAAGGCAGCAGATATTGCTCGTCTTCCGAGGGTTTGTTTCTTGGAAGGTCTCTCTCCTTTTGTAGGTTGAACTTGATTCTCATTTTTCTTGGTCGGGGAATCACTTCTAAAGGATGAGATAGATAGATCTGGAGCAGATGTAGAGATAATAGCAGACTCTTGATGTTCGAAATTTAAGGATGCTACACTCCCTGTTTAGTGAACTTATTAGAAATCGATATGAAAGAATAGAAAAAAATCTCTATTATTAAAGCAACACCTGCTAATACAAGATCAGTTGATGAGTTCAACAATATCACACTGTATAAGAAATAAGATGAAACTTCAATTTCAATAAGCATATCATGCCAATTTCCACTACAAAGCAAAATTCCAGGACGACAGAAATCAAAGCTATAGACGTGTAAGATAGAACTAAGGCTCCAGGACACTTAGCTTCCCCATTTTATCCATGTATGATGATGTTCATATATAAAGCCATACTCTTACCCTGCCCTACTGCTTCTTGAAATTTCCTCCTCATAACTCTGACATATTTAAATAGCCCATTTGTCTTGTTTAATTCATGGATCAACTCTTCCATTCCTTTGAGGGAGGGTTCACAATTCAATACTGAAAGAAAAGAAAGAAAGTCAGATTTAGGAAGCACATCATCACATTGTTTTGATATCATAATAAACAACCCCAAGAATGCCACTTACATGTGTACGTATCATTTTCATGACGGATGGTAAAAAAGCACTCCTCATTAGGATTGCTCGGATCGATATTCTTGAAGGTGAACTTCACCCCTAATGTGCAGAAGAACTTGTAAGGCATCAAAGAATAAAGAAGAACACAACTTGGACAATATGAACCACATCAATTACCACGTCCGCCCTCAACATGGAAGCCAAGGACTGTATTGTACCATGAGATGGCCTCCAGTATTTCATCTTTTCGTTCAGTGCTTCCATTCAGTGTCTCATCAGATGCTGCCAAGGGTTTAGAATATATCAGTCAACAGCCAGCTGGTAGCCTAGTAACGTTTAGAGATTGCTATGAAGTGTTTGCAGTGCATAAATTCACAACCAGATCATTACCAGGAGATTGCTGAGATAAAATTGCAGCATATTCACTTTTCTTGGTTATTTGCTTCTGAACACTACTCTTAAGATCTTCAACTCTAGTCTTCGCAGAAGCAATAGCATCCATAAGCGCCATACGCTTGCCCTCTTTGCGAGTCTTCACT
Source organism: Albizia julibrissin (assembly GCA_037074505.1). NCBI lineage: Eukaryota > Viridiplantae > Streptophyta > Magnoliopsida > Fabales > Fabaceae > Albizia > Albizia julibrissin. Next base: position 52,264,199 of record CM073482.1, read on the forward strand.
GTGTGAAAATGCAATTAAGAGTTGCAAGAAGTAAAAAGCATGGTTATCAGAATCCCATGAATCTTGATTTGTATCTCACGATTCGATTCAAAAACAGGTGGGAAAGATACGAATCTGTTGATGTATCTTACTTATATATGTATCTTACGATTCGAGGAGTGATACAATTCAGAATTGTAGGAATCGCATGATAATGGCGATTCCTGCAATTCTAGGTGAACTAGGTTGCGTACTGATCGAGTTGGATTTGGCACAACAACCTGACTTTAGAAAACCCCTTTTTTCATTTTTTTTATTTTTTCCAGAGTTATTTAAGAATTTTCTTTTACTTTTATAATTACCCCCTATTCCCTCTCATTTATCCCAATCAAAACCTTATTTTTTATTTCTTTTTTTCCTGAAGTGTTATTTGCCTATGCTAATATGTAAAAACCTTTTATGTTTTCTTATGTGAAAGTTATATTAATATCATCCTTAAAATTGACCACGTTCCGATTCAAGATTCTGAAAATAGATTTTCCAATTCATGATTCGTATCCTGATTCAATAACTTTGGTAAAAAGTTAAAGCGTAGTCACTAAAAGCTATTGTGTTCACATGCGACAACGAAATTATGCAGTCTGGTTCAGAGAAATTCAAGTTAAAATCCGCCTATATAAAGATGTAAAGCGATAGTAAAGATGTACCTCCTATTGCTTTAACCAAATCATCCTCTGCCTCCCTCAATTTAGCTTTGGTATCTTCTAATTTAGCTGGAAAGACATAGGATAAATCAAAACCTACAATCCGCGTCATAAACGATAGTTCTAAAGCATAAATTACGCGAGGAAAGATTGAATCAGGGAAAACATGTAAAAGCTCAGAGCCCTAATTTATAATAACCATAATCCAAAATCCATAGGAAATACTGTTGAAAGGAGCAGTTCAATAAGATGAAAGCAAACTAGTAGGGAACCCTCGCCTTGATACTGAGCAGTTTCTTGTGATCTCGCCCTTAGTGATTCGAGGGATTCCCGATAAGATGAGGAAAAGATGTCAATCTTGTGCTGTAGAACCGGAATCTCGGTATCGCAGATCAAGCGTCCAGACTCCATCTTCTTTCGCACTGGTTCTGCCATCTGCACTAGCTACTAAATCCCAAAATAATTGTGGTTTCGCCCCATTTTCATGTAACCCTCCCTTGTTCTCTTAGGGGAAAAAATTGCAGAGCTGTTCTATGGACGGTAGAGAGAGGAAAGAGTAAAAAATAAAAATAAAAATGCAAGCTTGAAGAGGGAAAGCGGTGAAGGTGGCAGAGATGATCTGTCTTCCTTTTCTACAACAAAAAAGAGATAATGTGATGGATGGCTGAATCAAGAAAATAAGGAACAAGGGATAAGTTACGAGCAGTAGGGTAGAAGAGGCACAAATGAGGGAAGAAGATGGAAAAGGTCAATTTCACGCGCATTATATAGCCCGCCATTTTCATTTGAATTATATAAAGCGAGAATGATAATTTGTGTCGATTTGTGATGAAGGGTTTCTGAAACTACTTTTTATGATTAAAAAAATCATAGTTATATCAAGTTCTCTAATTACAGATGATTATATATCCTATTTTTTTTATATAAATTTATAATTAAATGATAATAATTTAAAAATAAAACACATAGTCACATGTGATTAAAGAATTTCATGAAATGCATGTAAAGAATTTGACATAAGTATTTTTTTATTAAAAAAATTAGTTTAATTAGTTTTGTGTTACAAATATAAGTTCATTTCTTTAAAGTCCCCTATTTAATTATGACTACTTTCATATGGAAAACACCCAAATATATGTAATTAATAGGATACTTTAGATAAACAATCACAATTTTGGGTAATAAAATGGATTGAAGGGATATATTTAGTATTATATCTAACCCTCAAATAGCTCTCTTATTAAGGAAGGGAGGTAGTATATAGAGTATAAACAATTATTTTTTTTATATACAAAGAGTGTGATAAATTATAAAGGTGCCGAGGGTGTGCAAAGCATAAAAAAATACTTTAAAGTGTGATAAATTATAAAATTGCTCAAGGTGCATTAGGCATAAAAAAATATTTTAAAGAGTTGAAAGTGCATTAAAAAAACTATTTCAGGATACTGGATATACTTTAATTATATAAAATATGTTATAAAAGTATATAAACATATCTCTCCACTAGAAATTTTAATCGGTGAAACTACTTGATAAATTTTGATGCACATAGTACTTGAATTCAAGTCCTTCGCACCAATAAACTGTTCAACTGTGATTTTTGCTAATTTTACTTAAAAAGAAATTTAAACAAGTCTAGCTCTGTTTGGTTTAAGCTTCAAGCATCTAAAAGTGAACCTGGGGTTTATGGGACCAAAAACCAAAGCAAACCTTATTTTAATTAGTTCGGCTAGGGCTGGTTGGATCAAACAGGTTTGATTTGCTTTCTCAACACTCACGTTTTTTTGGTGACAGAAAGGGGCTAAGCCCAGACAAACTAGTGTGAGTGCTCTTACTGCGGCGTAGGAATACTTTGTTTGGACTTTATTTTCTTGGGACAATGAGGGCTAAAACCCAAACTAGAAACTAAACAGAAAGTGAACTTGGGCAAAATAAGCCCATCTCATGTAGCACATAAATTGAAACAATGATGAAATTCTTGGAAACCCAAGACTCTATGATATATTAAGAGTGTGTTTGGATACAGCTTTTAAGAATAGTTTTTAGAGAAAAAGTGAAAAAAAAAATAATTTTTTTAATAGATTATGAGAAGAATAGATTATAGGTGAAAAAATGATTTTGATAAGACGAGAGTGTTTGAATATTGGGTCGGGAATCACTTTTTTAGTGGTCAAATTACCAAAAATGACATTAGCTTTTGTGATAATTACATATAGAGTATAAGGTTATATTTTATTAACAATAGGAGAAGAAAACTTATAATAATGTTAGATCAAATTTAACGATTTTGTTAAATTTGCACCATTTTTAATTATTCATTATTATTTTTGCATCTTCCAAAACTTATTTGTACCAGACGCCCCTCAGAAAAAGTTTGGGTTCTTAAATTTGCACCTTAACCTAATATTTAACATTAAATTTCTTAATAAATACAAAACCTAATATTAGTATGTTTTGATGTCTTTTGTCAAAACCATGGTTTGACACCAAAATCATGATTTTGAGAAACATCCAAACACACTCTAAATATATGAGTTAAATAAGGAGTTTATTTTAATCTTAAATATAAGACTTTAATTTATTTTATCTTTAAAACTTATTTTATTTTAATTCTAAATATAAGACTTTAATTCATTTTATCTCTCAAATGTTTTTTTTTTGCACCCAAAAGTGTCCATATTGGTTGCATATCTTAAAGGGGATTTTTGTCAAGGGGTAATTCTATTGCATATACTTAAAAATGGTATTTTAGGGTTACATATTTATAACAAATAATTAACTTGAATTTTTTTTTAATATCCGTAAATTAGTAATCTAACTATCAATGATTAAAGGTAGCATTTCGGTTCTTAATATAATACCTAATTGACTTTTTTGGAGAGATTAAGGAAGCTAAATAAGTTATTTAATAATATCATGTGTTATATATCACTTTATAAGTCATACAAATTATTTTGAAGAAAAACGGTAAATATAGATACTTTAAAGTAATTCAATTAACATTCTTAATCTCCTAAAAAGATGAAAAAGTTAAGGGAAAATCCTTTATAAAAAACTTTAAAAATACTAAAAGACAAAAAGGTGCTCTCAATATTCACAAGTGTTAGTACCTGATTTTTCATTTTTTGAATCAAAAGAAAATTACACCAATGCCCTTGACAAAACATCTTCTTCTCCAACAATGGCAATGATGGCCTCCTCTAGCAACGGCAACTATTTCTCCAGTGACGTAGCCTTTAGATCCTCTATTTCTACCACCATATGCTACTCACCCATCAATTAGGGCTTACATTTTCTACAATTTCTCCAATTCCCACATCAGTGTTCTTCCCCTTGCGATGATTCTCAAGTCTAAGCTCCTCCTTGAGAAGTTGGTTAAATAACACAGGTTTCTTGCTAACGAACATCTGCTTCTTCAATACAAGATTAGATTTGAAGTTATAGAATGAGATTGATCTCCCTATATATAATTCAGTCCTTTTACAACTTACAATCCAAATTCTCCAAAGATTGAATTGATTTTCTCAAATTTAAATAAGTGTTTATCAATTTCGGATTAGTTTTTCGTAAGTTCTCATAAGAATTTCACAAGTTGCTTGAGTGATTTCGCAACTTGGAATCCAAATTCTATAGTTATTAAAATGGTTTTCTCAAATTCAAATAAGTGTTTCTCAATTTAGGATTAGGTTTTCGCAAGTTCTCATCAGAATTTCACAAGTTGCTTCAGTACTTTCGCAACTTGGAATCCAAATTCCTCAAAGATTAAACTGATTTTCTCAAATTCAAATAAGCGTTTGTCAACTTAAGATTAGTTTTTCGCAAGTTCTCATAAGAATTTCACAAATTAGTTTAGGACTTTTGCAAGTTGCAATTCACCAGAGATTAAACTGATTTTCCCAAATTTAAATAAGTATTTGTCAATTTAGGATTAGGTTTTTGCACATTCTTATAAAAATTTTACAAGTTGCTTTAATACTTTCGCAACTTTCTTATCTAAACAGCAGCAAGGCCATGACAGTAGAATTATATTATCATATTATTAAATGATAAGTGGACAATGTCATTGTTCTTCCACCCTATATATTACTTACAAAATAATGGGATATGCAATTACATATTGACACTAAGACTATGACAGTATATTCATGAAAATAACAAAACAACTCACTTGCGCAACTTGTTAAGTGCCCTCCAACAAATAAATCAATAAAGTATCAGTTCACTAATTTTTCTCTTTCATCAATTAAAAAAAAACTAAAACCCCATTTCAATGTTCCATAAGTTACAAATAAAAATTCACAATATTTGATAAGGGTTTCACAAATTTTGAAAAGAATTTCACAACTTTTTTTAAAGAATTTTACATGTTGCAAATTAAAACTCAAAAGATTTGATAAGGGTTTTCACAAGTTCTAATAGAAGTTTCACAAATTCGGATAAGATTTTCACAAGTTCTGAAAGAATTTCCCAAGTTCGTATCAGGTTTTCACAACTTGCAAATCAAAATTCAATTCTGAAAAAGGTTTAACAAGTTTGGGTAAGGCTTTTACAAGTTCATATAAGGCTTTCACAATTGTCCTTCTTTCTCTACCACTACCTTCTTCTTCACTTTCCCTATCTCATTTCAAATCTTATATGCATATTCATTCCCCTTTGACACCAAATATAAAATTAAAATGAAATCACTTCATTTTTTTGAGAAATTTGAAGAAATCTCCATGATAAAAGTATTTTTCCAGCATATTAGCAAACCCAGAAAAGCGACAAATGCTATCAATTTCTATAAAGCACACTTTACAACTTGAACCAATATTCTTCCTATCAAAGACAATGAAGAATCCTCGCACTTCTCCTTCTACTTGTTGAAGGAGGGGCTGTTATTATTTTCATCTCTAAAGCTTTTCGCCTTTGGTTTCTTCACGGAAATAAAGGAAGATGATGACTTGGAAGAAAGATGTAGAAAATATCAGAACCATTCCTTTTTCTAGGACTATCCCTTGGGTCATCCAAGAGCTTGCTTGTTCTGAATGTGGCCATAGATTTGCTTCGCTTGAAGATGATGAAGTCGGTGGTGGCAAAAGAAAAGGAAGAGAAAGAAGAAGGAGTAACATCTTAGAGTTAAATATGTAATTTCATTTAAATTTTAAAAATACCGATTTAAGTACTAACACCTTTATGAGAATATGCATATTCAAATCACCTTTATGTCTTTTCACTATTTTAAAATTCTTTTTTAAAAATTAATTGATTGTTATATTTAAGGCCCGTAGTATAATTATTGCACCCATAACCCCTTTTTAACGGGCCATTTGCTCCCCGTTTCAGAGATGAAAAAGTTGAACAATGAATTGGAATCACCTTCATACTATTTCTACACTTTGTGGAATGTTGTCAGAGAAAAATTTTGCATCTCTATTACTATTTGATTGACTTAGAAGCACTTAGGAACAGTTTTAAAAAAAAAAAGCATTTACATTTTATGAGACAAAGACGTATCTGTGTAATAGTACAATATCACTTGAAATAAGCTAATCAAAATAATCACTTAACACGTCTCAAACTTTTGAAATGCAAATAAACTTGGTCAAAGGCAATGCCAATATTGAACGACACATGGAGAGGATTGCAACGTGATGCTGTGGCTGATAGCACCATAATGATTGGTTAAATTAAATGAGGTATATGTACTTATGTCTACGTGAATATTAATTGTGATTCAGAGAGTAAGGGTTATGCACATGATATATTCGCTTCTTTGTCTGTTGCTTGTACCCTAAGTACTTATATTTGTTTGTCCAGATTCTGCAATATAATTCTCTAGAGAGGCCTCATTATAATGTGCCACTGATGATTATCGCTAATTTGTGAAGGAAACTCATATAATCATTGAGCTCATTAACATGCACACACACCGACCCGCTTCGTTTCTTGTTTTACGTGCTCACCAATCCGACATATTCTCTTAATTTTTGTGTGTATATATTTATTCCCTTATACCCCATATTACAATTTATTGGGAGATCTGAGAATGCTTGAAATCTAATATCATGAGGAAGTATGATGAGGCATTATTTTAATATTTTAGTTCGAATTGACTCGAAGGCAGTGCAAAACAAATATCCACGTACCATTCACAGTTTTTTTTATCAGACCACCACTCAAAATTGAAATATCTCCGGGTAGTTTAGAAATAATATAGGGAGAATGTCAAAAAAATATCATTTAAACTTCAAAATCCCGTTAACAAATTCGTTAATGGGATTAACAAAAATGGTAATGTAATTAACAAATCATTTTGTTATTAAATCACCTATTTGGGATTTTGAAGTTTAAATGGTATTTTTTTGGAATTCTCCCAATAATATAGTACTCCCTCTTATTTTTTTTTATATAAGAGTCTAATATTTGAATTGAGTTAATAAAAGTTATTTAAATATTTAATGAGTTTTTTTTATTTTTTGTCTCTTATTAATAATATGGATTATGTATTAATTAAAATGTTGGTGATATTTGTATTTACTCTATTTCTCTCTCTTACTTTTCCCATTATAAATAAGGGCACATTTAAAAAAAATAAGATTATTTCAGACATACTTATTATTTTAAACTAATTTTAACCGTTTTTTTAAACTGCATAATTCAATTATTGAGCTCTTATAAATAAGACGGGAGGAAGTATTAAATAGCATGTGATAGATAAGAATTGAGCTAATTTCATGGTGAAGAAATAATCAAATAGTTTTGGATGGGTCTTAAAAGATAAAGCAAATATATATGAGCCATCCATATGTCTTCAATTCCGTCTCTCATGAACCATTTTATTAATGTTATATGTGATCTTAATCACTTTAGAGCCGAAAGAAGAAAAGAGCACAAGGCTAGTGATCTTGAAAGAATTGAAAGAACATTCCAATATAGCTCAACTTAATTGGACGCAAAATTAATTAAATAATTAATTCAACAAATGGCAAACTTATCCAATTGGAAAAACCATCAAGCCAAGGAAGGAAAGGAATATATAGCTAGCTAGCTTTCATAAAGTGCTAGATTTTGATTTGACCTTAAATTTAATAAAAACGCATATATTGAAGTTATTAAAGATTGGGTTAAATAAAATTATGGTGGTTTGGTAGTAAAAAAAAAAAATATTATGGTGGAGCCATTTACATGGGCATGCACTAGCCAACTGATTGAAGAACCCTCTGATGATTGGTTGAAGTTTCAATAGTCAATTGCTCAAAAGCAAGCACACAATATTCCAACACCTCGATTTCTTCTTTCAATGCATTTTCGACAGCATTTTTGTGGGTAAGCAGACGCGTGTCACTTTTTAGATTAAAGAGCAATTTTATCAACAAATTTTTTTTTTCCAAAGCATCTCATATAAATAAGTTTTTGAAAGTAACAACACATTAATAAATAGTCTAAAATGGTGTAAATTTATCAAAACTATTAAATTTCATTAAATGTCGTTAGGGTTTTATTCTATTATAATTTAATGATTGTTTGGTCAAATTTAACGATTTTGGTGAATTTACATATTTTAAAATTTTTTATTAGTATTTTTATCCCTTCTGAAACTTATTTATACCAGAAGCTTCTCAGAAAAAAATTTATTGGTAAAACTGCACCTTAATCCTTAAAAAAAAAAGAATAAAAAAGATTGCAAGAGGAAGCAAATTCTACTCCCTCTAGTCCAAAATATAGAGATGTCATTAAAAAGAAATTCTTAGTTCTTTTTCTCCCAACAAATTCTTATAATATAAGTTTCTTACAGAATTATTAATTAAGCATCTGATCTCAAATATAAATAATAGGAAGGAGCTAGTTGGAGTGTTGATTTTGAATATAAAAAACTAAATCCATTTTATCTTTCATTTTAATTATTTAATTTTTCCCGAAACTAGTTTACATAACTTGAAATATAATCTTGCACAGTTTTATTTTGGAGGACTAAGTCATATTTATTATGATTAACTAATTTATTTAACATCCACAATCTAATATATCCAAATTAGTTAAATATTTTTTGTATTAAGGATCGGATAAGTTTTTTTTTTTTCAAATTTACCTCTAATTACTTGTGGGCACATATTGGATGTAAAAAAAAAAACCCCGGAGGGGAGTAGTGAAATATTTGAACATGGATATTGTTTCAATTTAAAACTAATTTAACGAGTTCTCCAATTTTAATTGATTCTGAAAGTGATGAGTGATATATTAGGATAGAGGAGGGAGAATTTGTTTAAAGAAATGGTGCATGCGGTTTGTATTAAACAAACTTTGGGGGCACATTAATTAACTCACAATTCACCAATTCTTTAAAATAAGATAGTATGATGTATGTTTTCTGATTAAAGTCACAAATGCGAGAACAATAAAAATGTTAAATGGTTTAAATAAAACTTTATGAAAATCACGAGTGAGGTGAGATGTTACATTTTGTAAAAGAGAATTTGATAAGGCAATTATGATCGAACGAAAGTGAATATAACAATTATTACTTCGACGCGCGCTAATCATTACTCAACTATCACATCCAAAAAATGTTGCAATTGATACACAATTATGGACTGCTGATGGTTTAAGTAGCTAAGCTTTATTTTCTGAAGTTATTTTCCATCTTTATATATAGTCATAACAAAAATCATTTCGCGAAGTTCCAATGATCTGTATAAATATCCAGGTAAAAAAAAAAAAATGATCTGTATAAATACAAACGAAAAAGAAAATAAATCAATAATTAAAAAATTTAGGATAAAAATCATATTCTATCACATGCTAATCACTTTTCAACTTGATAATGGAATCTGGCAGCTGAATTTATATTTTCACCCTTTGCAAGCATTTTTCTTTTTTTCATAATTCATGTACCATTATACTATTCATAGAAGGTTCAGATTCATAGCCTCACACTTAATTAGGAGAGCTTTAACGAATGCGTTTGGCATCATCTAGGCTACAAGGCCCCGTGCTCATTGCTTTCATAATCACATCTCCTAGAATTGGATCGATGCTTAGAATTTAATCATCCTAAATTTAATTATAACATAATTAAATCTCATTAAAGAATCATTGTCTAAATTTCTAAGACTTCGATTTGAATCAAAGTTAGGGAAGTATTTTGAGACCTGAATTGACCCTGATAGAAGTAATAAAGACGTTATTTATCAATGAGTTACTAATTCTATGGAGAAAAAAACCAATGCATGGCAAGTTAAGCTTCTCTCACAAGCTTCAAGACTAATTTTGATTAAATCCACATTGGCGGCCGTGAATACTTATATGTATTAGTTGTTGCGAAAGCGGGATATATAGAGAGTAACTGATTATACTAGAAAATCACAATACTAGAAAACAAAGTTTCTAGAAGTAATTTAATAATATAATAAATCACAACTACTATATCTAATAGCAGCTAATAAATAATAAATAAGACAACAATAAGGAAAATACCAGAATCTAATTTCACTCTAAACAATTTATAAGTGAAATACTATAAGAGAGGAGAAGATACAAAATGCCTTATAGAAGGAAGAAGGCAAGTTGAGGGATGATTGAAGGAGGGAGGGGGGCCTCCTATTTATACTAAATTCTCTACCCCCTCCCTCTTCCATTTCACGATGTGGGACTTCCCACTTTCAACAAATCTCCACCTTGGGAAAATTCCCACATTCCTAATTTATTCTAATTACAAATTTATGCTTACAATTCAACAATCAATGTTCAACAATGTTGATCAAATCCAAACAATGTTGAAATTTGACAGAAGTCACAACCTTTGTCAGCATATCAGCAGGATTCTCAGTTGTCCGTATCTTTTGTATCATGACTCCACCTTCTTCCAAAATTTCTCGTATAAAGTGATATCGAACATCAATGTGCTTCGTCCTTGCATGGTAAACTTGGTTCTTTGCTAATTGAATAGCACTTTGACTGTCACAATAAACTACGATGCTTTCTTGACCAATACCAAGTTCTCCAAGCAATCCTTGAAGCCAAATTGCCTCCTTCACAGCCTCTGTAATCGCCATGTACTCTGCCTCTGTGGTAGACAAAGCAACTGTTGACTGTAAAGTCGACTTCCAACTAACTGGTGCTTTTGCAAAAGTAAACACATAACCAGTAGTTGACCTTCGCTTGTCCAAATCACCCGCAAAATCTGAGTCACAATACCCAACTAAAGATCGATCACCTTCCTGCTCGAAAACCAAACCAACATCTACAGTATTACAAATATACCGTAGAATCCATTTCACAGCTTGCCAATGCTCCTTCCCTGGATCATGCATATACCTACTCACAACTCCAACAGCTTGTGAAATGTCAGGTCTTGTACAAACCATTGCATACATCAAGCTACCAACGGCATTTGCATATGGTACCCTTGACATATACTCTCGTTCATCTTCATCCTTTGGTGACATATCAGCACTTAGCTTAAAATGAGGGGCAAGTGGAGTGCTGACCAACTTCGTTTTCTCATTCATACCAAAACGATTTAGCACCCTCTTCAAATACTCCTTTTGAGATAAAAAGAGTTTCTTTGATTCTCTATCTCTTGTTATCTCCATACCGAGAATTTTCCTTGCCTCACCTAGATCCTTCATCTCAAATTCCCCTTTTAGTTGAACCTTCAGCTTCTCAATTTCTGCCTTATTTTTTGAAGCAATCAACATATCATCGACATATAAAAGGAGATATATAAAGGATCCATCTTCAAGCTTCCGCAAATAGACACAATGATCGTATCTACTTCTTCTGTACTTATGTCGCAACATAAACTTGTCAAATCGTTTATACCATTGCCTCGAAGATTGTTTCAATCCGTATAACGATTTTTCAAGTTTACACACCATATTCTCCTTTCCAGCAACTCTGAATCCTTCCGGCTGAGTCATGTAGATTTCCTCCTCCAAGTCTCCATTTAAAAATGCAGTTTTTACATCCATCTGAACTAGTTCCAAATCTAATTGTGCTACCAAAGCCAACAAAATTCTAATAGAGGAATGTTTCACAACCGGAGAAAATACCTCATTGTAATCAATTCCCTCCTTCTGAGCATAGCCTTTAGCTACCAATCTTGCTTTATGGCGCACATCACCTTGGTTAGGAAATCCTTCTTTCTTTGCATATACCCATTTGCAACCAATTGCCTTCTTACCCTTGGGGAGTTTGGCCAATTTCCACGTACCATTCTGATGAAGGGACTGCATTTCTTCATTCATGGCATTCCTCCACATCTCCTTTTCTGAGCTCTGAATAGCCCATTTATAAGTTGAAGGAATGTCATCAGCTGCAATTGAGGTTGCACAAGCCACCATGTCTTCAAAACGAGTAGGCTTTCTTATTGTTCGTTTTGGCTTGCTGGTTGCTATTGATTCACGTTGCTGTTGAGGTTCATGAGTCGAAACCTCCCTATCAACTGGCTCTTCTTCTACCTCAGGAAAGTCTTGTCTTGTTTCCCCGTCTGCTCCTTGTACTGGAAAAATCATCTTTCCTTCAAACTCCACCTGCTTTGAAACACTATCACCTTGCTGGGTATCTTCAGCTGCTACCTTTCTCACCATGGCAGATTCATCAAAGGTAACATCCCTACTAAATACAATCTTCTTTGTCTCTGGACACCATAAACGATATCCTTTGACTCCAGAAGTGATCCCCAAGAAAATAGCTTTCTTTGCTCTCGGATCCAGTTTTGATTCTTTCACATGATAGTATGCAATTGAGCCAAATACATGCAAAGAATCATAATCTGTAGCAGGTTTACCATACCATTGTTCCAACGGTGTTTTACCACCAATAGCAGTAGATGGTAGACGATTAATGAGGTGGCTCGCATATGTAATTACCTCAGCCCAAAATTCTTTGCCCAAGCCAGCATTGGACAACATACACCGAACCTTCTCCAGCAAAGTCCGGTTCATGCGTTCTGCCACTCCATTCTGCTGTGGTGTATTTCTGACGGTGAAGTGTCTGATGATGCCATCATCCTCACAAATCTTCTGGAAAGGATCATTCTTGTATTCTCCTCCGTTATCTGTACGAAGACATTTGATCCTCCTGCCTGTTTGTGTTTCTATCATCGCCTTCCATTTGAGAAAAATTCCCAATACTTCATCCTTAGTTTTCATCGTATACACCCAAACTCTTCGTGAAAAATCATCAACAAAGGTTACAAAATAATGTTTTCCTCCCAATGATGGTGTTTTGGAAGGACCCCAAACATCAGAGTGAACATAATCCAAAATACCTTTTGTGTTATGGATAGCTGTTCCGAACTTAACCCTTGTCTGTTTCCCCTTCACACAGTGCTCACAAAACTCCAAACTGCAATGCTTTAATCCTTTTAACAACCCTTGATCTGAAAGAGTTTTTAAGGATTTTCCTCCAGCATGTCCCAAGCGCATATGCCACAACCTTGTTGCTTCTACCTCCTTCTCATTACTGGATGTCACTGCTGCTATTCCAATAACCGTACTACCTTGATAGTGGTACGTATTATTGCTCTTTCGGATACCCTTCATTACCACCAGTGCACCAGAAAGTATCTTCATCACTCCACTTTCTGCGGTAATCTTGAACCCCTTTGAATCTAGAGTTCCCACAGAAATGAGATTTTTCTTCAAATCTGGTACATATCGAACATCTGTCAATGTTCTGATCAATCCGTCTTGGTTCCTCAATCGAACTGAACCAATGCCATATGCGGTAAGTGAAGTGTTATCTGCTGTGTGGACAACTCCACATCCTCCTTCTTGGAAATCAGTGAACCAGTCTCGGTTGGGACACATATGATGACTGCAAGCTGAATCCAACAACCATATGCCTGACGCTTTTGACGACGTTGTTGTAGATAATGAAAAATCTGAATTTTCATCATCACAATCAGCTACATTTGAATCCATAGTAGTCTTCCCATTGTTCTGTTTGGCTTTGTTCTTCAACTTTGGACAATCCTTTTTCCAGTGGCCCTTTTCTCGACAAAAGGCACATTCATCCTTACTAGGTCTGGACCTCGATTTGGATCTCCCTTTCCTTGATCTCGATTGATTTTCAGCACGCCCTCTTGTGACTAGTGCTTCTGCTTCTCCGCCTCTTTGTTTATCCCTCTTTCTTTGTTCATAGCTATATAGTGCAGAACAAACATCTCTGAGAGATACTTCCTCTTTGCCGTGATGTAGAGTAGTCTCCAAGTGCTCGTACTCATCAGGAAGTGATCCCAACAACATCAAGGCCAGATCTTCATCTTCAAAAGTCACGTCCAAATTCTGCAAATCTGTTACCAACTTGTTGAAGCTGGTGGTATGATCATTCATTGTGGTACCAGGAACATAAGTGAAGCGAAACAATCTTTTCTTCATGTGAAGCTTATTTTGACTGCTTTTCTTCAGGAATTTATCCTCTAATGTCTTCCACAATCTACAAGCAGAAGTTTCCTTTGTGTATGGATACTTCTGTTCTCTGGAAAGAAACGATCGAATAGTACCACAAGCAACACGATTGATGATCCTCCAATCTTCCTCCTCCATTTTATCTGGTTTCTTTTCTTCAAGAGCAAAATCTAATTGTTGTGTAAAAAGGACATCAAGAACCTCGCTCTGCCACATCCCAAAATGTCCCGATCCGTCAAAAATTTCAACTGCAAACTTCGCATTGGGCATAATTCTCGTCAGAAGCGAAGATGCCGACGACGAATTGTTGACACTTGATGTGGATTCTTCAACCTTTTTGTCCGCCATTTCTGCTCCAAATATTTTTTAATAGCTGCAAATGCAAAACCTCAAGGTAATTCTTTTCTGATGTGGAAGTTCAGATTATACTGCAACCACAGAGCATACTCAGACAGAACCTGGCTTTGATACCAATTGTTGCGAAAGCGGGATATATAGAGAGTAACTGATTATACTAGAAAATCACAATACTAGAAAACAAAGTTTCTAGAAGTAATTTAATAATATAATAAATCACAACTACTATATCTAATAGCAGCTAATAAATAATAAATAAGACAACAATAAGGAAAATACCAGAATCTAATTTCACTCTAAACAATTTATAAGTGAAATACTATAAGAGAGGAGAAGATACAAAATGCCTTATAGAAGGAAGAAGGCAAGTTGAGGGATGATTGAAGGAGGGAGGGGGGCCTCCTATTTATACTAAATTCTCTACCCCCTCCCTCTTCCATTTCACGATGTGGGACTTCCCACTTTCAACATTAGTCTTCTTCAATATGTGTGATAAAATTGATTCTTGTGTTAATTTCTTTTGGGGGTCTAATAGTAATAAAAGAAAAATTCATCTGATTCACAACTACTCTCTTTTTCAACCATTGGATAAGGGTGGATTGGGTATATAGCTGTTCAAGTTTGTTAATCAAGCTCTTATAGCCAAGCAGCTCTAGCAAGTTCTTGTAGCAAAATCTTCATCTCTATTGGGGAAAATTTTAAAAATCAAATATATTGATCTTAATTTTGACTTAACCATCAAATTATCATACAATTCTTTCTGGATATGGAAAGGTATTGCAAATGCACTAGCCTTATTTTGGATAAATTGCAATGGCAAGTGGGTAACGGCTCATCTATACCACTCAACCACCGATTATGGTGGCCGATGTAGTTAGATCAAAACTTAGTTGGCTTAGTCAATCGAGTGAACGATATGTTAATGTATATCATCTCCTTTTGGAATCCTGTTAGATAGAACCATTCATTGGTTCATGATCTTTGTCCCCGTAATATTGCACAAAAAATCATTAATATTCCTCTATCCTTCCCAAAATACACAGGACAGAATATTATAGCAAAGTAATAGTTCTAGTTTATACAAAGTCAAATATAGTTTTCAATTTCTTTTAAATCAAGAATCTAGGCCTCAACCTATTGATAATGCATTCTGGAAGATGTTTTGGAAGTTGCCTTTTATGGCCAAATTTATTTTGCTAATTTGGAAATTACTTTAGCTAGGGTGCCCTCCTTGCTATAGATATTCTTCAAAAACATCACTTGAATGTTAGTGGCTATTGTCAATTTGGTTGTGACATGGAAGAAACTTTGGCACATATCTTCTCTCAGTGTCCTTTAGCAAAAGTTGTTTGGTTTGGTCTAGTCTCTTAGGTATAAGAATTCCTTTGGTGGATTCTTCTGCTTTACTATCTTAGTTCAAGGAGGCTTTCATTCAACTTCATCAATCTAATGAGTTAGGTCTCTTGCATGTAATAATTTTGACAATTCATGTTCTATGGTTAAATAGAAATGCATTGATGTATCATGGGAAAAGACCAACTCCAAAAATGACCATTTAGGAAGTCAAAGGTCTTTAGTCTATGGAAAAATTGGCTAAACAAGTTTTGGTGAACAATATGATCATCAAAACAATACTCTTTTCGATTAACCATGTGAATGCTATTGTTTCAGCTCAATGGAACATCATTATACACCACTTCAAGAAGATGAAGGGTCATTTCTGTGAATATTATATATGCCATCAAAGTTCTCCTTTGATTCAATTCTTATGGACGAATATAGGAAATTCATGTTCTTCTTTTCATATTAGATGTTTGAGGGTGGCTCTACTTTGGATCATTAACTCTTAACTTCATGAATCATATGGAATCATTTGATTATAGCCTATGTTAACAAGGCATTCTTGGTGTTTGCACCAAAATGATCTTCGGCAAATAACATCACATGGCATGAAATATTATCTCTCATAGAGGATTTTCATATGTAGCATATTTATGTCATTCTGTAGTCTGTTTATTTTACTTCTTTTTGTCAATTTATTTATCGCATTTACTTTGATACTTTGTAAATTTTTTTATTTAAGTAATATCATTTTATCTTTTTATAAAAGAAAAATGAAAGGAATAACAAGAGGAGTTTGATTCGCGAACCCAAGTATGCACAGCCAGCGCAACAAAAGTGAACAAAACAATGAAAGTTGAATGATACTGCCAAAGCCTTTTTCTTTTTGCTATGATACGATACTATAGAATATCTGATGGTGTCCACGATTGTTGATATCACTACTTGTTTTTTTAAAGTCGCCAGTTGTGCGTGTATAACATGTGTGTGTGTGTGTGAAATCTGTAATATATACATACTAGAGATTATTCAGAAATTAATAAACAAAGTGATTAATAACCCTGTGATAGAATTCTTACTCCCTCTCTCATATTTATAAGAGCTTTATAACTGAATTACGTAGTTTAAGAAAATTGTTAAAATTAGTTAAAAATAGTAAGAATGTCTAAAATAAAATTTTTTTAATTAATGTAATTTATATAATTAATGAGGGATAAAATTGAAAAAAATTATTAAATATTCAAACAACTCATGTCGGGCTCTTATAAAAAAGGACCAAGATAATTTAAATTTTGGGCTACTATAAAAAGGACCGGAGGGAGGTACATATCATAATATTAATTATTCCTGGCTCATACTAATTCTCTTTTATTTAATCTTTTATTATCTATTTTCTTATATTTTATACTCATTCTCTCTTCTATACTTTTATCATAAATAGGGGCATATTTAAAATAATCGTAATATTTTTTACACACTTATTATTTTCAACTAATTTTAACTATTAGTTTGTTTTGCATAATAAAAAAAAATACTTATAAAAAGAACATAAAGGAGTACAGTGTTATGGTTATAATTTTGATGAGCTAAACTAGAAGAGAAATTTTGTGTGAAACAAAAATGTTAAAATTTGTTTGATTCCAATTTCCAATACGTTGGGGGTAACAAAATGACATGTCATTAGTATATATAAAACTTTAAAGAACTCTATCCTAAACGTTAATTGTTAAAGTTTGGGAATTAGATGTCTTATAAAGCTTCCTCTTTTATAGATATCCTCTCGATTTGAGATTTATGCATGATGTACACATGACATTGTACAATCTGCATAGCTGACCTTGTACAATAAGACAAAGCTTATTGTTGTATTATATGCCCTTCGACTACATTTATAAGATTCTGATAATCGAATGACGGAGTCTGGCTTCTCTTCATGACTTTCCTGTCCCTTTTCTCTCCCTTCCCCAAAACTATACTGTTTTAGGTTAAAAAAAAAAAAGAGAGGGGGAGTTGGGTCCTTTTTTTTCAAACAAAAAATAATAATATTCAACATCCTGAAATATTTTTTTAGTACCATCTAATATTCTAAAATGATTTTTCTTGCATTGATAACCCTCAAATATTTTTTTCAGTAGTAACTACTGTTTAATAAACTACACTCTAAAGTATTTTTTTTAGTAACACCTAATATTATAAATTAATTCTTAACTCACTTAGCACTTTAAATAATTTTTCAGTAGTAACTGTTGTATAGCAAACTGCAATCTAAAGTATTTTTTAGTAACATCTAATATCATAAATTAATTGTTAACTCACTCATCACTTTAAATAATTTTTTCAATGATATCTAATATCCTAAAATAATTTTTTTTGCATCTAATCCCCTAAAATATTTTTTTCATCAGCACTCTCTATCTTAAGTTTAGATTGCTCATTGCAATTAAAAAAAATATTTTATGATGCTGGATGTAGAAAAATTATTTTAGGATATTGAGTGGTACTAAAAAAATATTTCAGAGTGCTGAATATTATATATTTTTTTTAAAAAAGGACTCAACCCCCTTTTTTTGACCCAAAACGGCATAGTTTTGGGCAAGGGACGAGAAAGTCATGGAGAGAAGTTGGACTCCCCCAATTACGTGATTTAAGAAGGTAGCTAAAATTAACTAAAAACAATAAGTGTATCTAAAATAATTTTTTCTTAAATATGCCTCTATTTATGAGTGGCAAGTATGAAAGAAATAGAGTAAATATAGGTATCACTAACATTTTAATTAATGCGATATATATATATAATTAATGAGGGGCAACAATGAAAAAAACTCATTAAATTTTCACACAATTCTTGTTGGCCTCTTCTAAAAAGAATCAAGACAATTTAAATTTTAGGCTCTTGTAAAAAGGACCGGAGGGAGTGTGTGTGTGTGTATGAAAAAACTTCTTAAATTATTATTGCACCAATATAAAATTAAAATTTATAATAAATCATGTTAATTATGATGTAGTACAATTCATCGAAAAAAATTGTGGTGTTTTAATTTGAAGAAACAAAAATTATGAGAACCCATGCATAGGTGAAGATGCAGGGTATAAAATACTTGGATTGATGGGAAGTAATGATAAAAGAGGAAGACGATGAAGACATGGAAGCTTAAAAAGTGATCATGAGAATGGATTCTCAAGAGAATGATGAGAAGGGATCCATCTCACCAAAATAATTGATTGATTAAGAAAAAGGAATTTCCAGACTAATATATTTCAATTTTGTCTTGTCTCTTCATATGATCTCCTTTCAATATTTTTTCATGTATATATGCTGATGCCGACAATTATATCACCAAGAGAGTTTCTTCCCATACATGTTTTCTATTCTTTCTTTTTTTCACTTGATGACAGTCTACTCAAGAACTTACATGGAGATAACACGTAATTCCATCCGATGTTTTTCCTTTCTTCTCTTTGCAAGCACGAGAGTCATCACCAAATTAATTAAACTCGGATCAGCCACTTAATCGATCAGGGTATTAAGTTAAGGGTTAGTAAGTCATACATGAGTCAAATTAGGGCTAATTCAGGGCTAAATCGGTGAAAAATTAAAGATTTAAGGTTATTAATATGAAATTCTAAAAAAAAATTAAGAAAATCAATTTTTTTTAAAAATACCGGACCGGATCAAACCAGCTGGTCCGGTCTAGGTTCTATTACACTGGTCATCACAAAAAAAGTCTTACGTACAATGAGTTACGTAACATAAGCGAGGGTATGAAATTAAATGATAAATTCTAATATAGAAAATGACAATAGATTCAGACTACTCATTTGTTATTGAGATTTTTTAGTAATTAGGTTAAGGATCAGTAAGTCAGACCAGAGTTAAATTGGGGTTAATTCAGAGCTAAATCGGTGAAAAATTGAAGATTTACGGAATATTAATATAAAATTTAAAAAAAAATTTAAGAAAATTGATTTTTTTTTAAAATACCGGACGGGATCAATAGATTACACTGGTCATCACAAAAAAAGTCTTATGTACAATGAGTTACGTAAAATAAGCGAGAGCATGAAATCAAATGATAAATTCTAATATAGAAAATGACAATATATTCAGACTACTCATTTGTTATTGAGATTTTTTAGTAATTACATTCCTTTTTAGGATTTTATTGAGATTCTCCTTGTATTATGTATGTATGTTTGTTTGTTTGTTAGGAAAAAACATATGTACACATATATAGAGAATATTTTCATGCACAATCACATTATTTTGAATCAAGGTAGGTTGGGAGAAAATAATTTGTACTGTGAACTTGATAACTATAAATTATATTTTTTATATAAACACGTACAATATAATCTTACTTTTTATATATATAAAAATTGATGTTTTCACTTCGCATCCATCTTTTTTTTTTTTTTTTGGGTATCATTTCACCAACTCATGTATTAGTCCTATCTTCTTCTGTCACTTATACACATTATAATTTTATATGTTCGTTTTGCCATTTCATAATATTTAAAAAATATATAAACACAATCTTACCTACTTATGCTGCTTTTGTGTGTGCGTGTGAGTGTAAACAATGAAGATTAGGTGTATAATTGACAACATTGGAGTCAAAAGCGTCATCCATAGGATAGGGCAAAACTTGATTATGCGTGGTGTTCTTTTTTCTTTTTAAATAGACGATCAGTTGGATCCCATAAACTCATTAAGATTAAGATATGTCTTAAAGCTTAAATAATACTTATAAAAATATTGGTATATTGCCCACTAATAAAATTTTTACATCAACAACGATATTTGAACCTAAACTCTTGTGAGTTCTGGACCAATTCCTTATCAACTAAATTAATTTTTGTTTGAAATATAGTGCTCTTAGTGTACATTGCTGCTTGGTAATTTGATGCGTGGGTGTTTGTATTATATAGGGTTAAGGGGTAATTTTGATCCGAAAGTATAAAAAATGGAGCAATTTTGCCCTTTCCATTTTATCGGTTTAATTTGATCATTAATTGACCAGATATCTTGAGTTGACAGTCCACATATCATTTACGTAATTTTTGTTAAGGTATAAATTTGTGCTGGAAGTCCATATGACATCTACTTCATTTTTTTTTTCAAAATTAAATTTAAAACTTTTGGGATAAAATTGTCATTTAATAAAAAATTTAGGGATAAAATTATCTCAAAATCCTATTATATATAAGAAGGACAACAATGGTACTCCATTTATATGTAAGAGCAGCAACTTCACATTTTAATACTCAAAAGCCACTTTGTCACATCCAAAGGAACACACAGCACAAATTAAAGAAGGGAGAACGTGCTTGCTTGTGCTTGACCACCACAAAAGTGATACTGCCTTTTCCATTATTCTCTAACAAAAGAAGCAATTAAATCAACAATTTTAATGTACATAATTAGTGGTTACATTGAGGACAAATAGATTAAGTTAATTTATTTATTTTAAAAAGTTTTAGATGATTGATGAAACATATTATGTCTTAATCTGATTTGGACTTGGTACTACTGAACTGTCAAGATAAAGTAATGGTCATATATATCAACAATGATTTAAGTACTTAGCTTCCTCACGTGCACTTGCCCCACACACATGCACAAAGAATGAACAAGAAGGCCCAAATCAAGTTGATTATGGAAATTTCATGTATTTGGACACTTATGTGATTTCTATTATTCACAATCATCACAAAGTTGCGGACACAAAAATATTTCTCTTTCTAAATTAATTTGTTTATAAAATTAGGACTATAAAGTAAACAAATTAAAACAAACAGTTATAAATAAATAGATGACCAGTTCTAATTATATTTCTCACGTTAAATTCAAATGATTGTCTTTGTTTTATAATATTTTCTTTTTTGTAGACTAGGGTATATCGTTAGTAGTGGTGACTAATTCTCTCACACTGCAAACTTTTTGAAGATTCTTTAGTACTAGTCACGAAACCCTTTCCATACTCATTGTCAGGGATTGAACCATTAACTAATTGCTTAAAGAACCCAATTACTATATATAATTAAGGCCGAAGTAAGCTAATCCATTATTTTTAGTCGCAAGCCCAGGGGCTAGCAAAAGCAAAATAGTGCATGGTTTACTCCTATATATGATCTTATATATACGGTGAAGAGATATATTAGAACTTTTTTTATCAGTCACCTCACCAAAATGTATTATATGAGTGTATATTTTTACTCATAATCTATTATTCTGTAGATTGTTATTTTGTTAGACTTCTCAGTAACTAAATAGGGATAAAGTTAGAAGGTATTAAAATTTTATGATATAGAATGAGATTTAAGATTTTTCTCCATTTCAATTAAATATGTTGGAAATGTATTATAAATATAAATAGGATTAGGGGAGTAGTATTTTCCTTCCGTCAGCACAATTTCAAAGCAAGTAAACTGAAAAGAATGCATCTTCCTGCTTCCCACAAACACATGTTTAGTTTGAGGAGCCTCCATTTGTTGTTGAATTATTTTGAGGTTCATGACAAATCATATTTTATTCTTAATTATACACAAATTTAAAAATTCTTGTATGAGAGAGAGAGAGAGAGTGTGTGTGTGTGTCGAGGATCTGGAACCTGGATTGGACCGGCCGGTCCGGCCCGGGAACCGGCGACCCAGTGGTCAAACCGGGCGGGTTCGGTGACCAGTCCGGTTTGGCTTTTTTTTTAATTTAAAAAAATCAAATTTTTTTTAATTTTTCTTTAGAATTTTATATAAATAAACCTAAAATATTCAATTTCTCACTGGTTTGACCCCGGTTTAGCTCTGGTTTGACTCCGATCTAACCCACTGACCCTTGACCCAATACCCCGATCGATTCAATGACCAGTGTGAATTTCAGAACCTTAGTGTGTGTTTTTTCTTAAAAATGATAACATTGTGGTTGCCATATTGAAAAAGTCATGAACAATACTAAGGTTGTCTGGATGGTGGATTCCAATAGACAACAATAAAAGAAAACATGGAGGGGGAAGAGCAAAACCGTTAAGGAAGAGATATAAGTGTGAAGATGATTGAAAAGGAAAAAAATATTACCTCAAATATGATTGCCACAAATAGAAGAATACATATAGTTAGCCAAAAAAAAGTTGAATGTTGCAAATTATAGGCCTCCAGGCTCCAACCATAAAGCTAACACACAGTTGCTGGTAATTGGCAAAGCAAGAGAAAAACCACAATACCACGTTTAATCCTCTCTTTTTATTATTTTAAGAAATCTGTTTTCACAAAATTATCAAGAATGAGAAAGCCAATACGATTGAAAAGAGCGACAATATATACACCTATAACTTTGTAAATTAATGATATGAAAGTTTTAATATACATGGAAGGTTAATTACGAGTTTGATCTTGTTTATAACTTTATATGCCGCTAGCTAATACTTGTACCTTCAGTTTTAAAAAATTAAAAAAAAAATAAAGAAAAGAGAGACTCAAGTACGTAGCTTAGTTTAGCCATCGCAACATTTTCTTTTTAAGGAGCAACACTCAACATACGAAACTTTGGACGGCGTGGGAGTATATATTCATAATTTGTGTCCAACAACATTGCTCAGAAATTAAAGTCATGACAATAAATTAAAATAATTTTCTTAAAATCCAGGAATTTTTTGAGACCCACTAATAAATCAATATTTTTATATTCCACCAATAATGCTCATAATTTTTTTCCGTAAATCTGCGTGATTTTAATAGTAAACATACTTATAATTCAACTGATAAATTTGCATTATATATATACACGTGAATAAAATAAATTCGGGGTCTTTGAATATATACTCTAGGTTTTGAAGGGTGAGATGGATGTCTGTGGGGGCAAAAAAAAAAAAAAAAAAGAATGGTGAGATGTTAATTAATATTGAGAAAGAAAAAGGAAATGGAGAAGCATCAGAAATAAGAAAAGCTTGTTAGAAAATGTCTCTCATGTGCTGCTTCTGCTATCTGTATGAGCAAAGCTCGTGCCTAGATTCCCAGTTTTCTTTTGTTTTTTTTTTTTATATTTCTCAATTATATTCTCTCTCACCATCCATATTCTCACAGAGTCACGTGGCATCACGTGACCCCCTCTAATGCGCTTCTACTTTTTAAATAAATATTTGTGCTTCCGCTTCATCTTGTTTATGATTCTTCCACGTTCACAACACCATTCGTCTCTCAAAACAGTTCATGTTTATGAGAAGATTAAAGTGTTAAACTAATATGAGATTCTCAAGACAAATAGATACTGTCATAGATCGCATCATTCATGGATCCATGTATATATATCAACTTACTTTTTGTCAAACGCAGTAGGTTGTATATATTAACCACACTATATATACTAGTATCTGTCATTTATTTTTAATATTATATTTGGCTCAGATCCAGATTTAAATCCTTGGCAGTTTATATATCTAATATTAAAGCTTCTGAAATTCCAAGTCCACACACAAATTTATATGTTAGTTTTGCGCCCAGATAAGGTGTGGTCAGTGCAGGTCCTTCTTCTCTTAAAATTTCAGTGCTTGATTATTTCTCTCGCAGCTTTTCAAAAATGTGAGAGTCTGTGATTATGGGAAAGCGTTGTTCAGAACTACCTCTTCCTTCATCTCTAAGACCCAAAAAAAGAAAAAGGCTAAAGCTTATCTGATTGCACCGCTTTAGTCCTCTCACCAAACACTGCCAACTCAAAGTACAGGAGGATTTAATATAGGGGAAAGAAGTAGAAACACCTTCCAAATTTGTAGATCTCAGTTTAGGATCATCAAATGGCCTAATTATGGATAAAATTCCTAGAAACTAGCATGTAATTAAATATTGAAGTGAAAACTTCAATATCTAAATGTCTTTAATTTAAAATATGAAAAAAAAAGATGACAACAACAAATATAACTTATTAAATGACACAAGTAATTAAGATAATGACAACTAAATTATATAAAAAAAGACACTTAAATACTACTTGAATTTTAAAATGTTAAATCAGTGATTTTTCAAAAAACTGAGTTGTCAATTGCTTTACTATTTTTGTTAACCTCATTACTCTTATAATCAATAAAACTAATTTGAGATTTTAAAGTTTAAGTGATATTTAAGTGTATTTTCTTCTTTCAAAAATGTTATTTCATACTGAACATTAATGACAATAATAGTTTAATAAATAACAACTTTAATTTATCAATCCATAACAACAATTAAGACAATACCAAATTGTCAACTAATAATGTTACTTAGGACAATTAGGGTATTTCACACAAAATTTAATTTCAGTATAGTCCTTCAGAACTTTATAGAAATTAAGCCGCGTCAAAAGACTACTTTGAAATTTTTATATTTTGGTAGTTCTTCCATAGGTCTTTTCTCCTTGTAATATGTGTACACATGAAGAAAATAAAATTATAAATAATTGGAATTAAAATATTTCTTTTAGCTAATAATTATGGATAATTAATAATCGTTTTTTGGTCATAATAATAATAGAAGAGGTTAAGGTGATGCATCAAGGTACAGGCAAGCAGTATTAGCTAGGTATAAGTATATAAATCCAATGACGATTGTGCTATGAGACTTAAAGGTGATTCAGACACTACATTCGTAGGCATCGTAGCAGACAAACTTCATTCCCTAGCCCACAATTTTTGTTGCAATTAAATTCGTCTCATATATTAAGGAAAAGATTGTCAAAAAATAAAAATAAAAAAACCAGATTTATGCAAAGGGTACATCAAAAGATAAACGGTTGATATTAAAACTAGCATTTGGAAAGAGAGCCTCTCACCCACCCCACACACACCCCCCCTGTTCTGTTGCTGTAGTTGCTCACTGTCAAATTAGAAAACAGTTATAATCCTCTCCGACCCACTCCTTTCTTCTTCATAACACAAACAAATGGTTACCTTATTATTTTACAGAACAAACCATCTTAAATTCCATTTTCTCTCTTGCACAAGGAGCATCATGGCCTAGCTGGTTTCTTGGATCCGGAGATTTTGGGTCCTTTTTCAACTTGTATATACACAAGACTCTTGAAAAAAACGAAGTAGCCCACAAGACATGATTTGGTTCCTTCTCGTTGTTCCTGGTCCCTAGGCTCTTCAAAACTTTTTCTCTCTGTTCTTTCATTGGAGTTCGTATAGCAGCATATGGTAGTTGTGGTTGTAATGCCTGAAAATCCATGGACGACCCTCTTCTTCTTATTCCTAGTAACTGCTCTTTTACTTCACTCCCAGCATTCTTTTATTGCTTCTGCTGTTAACCCACAAGGGCAAGCTCTTCTTTCATGGAAGACAACATCTCTAAACGGGTCCTTGGAGGTGCTGGGTAATTGGGACCCGATTGATGAAACTCCATGTGGCTGGTTTGGAGTTAGCTGCAACTTCAAGAACGAGGTTGTGCAGTTAGATCTGAGGTATGTTGATTTGCTTGGAAGTATTCCTTCTAATTTCACCTCATTGAGTTCCTTGACCAAGCTTATCCTTATTGGCACGAACCTTACTGGTTCTATCCCGAAAGAGATAGGCTCTCTTAGCAATCTCACCTACTTGGATTTGAGTGACAATGCTTTGACTGGTGAGATCCCAAGTGAGCTTTGCTTTTTGCCTGAGCTTCAAGAACTTCATCTTAACTCAAACCAGCTTGAAGGGTCGATTCCATTTTCAATTGGGAATCTCACAAAGTTGGAGTGGCTGACCTTGTATGATAATCAGCTAAGTGGTGAAATTCCCAGAACGATTGGCAATCTGAAGAATCTGCAAGTGATTCGAGCTGGTGGAAACAAGAATCTTGAAGGTGCTTTGCCTCAAGAAATAGGATACTGTACCAAATTGGTTATGTTGGGTTTAGCTGAAACAAGTATCTCAGGATTTCTTCCTCCAACTCTTGGCCTCCTCAAGAAGCTCAACACTATTGCAATTTACACTTCCCTTCTCTCTGGCCAGATTCCTCATGAACTTGGTGATTGCACTGAACTTGAGAACATTTATTTGTACGAGAATTCCCTCACTGGATCGTTGCCTAGCAGATTGGGAAATCTTAGGAACCTTAAGAATCTTCTTTTATGGCAGAACAATTTAGTTGGCACAATCCCACCAGAAATTGGAAATTGCTACCAGTTATCTGTTATTGACATCTCAATGAACTCGCTCACAGGAAGCATTCCCAAGAGTTTTGGAAATTTGACGGCTCTGGAAGAACTTCAACTAAGTGAAAACCAGATTTCAGGGGAGATTCCTACAGAGCTAGGGAACTGCGAGCAACTCACTCACATCGAGCTGGATAACAATCAAATCACAGGGACGATACCTTCTGAATTTGGGAACCTTAGTAATCTGACTTTGTTGTTCCTGTGGCATAACAAGCTCGAAGGAAATATACCATCTTCACTTTCCAATTGTCAAAACCTCGAGGCTGTAGATCTGTCACAGAATGCACTGACGGGTCTCATACCAAAGGGGATATTCGAGCTCAAGAACCTCAACAAGCTTTTGCTGCTTTCTAATAATCTCTTCGGAGATATTCCATCTGAAATTGGGAATTGTTCGTCTTTGATTCGTTTCCGAGTGAGCAAAAATAAGATCACTGGGAGTATTCCCCCACAGATTGGGAATCTGAGGAACTTAAACTTTTTGGATCTTGGATTCAATCGGATTTCTGGAGTTATTCCGGAAGAGATGTCAGGCTGCAGGAATCTCACGTTCTTGGACCTACATTCCAATATGATCGCCGGGAGCTTGCCGGAGAGCCTAAGTGAGCTTGTCTCGCTTCAATTCATCGACTTCTCTGATAACATGATCGAAGGTACACTGAGCCCGAGATTAGGATCGCTTGGTTCACTCACAAAACTGATTCTTGGAATAAATCATATCTCTGGATCAATTCCGAGTCAACTCGGTTCCTGTTCGAAGCTTCAGTTGCTGGATCTTAGTAGCAACAATTTCTCCGGCAATATCCCTGGTACTCTTGGTAATATACCGGGGCTTGAAATTGCACTGAATCTGAGCTTGAATAAACTTTTCGGCGAGATTCCTCAGGAGTTTTCAGGCTTGGTTAAGCTGGGGATCTTAGACATTTCCCACAACGAGCTCACCGGCAACCTTCATTACCTCGCGGATCTCCAAAATCTTGTCGTCCTCAATATCTCCTACAACAAATTCTCCGGACGCATCCCAGACACGCCGTTCTTCGCAAAGCTTCCTCTAAGTGTGCTCGCCGGCAACCCATCGCTATGCCTATCCGTAAACCGATGCGCCGAGGACGATTCTGGAAATCGTTCAGGCAGGCAGGCGAAGACTGCGCGTATAGCAATGGTGGTCCTACTTTGCACAGCATGTGCTCTGCTCTTGGCGGCGCTGTACGTCGTCGTCGCGGCAAAACGACGACAGAGGGGCCACGGTAACGATCTCGATCTCGACGGGAGGGAAAGTGACACGGAGATGGGCCCACCTTGGGAAGTGACAGTGTACCAGAAGCTCGACCTGTCAATTTCCGACGTGGTAAAGTGTCTCACCGCCGGGAACGTCATTGGGCGGGGACGATCCGGCGTCGTTTACAGAGTGAACACGCCAGCGGGAATAGAAATGGCCGTGAAGAGGCTCCGGTCGTCGGAGAAATTCTCTGCGGCGGCGTTCTCGGCGGAGATAACGACATTGGCGAGAATACGACACCGTAATATCGTGAGGCTATTGGGTTGGGCGGCGAACCAGAAGACGAAGTTATTGTTTTATGATTATTTACCGAACGGTAATCTGGATACGCTTTTACACGAGGGGTGCACAGGATTAATCGAGTGGGAGATACGGTTCAAGATAGCACTGGGCGTGGCGGAAGGCCTAGCTTACCTGCATCATGACTGTGTGCCTGCTATCTTGCACCGGGACGTAAAAGCGCACAACATTTTGTTAGGAGATAGGTACGAGCCGTGTCTCGCAGATTTTGGTTTTGCCAGATTGGTTCAGGATGGCCAAGCCTCCTTCTCGGTGAATCCACAGTTCGCTGGTTCTTACGGCTACATTGCGCCGGGTAAGTAACTCAATTTTCAGCTTTTTACTCTATTTTTTGTTATAATAAATTATTGACAATGGAATTTTTTTGCATTAGTTCAACACTAGACTTAGAAGTAAAAGGATTAAAAGTAATATTTACTTCTGAATTATTCACAAATGAGTTGAGTATTAAAAAGTTTTTCCCGACCTCATGTTGTTATCAAAATATTAAAAAATCAATGTGGTTGGTCTATGACCACAACCCAAAACAAGACATTTATCATGTCAGACCTTTTGCCACGAGTGATTTTGTGTGAATATAACTATACTTTCTTTTTTAAATTCAGAGTCATTTATGTTCCATAAGGAGCAATGGTTATGCCCATGTTAGATCATAGGTGATATAAGATTTAATGTGGTACACATCCATTTGGCTGCCGTTAGAGCAAGATGACATTGCTTCTTTCTCAATACTTTTACATAGTATGGAGAAAAAAAATTTCACATACCCACAACTCATTTACTAATGACTCAGGGACAAAAATACCTTCACATCAAAGATTTTTTTTTAAGAAAAATGAATTGAATTTTTTTGGTTCTATTCTGCAAGGCGTTTTGTCCATTTTAAAATTTATATAATAGTAGCGTAATTATCCTTAATTTTGAGATCAGGACTTTGTAATCCAATGACAGCAAATTCTTTCTTTAAATCTTTTTTAAGCACAAGACTGTGAATTCAAATATTATAACATATCACAGATGTGTAGGTTTTGGGGGGAAAATTCCTTAATTTTGAGGGACAGGCATCATGACCTTATGGTTGTTCCATTATTGCCTTAAAGTTTGTTGGACTCATTCTTTGTACAACTCATGTACTTTACAAAAATTTACGTGCACACACAATAATTACCTCCAAATGATTCTCTCTCTTCGGAAAAGCAAAAAAGACGTCCTAATAATATAATAGCACAACAAAGATCCCGTGTCCATTCTATTGTTCTGCTCTCATCTTTTGTTCCATTATTCATTCAGCTTCCGATATTTCCTCCTCCTCCTCCTCATCATTTTTATTATTGTCATTTTTTTAAATAAATAAAAGTATCTTACAAATGAGAATATATAATTGAAACTGAATTTGTTTGTATTGTGTTGGCAGAGTATGGGTGCATGCTGAAGATAACAGAGAAGAGCGATGTGTATAGCTACGGAGTGGTACTATTAGAAATAATAACAGGAAAACGACCGGTGGACGCGTCGTTTGGTGAGGGTCTACATGTGATAGACTGGGTGAGAGACCACCTGAAAAGAAAGAAGAACCCAGTGGAGATTGTGGATCCAAAGCTTCAAGGCCACACAGACACACACATACAAGAGATGATTCAAGCTCTCGGGATCTCCCTCCTCTGTACCAGCACTCGCCCCGACGATCGTCCCACCATGAAAGACGTCGCTGCCTTGCTCCGAGAGATCCGGCACGATCCTCCGGCGGGCCACGAGGCCCACAAGCCCAAGCCCACCACCAACTCTTCCTCCTCCTCCTCTGTTACTCCAGCCCAGTTGTTGCTTCTTGATCAACCTTCGTCTCATTCTTCTTCGCTTGCTTATTCGTCTTCTACTCTACAAGGAAGGAGTGCGTGATAGAGTTTTTACTTTTTACTAGGATCACTGTGTTGAGGAGTGAGATAGTTGATTAGTTGTTAGTTAAGTTAGGTAATAACGTCGAGGGTAATGGAATGGAATTATAAAGATAAAGCAGGGGTGATTTGGGTACTTGCGGTTGTTGAGTTTACAAGATTAGCTCAATTACACGAGTGTACAGTAATTAGCAAGTTTAATTCAGTTTGTTCCCCGCCAATGCGACTGACTACACGCCAAATTTGAGTGGCTGCATATCCTATTTCTTAAACTTCATAATAAATTTTTTTTCTCGGTTGGCATGGCACCTATTGGGTGCAGGGTCGGGATCGAATCCGGATGAGAAGACACGGAGGCCTTATACCATACCAAGTGTGTCAAAGTGCGCTGGTGAACTTTCATAATATTTGATACACGTCAGAGTTGGAATTATTTTTTCTTTTTCTTTTTTTTTTAAAATAATAATAATAATTGGTTTAATTCTTAGTCCCTCCTCCGGACACTTCTCTGCTCCGCAGGCACCATATAGCACAATGCTAATGTGAGAGAGAGAGAGAGAGAGAGAGACAAATGGGACGGGTGGGTTCAGGGTTCCTCTTGTCACTTGCCCCACATAGTGACATGAAGATTATCCTTATTTTATATTTTATATTTTTAAAATAAATAATATTAAAAATGCAGGGGGTTAAACGAGCTTTAGGTCCCTATATTTTTAGTTAGTTTTGATTTTGCTCCTCATGCTTTTTTCTCTCGTTATTTTCCATCCCTCATCGTTGATATCATCCAAAACGTTAGTCCATAAATTTTCACAAGGACTTGCACTTTAGTGGTATTAACACGGTTAATTTAGCTTAGCTTTGTGGCTATTAACATGAATAGCTAAATGTATGATGTGAACGCCTCATAAGCAAATTTAAAATTGTTAGGCTCAAGTGTAAGGTATATAGCACAAAAGTCAAAATTCACTAAGGAATCTTTGGGTTAGTGGTGGAAGAAGTGTTTTTTTAAAAAAAAATTCAGACTTTCAAACTTCTTTTTAAAAGCTGTTTTTAAAAAAAAAACGTAATTGTCAAAAAGTCAACCCAAATATTTTAAATCAGTTGCCACCGAACTTCTTTTTTTAATAAAAAGCAAACCACCTTTGAAGATGATAGAACTTCATCCCAAACAAACTCTAAATATGGAGCCCTACAATAAATTTTACCCTAGTATAAAAATAAAATGGCATTGATGAAGAGTTCGTATTGGATGATCATAAAAACTAAAAAGACATGACTCCGCACAATTAATGTTGTGGGGAGGCCCACATCACCTCGTTCCATGTGAAGCAAGTATAGGCAAATCAAGCTTTCGTCTTCCAATAGGCAGATAACCACAAATTTCGCTTCTAGTAGTTGGCTTTGCCTTATTTGGTTCAACAGTAACAAACACCAGCTCTCCATAATTTCCAGGGCCCTTACCAATATATGCGCTTTGCACTTGAAGCAACACCCAAATCTTAACATTTTCCTGTAACATTGTCATTCCTTCATCTTCCATCTTTGGTCCACCCATTGCTCCATTTCCGGATTCTTACAAGACTCCATATTTAAGTTTTGGACCATCCCTTTTAATTTCTCCGACAGCAATATGAAGAATCTTGAATGCCGTCTTTTCAACATCAAACTGGTGATACATCTGCGTTTTAACCAACTTCAGCTTCAACCTCCAAACTGGTCCTGTCATGTTCGGGACTCTATTAATTCTCGCTCCTACTTGGCCTTGTTTGATAGTATACAAAGGAATGGATTTATCGGGCCTTAAATATAGAAATATAGTATTCGTTTGATTTGAAGTTTTCAAAAACAGTTTTTCAATCTAACTAAATAGAGATTAGTATTTAAAAAAGCACATTTACTGAAATAAAACTCCTCTCAAAGTCACATTTTTACCTCGAATGCCATAAACCACATTTGCATAACAACTTCTACCATTAATCCAAACAGACACTTACTAATTTAGCTACCATTAGTGATCCAGTTCAAGAGCGATGAGTGATTCCGGAGCAAATTAAGTCCTCAAAGGGCAATCTTTTTAACATCAACATAAAAAGATATTCAAGCTGTTCCAAATTTTCTTTTCTCACCCAATGAGTTCGGTTAATTAATGTAGAATTGTGTCTATTAATTAAAATAGAATTCTACTTGAAGTCATATTAGCATAAAAAAACCCTTCTTTATTGCATGTGTTTGTACGCGAAACAGCTGCAGGTCTCACTATAGTTTAAATTGAGCACGTCAAAAAAGGCATGGACATACAACGAATGCTCCTTATACATGAAACAGGCATCGTTCGTTCCTTCGTAAAACCGTAGCTATCATGATATATAATACACGTTTCAGGAGAAGTTTTAATTATAAAATGCATTCCCAACTCACTCAATTTTAACTGTATAAATCATCATCGTCTCCTGCTGCAGTAGTGGAAGCGAAAGGGTCTGGAGCTCCAGTTGAAGCGTTCTCAGTTCGATCCGCAAACCGAAATTCCGATCCAAATCCACGAGACTGCTGCAAGGTCTGAGCAAAGAGTTGGTACTTTCTGATATCTGCATCACTGACGCTCCTGCGAGCAAACTTCATGGATTCCTCGAAATGTGATGGCTTTATCTCTGCGGTCTCATCAATGAGATCCTCATCCTCTTCCATAGCTTCAGGGTTCTCTCTCTTTCTCCTCTCCTGCTCAATACCCTGTTGATGCCATGCGGTCAATTGTCAGAAACAAAACATACAAGTCACCAACTTTTAAGAAGAAATGGAGGGCTTAGGAACGCTTAAAAAAAAAAAAGAAAAAGGAAGAAGAAGAAGAAGAAGCATTTCCTGTTATTAAAAAAAGAGGCGCATACTATTATGAAAACCCAAAACACTAGCTTATTAGAAGGAAGGCCCCTTGAATTTAGAAATAATGCACCCCCTTTAGAGAGCCAATGGCTCCATACGACAGGACTTCACACCGTCTTTTGCCAATCAAAACCCTTTGTGGTAGCCATCGCCGTTAACATCTTGCTCTCAATAAAAGCAACTTTGTTATAAATATAAGTCCAAAGGGAGAGCTTAATTCCCAAAAACCAGCCTATTAGAAGAGAGAGGTCCTTGAATTTATAAACTACACTTTATTTGTGAGGCTCCTCGATATGGATGAATGCGGTTAATTTTTTAGTGTCATAGTCCATAACTTGAATTTCATGAAAATTGAGAATTACATGGATTAGACACATCGTACAAAATTCAATTCAGTGTCTGCACATCAAGAATCATATCATACCTTCTCAATATCTTCTCTGATAGCATATTTGCAGGCTCTCTGACAAATTTCTGTGATGTCAGCACCGCTGAATCCATGAGTAAAACGGGCAAGTGCTGTTAGGTCAACACCCTTGGAGACTGGTGACTTCCTCAAACATGCTTTGAAGATTTGAAGGCGTGAATTCTCATCTGGCAGTGGGATATATATCAGTTGGTCCAGACGTCCGGGCCTGAGCAATGCAGGGTCTATAATGTCAGGCCTGTTTGTTGCCCCAATAATGAAAACTGTTTTTTTAGCAGTCATTCCATCCATTTCTGTTAATAGTTGGTTCAAAACCCTATCCGCAGCACCTCCAGCATCTCCTGTGGAACTGCCACGCTGGAAGTCATAAACATCTTAAAGCATTAGAAACTAACTAGTAGTAATCCATTGCCAACAATCAATAACTTTAAACAAAAGTTGAGTCAGAAACAATAACTAGCCAGAAAAAAAACCGTCACAGGAGTATGTTGTCAACACACATAGACCAAGGCAATAGATAAAGTTCAATGTATCTATTTGTCACAGTCCTACTTCTTGTGAAGGAAATGTTGAGCTTGGTACCTGGGTTGCAATAGAGTCAAGTTCATCAAAGAAAAGAACACATGGAGCTGATTGCCGGGCCTTGTCAAATATTTCACGCACATTTGCCTCACTTTCGCCAAACCACATTGTTAGCAGCTCAGGTCCTTTTACACTTATAAAGTTGGCTTGGCATTCATTAGCAATTGCTTTTGCAAGAAGGGTTTTACCACAGCCAGGAGGTCCATAGAAGAGAACACCTTTCGAAGGTGACATGCCAAATTTCTCAAATTTTTCAGGATGCTCCACTGGATATTGAACAGTCTACAAGAAGCAAGAGGTACTGAGTTAAATACAAGGCAAAAATTTTACAAGTAATAAAACATACTTAAGATGGTATAAAAGCAAGTTCAAACCTCTTGAAGCTCCCTCTTAACATTCTCCAAGCCCCCAATATCGTCCCAGGAAACATTGGGAACCTCCACAACCTACACGATGACATCCCATGTTATGATTCAAAGAAAAATGGTCAAATGAGCTTTTCTCCCCCAAAAAATTGGAATTGTTGTATCAAGATTTATGGGAATGACACGATTCAAAAAAAATTATCAAGCTTAGACACTTTTTGGTTAAGATTAAAGCACCAAACTCACTGTTTCACGCAAAGCTGATGGATTTGAAGCAACTAAAGCAGTCTGGAAGTGATCATTTGTCACAGCCATGGAATTCAACACCTCAGCATCAATTGTTTCATCTTCTAAGTCAATGACATCCATCTTCTCCCGAATACACTGTAGTGCAGCCTCTGTGCAAAGAGAAGCAAGATCTGCACCAACATATCCATGGGTATCTCTAGCAACCCTTTCAAGATCAACCTGAAACACAATGTGTTAGAATCTAGAAGTATTGTTCAAGTTTCCATCATAAGAAAATGGTCGATTTGTTATCACCAGACAGCAGAGTAAAATCTTACATCATCTGCAAGTTTCATATTTTTAGTGTGAATCCTAAGAACCTCCAATCTTCCAACTTCATCTGGCACACCAATGTCAATCTCCCGATCAAATCTCCCAAATCTCCTCAAGGCAGGATCAATGCTATTGGGTCTATTGGTGGCTCCTATAACAATGACATGTGACCGAGCCTTAAGGCCATCCATTAGAGTCAAAAGTTGTGAGACAATTCTCCTCTCCACTTCCCCATGTGTCTTTTCTCTCTTCGGAGCAATTGAATCTAATTCATCAATGAAAATTATAGAGGGGGGATTCTTTTCAGCTTCCTCAAATGCCTTCCTCAAGTTGCTTTCACTCTCACCAGCCAGCTTTGACATTATTTCTGGTCCATTAATCAAAAAGAAGAATGCCCCTGTTTCATTAGCTACTGCTCTAGCAATCAGAGTTTTCCCAGAACCGGGTGGTCCATAAAGCAATATTCCTTTTGGGGGCTTAACACCAATGGATTTGAAGAGCTGTGGGTGTCTAAGAGGAAGCTCTACTAACTCACGGATTTGAGCCATTTGCTTCCTAACACCACCTACATCATCATAGCCAACTTCATTTAGCCTCTCTTCTTCGTCTTCACGTTTGATGGGTTCTCCTTCACAGAAGATTTCAGTGTCCGGTGCTACAACACAGTATTCACCAGGATCTGTCTCTATTACTTTGAATTCAACACTTCGCATCCCACCCCTTACAAGAAAGAGATCACCTTTTCTCATAGGTCGGTAGGCCTCCATAAAGTATGCTGTGGAACCAGAAGAACAGCCACTTTAGGCAAGTACAATTAAATTAAGGGAAATATGATGCCACTCAAAAGACAACTTACGCTTGAGATATGCATCAAACAGGTTGCCAGTAACACCCTCTATAGTATCATCAATTGGAAGAATATGAACCCGCTTCCCATATTTCACATCAGCACATTGATGGGCAGACACCACATCTCCAAGTCGTACTCTAAGATTTGCCCGTACAACTTTATTCATCCTAACTTTTGATTCTTCACATTGCTCATCAGTAAGAACAATGCAAACTGTGTCCCTTCGCTTCTTTCCCTGTGTCACCAAGATGACTTATAGAATTATATTAAATTGCAGAAGAGTACAGAAAGAGAATGCTGGGTACCTTTATTAGAACAGTGTCCCCTCGGAAAAACTGAAGCTTTTCCATTGTAGAAGGATGCAAAGTTACCACAGAATTGTCATCATTAATAGCCTCATCAACAACAAGACGGTTAGGAGCCTTCTTACGTTCTAAGATAGCAGTGGAATAATCCCTGTTATTTTTTCTGCATCAAATGTGCATATTGTCAGCAGTATATTGGAAGAGTTTTACCCCTCTTTTCCTTTTGGCGAGATCAAAAGACACCCAACATATCCACATACAAGTCAGTATAGACATCGTTTATCTTATAGTCATTTCTAATGTTTGTGCGATGCCTATCCACACATGCACAATGAAATTAAAACGTTCAACATTCCAATAATTCATCAGCAATAGGAATAAATTCATTCAAATTTTAGAATTAATACATCCGACCATTCTTGTAGCTCCAGCAAATTATATGCTTGTCTTAGGTTCAAACAAGTTCGAATTTTGAACTTTCTCCAAAAATGTAAACATGGACCATATCCATTTGGCCCTTATTGGAACATAACGTTTTGCTCTAAATTTCCCCCCCAGCGAAACCAAAAATTTGGGAGGCATAACTGCTGCAAAAGCAGCAGCTAATGACATACAGGTATCAAGATTCGACTACTGCGAGTCTGTACATGTCAAGTTTCCCAATTAGTTCAGAAGTAGCTAACAGGAGAAGTATTAGAAAATATAAGCTGCAGATCAAAGCAAATTTATTGATGTAAGCATTTGCAATCATCCACTTCATGAAAGGTCAATTTCACGTCTTATCAGTCAGAAAATAAAGATGCAGTAACCAAACAAAGTCGGGAAAAAATAAAAAGAAGAAAAATGGAAAAGGAACTTAGGTGGTCATTAAACCGAAAGAAAAGCGTAGAATCACTGAAGAACTAAAACAGACGTCATAATTCCTCGATAAAAGCTATCTTTTTTAGAATAGGCTCATGTTTTAACAAATTCCTCGATAAATCAATCCAAATGCCCCTCCAGAAAGAAAGAACTAATAAATATCAATAAAAGAGAGGTAAGCATACGAATCCGAAGAAGGTCCACTCTTGCCAGTGATCGATGAGGTTGATTCCACCATGGCTTCTCAGAACTTGAACTTGGGAAGAGAGAGAGCTCACAAACCAGGTGAAGAAAATGGAACATTTTGGGCATCGGAAGAAAAGAAGTAAAACTTTGGTCCCTAAGGGTGAAGCCAATGGGTAGTGTCCCAGTGTCCATGAATGATAGAGTGAGCAGCCACGCAGCAAGAAAGTCGGTGTCACGTACGTTTTCTCTCAGGTATCTAAATTCCCCCTTGCAGGCAGCTACCACGCACCAAATGATATTGACTAACGACAATGACGTGGATTCGCGGAGAAACCAAAAGCAGCGAGAATGATCTTCTTTTTCTTTTTTCTTTTTTCGATCTTTTGGACCATACTATTGGGCTCAGTGGTCCAGCCCGGCCCAGTAGGCTAATTTTAAAAATAAGGTCTTTTGAACATTTATAATATCAAAGAAGTATAAGACTCTAATTTTTCCTTTTTAAAATTAACTGGAAATAGCAAAAATATCCCTTTGAGTTTATGAAATGTTCTCCCATTTTTTATAAGGGTTTAATAAATGTAGATAAGGTGGTTTTAACAAGTTTTGATAAGATTCTCACAAAGTCTTATTTAAAAATCACCACTTGTTATAGTGACAATGTGTTCATTCCCACTTCAGAAAAAATCTTATCATAACTTGTTAAAATCTTATCTGAACTTTTGAAACCATTATTATTAGAAGTGAGAATCAATACCTTGCTATTGTAGCAAATGCTGAATTTTAAATTGGAATTTGTGAAAATATGATTAGAACTTGTTAAAACTTTATCTAAAGTCTGAACTTGTGAAACCCTTATCAAAAGGGGAATCAATACCTTGCAATCGTAGTAAATGGTGATTTTTAAAATGAAATTTTGTGAAAATCTTATCTGAACTTATGAAACCCTTATCAGAAGTAAGAATCAACTTCAACACCTTCCTATTATAGCAAATGTGATTTTTGAATTGAAATTTGTTAAAATTTTATCACAACTTGTTAAAACCTAATATGAACTTATTAAACCCTTATAAAAAAAAAGAGTACATTTTTTATACTTAAAGGAACATTTCTATCATTTTTATTTAATTTTGAAAAGGAAAAATCAAGCCCTCACACCTCTCTATATTTATGAATATTTGAAATACTTTTTTATCTTTTAACATTTTTAAAATTATTTTTCAAGGATTTTCCTAATATTAAATTCTAATTTTAATACAGGAAAATTGCCAAAAAATCCCTTATTGCAAAATTTATTACCTAAAATTTGTTTAAAGGTTCATATCCAACTCTTCTTCAACTGTCGTGCAAAATGAAACTCTTCAAATGCACATGACTGAAAATAAGTTTCACATGTTAAAGATGAATTACATCCGTTTAAAGATATAAGTACTTAAGTACTTTTGGCCAATAAATTTTGCAGTGAAGAATTTTTCATTAATTTCCTCTTTTAATAAAGTTACCAACAAAATTCAAATATATTTTAAAATTTAGAGAGTTAACTATATTTTAATCTTAAGTAAAATATAGACAAAAGGGCATATTTTTATTTTAAATATTTAATTACAAAATTTTATTAACAAATAATTACTTATAAGTTGCTCAGAATTTGTGAGAGCTCTTTTGTATATATTTTACTTGGAAAAATAACAAAGTTAATGAATCTTTAAACAAAAATTATACTAATGGTGATTGGATAAGTAGAGGAGATCTTTCATTAACAAAAATTAGAAGAGATAATTTCTCTTGAGTATTGGTATATTTTTGGCTACCAATTTGAGAAACTAATTTCCATTTGTAAAATCCAATTTACTAAGAGAAACCTTTTTTTATTAGTATATCTTTGGCTGCCAATTTGTGAAACTAATTTCCATTTGTAAAATCCAATTTACTAAGGGCCTGTTTGAGTTGACAGTAGAAAAGTACGTTCATGTAAGTCGAGACAAAACTTCTCTCATAAACTTACTTTGTATATCGTAAATCACGTTGGAAAAGTAACTTCTACCACTAATCCAATCAGATAATAAAAGAAGTTAGTAGACTTCGTATTATTAAAAAAAAAAAAAATTTCTCCTTCTTATTCGCAAAGCTTAGTTTTGGATTTTTACTTTGGAAAAATCAATTTCATATAACCCAAACAAGTACCACTATCTCCCGAAATTAATACAAGAGGAGTTAGTTGATGATTAGATTTAGTTTTGAATATAATACCTCATCTATTTTAGTTCTCAAATTTATAATTTTCTCCCCCTGTCCTTATTGATTTCACAGGTAAACATGTTAAGGAGTTTTTATTTAAAAATAATCATAATAAAAGATGGTATTTTAAGAAAATCAATTTATATTTACTGTAAATTAACTTTTTTAATCTATTCAAATTAGTCCACTAGCTTTTTATATAATCAAAACTAGGTTTTGCAAAAGTTAATTTAAATTCTGGACTGGAGGCATCATGTAATGGCAAAACAAATGATGAATAGCTTGTACTAAGGATAAGCATATATTGAACTGGATTAGATTTGACATTAACCCAAAGTCTAGTCTGGAGAGGATCTCGGGCTATACAACACAGCCTGTGGTCTAGTTTGATTCAGCACCAACCTGTTAAGGCCGGGCTGGACGAGACCAAGTCAGACAGTCCAGGACCTAAATTTTTTTAAATTACTTTTTCCTTTTTGTAAGGAAAATTTGAATTTATTAAACACAATTAAGACCACAAAAATACTTATAATAATATGAAACGATCACATAAAATTAAAACATCATAAATCTATAAGAATATCTAACAACATTCAACAATAATAATAAAAAAATATGTTGAAAAAGAAGATTTAAACATGTTAAATACAATTAAGATAATAAAATATATATATAATCATATAAAAATCATCATAAAAAATAAAAATTAATTATAGATCCTTAAAAAAAAGTCCAACAACGTTAAATAAAAAATAAAAAGTAACAATTAAATTACAAAAAAAATTTTTTAAAAAATAGACCTAGACCAGACTGGATCAGTCTAAGTGTTATGTTTCCCTAATCTAGAACCCAGTCTAACTTGACGCAGCCAACCTGATTCAGTTTGGTCCAATTTTATTATATTATTTGAACTGAATCAAACTTAATATGACTAACTTAAATTAGACTAAACTGGATCAAACCACCAAATTTTTGGCTACGCTAACCAATACACTGTTAGAATGAATTGTCACTATTATATTTGTACTTGACAATAAAGTAATGAAGCACTTGAATGCACTAATCTGATGGTTCACAGATCACTCGTCGAAAAGCACAGTCACAGACATGAATTGGTGGGGAAAACGATTGAAGCTATCAAGAGGCCTTGGTTTCGCTTTATTTAATATGTTTATTTATTGAACTTGACTTTTCTTCCCTTGGTTTCGCTTTATTTAATATGTTTATTTATTGAACTTGACTTTTCTTCCCGGAATGGGGCTCACATTTTTTAAATTGGCCCCACTGGGATCCATTTCAACTTTATTATTTTTCACTCATTGGATCGCATGTTCTGTTTAATTCTGTGGCCAACTCTTCAATATCCATGTCCTTCACCAACCAAACTACACTATTTCTCGGAGAGTTTTGCTGGAGAAAAAAAATAGGAACAATACAAAACAACAAACCATATGGAGATTTTTTTTTAATGGCAAAACAATGTATCACTATGACCAAAAAAAAAAAAATCCAAAAACAACACCAGTGATATTTTGATTAAGGGCATCTGAGATTCCTTCCAGGGCCTCCATAATAAAAGTAAGTGCCCCAAATTTTGTTTGTTGCCAATCTGATGTTATAGCAATTGGAATGATCAGCGAATTGATGAATGTTGGATAGAGGAAGCAAACTATTATCCCAATCAACCACTTGTAAGTTCCTGAAATATGCTGCTTTTCTGTAACCTTCATCTGCAAACTGACCACTTCCCATTTGAGTGCTTGTGTGGTAACCCCTTGACCCTGAGTTCACTATTTCCCCTCCAAATTGCACCATGCTCGCCTCCCTCCTCAGGTGACTAAATAAGTTCACCGGCCAGTATCCCACTAGCCCCCCCGACCCGATCTCTAGCCACCAGTGCCCATGTTTTGGATCCTATTCATGAAGATATATAACATCGAGTTAAGTTCTATCGAATATAACATCTATGGTCCAAAATCACTTTTTCTCAATCCAAACATACCCTTAAAACTATTTTGATGCAACAGATTTTAATAGACCATGAGATTATAAATAGAATCGAATTTGTAATTTCAGAGTTTTTGTGTTTTTAGGCAACAAGAGATAATGTTTTTCAACCTCTTAGGAAATTACAAACCAGAGTTCATTCTAGGACCTATACGGGTGACAACCCTACCACTTAGAGTATTGCATTCCTATAGGATCGAACTCGTAACCTTTGATTAAGGTGTAACAAGTCATCCAAGTTGATCCAAGTCCTAAGTGGTCTTGAAAAGATAAATGTTGATTAGATATGAAGTGTGAGGAAGAAGCAAGGGTAGGGTTTGGCTCATCAGTGGTTGCTTTCCATGGATGGAGGAGTCAGAAACAGCAAAATCAGAGAAAAAGAGGGAACCGTGAGCTGTGGCTTTAATAAAGGAAAGGGAAAATAAAAAGGCCATGTTGTCGTAGAGTCGACCCCATGAAGGACGGTCGTACTGTGAAAGCCAACGAATCTTTTAAATTTAATAACAACAACGTGGACAAGAAATCAAAAGAAAACTGACAATCAAAACGAATTATTGTTTCTTTTTCCCATTCCTTATACTTTCTCGTCAACAACAAGTCTACATATTATCCCCAAAAAAAACTAAACACCTCATTTCACAGCTTTTTTTTTTTTATTGTCACAATTTCACATCTTTAGCTTTACCTAAACATGTTATGATGTGAGGGAGAAGCAACATAAAAAAACTATAGAGATGTGAGGGAGAAGCAACCAAAAAAAAAAAAAAAAGAATTACTCCTCCAGTCTTAAAATATAAGTTTTAAATTTATAAATGGACGTGTCATAAAATGTAAGTTTTATTTTGAATTAGTCAAAATATTTATTGTGCTTTTTCTAACTTTACCCATTACTGTATTGACTGTCTTTCTTACTTATTCCCTTTATAAATAAAGGTATAGTTAAAAAAATACATATTTATTATATGTTTTTTACTAATTTTAACTATTTTTTTAATAAACATAAATTGATTATTTAAAACTTATAATTAGAGATAGAGGAGTAATGTTCAATTTGACCTCAAAAGTTTTCACCAAAGTGGGTAATGGAAAGTTTTTATTTATTTATTAATATCACCTTAGGAATATTAAAAAAAGAGAGCAATGTTACGCCTATTAACATTTAGTTTACTGTCACAACAACTTGTTTCCTTTTTTTTTAACATTTTTGAGGTAATATTGATAAAAAAGAATCGGATGCCCAGAGCTCCTACCCGAAAATTTTTGAAAAAAAATTGAATCTTAACCCAACAATATATATGCACATATAATACTAGGTGCTATACTATGAGTCAGTAAGAGCAATATCAAACTCACCTTCCAAATCATTAAGCCAATATCAAACTGTCTTCCATTATATACAGATCTTGGAGATATTGCAGCTCCTATTGCAATTCTGTTGTTGGTTTGAACAAATCCTGAGCACAGCAAGTTGTAGCATCCAGTCACTTGATATGCATCTGTCTGTATTGTTTTTACACATAAACACACAAATATTGGTCAAAAACGCTGCTTTCACAAAAGGCAAAAACAAACTGCAGAATCTCATGACTCCTTTCAAATAAATACTCACAGTCCAATAAGTGAAGAACCTTGGATTATTATCTCCATATAGCCTTGGACTCACCTGAAAAACACAAGTTCCTGTTATAATAATTACTCAGAAAGAGTACTTCTTTCACAAATATTAAACTATTAACAATCACAAAAAAGTGATGATGATTTTGTATGGTACATGCCTGCCAACCAGCTTCTATGGTATTTAGATCATGCCCAAAGGATCCAGCAATAACCCATATCTGTGACAAGCTAAATTCATCTTGATTCTTCACTTGTGGTGCCCATACATTTATACTTGCCTTTGCTCCATAATATTGATCTCCATTCACAAAAACCACTGCATGCTGCGTTTAAAGATTTATATTCTGAATTAGGAACTAATAACTTATTAGCTCACTTGAATTGAATTCCCAGAAAAATCTTCTGCATATGAAGTTTGTAGAACAATCACACTAACCTCATGGCCACTAGCAGATGAATCTCTCCGTACACTCCTAACTTGTTTTTTCCCAAATCTCTGAATATTGGAACTTGATCTCAGAATATCTTCCTCTCGTGTTCTCCTAATTGGAACAGTTCCTTCTGGGCATGATTCACCTGAATCTGTCCAAAGCTGAAAGCTTTCTAATTCTGTTTCTGTATTGTTGTAGGATTTTGGTCTTTCTGGTGGATCCTGTAAAAACCCAAATCTTCATAATTCAAACCCCAAGAGGAAAAGTCATTTTCTTTCAGTGCGAGAAAGTTTTTTTTTTTTAAATATATACAAATTACCAACAGTCTCTGTCTTAGTCCTTGAAGCTCAGGATGGTCAAAAGCTGGCTGCTGATGAAATAAAACACAGTCAATCAAATCCCCATCAGGGCTCTGCAACAAAATAACAAAATTCAAGTCACTTACAGGAAAAAAACCATTAATATCATCAAAACGCTTCTTATTACAGAGAGAGCAGAAGAAAAATGCCTCAATTGTCCTCAAAGAAGGCTTGTTGATCTTGCTTAAAAGAGCTCTGATTCTGAGAGTTTGGTTGAAGGGTAAGGGGTGAGACAAGACTTTTGGGGTAATTGAAGAAAGAAGAAAGAGGAAAGCAACAAAAAAGACAGGTAAAATAGCCAATTTCAGAGAATGATTCTGTTGTGTTCTTGTTTGTTCTGTGACGACAAGGTAGTGGTATTGTCTC
This sequence comes from Albizia julibrissin, assembly GCA_037074505.1. NCBI lineage: Eukaryota > Viridiplantae > Streptophyta > Magnoliopsida > Fabales > Fabaceae > Albizia > Albizia julibrissin. The sequence continues at coordinate 52,308,632 of CM073482.1, forward strand.
CTTGTTTCAGCAGAAAATGATTCATTCTCATGACTTGTACAGGAAACTGAGTTTTTCTTCTTCATGACTATCCAAGACTGGAGGAGGAAGAACCACTGGGGAAGAACCTAAACTTGACTAAAATAAAATATAAAAATCTTCAAAGTGGTACAGAAAATGAGAGAGATTCTGGCGGTGATGGTTCTGTGCTTCCATGCACTGAAAATTCAGGCACCAGAGAAGACTGTTGAGTGTTGACCCTTGGTGGGGTTGTACTTTTTTTTTAAAATTTTTTTGCAATCTATATAGGGAGAATTCTAAAAAAATACTATTTAAACTTTAAAATCCCGTTAACAAGTTCGGTAATGGGATTAACAAGAATGGTAATGTAATTAACAAATCATTTTATTGTTAAATCACCTATTTAGAATTTTGAAGTTTAAATGATATTTTTTTAGCATTCTCCCATTCATATATTACTAGTCATATATATAGATAATTTTAATTTAGTTTCACTTTTCATCTTTTTTTTTTTTTTTACTGAGATATCATATATGTATGTTTATGAAAAATAGCTAACACGCTACATTCAGCATAAGAGTACTACATGAGAAACAATGGTGTAGAAAAAAAGAGATGAGTGAATAGAATTTTCTTAAAATTTGGGTCAATATTATATAGTACTATGTGGAAAAGAATTTAAAAGTGGAGGAAAGACTTTTGTATAAAAAATTATTTTACATAAAAAATGTAGATAAATTGAGCTTCAAGTAATTATTAAAAAATATTTGAGTAAATTCCATTGCTTAAAGAATATTTAACATAAATGAGGTCCTTGACTCCTTGTATCTGTTAGTATTACCCATAGGTATTTGGGCATCAATATCTTTATTTTATTGATGATTCTTTTTAAATTTTATACCAGGAATCCGATCAATTATAAGCAAAGAAATGTAGATGAAAAACTCAGAACAAGTTAACGCAAAACACAAGTAATTTGATTGACGTCAAGAGGATCGGTGCATGATGTCAAATGGTCAAAGCCAGTCAACTGCCTCTCTGCAGTCTGCACCCACAATTGATCAATGCGCCCATATTTGCATTTATTAATCATTACGGGCTTAATTATAACGATAAATCTCTTCAAAAATGCACACACTCTCTCTCTCTCTCTCACATCTTTAATATAAAAACCACTTATAATTTAATATTTTTGCTAAAGTAAATTTTAAACCCAAGATCGGAGGTAGTATTGTTAGCACTATTAATCATTTATCTTTTTAATGTGTGAGACTGAGTCCGGAGTCCTGAGTCCTAATAACTTTGGCCCAGTGAGATAATCATTTAAAAAAATAATCATCACATAATTTTGAAGCCAAACATTGTTCACTTTGAGTTTTTTTTTTTCTTTCTCCTTTTGCTCCAGCCATATGATTTTTTTTATCGGATGATTTTCGGCAATTGAATGACCAATTCTCTGTGAACTGTTTATAAAAAAAAGTTCTAATTAAATCTGAGAAAAATTGTTCACTTACTCATGCTTTCTTTTAAGGGAAAATCACGCTTAGTTTCAAGGGCAAGAGAAAATTATAAAAAAGTTTTAAAGCTGATTCTCCTATGAAAACCCTCCTTAGGGATTATATTGATATTAATTTTGAAATTGAAATTACACTCTTGTCTCTATTGATTCAGTTATATGATTAGGTGTAGGTATTTGTCAATCACCACTCTATACATTGTCAAAATAAACACATATACTTATTAAACACATAAACCCTATACCTTTTTGTTGCCAAGTTTACACAAACTTATAAAATGATAAGTTTATGTAACTATTTTGATAAGTTTAAGTTTCTACTTTAACAATTTATAAAATGACAAGTGTATATGTCTACTTTAACAAATTTATGTGCTTATTTTGATAATTATATGTAACTACTTTGACAAGTTTATGTGACTAATTTGATAACTTATAAAATAGCAAGCGTATATACCTATTTTGACAATTTTTTTGCTTACTTTGACAAGTTTATGCAATTAATTTGATAAATTTATGTGTCTATTTTGACAACTTATAAAATAGAAAGTTTATTTACCTATTTTGACAAGTATACATGCATATTTTGACAAGTATATATGCATATTTTAACAAGTGTATGTGTTAATTTATGTTATGTAAAATAACTTCCGTTGATAAGTACATGTGTCTATTTTAACAATGTATAGAGTGTCGATTGATAAATATCTACACCTAATCATATAACTTAATCAATTGAGAAAATAATGTAATTTTACATTCAGAATTAATATCAACAGAGTTCTTTGGAGCTTTTTGATAAAGGAATTTTCTTTGGGATTTTTTTGTATTTTTTTTATCTTTGGGACCTGTGATCTTGCCTTCTTTTAATCCAATGGGAAAAATTGCTACTAATAGATATTTTTGGTATTTAACATTTTGATGGACGACACTTGCAATGATCAATCACATCTAGCAGGAATGGATGTTGGGAAAATCACACTAAAGTCCACCAGGACTAGAAGACATATAAAAAAAGTTTCAATGTAAATTATTTTTTAAAAAAAATCCTAATATAGAATATTCTATCAAAACAATCCTTAGGGACCTCAGTAATATACATAGTCTTATTAATAGTCACTTTATGACTTGTTAATATAGTCATATATACTTGTCAACGGAAGCTGTTTAGTTAACATAAATTGATTTATCAATGGTCACTCTATGACTTATCAGTATAATGACACATATTTGTCAAGCAGGAGTTAGTTTAGTTAATATATATGGGATTGTCAATGACAATTCTATGACTTATCAATATAATGATATACAATTGTCACCGGGAGCAGTTTTAGTTAACATATATGAGATTGTCAATGAAAACTCTATGACTTATCAATATAGTTACACACATATCAATAAGGTATGTTCATATTTGAAATATATCTCAGTTAGATTCTTAGAAATTTTTTTATGGGGATTCTATACTAGAACTTTTTGAATAGATGAATCTACACTAAACCTTTTTTTATATTTTTTTATGATTTTTAGCAAGGTTCTGAAACCTGAACCAGTCACTGGACCGGTCGAGGTACTGGGTCAAAGGTCAGTGGGTCAGATCGGAGTCAAACCGGGGCCAAACCGATGAGAAATTGAATATTTTAGACTTATTTATATAAAATTCTAAAAAAAACTCAAAAAAATTAATTTTTTTTAAAAAGGCCAAACTGGACAGGTCACCGAACCGGCCCGGTTTGGCCACCGGATCAGACCAGCCGGTCCGGATTCCTAAACCATGATCTTTAGACTTGAGTGAGATTTTCCCATGAATGTTTACAAAAGCACATTTGCATATAATTGAGGGAGTAAATAACTAATGATTTAGAGAAAAAGCCTAATTGGAGGGCACATGTGACGATTAATTAAGTAGTTAAATAAAGTAATTAGGAACCAAACGATTCTGCAAAAATAGTTCACAGTCCCTATCGGCCTTAGGGGTGGGAATCACTTTTGCTTGTGAGGCGCAGAAGCGTGGGCCCTATGCCCCTAACGCTGTTCCTTATCTTTTTAGGATTTTGTGCTCCTTGCTTCCCACTCACACTTCCTCACTTTCATTCCTTCGCCACTCCTTTTTTAAAATTCCATTTTATTAAAAACCTTACGAAGCATCAAAGGCTTAAGTTGAGAGAAAGTAGTCAGTTATTTACAATATAATGAACTAATATTTAAATTTTTATTGAAAAGATGCCCTATTTACTGTTTGTTAGTGCCTCCAATAAACATACTTATAAAAAAAAACTTAGAAACTAATAATATTTAACATGACAAACTAATATTCAGATTCTCGTTAAAATATGTTTATATTCAGTAACTGATATCACTTTAAACATGGTTATATTCAGTAGGAGAATATTTGTATACTGAGAGTTTGGACTCAACTTTAAATTTATAAAAGTCTTAAAGGGACCTGGTTTGTGTGATTTGAGTTACAATCACTTTGCCTTTGCATTTATTTGTTGTAGGGTACATTTAGTTGTTAAATTCATATAGAACAAAGGGGGCTACTGTACCATGGTTAAACGTGTTAGAAATATAATCATATTCTTTATAATTCATGAATATTTTGTTTTATAATAAATTTTATATTTTATATAAACATTGACTTATTCATGCCTGCTTTAATTTCACTCACACACACCCCACTCACTCACTCTCTTTCTCAACAATTTTGTGCAGAGATGCTGCTGCAGAGGAATATTATTCAGTTATGTTGCAGCACTTTTTTTTCTTCTTAGTACTGGATACCTTAGCTCAAAAAAGCATTACATACACGACTATGTTGCAGCACTTCAACCAAGAAGATAAATTCCAGGTCAAAAAAAAAAAAAGAAGATAAATAAATAGCGGATATATAATTTTATGTAAATATTTGTTTGTAATTAAATATATTTAAGAATTACTTTTTTTTTCAAGGTAAGAAAGCACAATAAACTACAAGCCTAAAAGTCCGTTTGGATTAGCGGTGACAGAAGTTTTTTTTTTTAATATGATTTTGGCAAACTTAAGATATGATAAAAGTCAAATTGTAAATGTGATTTATATTTGGATTGACGGTGGCAAATTTTTTTTCAAATTAAAACTTGTTTGGATTATTATTTGAAATGTAAGTTTAGATAAAAAAAAAAGACCGAAAATAGTATGAATCTTATTGAATACTACATACAAAAACACACACACATATTGTGATAATTGAAGTGATAAATTAAAATTAAAATTTGATAAAATAAAAAATTTAAATTATTATTGAAAAAAAGTAAAAAAAATACTAAAGTATTTAATTAAAAATGGATTAAAATTGTATATAAATTAGAATGCATACATAAAACCTCTTCCACTCACATTGCACCTGTTGGACATGGGTTAAGTGAAATAAAATAAAACCTCTTCCACTTCTACCAAGTATTCTAAAGTCACATAAAATAAAGTTTAGTGAATCAGGGGTTTCTGAAGTCATGGGTTGTTGTAAGCATATTCCCACAACTACTGTAGCAAGACATGTTGATTTCCTTTTAGTCCAACAAATATGTCCCGACACATTTGGTGCATTATCATATTACAACATCGGCGACAAAAGTCATTGTCATTATCAATTTCCGGAATGGTTAGTAATTTAGCTACAATCTCACTCACTGGTGCATCATTATTTGAGATCATTTTAAGGGCATTTGCTCTATCATTAGATGCGATAGCTATCATCTAACAATATATGCTATTTGTTTGGAGGATGTAATTTCTTTTTCTTTTTCGATGCGTCCAACCCTTCACCCCTCTTTCTTTTCTCAATGCTTGCTAAACTATTAGGTGCACTAGGTGGAGTGTTTTTTGTTAAGGTTATGCCTTCCAAATCAGTTGTTACTTCCACAATACCTCCAATATTAGCACCTAGAAGCTCTTCCTCACTATCACTTGATCCTTCTTCTAGGTCTATTGTGGGTCGGTACACATCATCTTTGTCATCACCCAGTGACATCCGCTGTGTTGAAGATGGTGAGAACATTTTCTCTCCTGATGCCATAACATCCTTAAATAATATTTGTAATTCTTTGACGAACTTCAGGTCATTGTACCTATAATTTTCATACACGGAATTCTCCTGTATGCATACAATTAACCAAAATCAAAGCATTATCTAAAACAATAGTAATAATAATAATACATATTAAAGCTTAACAGTTTTGTACCTCTGTTTTTCTTTCCCACCACTCATCTTCTGCAATCATCATATTCCTTACATAGTCAAAGACTACACCAGTCTCTTTTGAGAACAACTTGTCCCATGCATTCCATTCTTTCTTCAAGCTATCTAACCTATTTTTAAGTTGTTTCTTATCATATGATTTTCCTACTTTTTCATTAAATCTAGACAAAATGTTCTTTTACCCTTCCTTCATAAATGATGATCCTTGATATTGTTTCTTGTATATTTGATCAATGCATTGTCGGTGGAAATTACATCCCACGATGCTTTACTTTTATCTTTGTTTATATTTCTATGTCAATAATGGGTAAGTTAACACAAACAAATGGCAATGATAAAATTCATCATAAATTGCACCATGATACATAACATTCAAAGTGATAAATTCTTAGTCAAAGTGATAAATATTCTTCATCCGTTGATTTCCAACCTCAGAAACTAGCAAAAGTTAAAAGGCTACCTTTTCTTTATGGGCTCCAATTCCTTTGAGTAGTATTAGAGAAATTGGAACGATACTGAGTAAGCAACATTAGTATAAAATACTCTTTTTATACTGTAATATTTAGATCAGTTGTTGTGGATAAGGTCTAAAAAATATGACCGGTGGCAGTTTTGTAATTAAAAAGAACTTTTAAGACTGATTCTTAAAATATGCGGACTAAAATATATTATTTAGACCGGTTATCTAAACAACCGGTCTAAAAATATAAAATTAATTAAAAATTAAAAAAATTGAAAACTTTTTAGACCGATTGTTACTAATAACCGATCTAAAAGATAAAACTTTTTAGAAGATTTGAAATATTAAGACATACTTTTAAGACCGGTTATTTGGAGAACCGGTCTAAAAAAGACTTTTTAGACCGGTTATTTGGAGAACCGGTCTAAAAAGTCTTTTTTAGACCGGTTCTCCAAATAATCGGTCTTAAAAGTCCGTCTTAATATTTCAAATATTCTCTTGCGCGCCTAATTTCAACTTTGAAATATGATATTTATCAAGTTTCTTGTAAACCCCTCATTTGTGCCTCGACAGCTTCTCCTTCCCACGTTTCTCCTCCATTCTTGAACATCGCCGATGTCGACGCAGAGGTCACTTGGTTAGTTCATTCGTTCTCTTGTTTTCTAACTCTTTTTAATTTAAATTCTCTATCTCAAGGCTCTACTTAATTAAAAATCTTCTTTCAACTTGTGATCTAATTACTTTATTTTCTAACTCATTTCCTAATATTATTTCATATATGTTATAGACTATCCTTTGAAACCTCCAACAAAGCAGAAGTATCAGGTATGTGAACCTGTTTTCTCGATGATGCTTGCTGATAATATGTTTTTGTGGTGTTCTTCTACATTTTGAAATATGATTTTATTTTGTCAGGTTATTCATGATAGGGAACAAACCAATCTTTTGTTTTTAAGATAATATATGGTGAACCAAGGTTGATTCGGCCAACTGGTAAGTGTTCTCAGTAATTCATATGTAGATTCTTGTTTTTTGTAGGTATATGTTGTTATCTAAGCAAATGTCAGCAGTTAATTGATGTTGTGTTTGACTAAATTTTGTTATACTTGTTTTTCGTTTTTTCAATGTTAGTTTCTTGAGATCTGACCAATCAATTGATATACTAACGAAATCAATCAACCAGCAAAAAAAAAAAGACATTTTTTAGACCGGTTGTTTGGAGAACTGGTCTAAAAAAAACTTTTTAGACCGGTCGGTCTAAAAAGTGTCTTTTTTTTTCTGGTTCATTAGTATAAAATGAGCACTTTTTAGACTGATTTTCCAAACAACTGGTCTAAAAAGTGTCTTTTTAGACCGTTGCATAACCGGTCTAAAAAACATCACACTTTTTAGATCGGCTATATTAAGACCTTATCTAAAACCGGTCTAAAAAGTCATTTTTATCCACTTTAAAAAGTCATTTTTTCTACCGATGCAAGCAAGCAAAAAGAGTTAAAAATGTCTTTTAAAAAAGCACCCTAACAAGTAATAGAAGTACACAACAATCACCTTTACTTGCAATAGAGTGGGCTTTAGATAAAGTTTCAAATTTATCACTTATGTGTCAAGTCTCAACCTGGGACTATAGGTTCTATTGCTAGTAAATCATTCACAAATTTCATATTCAACCTATTTTGAAATCTTTACAATTCAAAAACTTGGCTTATGTTGGTATGTTACGAACATTACTCAAATTACTTTGACTATGTAATGCTGGAAAAATATCTGAACAAGATACCTAAACAGAGGCGACAAGTTAGGCAAAAAGGAAAAAAACTTGCATCGAACAAAGATGGAACCAGGGGAATGGAAGGGACCTCCAACTCACAAAGCTAGAAGATGAAGCAAGCACTGACCGACAACAAAGCTCTGAATGAAGGCTAAACAAATTTCAACACTAGCAAAAACTGCAAAAATAACCACAAACACAGTCCAAAAAAAATTAGCAGTCAGATTTTACGGAAGTGAAAATAATATATGAGCCAGGGCAAGTGATTCCAGGACTACCACAAACATTAAAGTTGCTGGTAAGAGATTTTGTTGAGAATTTTAAAATCCGATAAGGAAATAGAATCACTCTAAATAGAGCCTCACCGACAAAGAAAAGATATCCAGTGAGGAAAAAAAATCTAACGAAACCAGAAGTAACAAATAATGGTTGGAAGCTGGATATTTAACCAGAAATATGCAAGGCAAGAACAATAAATGACGAGAAAAAAAAAACAAAAAGAAGAAGCACAAAGCGAAAAAAGTAGAACACGAGGAAAGGCGAGTAAAATAGGCTTACCAGAAAGATTAAAAGCAAAAACAACAACTCGGACAGAGCAATCATACCAAGAAAACCAGAGCAGAGGAGATCTGGCCACCATAGATGACAACACCCACGAATAGATTTGGCCAACAAACTGGAAGGAGAGGTCGTTCACCTAGCAGCCGGCACTTGCACAAGGGACAACTCAGAGAAGGACCACCTCCCAATGGCAACCCACCGACGAACGACGAGGAGATTTCTGACATCTAACGACATCCACATTGAACGGCGATTACGCGCTACTTGCATGCAAGAAAAAACTTTGGTCGGCCATGACTCTGTGAGGCAGATCAACGTGGAGAGAGAAAAAAAGGGAATAGGAGTAGATAAACGAGATAAATGCAAAGGACAGGAGGGATTCGAATAGCATTTATTGCCCCTAACGATTACCACTGTGAAGCTTCAACCGTGAAGGAATAAAAAGCAGCTGTCGAGAGCTTCTATATAATGCGGGTTTAGGAATTTGGTGGAGAAATGATATTTTTTTAATGGGGCTTTTGTAAAAATTTATTTGAAAAAAAGTTAGATTATTAATATGATTTGTGTTTGGATTGGTGGTGGGAGAAGTGACTTTTTTTTAAGGAACCTATTTGGATTAGCGTTTGAAAAACCCGTTTGGATAAGAAATGGTTGAAAAGTGCATGAATTATAATTGATGTTAAAAAATAAATAAATTTTTTTAAAATAAAAAAGTTAAATAATTATTGAAAAAAAATAAAATACACTGAAACACTTAATTTAAAAAGGATAAATATATATTTCAATCAGAATCTTATACATGAAGTGAATCATAATTGGATCATCTACTACTATCAAGTTCGTCTACCCTTAACAAGTTCGTCTCTGATCATGTCATGAACATGATTCATGTGTAATGAAGATAAGGATGATTTTTTTCTTAAAAAAATAACAGAAGACAAAATTTAAATTAAATTCCTAAAAGTTAAATTTAACTACAGTTACATTCCAAAAAATTTTGTCAGATTATAAGTTACAAATATGAGTCTCTATTGCAACTAAAACTCTCATGTTTGTAACTCATTTTAACCAAAAAAATTTCGTACTTAATACTTATTAAATTGATCTTTTTAATATCATTTTTCCTAAAATAAAAAGTAGTGCAAATTATTAAAAGTGATGAGAAGTTGGGACCAAAAGCTACATGTGGTAGCTTATAAAAAAAACTACCTTTTAAGCTAAAGCCCATTAATATTTAATGGGTTTCCAAACATTAAACTTTAACCCATATGAGTTTATAGATCCCAAATAGACTTTGTTTGATCCCAAATGGGATTCCAAACATACCCATACAAGTATCAAAAGGCAAGATGTAAATGGCTGCAATTTGGGGATAAGAACTCAAAATTTTTCCATGCTTCTGCAATCATGAAAAGGAAAAGGAGTTATATTGATGCTCTTCGGGATGGTAATGAAAATTGGGTGTATGACCAACAGTCATTGGGGAAAATGGCGTTTGAGTTCTTTAAAAACTTATACACCCAGGATCCTAATGTCCTAAACACTATGAGCTGGCCGAAAGCTTTTCTCATACTCAATGATAGCCAAATAGCTTCAATTCAAAGAGAAGTGTCGGGTACTGAAATAAAAAATGCAGCTTTTGAGATGGGTGCCTTCAAGGCCCCCGGTCCTGACGATTTTCAAGCGCACCTTTTTCACACTTAATGGGATGTTGTTGGACTTAAAATATGTGATATGGTGTATGATATCTTTGCAGATCCATCAAAGTTATCTGATATAAATCACACAAACATTATATTGATCCCTAAGGTGGACTGCCCTAAGAGGATTATGGATTTTCGTCCTATCGCTTTGTGTAATGTGAGTTGCAAAATTGTTAGTAAATTCATTGCGAATAGATTGAAATCGATGATGGACTATTTGATTTTACCAAATCAGTGTAGCTTTATTAAGGGATGACAAGGTATAGAGAACATCATTATCGCTCAGGAGGCCATACACACGATGCGAACCAAACGGAGAGGGTAAGGTTATGTGGCCTTAAAGGTTGATATGGAAAAAGCCTATGACCGTCTTGATTGGGGTTTTCTTCAATCTACCATTCGAAGCTTGGGGCTATCAGATGAATTTGTGAATTTAATTATGAGTTGTGTATCGTCTGCTTCAATGAGAGTATCTTGGAATGACTCACTCTCAGATTCTTTCTATCCTTCGAGGAGCATTCGGCAAGGAGATCTGTTGAGCCCATTTTTATTTATAGTAGCTATGGAAAGGCTAAGCCAACTTATTCAGCTTGAAGTGGAGGAAGGGAGATGGAAACCCCTGAAGCTTACTACCAATGGACCGTTGATATCTCATCTATTCTTCGCTGATGATCTGGTTCTATTCAGTGAGGCCTCTAAGGAACAAATGGAAGAAATTAGAAGCATTATGAGTTTCTTTTGTGGAGTTTCAGGTCATCGTGTGAATCTTCAGAAATCGAAAATGTTTGTTTCCCGTAACGTCCATTCGAGTAGAGCCATTTGTTATAGTCAAACTCTGGGTATATCGCTAACTACTGATCTGGGAAAATACATTGGAGTTCCTCTTCTGCATCAAAGAGCAACTAAAGTGACGTTTGCGCCGCTCATTCACAAAATCCATAAGAAATTAGCTGGATGGAAAAGGAACTACCTTAGTACTGCTGGGCGTAAAATTTTAATTAAATCGGTACTCTCAGTAATCCCTACCTACCAGATGCAAACCTTGCTCATACCAAAAGGAGTCCTGCAGGAAATTGAGAAAATTAGTAGAGATTTCTTTTGGTGCCAAAAGTACAAAGTAAGGAAAATGCACCTTTTGGCCTGGGATGTCCTTAAAGGAGAGAAAAAACATGGAGGACTTGGTTTTAAGGACCTTCACTGTCAGAATATGGCCTTCATTATGAAACTTTACTGGTACCTATTAACCCACCCGAATGCCCTTTGGGTTAAATGTTTAAGAACTAAATATAGGTGTGGCGATGGAAAATACCCCAAGGTTGGAAAAAAAATGTCAACAATCGGCAGTGTGGCAAGCAATCATATCTGTGTGGGAAAAATTTACGAAGGGAGTTAGATGCAAGCTAGTTTCTGGAGCCAACACGAAAGTTTGGATTGAGAAATGGCTACCTCTTGATCGACCCCTCTTAGAATTTGTGGATAAAAACTTACATCTGATTGATCCTGAGGCGAAGGTGAATCAATTTCTTACTCCCACAGGTTCTTGGGATATTGTGAAATAGAGGGAATTTCTTCCTACATGGGTCATTCAAAAGATCCAACTAGCACAACCTCCGAGAAGCTTGGGTGATGATGGTTTCTATTGGAAGGCATCGACTGATGGTAATTTTAATGTGAAATCTGCTTGTGGCCTTGCTCGTAACTGCCTGAATCATATGCATGATCCTGTGTGGCAGACTATTTGGCTATGGGATATCCCTGAAATGGAAAAATTCTTCATGTGGTAAGTTCTCCATGAGAGAGTTCCAACAAATTCCCTGAGAGTAAAAAGTATCCAGTCTACATCCCCTAATTGTCCGTTTGAGTGCAGGAGGGAGGAATATATTATTCATACCTTGAGAGATTGTGAGCCTGCAAAAAGCACATGGCTGCAATTAATTAACCCTTTATATATATCTGTATTTTTTAGCTGTGATTTGCAGGTATGGTTGAGGTGGAATTTGAAGAATAATCATGCTTCTCGGCGATTCGTAAGATGGCCATGGAGTAGGATCTTTGGATTAGTGTGCTAGGTGTTGTGGAAGAACCGGTGTAAAAAGGGTTTTGATGGTGTCAGCGACTCTCCTCAAGCCTTAGTGAACCGCTGCATATATCAATTTTTGGAGGAGGTGGAGAACAGAAAATACAAACATCACATATTTCAGATTCAAGACAGAACAAACAGTAGATGGACCAAACCGCCAGCAAACTTTGTTAGAGTGGACGTGGACGGATCGGTGTTTAACAAGCATCAAGCTACAACTAGAGGACTGATTCGTGATGAAAGAGGACATTGGGTGGCGGGTTTCCAGCAAAAAATTGGATATGCACCCTTCACTGCAGCAGAGGTCATAGCTATTGGCACATGGTTGAAAATGTGTAAAATGTTAAAACTTTCAAGAATAAAATTGTTCTCTGACTCTATTGAGGCTATGCAGCTCTTGCTAACCGATTGTGGTCATGATCATCCTCTCATAGACGAAATAGGTGACGTCAGGTCACTTATCTCCTCGGATTAGGACCTGGAGATAATACATGTCAAGCGTTCTAAGGAGCGCTGACCTCATTGCTCATACTGCCCATGAAGCGCAGACAAATTTTACCATATTAAATGAACCACCAATATGGTACTGGGTGCAGATGAACCAATATTTAAGAGATGCAGAACTGAGAGCTTCATCCCATCCTGGCACGGACTTTTATTAAGATGTAATTTTTAAGTGTAATGCTTGCCATTTCATTCAAAAAAAAAAAAAAAGTTGCTTTTTGGTTAAAGCCCATATGCACAAACACCTACCCAAACGGACCCAAAACACTACCACCGGGATTTCCCCCTCGAAACGTCTTCCCAACCAGCCTCTAAGTCACGACAACACAGGAAATAATCAACAAACAATGCCACAATGGTGCGAGTCAGCTTAAAAGGGACTGGGAGAGAAGTGATTTCCTCGCTTTGTGAAGATATATACTAAAGCACCGACGTAAGGGCCTATTTATATAAATAGGTAAGTCATTTAGCCAAAGTCTATTCTACATGAGCTATTTTCAATTCACCCATAATTATAGTGTGGTATAATCAAGGAAGGATATAAGTAATACTGTAATATCCCCATGGACATAATCCAATTAGATTAGCCATCACCTGGAGGCTTGGTCTGAAAAAGACCTTGAGCTGAACAACACAGTCCATGGTTTAGTCTGATCTAATTCCAACCCGAGGTTGAGCTACACTAGACTTGATTCACCCAATGACTGGAGTATCTGGACTAGTCTCGGTAGCGTGGGATTTCAATTTACTTCTTTTTGTTTTTTATGGAAGGCAAGATTTCAACTTGATGAACACAATTAATACAATAAGAAATACATATAATTATACTCATCCCAAAACACTAAACTTAAAAGAGCTAAAAGACAAGGAATTACTGATAAATTGTTATATTACTCATTCAATGCATTGTGTACAGTGTATATCCTTTATATACAGAGATTACATGGACACGTTTTGAGAAAAAGGAAGGATATGGAATAATGGTATAAGGCCTTATGGTACAATAATATTGGGTTTTGTTTTATTTTGGGATTCCATGAAACTTAACTAAAAATACATAAGAATCTCTAACAACATATTCAACAACAAGAAAATCAAACCAAGTGGCCTGATCACTTGGTTTATAACTTGGTTAAGCCTAATCAACTAATTTAGTTTGGTTCGACTTCTTTATAGAATTTATTTGGATTATATCACATTAGACCAGACTATCTAAGTTGAACTAAACCAATAGGTTTTTACACATCCAAGTAATGATATTAATTATAAAAGAGATTGAGTCGGGTATTATTCGAACCATGTAAGTAATTGAACTCAAACAAACATCCTGATCTGATTGCAGCGTATCGATATGCTTCATGATGAAGCCAAATTAACATAAAGCGAATTACAAAGCAACACATTTCCAAATTTTTATACTAAGGCTTATTTGGAGCCATGAACGACATGAAATTACGGATGTCATGAAAGTAAATACATTCACACGAGGTGTTCGTCCAAAGAGGGAATCAAATCAAAATCTAACATCTAAATAAAGTGAGGTTCCCATCATGCTGCCTTTGGATTATGTGAAGAGAATTGTATAGCTTAAGAATCTGAATTATTACTACATATTCTATATGTTCGCCATGTATGTTTCTTCCTCATCCATCAAGTCTCAAAGTTCTTAACCATGTCACTCAAATTTTTTTTTTTTGACGTAATCTAATAAACCTCCCAAAATTTACAGTGGATTCCTCCTTAAGCAAAGCATCTTCTTTATACTTTCTCGAACCGAACAAGAACCAGAAAAAGTGGCACCTAAACATTCTTCGCCTCTTTGGATAAGACGTCAATGAAAGGCATTGCATGGAACGTCAATTTTCCTTAAAGATAGATAGGCCACTTCTCTCAACTTACATTCCTATTGTTACTCCTAGTATACAAGTTTTAATCTTAGTAAATAATCAAATATTGATTAATCATATTAACTTTCTGCCTAATTATTCAATATCTTTCATTCAAAAAATATTCATACCATCCTGACATCCTCAAGAAAGTTGATTGAAACCTGCAGCCAGAGAAAAATTACGATGTCATCGACGCCGGCGAGAGATAACGGGATCTTTAGCCGGATGGCGAGCCTTCCTCGGAGCATAATGGGGGAATTTTCAAGGGCCATGAGTGATATAGGATCAGGAAGAAGTAGACGACGATCAAGAAATCAAAACGAATTACTCTCTTCTTCATCTTCAGATTTCCAGTTCCAGCCATTTGAGCCGTTGGATCCACCGGCGGCGGTTGGGGAGGATCAGTGGGCTTTTCTGGAGAGTTTTGAGCTTCAATACGGCACCGTTCATCCTTTCTTCTACGCCTGCCGTTTAATGGAAGTTCTGAAACTTGCAGAGCATGACAAGAAGTTGGTGTTCATGTACATCCATTCACCTGAACACCCTTTCACGCACAATTTCTGTAGAGAAACACTGTGTAGTGAGCTTGTCACTGAGTTTCTTGACGTCAACTTTATTTGCTGGGGAGCTCTCTCCGATTGCAGCGAAGGTATGCGTATGGTGGCCACTCTCCGTCCTGCTAGCCTTCCCCTCTGCGCCGTCGTCGTCCCTGCCACCGGCGATTCCATGGTGGTTCTGCAACAGGTTTATTTCATTGATATTTGATATATTATAAATCTGAGATAGTCTTATATTTAATTAGATTAGATTCTAGCGTTAACTTATGGTTGGCCTAATACAACTCTTTTTCATTCAAGGATTTAGTAATATTTAGAGTCTCTCTTTTCCCCTACTTTAATCCTTCAAATTCCAACAATACAGCTTTAATTATAACTAATCGAAATAGGTATAGGGGGTAACTTAATTTGTGGTTATTTGATTTCAGATAGAAGGGCCGGTTTCAGCGGCGGAGCTAGTGGAAGTTTTACAGAGAACAATGGAGGAGCAAGGATCGGCTTTTGGAAGTGACAGAGCTCGGCGGGAAGAAATGATTAGAGCTGATCGTCGGATAAGAGAAGAACAAGATGCTGCATATCTTGCAGCTCTGAGGATTGACAAGGGAAAAGAAAAACTCAGGAATTCAACTTCAAAAACAGAAAGAATTCAGAAACCAGTAGAAGCATTGAACTCCAGAAATTATGAGAAGCCTAAGAAAAACAATTCTGTGAGCAAAGACAGCTCTAAAGTGAATGAACATACTACCGCTGCGCAAAATCAAAACAAAGGAGTTCCAAATCGGACGGCCCTGTCTCAACCCACTCAGGTATGTGTTGGAATTCTAGTGAGTGTGCGTGTGTCCCAACATTTCAGTAGAGAAGAATGTAATCTAAATCCTTGGACTTATTTAGTGTCATAATGTTGCAGATATTGATAAGGTTTCCAAATGGGCAAAGAAGGGAGCAGAGATTTGATTGCACTGACAAAATCCAAGCAATTTTTGCATTCATTGATTCACTGGGAATGCCTGGGATTGGCAACTACAGATTGGTGTCAAACTTCCCAAGAAGAGTGTATGGCGTTGATCAGATGAGAATGACACTCAAAGATGCGGGCTTCCATCCCCAAGCTAGCCTTTTCCTCGAGCCCATACTCGCTGACCCATAGGCCTCGGATCAATCTTGTGGGCTACCAGGCCCATTCACTGTGTTCTTCAGCCATGTGGCCTTTTTTTTTAATCTGCATGTCACACGTTAGGGATTTTATTCAGACTTTTGGCGCTCGTTCTATATTATCATGAATAAATATGGGGTCACTGTTTCGGAGTTCAAAGTTTATAAGACTGTTGACTAGTAGAGTTCATTTTATAACTCAGGATTATATGCTATTTTTGTCTCTATGGTTAATTTTATTCCAGAATTTTTTTAAAAGTAATTTTATCCTAGAAGTTTCAATTTTAGAACAATTTCGCCATAACTGTTAACTCTGTTAAGTTTGACCGTTAGTTGACCAAACCAATGGTAAATTTGTTTCAAAATAAAAATTTTTAGGGTAAATTTGCACTTTAACAAAAGTGATATGGACGACAAAATTGCCCTATAAGTTTTCACTTTGGAGCAAATTTTTTCCTGATTTAGTCAACTAATGGTCAAACTTAATGGGGTTAATGGTCAGAAAAAAATTGCTTTAATATTAAAATTTCTGAGGCAAAATTACTTTCAAAAATATTTTCAAAATAAAATTGACACGTATGTACTTCCGAAGTAGAAATGGACTTTGACGGTATAATGTATCACGTGGATCCATCATATGCTGATCGAAAATATTGCTCTTTCTATTTTTTTTTTGAGCTTATATGATTTTAGGAAAATTCTATTTAAATATCATTTAAATTTTAGAATTTTAAATCAATAATTTTTTAAAAACTTGAGTTATTAATTATTATATTCTTTTTGTCAATCACATTACTTTTATAATCAATCAAATTAATTTGAGATTTTAAAATTGAAGTGGTATTTTTTTTTATCTTTTTCCCTATAATTTTCCTAGTCTTAGATTTGGAAATTCTATTTCCAATCGGGTTTATTTTATAAGCCCGATTTACGTAAATCGAGATAAATCTCCTCTAGATATTTACCTCGTAAACCGTAAAAGCAACCTCGTAAACCGTAAAAGTTACTTCGTATTCCGTAAATCACGATTTATAAACACTTATGAAGCTTCCATAAGTTAATCCAAACGAGCCATTAGCAATTAATCATGCAGCAGAGGACAGCGATATTCATGATTGAGCATTTTGTGTACTTTTGGTTCATCGCTTGATAATATTATGTTGGTAACCTATTTATGTAATATAATATATATTTTTTAACAAAAATTAATATAATATAATTTTTTAACAAAAAATAATATAATATATATTTTTTAAAATATCATAATTATTTCCCTTAGTTCCTTCATCCATTCTCTTCTTTAATTAGTGTTGAGGGAGTATTAATAGCAGTAAATTAAAAAAAATCTGAAAAATATAAAAAATATTTAGAATCAAGATTAACACTTCAAATAAATCCTATATTAAAGACTAGAGGGAGCACTATACTAATATTCCATCTGGTCTTTAATATAAAACTATTTACCTGATTTAATTAATTTAATGAAGTTAATTAAGTCAATTAATATGATATATCTTTTTTAAAATATCATAATCATTTTCCTTAATTCTCTTCATTTCTCTGTTGCTTGATTATTTTTGAGGAAGCCTTATTATGGTAAATAATGAAAGAATTGATAAATATGAGAGATATATCTTACATTTAAGAGTAAATTATGAAAGAATTGACAAATATAAAATATATGCTTTATATTTTATATCAAAATTAGCCATAATTAGGTCTTACATTATTTACCAGAGGAAGTAAAATCAAATCCTTAGAAATTGAGTAGTATAAAATTAATAAGAATTAAGGTATAAAAATACTCATCAGATTTTTCTTAAGTAGCCCCAAATTAATAACTATATAATGGAAGTGTTCAATCTAATTGACCCGTGGACTGCAAAGTTTTTTTTTTATACATACAAAGGCAATTCTTTTTATTTTTGACCTTGTGAATTACAAGGGAAATTGGAATTAATAAGAGCTCTAATTTAAAGGAAATAACACAATTAATCCAACCAAAATAGTTATATCCCAAAGGCTAATTTGTAGGACATAAATAGTCATGTAGCACCATTATGATCTTTTAGGAGAAGTTTTTTGGTCCTAGATATAAATCCTTTTACATATTATTAATGAATATTTTTTAATTTTACCCCCTTATTTGATTCTTGTTAAAAAGAAAGAAAGAGGAGAGAGATGTGATAATGATTTATAAATGGAGAGAGAGATTAAAAAAAATTAATAAAGAAAAATTTAAAATATTATAAACATATTTAATGATTTAACTAACAATACTTAATATAGGAGAATTTATTAAAATAAATTTATAATAAAGACTAAAATAGTAACAAATTTGCACATTCAACAAATCTCCAACCAAAATTTCGATGGGTCTATGAAACGGGCATTTCATTTCAACAAAAATAATCATTGTCTTTGCGAGCTATCTGATTAACATTTCAAATGGAGCATATAAAAGAGATGAAGTGTTTCTTTGTATTAACTATTAACGATAGAAACTGTTTTTTTAACGTGATTAATGGTATATGAGGTAAGTTTATAAGATGAATTTTTATTTCGATTTGCGTGAACGTGTTTTTCCACTACCAACCCCAAACATGCTCGCATAATCATGAAAATAAATTATACGGTCTAAAAATAAAAAGAAAAATTGATCATAAATACCTATTTAAAAATTTATTTGTGAAATGAGATTGGAGACCATATAAAAATGTGAGATCCTTGAATGTGAATAATTGTGATAGCAAAAAGACAAAATTGCCCTTAAAGAAAATATTCTTTTTTTTGCAATATCTCCCAAGAACCAAACATTCATCATAACATAATTCTTCTTCAGTAGTATTGATTTCATTAGAGAACCATCAACGAGTTTAGCTTGAAGAATCGTGGAATCAAATAATCATCTTTAAGAATAGTATAATTAAATATAGAAATAATTTAATCCCAATAATATCAAACACATAGGAAACTAAAAACAAACAAAAAAAGCATATATTTAATCAATCAAAGGCCCATGATAACATAAGCCACCATTGAGTTAAAAGGCTATGTTCTTTAGAAGAAGATCTACAAAATAAGCCACAATCGAGCAAAGAAGTTGTCTTGTTTTTGCCATAAAGATAGTTATGAGGAGTAGGGAGAAATCGAAAAAAGATTGAAGAGGATTCAGATCTATAAGGGTGGAGGTGCACATGTCAATAAGGAGCCTAATCTCAAGGTAAGGGAGGGGAAGATGGAAGAGGCGAAGATCGGTGAGGTAGATGGAGGTGGTCATCGATGACGGGGGTGGCACCGATGATGGGGGAGGCCGGTGGTGGCAACGACATTGATGAGTAGGGTGGTTGATGGTGGTCGTGCGTGTGTCGTTGATTATGAAAGTAGAAGGGTCACAAACTTTAAAAAGGGGAGGGGCAAAAATGAATTGTAGGTCAAAGAATTGAAAATCTTGAATTTTCCAAGGAAGATGAATTGCACATAAGAGAATATCAATTGCATAAAGAAAAAATGGATTGCACATATAAAAAAATAGAATGCACAAATCAAAAAAAGTTTGCACATAAGAAGATGGATTGCATATAGGGAAGATCGTTTGCATATAAAAAAAGATAATTTGCACAAAATGTAATTGCACATTGAAAACTAATTTTGCACATATGGAAGATAAATTACATATAAGGAAAGATAGTTCACACTTAGGTAGACAGATTGCATAAAAAAAAGATTATTTGCACAAATGTAATTTGCATATAGTTCACACTTAGGTAGACGGATAGCATAAAAAGAAGATTGTTTGCACAAATGTAATTTGCATATTAGATTACTTTTGCAACATAAGAGAGTATAGATTACATATAAGAAAGATGAATTGCACAAAAATAAAGATAAATTACACAAAGTAAATATATATTGCACAAAAATAATGTTTTTATTAAGGATAATTTTGTCTTTTTCCTTATCACACTTATTTATACTTAAGAACCACTCATCTGTAAAAGATACTAAGTCCCAATTAATAAATAAATTTTTAAATAAAAATTTATGATACCCATTAAAATGTAGAACCCGACTTGTAAACGAAAAATACCAATAAAAAATTAAATAAAAGGGGAGTCAAAGTCAAATTAGGAGACGGCGGTGCTTTGAAATGAAAGGCAAACTTGCACGTTAGCCAGAAAGCTGGGATGCAATTTCTAGCTAGCTGATAGTGAAGAAATTGGAAAATGGCGCTTCGTCTGTGTCCAAGTTTCAGCCATCCTCTGATAGCTTCAAGCGTTTCCCTCAGAACCACTCGCCAAATCCGCAGGTGTTCGATTCGGAGCTGTATCGAACCCAACGACTCACGCAAGGTACTTCCCTCATTTTCCTTTGGTACCAAAACCATGTTTTGGTGACTCAGAAATCCGGAGAAACTTAGATTTCAGTTAGAATATCCTTCAGTTCTGAATAATTTGAGTTTTAATCTTGCGACCGAGAGGCTTCGTATATTATTATCTGACGGTGCTCTTTCCTCTCTTTAATCTCGAACCATGTTTAAATTTCAGTCTGACGGTGAATGAACATTAAGTTTGAATAAAACATTTGTACAGTTATTAAACCGTTTCCTGACTAGCTTATACAGCTTCTACTGCGTTGGTATCTTTTAAAATTTTGCAGCTAGTGCTGGAAGTGAAGGAGAAGCTTGAGACAGAATACCCTAGCCTCCCTGTAGGTAGAAATGGAAGAGATGACGAGGATATGATACTTTGGTTTCTGAAAGATCGCAGGTTTTCTGTTGAAGAAGCTGTTTCAAAGTTGACTAAAGCCATTGTATCCTTCACATAAGTAAATGTTTGTAAGATTATGCGCCCAACTAAGTCCGATGATTAGTTGATTGAGCACGTCTCGCTGCACATTCAAGTACATGGGTGAACAGTAAAAATTGTTTGTTCAAAAGTTAACAAACCTAGAAGTGTATCCCTCAAATGTGTGCACAGTTGCCGGCGATAGCATTCCATTGTATGTTTAAGTTTAGCCTTAGTTTATCAAATTCTTTTCACACTCACAAAATTTACACGCCTTCCAGTTTTCCTTCTACCCTGTAAGAAATGGCGTCAAGAATTTGGGGTATCTGAATTGTCTGAAGAAGCTGTTAAAGCCGTAGCTGAAACTGGAAAAGCATATGTGCATGACTTTCCTGATGTCGATGGAAGACCTGTCCTTATGGTGTTGGGATCAAAGCATGTTCCCTTAGTAAGTCTGGAAGTTTAAGTAATGACTTTCAATTGGATTCTATCCTACTTCAAAAGCTTTGTTAGTAACTGGAGAAACTTCAGACATGGTACATGCCTGCAGCTGAAATTCACAAGGCTTTATTAAAAAAAAATAAAAATAAAAACTTTCACTCTGCGCAAGGCAATTTTCATAATTGACGGTTTCTCAATTATAAACGATAATTTGCATGATCTATTGTTGTGTGAGCCATTGAATTTGCTGTTGCTATGTTCTGTAGTGTGTATATATTTGTAGCATATCGATGGTATTTGTCTAGATATTCTTTTCCAACTTGGAAAATTGTTTGTAATGAGAAAAATAAATAATTATGTCACAGGAATTTGATCCTTCAGATGATAGGAAGCTGTGTGTCTTCTTAATTGAGAAGGCATTGAGTAGGCTTCCAACTGGTAAAGAACAGATACTTGGAATAGTTGACCTCAGGGGTTACAGAACAGAAAATGCAGATCTGAAATTCTTGACCTTCTTTGTAAGATTTTCTAACCAGCTGCTGAAAATGTTGCTGAATGTGTTGTCATCATTCAATATATGCCTGTGATCCGTGTACTGGTCTTTCTAAGCCTACTGAAAGCATCGTGGCTGGCTTCATTTCATTTAAAACAGTTTAAGTTATTTAATATACATAATATGCCTAAGAGATGCTTGTGCTTATCAAATTGCCGTCAAAATTGAGTTTCTAAATTTTAATGGTGATGATAATTATTTCTCGTTCATGGAATTAGTGGTTTTTATTCTTTTTCTGATAAAAAATATACTTGAGCTTCCTTGACTGTTAATTAATTATCAATTTATATATATACAAACTCTTTTAAATGCTTCTTTTTTCTCATATAACACAGCATAATTAAATATATGCATTGCTCTTTAATAAAATGACAACTACAGTTGCTTGAAACAAACTGTAACAAGAGAGTTGCAGACTAAATTTTTGTTTCTTCTGGCAGTTTGATGTATTTTATTACTACTATCCAAAGCGAGTGGCCCAAGTACTATTTGT
This sequence comes from Albizia julibrissin, assembly GCA_037074505.1. NCBI lineage: Eukaryota > Viridiplantae > Streptophyta > Magnoliopsida > Fabales > Fabaceae > Albizia > Albizia julibrissin. Next base: position 52,331,333 of record CM073482.1, read on the forward strand.
GGATGCTCCTATCATTTTTAAGCCAATTTGGCTAATGGTCAAGCCCTTGTTAAAATCATACGCTTCTCTGGTAAGTTGTACCCCTAGTCTGTGTGTATTTATTGATGTGAATTAGAAAAGATATTTTTCCTCTTACAACGAAGATTAACTCATGGATTCGCTATAATCTTTCTTACCTACCATGCCCAAATTCCTTTCTACTTTGTTATAATTTTCTCAACTTTGTGGTAGCTTGTAAAATAAAAGTTAATGGTGATTGCTGCGTGTGGTATTGGCCTAGTGATGGTAGCCTACTGTGCCTTTAATGGTTTTCCACTGTGAGTCTAAAACTCTTAGGGTTGAACTTTTGGAGTATCCCTATTAGACGCAGGTGGTCCAATTGGCAATTTTTAACTTGCAATTCATTTCGATCACTTCTTGTATTTCACCTACCAAATGACTCTCTAGTCAACATTCTCTCATCTCTGCAACCAGTAGTTATTCATTTGGATTGCCTATCTAAAATATATTATCCAAGTGCATTCCAAACCCTTCTTTTCCCTTCCCGCTCTGTTTTTGTCCTGCATCACCTTTGCATCTTGATTAAGTTAATCAGAGGAATCTTATACATATTCCTTGTGCAATACAAGCATTGAAAGTAAGATCCATGGCTCACATTTTGATCGATTTCCATGTATATTAAGAGCTGCCCCTTGCAAGATTAAATATATCTTCATTTTCTTTTGCAGGTGAAATTTTGCTCTGCAGACAGTGTCAGGAAGGAATATTTTACACCAGAAACACTCCCTGGGAGCTTTAGAGATTGAGAGGGCTTTTCATGAAAGGAAATTCTTATTTTGGAAGATACACAAAGTTGCAGCGAACTATATGAACTTTATAGCAGATGACAAGACATTGATAGATTCATCACTGTTAAGAGCCGCTTTAAATTCTGTGAGGAATCTTAGACGAACCATTCTGATGATTGGCTGCCATTTGCCTTGTTTCTTCTCATGCATGATAATTTCTCGGATTTTGTTCCGAATATGTTAGAAGTTCAGGTCATCTATTTATTCCTGATTCAGCAAAAGAGCAAAAATTATAATCCTCTAATTTTATTTATAAGTCATTACATATTTCCCTTAAAAAAAAAAGGGAGAATGTCAAAAAAATACCATTTAAACTTCAAAATCCCGTTAACAAGTTCGGTAATGGGATTAATAAGAATGGTAATGTAATTAACAAATTATTTTATTGTTAAATCACCTATTTAGGATTTTGAAGTTTAAATGGTATTTTTTTAGAATTCTCCTTAAAAAAAATTCCTTAAATTTCGTTAACTCTTTGCTTTAAAATTTATTAACAACTTTTCAACCCTATTTCTATTTAATATACACTTTACCTTGAAGGGATGAAATTATACATTTATACTATATGTTTAATGATGTGACTTATAAATATGATTGAAAATATATTCTTCTGTATTATAAATAGGATTAAAGGAGTAATTTATAGTATATCTCACTAGTGTGCATAACTATTCACTTGAGTAAGCTTCTTTTTCCTCATAGAAGACACAGATTGAAAGGATGAGAGTTTAGGAACCGTTCATATTCCGTATTGAATTTGAATCTTTATAATGCGCAGACTAATATTGCCGTCTTTCTAAATGAGAGCGAATGGATCTTCACCAACATGTCATTACTAGTTACACTTTCAGGTTCTTCCCAAAATAAGGCTTGTAGTTGTTTGGTATAAGATGAGACGGGGGAGGGGAGGGGAAAAATTTTGAGTTGAATTTTAAAAAATTAGAGAAATGAAATTAAAAGTTTTTAATTAAATTTTCTTACTCTTTTATCCAATATTTTTTCTTTATTAAAATTTTATAACATTGTTTCTCTAATTTTTTAAAGTTCAACTTATAAATTTTTTTCTCTCCTTTCTCTTCTCTCGAAATCTCCCATACCAATCGTACGTAAATATGGGAGGGAGAGAAAAATGAAAGGAAAGGAAGTGGTTTTGTCTTCCATGTTTGGCTGAAGAGGAGAAAATAGAGAGAAGAGAGTAGTGATTTTTCTTTTTACCAAAAGAGAGTAGTGATTAATTTCATGGGTATAACAATAACCTTGCCATTTAATTTTAATCTTGATTTGGAACAAATTTAAATCAAATTATGTACTTGGTTTCATTTTAAAATCACTTAAATGCTTCCTTTATAATGTTTGTTTGGAATAACGATCATAGTCTTTAAAAACAACTTTTCAATTATAATTTACGGTATACGAAATAAATATGTGAGATAAGTGTTTATCTCGATTTATATATATAAATGCTTTTAGAATTTCAATCGTGATCCCAATTCCCAAACATGTTTATAATCATGGTATTTTCGACGTGAAATCATCTCCCTCTAATTTCTTAATTTAGAGTAGTCTATCAAGAATTCAGAAGGTTTCGAATTTATTTTGGGAAGAAAAACCAAGTAAGTTGACAAATATATCGCAATCACTGCTTTAACGACGTCCAAGTCACTCTATCAATGAATTTGAAAGCCGACGTGGATAGCCTTCAATCAATAAACGACACAAGTTTTGATGAGACCAATGGCATATCCTGAAACTGCATTGCAGTATAATAGCATTTCAAGTTTCGACGCAGGAGACGCTTCTTCGGGGCTCAGCGACGATGAGGAAGGAAGCGATCGTGTATGTGTTTGTGGTGGTCAACGTCATGTCTTTGGCTTTCATGTGTGGCGCGATCGAATCTCCACAGTACACAGTGGTTCACCTGGAGTCCGATTTCGAGATCAGGCTCTACAGAGACTCCGTCTGGATTTCTGCTCCCTCCCGCGACATTTACTTTGAGAAGGCCACCTGGAAGGGCTTCCACCGGTAATTCTTGTCTTAACTAAATATATTTTACTTCGATTGTGTTTATTTCATCTGTTTAGTTGATGACGGACCTTTTCCGCTAAATTGTTCAAACTTGTATTGTGTAGTTCTTCTATAGTTCTATATGATTTCCGGAAAGTGTTGGAAATTTCTTGGATCTTGTTCAGTTTTATCATCTCACCCGCTTTTCAATGTGTCTATATCGTGACATATTCAATATCCAGGTTGAAAACTGTGGATTTTTCATTTAGTATATTTTTTCTTGTAAATACACACTCGTTAAGTACATTCAATAATGCATATTCTGTGAACCTATTATAGAAACACGGCTCTGTTTTTAACTCCTATAGAAGTATGTGCCAAACAGCTAATAAGCTCTCAGATAATTTATGCAAATTCTGACTTTTTGAAGTGAGATTATTTTTTCTGTCCACTTGAATGAATTAGACAAGATAAATCTTCTGCTGCTACAGCATGTGCTGTCCAGCAGAGATATCACAATTTAAGGAAGAACGCGCGAAAGAGAATGGTCTTTTTGTGTGGGCTCACAGCACCCACTGCTGAAGAAGATGCGGACGTGTTGCTTTTCATCATGGACTGTGGGAAAATATAGATACACCATAATTATTTCCCTCAGCATTCCATTTTCAATCCTAGTTAAATGGTAGTAGTGAATTTTCCATTTTTGCTCACTGAACCAGGAATTGGAGTGAAAACCAAGCGTATGTACATTCTAACTGGTCTCAATCTAGCATAGCTTCATACCTCTCACAATATACATGTAACACCTGGTTAAGTTGCTATCATTTGCTGTGAAAATTTCTCTTTTACGTTGTTTTAGTAGTGGCCTTGTGACATTTCTCATATTAGAAATGACAGTTATTGTAAACATGATTTGATCATATTAGAAGAGATGACGGATCACAACTTGTAATTTTTTTGTCTAGAAAAAGTTTTTATTCCTTCCATTCATCTTCTGTTTCTTTATTCTTGTCAACATTCATGTGGAGAGTTAATTGTCCCCCTCGCAAATTGGAATGAAACATAGCTTCTTCCTCATATGAGTCATTTTTGGATCTTGCAGGTTGTTCCAGTACACGCAAGGTGCTAACCTCAACTTCTCTCGAATAGCAATTACTATTCCTGTACTTACGAGCATAGTCCCTGGAGCTGGTCCCCTTCACTCATCAGCCTACGTTGTCCGTTTTTACTTGCCTGTAAAGTTTCAAGCTAATCCACCCACCCCACTTCCCGAACTGCATATCAAGCCCTTTAAATGGCACAGCCACTGTGTGGCTGTCAGAAAGTTCTCTGGATATGCAAGGGATAACAACATTGTAAAGGAGGCAGAAAAGCTCGCCATCAGCTTGAGCAGATCTCCATGGGCAAATTCTACTTCTTCCAAGAGTCCACAGGCTTACTCAGTTGCCCAATACGATTCTCCCTTGCGGATTTTTGGGCGTACAAATGAGGTTTGGGTGGATATTGATGCTCCTGAATTAGCTGGTTGTGAATCGGTTGGCGTCGCTGCATATTGAACTATGACAGAAAGCTTAACTCCATTTGCATGCCAGATCAGGTTTATCTGAATGCCACTTTGTTCTGCATGCCTGTATATATCAATGTAATTGCTATGAAACCTATAATATACTGGCCTCTATGTGTAAACCACTATAAATGAATCTATAGCCGAAGTATTCCTTATTCGCTCCCTTCATTGAATGTAAATGAAATTATGAGAAATTTCATTCAGCGAGAAGAAAAGAGAAAATGATTTTAGCCCCCGAGCTTCTAGTAAGGTATGCTACGTTGTGCAAGTAGAAGCCAAACAGCTGAGGCACTGGGAAGTAGAGTGCGCTCTGCCTTGTCCATATACTGAACCATCACTAGAAATGATGGCGTGACACCCACATTTTTCACTCCTGGAGATTTGGCTTCAGGGATGGAGCCAGAAAATGACATTGCCCAAGTCTAAGAATATTGTCATTACGGAAATTTAAATTCTGATCATATGATATATTCCTATACTAACCTCTAAGTTAGCTTCAAACGCCAAAAGAAAATTAGGGCTGGAGAGTTATATCGGAAATACGCATACGTGTGTGTTGCCTCGCGAGCATACATCTCACCCATCATAATACATTGGGTTGATTTCGTTGACCTCATTATCCAAGACATTTATGTGCTTAAATATTATAAAATAATTAAGTTCCAATCAAGACTTTTACAAATTTTAAATTGTAAAGTTAATAGAATATCTTTGAATTTTTTATTATCATATCTATTTTTTATCTATAAATTTATAATATTAACAGTTTCATAAAACAAATTTTTTATAATGTTTATGATAAGAGAAATATTTTGACAAAAAAAAGTTTCTTCGGTTTGACAATTGCTCTCTTCCAGGAAGGCTAGTTAAAATTCCTCGTTTTCTTGCACATCTCATTTCTCTTCTTTCAACGGCTTCCATTTGCCTTACACTGTTGTTTCGTACTCCAGTACCATCGACGGCCGAGAACAATTTGAGAAACCAACAGGACCATTAAAACTTAAAAGCCCTAAATCAACCAATCATAGCCTTCTTATTATTCATCATATCTCTTTCTTTCTCTATCCATCGAGGATATGGATAAAAGCATCGTTATTTTCAAACTACTCCTATGTTGATGAAAGATTTTGATTCGAGTTGCCTATGAATTCAACTGCGCAGGTTAGTTGCATTCAACTCTATTTCTTATCTATCCGAGATTTGCTTGTTTCATTTAAGATTCTCAACTTCGTAGTGCTCCGGTTTGGTCAATCTTAGTCAGTTCTGGTGAGGGGATATCAAAGATTAATGGGAGTAAATTTCATTGTAGTTGCATTTTTCTTCTGCTTCATTTGCCTCCAAACGGAAAAGTGAGCTTATCCCACTTGGATTATCGGTGACTTCGCCATTTTAATCTGGCTCCTTGCATCTGTCCAGTATAAGAGAAGGGTGCTATTTTGTCTATTAATTTTCCTGATTTCGCTTACTTCATCTTGTTTTGAGCCCTTTTTTAAATGTAACATAACCGAAACATATTCATAATTTGACTCGTGGATTCCTTCGCGTATCATTGTTTAGCTGAACTTAAAACTCTCCTTGGCATTCTTGGGCATTAAAATTTGAACACTACGAGCTATAATACTAAATACCACACTTCTCCTTTCTTCCCTGTGTTTACTGTCACACGAGCTACTTGGGTGAACACATTCAACTCCCAAAGTTAAATGTTATACCTTCCACATATTGTTCAAGATTTGTATAATCGGGCTTCTGATTTCTTGATAGTCAACTGATGCCTACCCCTTAAGCTTTTGGTGATTGTTGAATGCGTTCTTGCTTGTAGATCATTTGGTGGATAAAGAGTTGAAGTGGCTTTAATGGCCCTTCAACCACAGGTACCTTTTTACATCTTATTTGGCTAGAAATCTCCCAACTACTATTACTTTCAAGTTTTATGCCTCCTATGTATAAAATTGGGTGCGCAGCATAATTGTTGGCTGATGTGGATAGCACAAATCGCATTAAGTGGCTCAAGTTTGTCATATGATGCTAAAAAATCTCTACATGATTGTTTGGAAATGACTTTTTTAATATAATTTTTTATGGCAATGTGATGTGCTTGAAGTTTAGTTTTAGTGCAACACATATTTAGTGAAGTAGGAGACACTCTGCATTAACGATTAATGACCTTTTGTGGTGGTCAGGGTTCCATTGTTGGACCAAATTTAATGATCATAGCTTGTTATCAGAGCTGCCAGCCTAAATCTATCGCCATCTATTTTCTTGTGTACAGGGCTCGTGTGTGACATTTTCCTCAAGGCACGCGCCATGGAGCAAAAGTCTGAAGTTGAAGCAGTGTTCAACAAAACATCACAGGGTTGGAAGAACTGATTGGCATTACCTAGTTAAGCGGGGTATTTTAAGGTGCTATTTGTTTCCAGTTTCCTTGAAGTAAAAACTAAAAATGGTCCTATGTTTGGGGTCACTGGTTTCAAGAACTTCAAAATGTTTGGGAGAAGTTAACATGTAGAACTGCCTTAAAATTTCTGAGGCAAACATAGAAGAGTTGACAGTACGGACTCACAAAACAGCTCAATGGAATTGAATTAAAATATGACAAAACAATCGAGAAGAATTGAATATTTCATGTTATGCAAGAGCAGAATTGTCAAGGGAGGGAAATTGGTGCATGTAAACTATACTTGTATATATTGTTTGATGGGGTGCTAATGCATTGGCTCTGTTTGTTTCTAACATGGTAATGCTAATCCTAAGTTCATTTTTCCTTTGTTCTAACATATGTAAACACGTATGAACTGAATGCACATGATTCATTTTGTCTTCATTATTTAAATAATTTTTTGTTTCAGTGTAGGGCCTCCTTGCATTTTTGGAGCCAAGATTGAACCTTTCAGAATTTCAGCCTTCAAACACAGTTCCCAAAATTCTCCAAAGGGAGGTAGACCCGACGGATTGAAATTTCCTAAGGCTTATGTTAGACTGGACAAGAGCGGGGAGGCCAAATCAGAATCTCCAAAGGCCCAAAATGTTCCACTTTCTTATGCTTCTGAAGCAAATGACGACCTTGCAAATGAGAATCTTCCAACTTCAACTGCTATTCATAAACTTTTCAAGAATTGGCTGACATTATTGCGCACACAGCCAGCAAGTGAAGAAGTGAAAGAAATTTTGGGAGAACCATCTAAAGGGGCTTTACCAGAAACTCTTGATGGCTCTCAAAGCATGGAAACAGGTGAAATTTTGAAGGTGGCATGGACCCATTTTCTGGCCCTGGACGATACAATAAAGATTCCTTTACTGATATTGTAAGTATGATGACTTTCCCTCCTTGCAAGTTGTGCTGTCTGCCTTTTGGGACATCACTTTTGTTCACTTTACTGGGTATCTGGGAAAAAAGGATTTTTTGTCTTATGTTTTTGCCATCAGTCAGTTATATATATGACATTCCTCATGTATCAGCTTGAATTTATTGGTTGAAACAAAATTCAGGTTATCAGACTTGATTTCATGGGGGGAAAAACAAAAAAGGAAAAAGGACCTTGTGATGGTAAGGAGGGGTGATGCTTGATTAAAACTTTGAACGATTATTCTGTTCCTGGTTATCACAACATCTTGAATACTATTAAGAAAATGCTTTCAACTGGTGAAATTCTTAAGGTTTAAGATAGAGTGTTCATCTGGCCAAAAAAAAAAAAAAAAAGATAGTGAATTCATGCTTCAAAATTTGTGGTGTTATCTGTAAGATATCTGGGTAATTGGTCTCCCCTTCTTCTGTGGGATCCTTTGTAATTGTGGGATTACCCAATGAGTGGATCCTTTTTTAATGATTTGACAGAGAAATTAAATGGATACGAGGTGAGAGTATTAAAACAGAAGCAAAACTTTCCTTTCTTGCAATACTGGGTAAATATTTTGCTGTTGTTTTCTGCTTTTCTTGCCCGGTAAATGATGTCAACAGCATAATCGTCAATATTGCTGTAATCTTTTTTGTGTCTTATAATTTTTATCTTTTATTTGCAGTGCTCCTCTTTATTTAGCTGTTAACGTCAGATACGGAGCCAAAGTTTCGAAGGAATTAACTCCATTGTGGGTTGTGGGGCCATTAATTGTGGCTCTGTACGTTGTAATAATCCGGAAGTTATGGTCTCTCTATGTCTTCGGCTTCAAGCAAACTGTCAAAGTAATTAAGAATTTTCCCTCTTACTGCATTTTGGCTTACAGCTACGTTTTTGGTGGCAAGATCAAAGAAGATATCCAAACTCTTATCCCGAGCATAAAAGATATTGATTACAAAGAACAAAGAAGAAAATTGAAAGAATGGATAGTGGAGAAATACCTTGATTTCGTGGAATCAATATGGCCCTATTATTGTAGGACGATTAGGTTTCTTAAGAGGGCTAATCTCATCTAGATTTGAAATTCATTCTGAGAGTTTAGTCTTAGTAATCTTCTGAGTTCGTGTTGAGAATTTTCAAAGGGAGCTGGCCGATCCCATTTTGTGCTGGGGTCTGGTATTTTGAGCGAGAAAATGGTTGACATTGTATTCTATTATTAGACGAGATTGTATCTATTTATTGAATTATTACACATTTTTTTTAAGTTGCAAGTGAGTTTGATTCTACAATTGTTCATCGCATCGATGGCTTTCATTTCTATCTTTCTCACACTTTCTTTTTATGTATTCCAAATTAGCCTTAAATCAAAGTGATTTGGGAATACCTTTATCTCATATAATTTTAAAGAAAATGCCTACAAAAGAGGAAGGAACACTGTAATTTTGCGTTTAGTTGAATTTAACCTTAGTGAGCCCATGAGATGTCGACTGTTACATTTTCTATTACATTATAGGGTAAAGTGGCACCCAATATCTTGAAAAAAATTTTGAAGGAGTAATTAACACCCTGAAAAATTTGTTTTTGCAATTTTGTCCCAATATTAAAAAATCCAAAATCGAGCAATTATGCCCTTCGAGGGGGAAAAAAAACTCACCTCCATCAGATCCAGACGCAATTAAAGTATTAAACCCAGCTTACGGGTTTTATGAGCCTGGAGAACTCATTGACAAGGAAAAAAAAATGGGAAAAAAGAAAAAGCCTCCATTCGTAGACGCAGGGGAGAACTTGACCAGCGTGTGAGGAACTCATTGTTGGGTAAGATTCCTTTAATTCTTTTGTTCAGAACCTCGATTTATATATGGAGTCTGTGATATATAGAGTTTGTGATATATGCCGCCAATCACAATTTCAGTTCGCTTTATAGATTTGTATAATCGTCTTCAGTGTCCAGCGATAGTATATTTAGGCTTGTCGAGTTTGGGCTCTGTCACTACGTGAACTGTGAAGAAGATTGATGAATATTTAGATATTCATAATCAGAAAAAATATTGAATATTGTTGGGGGTTGGGGCGTTCTCACTTTCTTGCCGCAATCCTTTTTGCCGGTGCCATCGAAGACTCGGTTGAGCACCACCGTTTTTGCCGCCGATTTCTGCCTAGTCGCCGAGTTGTCTCTGTGCACCATACAAATGGAGGAATTTTTTTCCCTTGTCGATGAGTTCTCTCGTCTCATAAACCCTGGAAGCTTGGTTTTTCGGGTCAGGCATCATTGCTGAGTCATAATTCAGTTCCTCTTCCGGGTCTCACCGGCGAAACCCGGATAGGTTTGCTTGTATTGGTTCTGCTCTGACAAACTTGCCAACCAACGCAATATCAGTTCAACGGTGGGAACATGAAAAATGGGAGGCCGTTTGTAGTTACACGTTTCTTCTCATCATTCATTAGGAATGTTTTTCTTTTCCCGTCCAATCAAACTTTATCGCCAGCCCAAGACTATTTTTCTCCCACTATCCTGCTATCCAATACTTTACAGCATTACATCAATTCAGATACTCCTTCAGATGGTCTATATATTCATTCCCACATTCTGAAAACTGGGTTTGTTCCAAACAAGAATATTTTCATCAAACTCTTGATATTGTATTTGAAAAGTAATTCTTTGAGATTTGCACGCCAGGTGTTTGATGGATTGCCTGAGAAAACTCTATCTGCTTATAATTATATGATTAGTGGCTACCTTAAACATGGACAAGTTGAAGAATCCATCAGTATGGTGCGTTGGCTGTTAAAATCGGGGGGGAAACCTGATGGTTATACTTTTTCAATGATTTTAAAAGCATCAACTTCTGGGAATGCTTCTCTTGGTGATCTTGGAAGAGTGGTACATGCCCAAGTCTTCAAATCTGATGTGGAGCTGGATGATATTCTTTCTACGGCTCTAGTTGACTCTTATGTTAAGAATGGGAAGGTTGCTTATGCAAGGATCGTGTTTGATATGATGTTAGAAAAGAATGTGATATGTTCAACATCCCTCATTTCTGGTTACATGAATCAAGGTTCTGTGGAAGATGCTGAATATATATTTCACAAAACGGTGGAGAAGGATATTGTAGTATTCAATGCAATGATTGAAGGATACAGTAAATCATCTGAATATGCCATGAAATCCATTGAAGTTTATATTGACATGCAAAGGTTGAACTTTCGACCAAATATTTCTACGTTTGCTAGCATAATTGGTGCTTGTTCAACTCTTGCAGCACCTGAAATTGGTCAGCAAGTACAAACTCTGCTGATAAAGACTCAACTTTTCTTCAACATAAAAATGGGAAGCGCTCTAATAGACATGTATTCCAAATGCGGGAGGGTGGCAGATGCTCGAAGAGTTTTCGACCACATGCCTGAAAAGAATGTTTTTTCATGGACATCTATGATTGATGGGTATGGGAAGAATTGTTTTCCAAGTGAAGCACTTGATCTATTTTGGTGGATGCAGAAAGAACATTGCATTGAACCTAATTTTGTGACATTCCTTGGTGTTCTCTCAGCTTGTGCTCATGCTGGGCTTGTAGATAAGGGTTGGGAGATTTTTTACAGTATGGAGAATGAATACTCATTGAAGCCAAAAATGGAACATTATGCTTGTATGGTTGATCTATTAGGACGAGCAGGAAGGTTGCATCAGGCTTGGGACTTTGTTATGAGGATGCCTGAGAGACCAAATTCTGATGTTTGGGCTGCTTTACTTAGTTCATGCAGACTTCATGGTAACTTAGAGATGGCAAAAGTGGCAGCAGAGGAGCTTTTCAAGTTGAATGCTGATGGACGACCAGGGGCTTATGTTGCACTGTCAAACACTTTAGCAGCTGCTGGGAAATGGGATGGTGTGAGTGAACTTAGAGAAATAATGAAAAAGAGAGGGATTTCAAAGGAAACAGCTTTCAGTTGGGTTGGAGCTGATAGTTTTTGTTAGTTCTTTTGAGGGAGGCAAATAAGCATTAAAGCAATACTCCATCTATTCCTTAATATAGAGAGATTAAGAAAGTTAAATGAGTTATTTAATCATAAAATATATCGTGTATCATTTGATTATACTTCAAATTTTAAGTTAGAGAAATTAGTTTGGTATAAAAATAAATATAAATACTTTAAAAAAGTTAACTAGGTCTTATATTAAGGATAAGAGACTCTTGATCTTTTTTATTTTATTTTTCCTTTTCCTTGTCTCTCTTTCTGAAAAAATTTTCTTTTTCTGTATAATGTATAAAATAGATTCTACATTTAAGATTGGATGTAGTATTGTTTTTCTTTCCCCCCCTCCCCTCTTTTGGGCCTTGATCAGTCCATTAGAGGAAACCCATGGTTTTGTTTGAGTTGCCCTCCTTGGGATGAGAACATTGAGATGTAAAACGGTCTTTCTATTGGGAATTTGCAGAGAGTAACACGATTTAGAGAGTTCAATCCCAATTATTGTGCAAGAAAATTAATGTTGATCATGGTCATGTTTCACAGTAACCAGCAAGTAACGAGAGAAGCAGCATGAATATAGAGCCAATAATGTTTTGGCTTCACAGAACGTAAAGAAATTTTACAGGAAATAAAAAATATAACTTCGGGGATATAAAATAATCCTTGCGGCTCTGTTCTTCAATTATACGTTCAGTTTGAGATTTGTCAACTTATGATTCCACTCATTAGCAGCAGCTAGCTTCATTGTCTTTCTAACTCATGACTCACATTTCACGCTCATCATAATGCGTCATTCATTGGTTGTATGAACGAACAATATTTAGTTGTGATGTTGATTCTATTGTGTATGAACGAACAAAATAATTTTTAAAAAATCCGTTTGATTCATAATTTTGACAAACATTTATCTAAAATGTTGAAGAGTGATTCTGTTGGTATGATTGTCTCTACCTTTTCTCTAATTTTGTAGAATAACAAATAAAAAAACATTAGCGAACAAAAACTGGCCCAGTAAATACTGTTTTAGTTATGTAAATATTTTTCATTTTTTCTCATATAATCTTAATCTTTCATAAAAAAATATAGGGTAAAATGACAATGAAAACTCAATATTCCTACAATAATTAAGAAAGAGATGGAATCGAGAAATTAGAGAAGATGATTATACTATTTTAAAAAATACATGTCAAATTAACTAACCTCCTTAATCTAATCAAATTAGATAAATAAGTCTTATATTAAGAACAAGAAGGGAGTAAGATTGTTAAAAGATTATTAGATCAGTCATAAATTATTTGTTGAAGTCAATAATAAATTGTTAAAAAATGAGTATCATTATAATTACTTGTATCAAGTTTTTTTAAATCTTTATATGATAAAGACTAACATTAGTTGCGAAGTTTTTTATATATCAAAATTTCAATTTTAAGAGTTCCAACATAAACTTTCTATATCAATATGTTTTATATTCAACTTAATTTGTTAACATCATTTAAATTAGTTGCAACTATCAAACTCTCAATTGTAAATTAGTGTCCTATTTGGTAGCATGAAAGTGGAATTGAGTTTGGAAGTGAAACATTGGGTTGTTTGATGGAGGTGGGTTCCACCTAGAAGTGAGTTCCATAATAACAAACAACCTAATATTTATGGAAGTGGGTTTCATGGCCCCCTTATAGAAGTGGCTTGAGTTGCATGGAAATGAGATTTTCTCCTCATTATGCCCTCACTTCTGTTGTCGACAGCCTTCCCTTCACCGATCTTCATTGATGGAGCCCACCTCCACCCTCCACCTGCAATAAGGACGACAAAGAGGATAACAATGCGAGGATGCTTGTCGAGCCACCTCCCCTTTTGTGCCATCGATTTCATTTTCGATGGTGGCATTCAACCTCAACTCACCATCTTCCCCAACTTTTGACAACAAAGTTGGCGTCAGACGACAGAGGATGTGATCTGCAATCTTCATCGCATTCTCCCTCTTCGATTTGTCATCTTCGTCGCCTTCCTTTGTTATTAGTTGCCACATTACATGGAAGAGGGATGGAAACTTTTGAACCTCCAAACGTGAAAGCTTTGCTGGACAGTGATGAGTTCTAATCTTCGATTTGCACCTCCTCACTCTTTGATCTACAATGTATCCTCTCTTGGCCTTCACCTGCCTTCACTTTCTTTCTTTTGATTGTTTTGATAGATTACTGATAATATTTGATTGATTATATTATGGCCTTCTATCTCTTCTATTTGCTTGGACAATTTTCTGGCAATTGTGGTAGTCACATGGCAGTAGTGGCTAAAGATGTGATGTCTGCAGGGTAGTGTTATTAAATTCGGACCGAACACTATTTTTTTTTTAAAAAAAAATCATTTAATTTTTTTTTATAATTTCTTATCAATAAACCTAAAATATTCAATTTCTCATCATTGTGGCCTCGATTTAACTCCAATCTGACCTATTAACTCTTAACCTAATACCTCAACTAGTTCAATGACCGATTCTGGTTTTCAAACCTTGAGTGTCTGTGAATTGTGATGATGTGGGAAATAGACTTTTTAAGGGCATTTTAGTACTTTCATACTCTAAATATAAATACATATTTTAATTACAATTTGTATCCGCTTCCACCATCCTACCAAACATGTTTTAAAACTCACTTCCACTGCAAGGTTATTAAAACGAGACCAGTCAGTGAACCAATTAAAGTACTGGGTTAAGGGTCAGTGAATCAGACCGAAGTCAAACTGGAGCTAACCTAGGACCAAATCGGTGAAAAAATGAAGATTTCAGGCTCATTAATATAAAATTATAAAAAAAAATTAATTTTTTTTTAAAAAACAGACCAGTTCACTACCCGGACCGGTTTCCAGGCCGGGTCATCGGTTTCCGAGCCAGACCGGCCGATCCAATCCGGGTTTAATAACTCTGCTTCCATAAAAAAATTATTTCATTGTAGCAAAAAGGCATAAGAGTAACCTATAAGATTTGAATACCAAATTTACAATAATTGGAATTAATATTAAGAATTCATCGTTCAATGAAACTTTTTAAAACCTAATTATCATAAGATTATCTTTCAGGCATTAGCTATCATTCAAAATCCCCACACAAAAAAAAAAAAAAAAGAAAAAAGAAAAAGAAAAGAACCCTCCCCTGCCATTTTAAAATTTTTATAAGGACCAAATCTTTATGATGACCAGCTGCCCCAGCAAGCATTTCTGCCTCTCTGTAGCATTGCAGGTGTCTCGGGTTCAAGCTCGGGCATCGACATGGTCATACATGTGTATTTACAATGCCTGTTATTAAAAGAAATAAAAAAAAATAAGGACCAAATCTTTAACTCTCTGGAGGTGATTTCTCAAAGAATTGAATTCTTTAGTCTGTTGGAAAAGTAAAATGCAGCGATGCGGCAGTATTATTGTATCTATTCTCTTGTTAGCTTGAAGAGGAAGAAAAAGGAAAAACACTCGATCCCTATTTTAAATAGGTCATTTTGGCTGGAAAGCTCTTAATATTCTCATTTTTGTTCAAAAATAAATAAAAAAAATAAAAAGGCAAGTTTGAAGTTTCAAGATTATATCAATTTGGATGAGATCTAACCTGTTACTTACTTTCATCTGCTTACATGAGGAGGCCAGAAAACCTTCCAAGGGTAACTCAACCAGGGAGAGATCCGAAGTTGGACTTTGGATGGCAATTTGCTCTGATCTCACGACCCTCAACCCCAGGAATTGTGTTATATCATAAACTACATTTTGCTATAAATGCATCATTTTTACAAACAAAAGAATTCAAAAAACCTTGTATGCACAGCTAACACTACTCCTCCTTCATGCCTACCGACTGTAGTTCTGCCAAAAGTCGTTCATACTCGCGATTTGTTTCTTGTATTTTACTTCTAAGTTGTGTCACCTGCACAAAAACATGACAACTGTGAAATGGCAGGAAAACATTGGGTCTAGGTCAAGCTTCAATGTAAGATAAACCAAAACTACATTAGACAAGTAAACAATCATAAGGAAAAATTGTGATCAAACACTCACAAATACAAGTTAAACTTGAATAAGCATAGTGAATTATGATTTTTTTGATATACAATCCTTCAATGATATATAAAGGATTGTATTTTATCTATAATTTTATATAAAATAAAATAAAAAATCTGAAAAATAATATTCATGATGATAACTTAGCTATTGAGCTTAGCAAGCCAAGATCAAACTTTCAAGTCCAACTCATTTGTTTAACAAGCTTAATGAGTTGGTCCAGCTTGTTCATTTGATAAAGAAAATTCTAGCTTCAACCAAGTCCATGTACAAGAGGCCATAATGAATATATATAGTTCAAAAACAACTTGATTAGTTCCTAATAAGTATAATAAACTTCAACCAAGTACAGCAAAAGTAAACAACTTGTCCTTTAAAAGCTGAAGGCAAAAAATAATGAAATAAACTTATAGTGACATTGATTATATCGTTACCATCAGGTTCTTATTTAAAGATATGACGCATCAAATCTTTTGGAGAAAAACACAACACGATGCTGATTTGTAGATATAAAAATCTGATAAAAAATACGGAAAATCTAAATTCTACCAGAAAAAGAAAAAACTATGAAATTAAAAAGCAACATTCAAGCAAGTCAATGAATCATTTTAGTTCATAAGAATTTACCTTCAGATTAAGTTTTTGCTCCTCCTTTTCAAATTGCAAACACCTACAGAAGAGGCGAAAAAGGAAGAGGGGGGATGAGTAAGTTCTATGCTTCATACTACTGCCGTGATAATTCAAAATTCAAGACAACCGTTAGTTTGTTAGAAGTTGACAAAGCCAAGTAACCAGAAAGGGAAAAAAAAATAAAGAAACCAAGTTATATGCTAAAGAAGAGAAGCTGACCGATAATGTTGTAATGAAAAATATAATTAGGGTATACTCACTTTGCATTGAGTTTCTTGTTCTCTTCCATCAAATTTATAGTATCTTGGTCCACCACTCGATTTGCAGGTGCTGACACAGTCTATGTAGAAATTAGAAAATGTGAGTGAATTAGCAATAACAAACAATGAGATGGTTTCACAATAACACAGTATGTGGGCCAAGGCAATCAAGCAAATTAATACAATGAATTGATATTTCAATCTCAAAGACACTGCTCTAAAATATAAGGAAAATAATTTATTTTTACTGTGATGTGTAATGATTGCAAGGAGCAAATAGACAAGCTAATGGGTTTCATTGTCGAAAGAGATTTACCTTTTAAGGAAAAATGTATAGGTTTTGCAATGATTTGCACTAACTGGTTGGAGTTCAAGTTTTAAGAAAAACTAACGATTCAGAGATGCATAGGCTTTAAATTAGAATGTATAAAGATAATCAGCACAGTCTTAAACAACACTCGTAGACAAGTTACCAATACAGACCTGTATGTTACCAATACTACATGCAATGCCAGCTATTTCATTCTCTTTCCTTGCATGCTTTTTTCTATCCTGAACATCTATCAATCCATGCGTCTTTCTCTTAGCGTGAGATCCTGAACCACCATTAAGAAATTATTCTTTTTTTTTTTTTGTGATAACAAATTATTCTTTCAATAAAAGTAAGTCTATGTAGTGAAGTGATATCTTGTTTCATTCATGAGCAGTCACCTTGATGAGATTCGCTTTGCAATGCTGTGATTGGTTTTTCTATGCCAGGCGGGTGGCTAGGATATGGTTCCAGTTGCAGAACTGGAGACTTCTTTTTCTTTTTTACTTGATATCCAATCAGTCCACAATGATAATCCCTGCCAAAGTTAAACAAGGGTCCTGGAAATGTCAGCTGAATCTCTACTGAACAGTAGATTATACAGTTATCACACTAAACACCCAAACATGTTGCATAAATAGAGAAATGAAGCCCAAGGAAAGAAAGAGCAGGCAAGAATAATTATTTCTACAATCCACATATACAGATTAGCAAGAGATAAGGACAGCAAATAATATACCAGTATTCCCATGTCATTTCCTTCAAGCGAATCTCGAGCTTTTGAAATAAGGAAGTTCTCTCAAAATCTTGTTTATTATGAATGGGTTCAATAAAATCTGCTTGCAGGACACCTGGAATGAAATTAAACAGTAAGTTATCTTCCATCTAGAGGCGCAGAATATCTCTAACCTCAGCCAAAAAAAAAAAAACATTGAGCAAGCACCAGTTCCTGCTTACCAACCACTCCTCTTCCCCTGCTATCAGAATAGTTCACAACCTGCCAAAATGGCTGCAGAGCATAGAAGTATCAAGGTAGGAAATCAATGATGAGGAGACATCAAATAAATAGATATCACTTGAAATTTTGTAGTCAGTATAGTGTGGTAAACTAATTTTCATATGACTGGGAAAAGCTCCTTTTTTCTTTATTTATTACAGTAAAATTGATTTGAAAAAGTCCGTGTATGCCATATAACACACTCTTCTGCCACAAAATCAAATCAGTGCATTTTCCTAATTAAGATTACCTATCTCCTACGGTTAAAAAAAAAAGACAAGCACACAACAATAAATGATTTTCCTGCCATTCTAATTGCAACAAATAACCAGCAACCATAAAACAACCACTAGAATCCATCTTTTGTCCCCCTATCCCCCTTGAGATAAAGAAAGCTTACAACAACTGCTCAGTTACACATAACATAGTTGCCTCAAACTAAACAAAACATTTTGGGTGACAATTACCAGTATCAGCCGATTTTTGTGATATACATTGAAGCCATGGATGCTAACTTGTGGAGCCTCTTTAAGAAATCCTATTGTAGTCACAATTGTTCCCTACACAGATAATTTATTACAAATAAAATAAGAAGTGCATTATTGTGCAAAGAATCCCCTCATTTCAATCATCCCTTAAGATATAATACTCAAATTACTCATACCAACATAGCCGCAAGCATGCAATTAACACACTTTCAACAAAGTCTAAGACAGTGCATTAATAGCGAAAAAGCTTTAAAAAAAGAAAATTACCTCTTTGCATCCACCACTACTTGGTTGATACAATATATATTCAGGAAATTTAAGATCATCGGCAATGTTATGAGGCTTCACAACTTGGCCTCGCAGCATAATTTTAAAACCTTCTGGCACCCGCAAGTATAATATAGACAAGTAAGCCTACAAAACATAAAAAATTAGACTAAAAAATCATCTTACAAATCCTTTGAATAAAAATATATCTTAATCAAGCATACCCGTAACGAATACTTGTACCGATTAGCGATGTGTTGCTCATTTACTTTCTTCCAGGCAGGAAGAGTGTCAACCTTTTTAATATCTCCGGCAATACAAATGTCCTGCAGCCAACAAATATCAAAGGAAATCCATATAAAATGGAACCAGGAAAAAACAAGAAAACCAACAAACCACAAATCCCACCTCAGGGTCCTTGTCAAAATCTAGCTCCAGATTGCCATCGTCATTGAGCCATAAATTGTAGAGTATGACTTTAGTACCATGAGGTCCAATATCTTCAAACTGCCAGAGAATGTAGAGTAGTTGGAGTAAATATAAATCCTAAAATGATAATGCTCTTCATCTTACCAAAACAGCAATAAACATTGTTAAAAACTTAATCGTTACACTAATTTCTTTACGAGATAAATTTAGCCAATGCTCATATTCTTCAAATAAGAATATAATGTATATGGGATCAAATAGGTTGACCTTGTACACTTATCCATTTTAATCAGCCTATAGTGACAGGTCATTCAGTGCACAAATCGGAATAGAATGACAAGAAAAATTAAATAGAAAGTGATTTTGTAAACAGGAACTGATCAGTATGCCTCTACTTTCAAAAAGTAATACAACATTGTTAAATAATGATGACAAGGGAATAAGACATTGCACCAAAAAAATGATAAATAAACACATTTGTAATGGATTCCTTTTCCATCTCTATACCAAACAAGCCTTAGTTTCATCGTAAGTTATTTCTCTTATTTTTCGAATTAGATGTTGAATCAATTAAATAATATAATCAGCAAGATTTAAACAGAATGGCATACAACAAAGCCATCATGTAACACAAATTTTGCTTCAAAATAACTTCATCTTTGACTAGTACAACAGTAGCAACCACCCCTTGGAAGAGAATAAGATTATGAAACAGGCCACCGTATTCATTCAAGATTACTGAAATTAATAATAAAATATAGAAATTCATTATAATCAATATTCCATTTGAAATTAAATAGAAAACTGAAAATGAAATTTATAAATTATTTAGTTAATTTCATAACATCCAAGAATGTGCAACCTGCACTAATATACTCCCTCCAGTCCTATTTATACGTTTCTAATAACTAAATTACACTACTCAGATAATTGGTTAAAATTGGTCAAAGACAGTAAATATGTAAGAAATGCAACAAACGTTCAAATATTTCCAAAATGTAGCATATAAAAGAAACCAAACCCATTTAAAAAATTGAAACTTATAAGTAGGACCAAAAGGACTGACATACTTGAAGCTACAATTAGAGCCCCCCTTCTTCAGTGTATCACTATCTCATTGGATCCTAACTGCCAAACAAAAACCATAAATGCAGACCAAAGAGAGCCATGGAAATGGCAAGCTTGAAAGTCAACTTGCGTATAAAGAAGCTGCAACATTGCAGAATCAAACCACGGCTATCATTGATTTAAATTAAGAAATCAATCTGGTGTTGCTTGTGCGTAGAAAGTCCTCTAAAGGTTAGACATGCATTTTGGCGACCAAGCCACTGATGTTTTTATTTCTAGTCAAACAAATAATCTAATAGGGAGGTGAAGGTACGTGCACAGAGGCACTCTAAAAGAAATAGGAAAAGATACGGTGCATGTCACAGAACATCTCTCCAGCGTCCTTGTCTATCAAATAACAGTAACACTATAAAAGCCATGAGCTGCAACTGAACAATCAAACAAGGAATGTAACATTAAAGCCTAAGAATATCTATATATCTCAAGAAAGTCACAGTGTTCACATATCAAGATCCATACAATGCACATGTGCCAACTACTACATAAATAACAAAAATAAAACTCAAAAGAACATAAACAATATTTCTAAGATAAAAGTATGCATTGTTTAGAACAAGAAAAAGACCAGGACAATTCAACATTATCTCAAAAGTATTATTGAATGAAGGAAAGCTTCATATATTACTTGTTTCAGAAGTTCTGCTTCTGATGAATATGGAGACCACGTTAACAGCAAGGATAAATTGGTCATAAAATGTTCTCTTCCTTTCAACATATCCAGCGTATTGGTTGACATATTAAACTCATAACTAACCTGAAATTGACATGAGCAGCCCATGGTGTAAATTGAGAAAAGAAAAACATTTGAAAAAGGGGTCATCCAAGGGAACAGAGCACAAATGTTGAAAATGACAGTTACTGTACAATATCACTTCATCTTCCAGTCCCTCAAAAATTAGTCTATTCAATCCCTCTCTCTATAGATGTGCACACAGATATGTAAAAACATATGCATGTACCATCTGTTTGTACCTTCTGTTATTTAGAATATAAGACAATGAGAAAGACTACACGTTTCAAATAGTTTTTCCAACAAGATTCCCTTATCCACATCTTGAGTTTCCATTTGCATCTGTTGATATACATTGTATATACATGTGGTTCACAATCTTGGGCTAGTGTGACTGAAGTAGTCGTGTTACAACTGCCCAACAGAATAATTCAAACGACCAAAATGATTGACAGATAGGAAAATCAATAAATTAGGTCAACTGAGAAGTGCCCAGAACAAACCATTCGAGTTAACTGTCAAGTAAAAGAAGAAAATAAATGTGGAAACTGCCAAGTAACTTTACACAAATCGTCAACAAATTCCTACCATACCAGTTAAAATCAAAATTCATCATTCCCCCAGTTGCAAAACAACATGAAAAGCAGAAATAGTATTCTTAGTCAATGGAGAACAACGCAACAACAATAACAGTCTAATGCTTCCAAAACCACAACATTAGAGTAGAGAACTTGAGAAATAACACGCACCATAGGTACTACTATTCTGTCAAGCCTTGTTTGCATCAAAAATGTGAAAGACAGAAGTCCAATGCTTTGAGTAAAAACCCTGATCAAGATAAAACAGTGAGTTTATAAAGTATATACAATTATTTACAATAATTTCAACATTTGTTCATCTCTCCCACACGAACAGAAAAACACAATTTTTGTAAGTTAAGAATGGAGAACAATACAGCAGCAGCAACAAAGCAACTAGGTGAGATCATCTACATGAATCGCATGACACTATTGTGCTTTATCAACAACCAAATCTTTAGATAGATTGTTAACAAAAATAGAAAAAGATAACTAGATTTTGGTGATATATGTACAAAGAATGCAAAGGTTTCAGGCAACAACCTTGAGCAACATGCTCGAGTTCTTGTTTGCAAAGTAGAAAATTACAATGTTCTGAAACACTATACAATTTACCTACTTTCGCAAGGCTTAATTAAATAAAAATTGAAGGGGTGATTAATTTCATTTTCCAATCAGAACTACAAATAACCCGAATAAATGAAAAAATGACTAACAATTACGTCGGAGGCCCATCACCCTACCAAAACATATCATAAAATCATTTGAATTTTTCAATTATAAACCCTTACCCCTTATTCTGGTGACGGCTGAAGACGATGACATCTGCACCAAGTCTCATACTACTGGTTTTGAATCCATTTCCATCTGGAAGACCAGAAATGAGAAATAAACATGACATGCAAACTATGATATTCACAGAAAGAATGTAAACATACATACACTTCCCAATTGCAAATTTTGACTTCTTATCTGAGAAGCCAAAGCTCATACAACAATGCATAGCTTCAGGATCCATCCCACCACCATCATCTGCTAGTTACGAATCATGTAATCACAATAATGAGGACAAAATAAACACCCAACTCACCATATTCAATGTTAAGGATGTTTCAGGACCAAAATCAGGACTTGGAATTCAAAACTAGATAATCTATGAACTTTACCTTGAATCAACAATGCAGGACTTCCATCCTTTGGATTTGATGTTTTATCTACAATAACAAAAGTAGCCCCATTTTGGATCTATTCTAAGAACAAAAGTCAACAAAGCAATAAAACATAAGAACAAAAGTGAAATGAAAAGTTGAAATGGAAGCACCAGACATAGAAAAAAAAGATAACAGTAACACTGTAACAAGATAACAGAAACAGATAACAAGCTTTTCCTTTAACCAATGTCATAATCTTTTAAGAAAATACAATATGATAAACACTTCTACAACATAATAATTACAATCATGCAAACTCTGATAGCCCCTTAAATTGTGCTTGCATTACTATGGCTATGATTTCATAAAATAAATCTCACAATAATAAATAATTCATGCATTTAAACTTCGGCAGGAGTAACAAAAGACATCATTAGAAAATAATTGACCGTATATTCTTTTTT
The DNA here is from genome assembly GCA_037074505.1 of Albizia julibrissin. Classification (NCBI taxonomy): domain Eukaryota; kingdom Viridiplantae; phylum Streptophyta; class Magnoliopsida; order Fabales; family Fabaceae; genus Albizia; species Albizia julibrissin. The sequence goes on from CM073482.1 coordinate 52,354,532, forward strand.
TTTTTTTTTTGGGAGGGGGCACTCAAAACTATGACAACAAAATGAAATATTACTAGGATGCAGGGATCTCACAATGCAATACTTTTCACTCTAATATAGCCAACTTAGAATATAGATGAAGGTAAAAACGAATAGCAAGGAATTCAAATATAAACAAAAACCACCTCATCAACTGCGTTATCAAGAAGCTCAGCTACAGCTGTAGACAAGAACAAGGAAAAAAATAGTTAGGAAAAAGGGTCACAAAGGTGGGCTAATAAGAGAAATGTAAATAAGAAAATAAGATGGTTAAATTACACCAAAGAGTCCTTGAAAATGCAGATTTGATCAATTCAGTGTCTAAAAAATAAATCAATTCAATTTGTGATATGATATTGTAATAAGGGTATTTTGAAAGTTAGTTAGTTTAGTTAATTAGACGAGAGGTATTAACCATTAGTGGCAATAGCCGTTTAAGAGCGGCATTAGCCAAACATGGCCTTAACCGTGTCTAATTACTAGTGTACCCCTGATTAGTGAAGTCCTATGCGGTTCTGTGGTTCTGTTTTCCTGCTGCCTATATATATGGTAGGTTATCCATTGTAATGACAGTTTAGAGCATAGTTAATAAAATCCTGTACTATTCAGATTACTCTCTCTCTCTATTTCCTACTCTCTTCTACTTGTCCTTCTTCAATCCTTTAATTCCTCTTCCTTTCTACCCTAATCCCCAATTCCATAAACATTCACATTACAAGAGACAATCAGCAGTATCAGAGCTCTTTCGGTTCTTGGCCCTAGTTATTGGCTCATCATTTTGGTGCTGGATGGTCGACACAAGATCCCAAGAAAATTCAAGAAGTATGGAGGAACGGTTCCAAGCCATTGAACAGAAACTCGGAACCATCAATGCTCTCTAAGAGTCCTTTGAATCGCTTCACAAATCTATCCAAGGGTACCGAGACGAGTTGCAGATGGTTCAGCGAGGAATTCAAGAAAATTTTAACACCCTAACTTAAGAGCTTCGAACACTGGCGGGGGCGGTCTAAAGAATTAATCAGAATGTGCCATGTCGGGTGCCGGAAAATCAAGAAAGAAGCGGCAACGGCCGACACCAATACCAACGACCCACCCTGGAATTTCTGAAGTATACTAGACAAGACATGGATACTTGGATTGAAAAGGATGAGCAATACTTTGTAATCAACGAGACCCCAAAAGCCTCGAAGGTGATGATGGCGTCTACGCATCTCGACGACAACTAGTTTCAATGGCACCGAGCGGTTGAAAGACGTTGGTGTCAGCCTACGCCTATGCGGCGCTACACAGGTATACCTTTGGGCAACCATATGAAATACCCATGACCGACTTCACGTATCTACGGCAAACTGGAACAGTGGCCGAGTTTAACACCAAGTTTGATCAGATCACGGTGAAACTGGATTTAACCGAGGAGTATATGGTCGACACTTGCATGGGTGCTTTAAAAGATGAAATAGCCAACTCTGTGCCGCTGTTTAACCCGAGGAATTTGCTAGAAGCTTGCCAATTAGCCCACACTCAAGAGATCGCAGTGAACCGGAAGGTCGCGAGAGCGAGGCTGATAAGCCACCGAGGCTGGGGTCAGGGAACTCCTAGCCACTTCCTTCGTCAACAGCACAAAACAACTCCAAGACTGGGTCTTTTCTAATGGGACTCAACGGAAAGACCAAAAACCCATATTAAATACCCAAAATACCAACTTTGTCCCCAGAACGGTTACACGGGCAGTGAAGGCCCTGACTGTAGAAGAAGAGGTAGAGCACCGAGCAAATAACCTATGTTTCTTCTGCCATGGAAAATTTTCAAGGGATCACAAGTGTTATCAACAACAAAAAATGCAGCTTCATCTAATTATGTTGGACGAAGAAGGTGATAGTGCCGAGGCTGTCTCAGAAACAAAACAAGCCTTTATTTCATGCAATAGATAGTGGTAGACCATGTCGAGTCCATGAGAGTCTTAAGGGCTGTTGGGAAATGTTCTCTTCAGATCCTAATTGATAGTGGTAGCACACATGACTTCTTAAATCAAGAAACAGCCACTAAATTGCGTTGGCAAGCTCAAGAAACACCCCCTCATATGTTGAGATAGCAGGTAGAGGCAAATTGAAAATTCATGGTGTGTGGCATGGGTTCCGATGGAGAATGCAAGGTTTGGAATTTGTTTTTGATTTTCAAATCATTGAGTTACATACATATAATGTGGGACTAAGCTTGCAGTGGCTTAAAAGCATAAAGAATGCCTTTTGGGATTGAGTCCCTATCCATGTATTTTTGGAAGGAGGGGTAGCTAGTGAAATTGCAAGTTAGTATTCCGCATTCCTCGAGAATTGTTGCACAAAAAAGAGTGGAAACAAGCTGCCTCAAGGAGGAGCAGATATATCTTATACAGCTGATTTAAGTGAAAGGAGATAGAATGAGTTGTTTTGCCATCAAGGGTGTTGATTCTGAGCTGCCAACAGAGATTTAGGGGGTTTTAAAGGCTTTTCAAGATGTATTTGATGAGCCTAAGAGTCTTTCACCATTCAGAGAAGGGCACAATCACCCTATTGTGTTAGAAGAGGGCACAAATCCAATTTCCTTGAAGCCATACAGATATCCAACGGCTCAAAAGGATGTTATTGAAAAACTGGTTGCTGAGTTATTGGAAGGTGGTCTTGTACAAGAGAGTTGCTCTCCATTTTCAACTCCAATAGTCCTTGTAAAGAAGAAGGATGGGTCTTGGCGTATGTGTGTGGATTACCGAGAATTGAACAAGAAAATAATAAAAAACCAGTACCCTATTCCTCTAGTTGAAGATTTGTTTGATGAGTTGAGTAAGGCAAGATGGTTCACAAAACTTGATTTGAGGGTTGGTTATCATCAAATAAGGATGGCGCTAGAAGATGCTTACAAAACTGCCTTCAGAACTCATTCTGGACACTATGAGTGGCTAGTAATGCCATTCGGTCTTACTAATGCACCAGCAACTTTCGCCCTTTCCTTAGAATATTTATCCTAGTTTTTTTCGATAATATACTGATTTAGAGTCCTTCACTTGCATATCATCGAGAGCACTTGAGGATTGCCTTGCATACGTTGCAGCAGCATCACTATTTCGTCAAGGAAAGTAAGTGTACTTTCACTGCTACAAGTGTGGAATACTTGGGGCATATCTTAGGAAATGGAGTGGTAGAAAACGACCCCAAGAAGATACAAGCGGTTGCGGATTGGACTCAACCTACAACAGTGAAACAATTAAGAGCAATTTTGAGGTTAGCTGGTTTCTACCGGCGTTTTATCAAGAGTTACGGCATTATTGTGAGGCCCTTGAGTCTCTTGTTGAGAAGGAATGCCTTTATGTGGTCTGAACTTGCAAGTGAAGCCTTCAATCGCCTTAAACAAGCTTTGGTTTCAGCTCTAGTCCTTGTTCTTCCAAATTTTACTAAGCAGTTTGTGGTGGAATCTGATGCATGTGGAGTGGGAATAAGAGCTGTCTTGATGCAGCAAGGGCAACCTCTTGCATTCTTTAGCAAGGGTCTCTCTCCACGGCACCACAATTTGTTGGTTTAAGACAAGGAATTGATGGCGGTGGTGCTAGCAGTGCTCCATTGGCACCAATATCTTGAGCGGGGCAAGTTAATCATTCACATGGATCAGCAAAGTCTTAAATTTATGTTGGGTCAGCAACTTAAGTCGCCATTTCAGATGTTCAGGATGGCGAAACTTGCCAGTTTTGACTATGATATTGTATACAAGAAGGGGGTGAATAATTCTATAGCTGATGCACTCTCTCGCCTTCCTAAGCAAACAACTAATGCAAATGACTTATAGCACTACGTCACCAGAGTTATTACAGCAAGTGAAGGATAGTTGGTAGGTAGATGACTTCACTCACCCTCTACTTGAAAAGGTGAGGCAACATAAAGGCATATGGAGTCACTTTACTTGGGATAGTACTCTTTTAAGGAGAAAGGGTAAATTAGTTGTAGGCAAAGTAAAGCCTTTTCGGTTGAATATTCCTGAGTGGCTCCATTCAAGTCCTTAAGGAGGCCATTTGGGGATCCAAGCTACTTATCAACATATTAAAGGTCTCATTTGGTGGAAAAAGTTAATGAATGATGTTGTAGAATATGTTAAAAGGTGTGACACATGCTCTAGGTGTAAGTATGAGACTATGGCATCTCTTGGATTGTTGCAGCCTTTGCCTATACCTAGTAGGGTGTGGGAGTCGATTGTTATGTATTTCATTGAAGGTCTTCCTAAGTCACAAGGAAAGGATACGATATGGGTAGTCATTAACAGAATGAGTAAGTACGCCCATTTTATACCTCTTGCTCACCTCTTTTCAACATCTACCTTGACACAACATTTTATGGATCAGGTTTATAAACTTCATGGTGCACCAGCTGAAATTGTGGGAAATCGTGATTCCCTTTTTGTTAGTAGCTTTTGAAAGGCATTTTTTCGTGTGTAGGGTATAGACCAAAAGCTTTCTACTGCTTATCACCCTCAAACAGATGGGCAAACAGAAGTGCTTAAGGTGTTTGGAGACGTATTTGTAGTGTGTGTTAGGAGAAGCCTAGAAATTGGGCTAAGTGGATTTCACATGCAAAATGGTGGTACAATACAACATACCACACAGCAACTAAAGCTACACTATATGAGTTGCTTTATGGGTAACAACCTCCCCTACATATTCCTTACTTACCCCACAATTCGATGCTAGAATTGGTAGATCGTAGCTTCACGGCTAGAAAGGAAGTTCTAACACTTTTAAAGCATCATTTGCATCGCGCAGCAAATTGGATGAAGCAAAGGGCCGATTTGCATAGGTCAGATCGTGAGTTTCAGGTAGGGCAATGGGTGTTCTTGAAGCTTAAGCCTTACAGACAAATTTCTACTACAAGAGTGTCTCAAAAGCTAGCTCCTAGGTTCTATGGACCTTATAAGGTGATAGGGAAGGTTGGGGCTGTTGCATATAAGCTGGCATTACCACCGGAGTCCAGAATTCATTCTACTTTTCATGTTTCATTGTTGAAACTATGTCCGGATCCTACTGTTCGGCCTAGGCATCCTCCTATTGAGTTTCTAGAGTTGCCTCCAGCCATGAAACTGGAAATAATTCTGAACCAAAGGGACTAAAAAGCACCGGAAGCGGATCCTTACAGAAGTATTGCTCCAATGGAAGGGGTTACCAGATGAAGAAGCCTCTTGGGTATCCCTTTATTCTTTTCAACAACAGTATCCTACTTTTGTGGTCCCTTTGAGGTCAAGGATATTTAGTGGGGGCATTGATATGATATTGTAATAAGGGTATTTTAAAAGTTAGTTAGTCTAGTTAATTAGACGAGCGGTATTAACTATTAGTGGCACTTGCCGTTTAAGAGCGACATTAGCCAAACATGGCCTTAACCGTGTCTAATTACTAGTGTACCCCTGATTAGTAAAGTCCTATGCGGTTCTGTGGTTCTGTTTTCCTACTACCTATATATATGGTAAGTTATCCATTGTAATGACAGCTTTGAGCATAGTTAATAAAATCCCTTACTATTTAGATTACTCTCTCTCTATTTCCTACTCTCTTCCACTTCTCCTTCTTCAATCCTCTAATTCCTCTTCCTTTCTACCCTAATCCCCAATTCCATAAACATTCACATTACAAGAGACTATCAATGTGGAATTTACAAAAGATTATTTTTCAATAGGACCCTAGTCAAACATTAATGTCAAGGGTAAACATGGCAGTTGATTATTGACAGGACGCTCAACAATTTGACATTTTATTTTGGCTACGACACCCAACAATTTGTTGATAAGAAAGTAAATTTCCATTAGCAACTTGAAAGTTATGAATCATGAATGATTTTGTAACTTATTTGAAAAACAAAGGAACGAGTCATCCAAAGTGTAATTAAACTAAAGAAGCTTATACCAATAAAAAAAAAATAACATACCTCCAAATGCCCATTTATGGGAAGTTGCATTTGAATGAAGGAACAAGGGGTGAACATGTAAATAGTGGTTCGCATCTGCAATCCCAAGAAAATTCATTCCACAATAATGAAATCAGATTAAGAAAACAATCCACTACTTACAAACTTAGCTTGAAGCACCTAATATCAGAAAGCTATAATCCACATGAAAGTCAAGTGAAAATTACAGCAAATCAACTGAAAAATATTACATAACGCATGCACATTCCTCAACAAGTACTAATATATGATTAGTGCTATCAACTTACTTTGACCAGGGGTTTTTGAACCAAGCCCATCATCATAATTCCCAGCTTTCCAGAACTGCCTACAAAGGGGTGCTACAGCAATTGGTGATGTATAAGATGGGCCTAAGTTATCGACAGGTGACAGCCCTTGCTCCAACACACTAGAGCTACTATGACCATTACTTTGCGTTGGACCAATAGAGTTCCTATTCTCTTCAGTATCCTGTTTAACTGAACAAATATGAGTAGAATGTTGGACTTCGTCGGACTTAGCTTGTTGTCCTGCAAGCTCTGCAAAATCTGGCTCCAACTTAATAGCTTTTAAACCAACATCGCATTCATCACCACTGGATAAATCAATAATTTCTGTAGGCCCCTTCATTATCCCTGTCACCCAAGTCGATCATATACAATTGAGTGGAATGATGAACCAAGAAGACAGCAAAGAGGAGCTGCCACCAATAACACAAATCCTTTTAATACACGGCCAAACAACTCCAAGCATAGATTCATGTTAAACATGAAATCTACCATTAATAGCATAGCCTATCAGTACATAGCCGAATAACTTTAGGCACAGCTTGATTTCAAACAAGAAATAATGTAACTAAGTGTATGTTTGGATTACCTATTGGAAAATAGCTTTTACGATTTACGATGTAAGTATGTGAGAGGAGTTTTGTCTCGGCTTGCAGAAAAGAGTTTCTAAAATCACGGTTTTGTGGTTTTCCAAACAATCACTAAGAGAAGAAGAAAAACATATAAGTTGCAAGTAGGATGCCAAAATGAACATCTTGCTTTTGTTGTAAATATTTCTTGATGTGTGGTTTTATTAGCCTTTACTCTTGCCTTTTCCTCCATGTATGTATTTGGATGTATTTTATTGTTTGAAGAATATAGGAAATACAAATTTCTCAAAGATTCAATATGGTATTAAAGCACCAAGTTCAAAATCGCTTTTTGGGTCATGATTGCATGTGGTCTCCAATATAGAGGCTCAAAGTCATTCGTGAATGTGATGGTAGAGATTGTTAACTCTCAAAAATACGAAGGCAAATGGTGGCACCTGTAGTTCACACGGTGTACCTAAGCATTCTTTGCCAAAAGAGGCCTAGAGGCGCATGGGAGTGTGTGACAAGTCCAGTTCAACTGCAACCTCTTCCTCTAGTGATGTTAAACCATTTCCAACAAGATACTAGCATCATCCAAGTACGGGTACTCTTTTTTTGAAGCCTCTCAATCATTACAAAGGGCATAATGCTTTGTCCAGAGGTTTCTAGTATACAATAGGGCTGTAGCTCTTGATTCACATATATTATAAGAGTTCTTCCTCATCGAACGCTCTAGGAGTAACAATATGGGTACTCCTAAGCATCATGACAAATGTGACCAGAAGTGTACCTCTAGCATCATATAAAAAAGGGGACTTCTCTTAAGACATTAAAGATGTCAAAATTCAACACTACAAATAGCTTGACTCGAGCATTTGATCATATCATTAGTTGTCATCAATTATTTACAACTTAAACCACATTTGCCAAGAAGTTAAAAGAGAAGATTGCATATGGTTCCTTAACACTGGTTGCTGGCAAAGGCAGTGTTGCTTTTCAAATTAACAACGGCTGTTGGCAAAGAGTGTTGCATTTTAAATTCTGTAGTTTTAGAATTTGTTCATGTGCCTAAACTTTATTATATATTGTGATGCAATCAAATTGTTTTGCTAAATTTCTACAATTCCATTGCTTTTTAGGATCATCTAGTGCAACATTTGGAAGCGCCAATAAGTATAAAAAGCTATACTATTTTGAAGTCACTCAAGCAAGTAATCCATGATTGCCTATTGTGTGTCATTCTGCATCTACCTCAAAACTTAATGATTTCATGTTATGTCATAAGGGGGGGCATGCTAATTTTCATTACCTTCAAGGCTTCAACAATTATTCCCACACTTATGTCCTATTCATCATGTTAGTGACATCAAATATGAGGTACCTGAACCAGCAAAGCACCATCAATTTTCCTTTCCTAAGGCCAAATATACACCTATCAAACCTTTCACATCCCTACATAGTGACTTGAGGGAACTACGTCATGTTGCCAACCATACCAAAAACAAGTAGTTCATTGCTCTCATTGATGACCATACCCATCTTTATTGGCTTTATCTTTTGAAAAACAAGTATAAGGTTTAATCTATGTTTCCCAACTTTTCTGCTATGATTAAGAACTAGATCTGTTTTGGGATTCTAGTTTTAGGCATCAACAATGGTACTAATTATTCAATTACTCTCTGACTATATTTCTTCGAAAACATGGCATCATATATAAAAGAATATACATTCATACCACCAACAAAATAGGATGGCTAAGGGAAAAAATAGACAAATTCTAGAAGCAGTATGATATGAAATTGTGATTGTAATCCCTAATTTCTAATTGTGATCCCTAATTCTATATTGTTAGGTAAGTTAGTTAAGAGAAGAACAATGTAGTAAAAGTGGCACTACCTACTTTTATAATAGCGCTAGCTAAACGCACCCTAATTGTGTCCCTGGGCTGATTATGATAGGATTAGTGATTATAATAATATTAGGACAGTTCTGCCCTTGACTACCTAGCTCTCTATATAAGGGGTATCCCTCTCATTGTAAACTAGTTGTTGATTGCTATTGAATGAATGTACATTCAAATTCAGTAACTCTTGTGTCTCTCTCTCTCTCCCTTTCTCTCAAATCTCTCTCTACTCTTTTCTGCCTAAACTCTCCTCTCTTTCTACCTATTCTCTCAATACAATTCTGTCAAGAAATTACAGAATTGCATCAACGGTATCAAAGCAATAATCCTCAGCCACATGTTCTTCTAGCTGCTACATGGTTGAAAATAGAATTCAAGAAAGATCAAGAATGGCAGAAGAAAGGTTTTAGGCTATTGAGCTGCGACTACAGACCATGGAAAATACATTGCAGGGGTTGTTAGCAGGGTTTAATACTGGTTTAGCGAATCTACGGCAAGAAATATAAGAAATTCGTGCAGCTGGCCAATATGGTCCAAGAAATCATGATCGACACCAAGAAAGACACCAAGAACGTCATCAAGAACGGCGACTAAGGCAACCCCACTACCAAAAACCAACACAATTCACCAAAGTGGAATTTCCCAAATACAGGGGATGATATTCTGACCTGGTTGCTCAAGTGTGAGCGGTTCTTTAAGCTGGATGACACACCAGAAGAAAGCAAGGTAAAAATGCCTTCGCTTAATCTTGATGATAAGACTTTTCAATGGCACCATACACTTGAAAGGAGATTGCGTGGGCAGTTGCCTTCCTAGGATCAATATGTAGTGATATTGCAAGATAATTTTGGCCCCGCGTTTGAAAATCCCATAAGCAATCTCACCCACTTACGGCAAACGGGATCTTTGGTCGATTACAATGCAGAATTTGATTTTATTGCGGCCAAAGTAGATATCACTGAAGATTATTTGGTTGATGCATGTCTCAGCCCTTCAACCAGAATTGGCAGTCCCAGTCTAAATGTTTAACCCTATGACACTAACGGAAGAGCGGAGATTAGCAAATATGCAAGAAATTATCTTGCATAATTTGAATTCTAAAATTACTTCCGAGAAAACAAGGCAAAATGTATCCACAATAAACCAAGGGTCCTTCTCAACCCGTTCCGCGACTCCCTCTTCTACATCCTATCGCACGGCGCTGTTAGCAAATAAACCCTCTCTGCCTGATAAAAATTCTGTTAACACCTCCAAGACTCTATCTTTAATGCCTAAGAACCCAAACAAGACCTACAAACCTCTTACCCTTAAAGAAGAATTAGAACACAGAATGACAATTACACCTTTTTCTCATGATCACGTGTCCTCAAAGGCAAAAATTTCAGTTACATTACATTGGGCAAGACCTAGACTCAGATGATACCCTTAATGATCAACACATGGAGGAAGAACAACCAAGCATCTCACTCCATGCCATTAAGGGTGTTGACAATGCAACCTCTATGCGAGTTCAAGGCTAAATTGGGAAGCGTATTGTCCAAGTTTTGATACATAGTGGCAGCACACATGATTTTTTGGATCTGAATTTAGCAAGAAAGTTGGGATAGAAAGGGGATGGTTCTGGTTTTTCTTCAGTTGAGGTTGCTGGTGGCAAAAAACTCAAGATTCACGGAGTGTGGAAGGGTTTTAAATGGCGTATGCAAGGCACGGATTTTATTTTTGATTTCAGAATTATGGGGCTGAATACATACGATATTGTGCCGGGTTAAAGTGGATGCGTAGTATCAAAATTGCCTATTGGGATTATGAATCCTTCTCTAGGTATTTTTGGTATAATGGTACCATTAGAAAACTACAAGCTACTTCTCCCAACTCCTGGCAGCTTATGCACCCAAACAAGGCAAAAATCCATTTACCTCATCAAGACCAGCTTTATCTTCTCCAAATGGTAAAAACAAAAGGAAAAACCAACCAATGTGTGGCTATTTCAGACGCTGCAAGCAGTGTTCCAGCTGAGATCCAATGGGTTTTGAGCAAGTTGCAGAATGTTTTTGAAGAGCCTAAGTGCCTCCCTCCCTTTAGGGAAGGTCACAAACACCTTATAGTGCTTAAAAAAGGCAACAATCCTATAAGTTTGAAGTCCTATCGCTGCCGGCAGCTCAAAGAGACACAATTGAGAACCTAATTGAAGAACTACTGCAAGCGAGGGTTATTCAACCAAGTTCTTCAACCTTTTCAGCTCCAATTGTTCTAGTTAAGAAGAAAGATAGCACATGGAGGATGTGCATTGATTTCCGTGCACTCAATAAGGCTACGATCAAAAATCAATATCTCATACCACTTGTAGAGGAGCTATTTGAAGAATTGGGAGCTAGTAGATGGTTTACTAAGCTTGACTTAGGGTTGGCTACCACCAAATAAGGATGGAATCGAAAGATATGCACAAAACAGCATTCAAGTTCCACTTCGAGCATTATAAGTGGTTGGTTACACCATTTGGCTTGACCAATGCACCAACCACATTCCAAGGGGCTATGAATGAACTATTTCCATTGTATTTACATAAATTTGTTCTAGTCTTCTTTGATAATATTCTGATTTACAGCTCTTCCCTTGCAGATCATGCTACACATTTAAAAAAGGTGCTGAAAATCTTGAGGGATAATCAATTCTAAGTAAAACAATCCAAGTGCACGTTCACTGCGGCCAATGTGGAGTATTTGGGGCACATTATAGGTGCTAGAACGGTCTCTACAGATCCAAATAAAATCCAAGCAGTTGCTAATTGGCCTCTACCAACCACCATTAAGCAACTCAAAGCTTTTTGAGGCCTTGCCGACTATTATAGACGCTTTATCTATTTTGGCACCCTAGCAAGGCCCCTCACATCATTACTCAAGAAGAATGGGTTTGTATGGACTAAAGTGGCCACCGATGCTTTTAATAGCCTCAAGAAGGCTCTTACTACAACACTGGTTCTCTCTTTACCTGATTCTCCAAATAGTTTGTTGTTGGGGCTGATACATGTGGCTATGGAATAGGGGTTGTTTTAATGCAAGGGAAGCCTCTAGCATACTTTAGTAAGGGTATAGCACCTCAACATCAACACTTATAAGTTTATGAGAAAGAATTTATGGATGTGGTTCTAGCGGTGCTTTATTGGCATCAATACTTGGAGAGACAACATTTTGTTATACAAACTAATCAGCAGAGCCTCAAATACCTTCTTGGCCAGCAGCTAAAGACCTCATTTCAGATGTTTTAGGTGGCTAAGCTAGCTAGTTTTGACTATTAGATTCAATACAAAAAGGGTCAAGACAATTTGGTAGCCGATGCACTTTCTAGAATGCTTAAGTTGCAGCTGACGCAAATTGTCCTAGACACTTCTTCTCCTTACTTGTCGCAGCACATTAGGCAAAATTAGGAGCAAGATGAGTATTTGCAGCAATTCATCCCTCAAGTTCAAGCTACTGATGGACCCCTTTCCTATTTTACTTCGAATGATGAATTATTGAGAAGGAAGGGTAAGCTTGTGATAGGCAATGACTCAAAAGAAAAAAACCCTAGATTGGTTGCACTCAAGTCCGCAAGGACAGCACTCAAGTATTCAAGCTACATACCAAAGAATTAAATCCCTCTTTTAGAGGCGAAAGTTGTTTGATGATGTTACAACTAATGTGAAGGCTTGTGACACTTGTGCCCAATGTAAGTATGAAACTATTGCATACCCTAGGTTATTACAACCTCCCCCTATCCCTAGCCGCATATAGGAATCAATCACTATAGACTTTATTGAAGGTCTCCCTCAATCTAATGGAAAAGAGATAATTTGGGTCATAGTTGATAGAATGAGTAACTACACTCATTTTGTGGCCCTCTCTCATCCATATTCAGCGGCACCTTTAGCTCAAATATTCTAGATCAAATCTACAAGCTACATGGGGCACCTACCGAGATTATCAATGATCGAGATCCCCTCCTTGTAAGTAACTTATGGAAAGAATTTTTACGTGTTTTGGGGACACAACAAAAGTTGTCTTCTGCTTATCATCCTTAAACGGATGGGCAAACAAAAGTGCTTAATAGGTACCTAGAAACATATCTAAGGTGTATATGTTGGGAGAAGCCCAAGGAATGGAGCAAGTGGTTGTCAAATGCCAAATGGTGGTATAACACATCTTTTCATGCATCTACTAAAGCATATTCATATGAGCTCTTGTATGGCCAAAAACCTCCTCTCTATTGTCCATATTTGCCTCACAACTTGGTACTAGACGCAGTTGATCGCACCTTTGAAGCAAGGGAACAAGTTTTAGCAATGCTCAAACATCATTTGCATTGTGCAGCCAATAATGAAGCAGAAGGCTGACTTACATAGGTTTGATCGTGAGTTTGTTGTCGGTCAGTGGGTCTTTTTGAAGTTGCTGCCGTATAGGCAAATCTCTACTGCTGTTAGGAGCTCACAAAAGCTTACTCCAAGTTATTTTGGACCATATCTAGTGCTGGAAAGAGTTGGTCCTGTTGCCTATAGACTAGAGTTACCTTCGGAGTCGAGGGTTCATCCTACTTTCCACGTTTTTATGCTGAAATTATGTCCTAATCTAACTGTAAAACCTTGGCATCCTCCGCCGGACTTTCCAAAGCCTTCACCCTCTTTAGTTCATGAGGAAATTCTCAATTGGAGGTCTATGAAGCGAAGAAGGAAGTTCATTACCGAAGTACTTGTTCAATGGAAAGGGTTGTTAGAAGAAGCTTCTTGGATGCCACTTCTTCAATTCCAAGAACAATTTCCAGATTTTCAAGCTACGCATTCTTGAGGGCAAGGATGTTAAAAAGGGGGTTATTGATATGAAATTGGAATTGTAATCCCTAATTTCTAATTGTGATCCATAATTCTACATTGTTAGGTAAGTTAGTTAAAGGAAGAGCAATGTAGTGAAAGTGGCATTACATGCTTTTAGAATAGCGCTAGCCAAACGCACCCTAATTGTGTCCCTTAGGTGATTAGGATAGGATTAGTAATTATAATATTAGGACAGTTCTGCCCCTGACTACCTAGCTCTCTATATAAGGGTTATCCCTCTCTCATTGTAAACTAGTTGTTGATTGCTATTGAATGAATGTACATTCAAATTCAGCAACTCTTGTGTCTCTCTCTCCCTCTTTCTCTCGAATCTCTCTCTACTCTTTTCTGTCTAAACTCTCTTCTCTCTTTCTACCTATTCTCTCAATCCAATTCTGTCAAGAAATTACAGAGTTGCATCACAATAAGAGCTCTCATATTCACTTGTAATGTAACAAAATATTTCTAAGGGACATACTCACTACGACATATCTCATAAATAGAATGTTAAGTCAACTATTGTCCTTTAAATCACCTCTCAAGAAATTCCAACATATATACCCTATATCTCATGTTCATAACAGCCTTCCTCTCTGTGTTTATAACTAATAGCGATTGTCCCCCTTCACCAAAGTCCCAAACTTAAACACGTTGTTGTTAAATGTATCTTTCTAGGTTACTCACAATACAAAAGGGTTACAAGTGTTATATTCTATCTCTAAACGGTAAGCCTTGGTACTACCTTATTTGAAGATACCTCATTTTATCCCATGCTTCCAATTTTGGGCGAAATATAGGTGAATCTCATACTTGGGAGAGTGAGAAACCCAACAAAGATCCCACTTCAACCATAATATAGGTGAATCTCATACTTGGGAGAGTGAGGAACGCAACAAAGATCACACTCAAGTGCACCTCCATCGTTTGAACCACTTAAACCCAGTTCCATTAGACCATATCAACCATCACCAATATCTTCTCTTATGCAAAAACTAAGGAAAACAAGAAAATAGGGGAACTTGTAGAAAAACCACAAAAGGGTGAGTTGTCAACTTACAAAAGAAATTGAAAAATAGCAAGCAACTTGTGTTTGAAGTACCAAGAAAGTTAGAACCAAAGGTAGCTCTAGAAGCTAAAGTGACAAGATTAGAACCTGAGGCAACTCTTGGGCTCCCTATGCTAATCCATCAAATGAACCAGGTGTTCTAATAAGTGAATATACCGATCTTGATCTCTTATTGCTCTTAAGAAGAAACCTCACTCATGTACCCATCATCTTGTAGAGAAATTTGTGTTTTATAAGGCTTTTGCTTCAAGATTTTGTGCTTTCACTACTGATTGTGACAAGATAAAAATCCGTGACAATATCTATGAAGCCCTTGAAATACCAGAACGGAGGAAGACAGTTAAGAGATGAAAGCTCTAAGAAAGAACAAGACCTGGTAAGAGGTTGGTTTACCACAAGGGAAACATTTGTAGGATGCAAATGGGTCTTCACACCAAGGTATAACACTTACGATCCATTAAATCCAAATCTTGATTCCACTTTATCGACTAGACATCAAGAATGTTTTCCTCAATATGACTCAACAGAAGTTTATATTACCCTTCCTCTTGAGTTTGAAAATCAAGGCAAAATCAACGAGGCTTGCATGTTAAAGATATATTTTTGTTAGACACAAGAGAAGAAAAGGGGTTATACTAATCATCTATGTGGATGATATTGTCCTAAATGGAGATGACAGGGAGGAAATTGAGAGATTGATGAATCTCTTAGCCTCTGAATTTACAATAAAAGATCCAAACCAAATGCGCTTTGGTTGTTGACCAACATAAAGCATGGGAAAAAGCCTCTCACAATTGCCACCTATATTTTGAGATAAAAAGGGACAAAGAGTTGCTCATGTTACAACAACTTTATTGATTGTAACTACACTACGATAATTCAATTGAGGTATAAAAACCGACCGAGTAAACTCATTGCTTGTTTACCTACTCTTTCCAAGGGCATCTTCAATCCTCAAGTTTGATTTTTATTCTAGACTTGACTTATTATTATAAAAACAACTCACTATCAAAATGAAAGACGATCGATTATCTACCCAAGAAGATAGAGAGTCCCACATACAAGAAAGGTCACAAATAGAGTTGAACCAAGCAACATTACAAAGGCATAATGATAGTATTTTTTAGGTATAAGAGTTGCTCGATTAAAAGAAAGGAATATGCACCTCATAAAGGATATATGCCCGAGATCTCTTGGCAAAAATTTGAAATGCTTGGTTGCAAGTCATTGATACTCCTATTACAATTAAAAAGAAGAAAAAGGGAGAGGAAGGCAAAGGTAAGCAAGAGGAAGAAGGCATACTAGTTAGCCAGGGGAAATATCAATTTTTGGTGGAAAAAATGATATTCTTGTCGAATACAAGACCATATATTCTCTTTACTATGAACTTTATAAGTCAACATAATCAGTCACCACAAAAAATTCACATGAGTTGCGTATAGAATTGAGGTACTTAAAGGGCACCCCAGAAAAGGGCTCATTCTTTAAGAGGTGAACAACCTTATGTAGAGATATATACTAACACTGATTGGGGGCACTTTTGAGGATAGATGATCTACATATAGGTATTGTACCTTCATATTGAGCAACACAATAACTAAGAGGAACTGGAAATTAGGGCTATAAATAGGTTGGGTAGGGCACCTTCCCAAAGCCTAGCCCAAAATGAACAAGCTGCATTTTGGAGCCCATTGCCCAGCCCAACCTATTAAAAGCCCGAACAAGGGCGGGCTAGGAGAGCAAGCTCCCTTGCCTAAGTGGTGATGACTTGCCCATATCATACATGATGAAAACTCCAATCAAAATCAAATAAACACTATTATAAACTTCAAAAATATCCCATAATTCCAAAACTTGGAATATTCCAAAAGAAGAAATATAAAGACTACACTACAACTCTACAAGTCCACATATCATTATTCCATAATTCCATAATAAAACACAACACAATAGGTCTTAATACAATTCCATACTTCAACATGAACTAAATAACATCCATAATCCCTAAAAAAAAAAAGGCAACAAAAAGATTGTGATCAAAGCCTTGAATAATATATGCTTAAAATAAAGAGATATATATTTCCCAAGTAGGACAGCATATTATACCCGATGCCCAGCCTTGCCCAACAATTTGCTCAACCCCAAAATGCCCTTTTTTTTGTCATCTTTTTGGGGCTGCACTATTCATTTTTTCGCCAAGCTCAGGAGGGCATATCAAATGACCGAGCACCATGCACAGCCCTACAAGAAATAGTGTTGTGTTTAGGAGTACCAAAAAACCAAAGTTTAGAGCCATAGTGCATGGGATCTAAGAGTTGTGGTTGCAAATACTTCTCAAAGAAGAGCACATTGGTGAGGAATTACCTATTAAGCTCTATTCTGATAGCAAGGCAGCCATAAGTATATCTCATAATCCAATTCAGCATGATAAAACAAAATAAGTAAAAGGGAGCGGACATTTCATCAAGGAAAATATTGGAAGTGGAGTAATGCGCCTAATATATGTTCCATCAAAGACGAAAGTTGCTGATGTCCAAGGACATTCCAAGGAGAACTCGATGAATGTCTAAGCAAGTCGGACATATCTATGATTTAAATTGTGGGGGAGAGTGGGAACATCTTGCGTTTTATAGTAACTATTTTGTGATTGCATAGTTTTATTATCGTTTATTGTCTTTCCATCTATATATTTTGATCTATTTCACTATTCATAGAATGTAAGAAATACAAATTTCCCAAAGATTCAACACCATAGCTTGATGCACGCTTGAGAGTTCTCAAATATTTATAGAAGCATTGAAGAGGCGTGACCCAAAGCATTTGAGGAGTTGTGCCAGAATTTAAGGATGAAAATTTTACAAAATTGAGAAGAATGAGGAAGGAAAATTAAGAGACTTACACCAAGTCGTGTATATTAATATAAAGAATGAAATGTTTTGGTCACAAATGAAGCTATTAAAGACGTGGGGGCTATTTGACTATTTACACAAATTTTTCAATTATGGATTGAGAATGACTAGAAATATAGGGCCTGTTTGGGATCTCATTTGGGAGGGAGAAAAGCTCATTTGGAGGGCAAAAGCCCATTTGACATCTGCGGACGCGTTTGTGAACGCATTAGCTTTCACTGGGCTTTTAGAAAAAAAACTACTTTTTTTATAAGCTCATTGAAGTAGTTTCTGGCTTTTTTTCACTTGGTTTAGAAAAAAAAGCCACTTCTCCTACTGTCAATCCAAACACAAATCACATTAACAATATGACTTTTTTTTCATTTGGCTTCTACAAAAGCCACATTAAAAAAAAGCCATTTTTTCACTGTGTTCCCAAACAGGCACATAGAGGATTTCAAAAATTCATGGAAGTGAACAGATTTTGGCTTTTTACCATAAAATTTGTGCTGGATAACTCAAAAAAATCTTAAGAGAATAGAAAGTGGTAAAGAAATTGGCCCTAGTGAGGTGAGGAAGTGTTTGGGAGAGAGGAGTAATATTTGGCTCAATAAACAATGAATAGTAGAGGAGAAGTACTTTAGCAAAATTTTGGTCCCAAAACTGAATTGTTAGGGCTTTTTTTTATTTTTCATATAAAATTTCAAACACAGCAAAATAAGCATAGGAAGAAGGCAAGAGGGATTAAATTCAACATCCTACCAGCAAATCAATCCAATAACATTGTGCTCTCTTCAGTCCTTTTGGTCAAAAATAAAATAAAAGGCCAAAATCCCAAATAGTAGAAATGGAGGGGATTACTCACTTGGACCGTGCTATTTTACAAGATGAACCGAATTACTAGGGCTTGGTCGGCCGTTCCGGTTCTTGAGCAGAAGAGAGAGCAGGGAGAACTTGAGCCTTTAGAAGATGAGAAAGCTTAACCCTTAAGCAGACGAGCAACGGAGGACCTTGTGATTGAGAAGATCTGCAGATTTGTTGTCATTTTAGCAAATGAGCACCAATGCACCGACTACAGAGCTACAACAATGGAGAAAAAGATCAAAAAAATAACGATAAAGAAGAAAACAAAACGCAATGAAGCACGATAGTACCAGAGAAGAAGAACAGTGACAGCAACAACGATGGAGAGGGCGCGAGGGAAGGAGTAGCAATGACGACTCGACGAGGGGGATGGAAGCGTGTGTCTTGCGTGGGAGAGACAAGAAGGTAAGTTACAAACCAACTGTTTGATTGTGATGCCCATGGGAGAGTTTACATTTTATATTGGCCCATGTTTTTTGGGCCCGCATGGGCCATTATCATAGTCCTTACAATCCGTTTGTTTGGTTCAAAGAATTACAAGAAATATAATTGAAATAAAAAATAAGATAAGAAGATTCCTCTTTAATTTTGAAATTCCTAAATGATCATATGAATAAGGAAAAAAGAACAAATAGAAGGAGGTATAAATTAGGGATTTGAAGCTTGCTACTTTTACAAAATTATCTCTAATTTATTTTTGTTTAATAAAGGACAAACTCCCATTTACGGCCTGTCTCGCTCTGACGCAAAGAAGAATTTTTTAGGCTAAGGGGTGATAAAGTGGGGATATGATCCTATAACCCTTTGGATTCCAAAATAATGGTAACCATTGAGCTATCATACACATTTGACATGCACATACAACAAAAAATATAAATTAACTTTTAAACTTTGGCTACATGCAATTCACCACACTTGAATAAATATTGGTCATAACAATAATAAATGTGGCAATGTTCATAATATAAAAATAAAAATAATTAATCAAAATTTTACTCTATTTTCTAAACATTTTTGTTATTATAATTTCAATTTTATAATTATAAATCAAATTAAAAATAATTAACATAAACAATAATGTTTAAAATCATTGACTACACTTGCAAAGTGAATGATAATATTAATAAAGGTATTTACTCTTTCAATAAAGGTATTCATCATTTCTATTATTTTGTAAAATGTGGGAGGCCAACTGGGAATTTCAGAATCCTTATTTATTATGATATTATTGCCATAATTAATCATTTTTAAGTTTTTGGTGTGAATCAAATTTAAAATGAGATACCGCTAACTTTAGAAATTAATTCACATCCACTTGACCACTTCCCAATTATATTTATTGGAGCATTAATATTCAAAAATACTCATAAACTCCATTTTATGTGTCTTTTTGTATTAGCGGTGGGGAAATAGCTTCTTTTTCAATCTGACTTTTGTAAAAATGAGATAAGATAAAAATCAAATTATAAATGTGATTTGTATTTAGGATAGCAGTGAGAAAAGTTACTTTTTTTCAAAAGAATTTGTAGAGAAAACACCAAAAACTACAATTTATAGTTTTTATCAAAAGTGACTATTTTTACAAAGCTCATCAGCCACAAAAGCCATCTCAAATACCTATATTTCTCCACCAGACTTTTTTCCAACTTCACTAGGTTTCTTGGCTTCCTACTGTGATTACAAATAGACCCTATAATTATAGGAATCTATATTCATTCTCTACCACCTATGAGGCCAACTGGGAATCTTAGAATCTCTATTTATTGCAATATTATTGTCATAATTACTCATTTTTCAACTTTAGAATTATATTAATTAGTCAAGCATGATACATTAATATGAAAAAATCCGAGCTTATAATGGGGATTGAGGTGCCGTCAACTTTGGGAGAAGAATGTCTCCACTGACATCTCTCTCCATTTAATGTATCTATCATTAATTCAACTTTTAATATGATTGATATTTAATGATAGATATAAAAATATTACTATAATTTTAAATATAATAAAAATATATCATTAAATCTTAACCATTGAACGTTGATCTAATGGTAGAGATATTAAATTGAGAGTAAATGAAAAAGAAATTAAATAGATACACCCTTGTCCCCATCAACTTTGCCGTTTAATTCTCATTTGATTGCCATGATTTATATTAATATCTCATACTTCAGCTCAATTTATTAACAGTTAATTTCATATTTTTAGTATAATATTTTTGTATTAAAATCCATATTCTTGTATTGTTTACACATAGACTCCAAAGTGCATTAAAAAGCCGCATCGCTAATCCACAAAAAATTTAGGGTTGCTCTATTTTCATCTGACCAATTCATATATCTAATTATATCAATTGTTCTCATAATGCTCGTAAGAAATATAGATCAAAACTATGGGACTCTACCATGGTATAATACAAAGCTAAAGTCATATTTCTTGGTATCACTTTGTTAAGGTAACCACGCTCAATGTTGAAAGCGCAAGTCAAGAGGTTTTGATCCATTGAATGGATATAAGTCTATTGGAATCTAAACTCCCATTGGTGTCATAAAACCAATTTCCTATCATACTAGTATTTGATATGACTCAACAAGTGTCGAGGACAATCAATAACTAATATTAAATTATGCCTATTTAAACTTGTTTTCACACATAGTCAATATGTTACTCTGTCAAAGGTTAAATCTATGAACCGCATCAAGATTTTAATACTTGATTTAGAACCAAAAAAAAAAAACCTTACAAAAAGATTATCAATGTGGTTTATAGAAAATCTTTTCAAAAAATCATGTAAATATCATTTTTAGTTGAAACATTATTTACGTGATTTATTTTGTGAACACTCGAAACTGAGTTATTTTATAACTGTTTGATCAAATTTTGTGCCGCATATGACCTTTTGTTCATTAATTTATTAACATTCCCTTTACACCCCAGGACATTGGATGAAGGGATGTTATGAGGCAAACAAATGATGGCTTAGAGGGAGATAATAAGAATCAGGTCAAAAAAAAAAAAGAGGGAAATAATAAGAATGACTAAAAGGTTGAATAAATTCTCTAAAATAATATAATGCTCCCTCAAGTGAATTATGAGCATGCATTTAATAAACCTTTATTATTTTTGGATCAAAATTTTTTTTAGAGATTATAAATAAATACATTACAGTCCTACAAAATTAATTCTACAATGTACCATTATTAAGAATTCAAGCCCGTGCAACACTTTGGTTTCTAAACAAATTGGTTCATTGGCATAGCTATTAGCAGACATATGCAGATATGCTTATGAGATAGTAGTCCATGTAGCTATCTTATAACGTGTCAGGCTAGCACTTTGGTTTCTAATAAGTGCCTATAAATTTGATTTATATCTCCATGCATGATTATCACATGATGTTCGATCAAAATCGTAGCGGTTTTAATTTATTATCTTTCCACAATAATAATTGACCAATGACATTTAGATTAATTCTTTAATTATTCCCGAATCCGTATTATAAAAAGTAGCATGAAAAACAATATAATGAATAAAAATTTTAAAAAAACTCCTTTTATTAAATTAAATATAATGTTATGTCCAATTGATTGGACTAAGATACAATCTCCAGCATGCAGAAAGATGGACCAGACAATTTCATTCTAATTATAATTGATCCTAAAACACAATTTTAGACGGTAGAATAACAATTTCTTCTCACTAAATTGGCCATCTTTAGAACAAAAATATGGTCCGATGCCAAGATCAGATGTTATGCTCATCTCGATCGTTTTCTGAAAAAAGTTTTGAAGGAAAAGTATAAATAGAAAATATTAAAACAAAGTGAAAGTAGAATAGGATGTGGAATTTTAAAACATATTCGATATGTATACCAAAACATTAAAAAATGTTTAATCATTAATGTATGTTTATAATATAAAAAGACACCAATAGAAAAATGACTTTTTAGACCAGTTAAGCAACCAGTTTAAAAAGTATTATTTTATAACAACCGGTTTAAAAAAATGACTTTTTAAACTGGTTTTTGAAACAACCGGTTTAAAATGTCATACTTTTTAGACTGGTATAACTGGTCTGAAAATCATTCTTTTTAGACCAGCTTTATCATCAACAGGTCTAAAAAGTCGGGTTGTTGATGAAAAGTTTCCCTTTTTAAAAAAATATATATTCCTCTTAAAAATGAAGTTTATAAATAAATTCCTGCAAGTTCCAACCAGAGAATCATGCAGATACTTGGTCAATACAAGGAGACCTCCAGTTCTGTACAGATGAGAACTCGAGTTTTCAAATGAACCCTCATGAGTTCTTGGCAGAGACAACTTGAAGAAGTGCTGACAACACTGAGAACTCGAGTTTCTAATGAAAACTCGATTGGGAGCTTTGAAAATCATGAGGAACTCTAGTCTTGAGTATGAACTCAAATTTGATAGTAACTGATGCATAATGAATTACAGAGATCAATTTGAATATGGTTAAATGTCACTTATTCATTATGCTTACACTTGTTACTATACTTAAACATCAGCTAACATATATTTCAAGTGTGAAACAGGACAAAAAACGTTCGGATTGCAAATTCAATTAAAGAAGTCAAATGTGACGAACATCATCATACAACGAAGCAATAAGTATTACAACAATATTGGATTAAAAAAATCACTATTCTTGTAAAAGTTCATAGATGAATTTAGCACAACATTTGCGGATGAAATCAATATCTTCTTCAGAAAAGGGATCGATAAGATCAAAAATCTGTAACATCAAAGCCAAATAAAACATTAACTTACTAACTTAAAAACAATAAAAGTAATACAAAAGTTTTTAAATATACATTTACCTCTTCAGTAAAATCAGTCATGCCTAGAGTGATAATATTATAAATGTGTCTCAAAACGTACAAACCACATAAGTTGGATCCTGGTGGTTGTCTACGGCTCTGAAAAAGAATATGACATCATTAAAACAAGTATAAAATCATAATTTATTGAACACATTCTTAAAACAAATAAATATGTACTAACCTTTGGGATGATCAATGTAGGGTCTTTTAACTCACGAACATGCTTACTATAAGTAGAGTGTAGGAATGTCCGCATAGCCCTATCATCAAAATCACAAAGGTTACTTATTTTGCATAAATTCCATAAACTTCCAACAAAAGGTAATAATGCAAGAAAACTTATCAGTTCATAGTCTTCTTCAATTCATTCCCTGGTTTGAAGTAGAGGGAGTATAAGAGGATGACAGTTCATAGTCTTCTTCAATTTTTTCACAACTATTCCTTGTATATATTTGTGATATTTAGGGGAATAAAATGGTGAAGTATGGTTCACATAAAATGACGAAAGCACTACAATTGGTAGTTACATATAATTGGCTAAGTTAAGACACAAATGTGTAATTTTTGTCTACTTAAAGGCTTAATATTGTAAGACAAATTTGAGCCTGAAATAACACAAATATTGGCCTAATTATATTGCATCAATCTCGACCAAAATAAGGAAAAAGGAAGGAATACATGAATTTTTACAAAAAATGTAAGGGCAAATCGTAATTTTTTCATAACACAAGAAACAAATCTTTTTTCCCTAATTCTCTTATTATTTTCAGCTAAAGGGGAAAAATAAGAGAGGAAACGGCTATTTAGAGCCTGTTTGGAAACTCTTTTATGAGCTAAAAAAGCTCATTTAATTCCATAAGCTCTTTTACTGTAGCAAATAAGTGTTTGGAAAATCATTAGCTAACAATGGGCTTTTAATAAAAGAAATTTTTTCCTTAAGCTCATTTTTTTTTGCTTTTAAGCTTCTATCAATGGGCTTTTGAACTTTTTCACTGAATTTTTTATTTTAAAAAAATTTATTTATATTTTTTAACATCAATTATAACAATATATATGTAGTATCCAACAAGGTTTATACTTTTTTCAGTCATTTCTTATCTAAACGGGTTTTTCAAACGTTAATCCAAACAAGTTCAAGGTTAAAAAAAAGTCACTTCTCACACCGCCAATCCAAACACAAATCACATTTTCAATCTGGTTTTTTTTCAATTGAGCTTCTGTAAAAGCCCCATTAAAAAAAATCTACTTCTCCACTGAGTTCCCAAACAAGCTCTTAGTAATTAACAAGTCCATATTAGAGTATCATTGCCAAGGAAAAAATCAAAGTTGGAAAAGTCAACAAATGCAACTAAAACTAATATTTGTAGATACAATTGTGAGAAGTGCAAGAAGCATTATTAATTCCCTTTTTCCATTGTAGTTTCGTTCAAGACAAGGGGAGTAAAGGGAAATACATATATTTATTGACTAGTAATGTTTCAAGGAGAAAATGCTTGGCCAAACACAAGCAAGTAAAATTGTTGTTGAAAAGTCAAAAGTGATTGTCATAAAGCAAAGTCTTACATGCAAATTGAAAAGGAATAAATGGAGATATGGTAAGACAATTTCCTATTGCCATTTGAAGATGCTTCCTACGATCAAAAAAAGAAAAAACAAGGGAAATAGAATTTATTAGCTAATATTATATAAGAAGCAAAAATGTGGACCAATGGAAAATAACCATATGTAAAGGAAGAGTAAAAAGGAAGCAACTTAATAAATCACCATTTCTTCTCTTTGCCTATCATTCTCAGCCAAAAATATGAATGAAGAGAGAGGAAGAGCTCAAGAACACCAAGCTTCAAGGAGGTCTAGGGTTTCATAGATCAAAGGTAAGAAGCTTGTAATCGTGAAGTTTTTGCCTCCTAATCACTCTATAAGCTCTCCTAACAAGTTCTACTCCATTAAATCCATGATTTTCAAGACAAATCAAGGATATAGAGAGAGGGGCAGAAAACGTGTAGAGAGAGAAAGAGTTGAAATTAGGAGGTAATCACCAAAACTTGATTCTCTAGACTTGTTTGGTGTTGTTGTTGTTGTTGGTAGATATTGCCTTGTTTCTCTTATTTTTCAAAAAATGGGCTGAAGCAAAACCTAAGGGAAATGCTACCCAAATTTTCTCTAAACATGTCAATTTAGTGTTTAAATGGTTAATCATATGATTAAAAGTGGTGAGAAGGTGATTAAGTAAGAGGAAACAAGAAAACAACATAATCTTCCTAAGAACCCTAACATTTTGTTTCTGAACAGGACATGATGAAGGAGTAGGGATTTTGTAATTTTGATGGTTCCATTAGATTTATAAGGTAAAATTATGTTGTTATGCAAATTTTCATGATTTTTGAATGATTGTATATAAATTTGGAATTTTTGAAAGTTGTGAAGTAGATGCTGAGTAATTCGTTTTCTGGAAGAAGAATGGTTGTGATGTATTTTTCATTAGTCAAAATTAGTATAAAAATTCTGAAACTTTCCAAAATTAAAGTAGAGATATAGAGATTTAATTTGATAGATAGTTTGTAATTTTTTGACAAGTACATTAAGAGATATGGATTTTTAAAATTGTGCCCTGTTTCTGGAAGCAAATCTAGGAACAGTGGAGTTTGACGAATTATTGGGAATGATATGGCTATAGTGGTCAAACTAAAGTATTTTTTTATCAAATGTATATTGAAATATATTCATTTATGCTTTGCAATTAGTCAAATTGAATTTTTTTAGAATTAATTATGAATTTCCAAAGTTGACTGAAAAATCTGTCAGTTTCTGGAAAACAGTGAAACTGCACTGTACATAATTATATTGTGCATAAACTGTTATAATTGCTTTAGATATATTGGGATTGGTAGTCACAACGAAAGAATTTAAAATTAACTATAAAATTTTTTCCAATCTCAATTACGGATCTATTAACGACGTTTAAACCGAGTTAGAAAAAGTCGTACCTTTTTAAATTACGCTTTTTTCAATCTTGACGAGCCAACTACTCAGATGAGGTCCCTCTACTGATATCCACATGAGCAGGACCCAACACTGGCAGCGTGTTAGCGCCTCCAATGCCCCTCTAGGGTTTTATTGCAGTTCTCTATTTCACTTATGCCCTAAGGTTCTTTAACCCTTCGTTTTTATAACTAATGAGGGCCATATTGGATCTTCAAAATTAATCTTAATTAATTTTGAAATCTATATTGGATTAAATAAATTTGATTTAATTAAATATGACCAACAGATTTAATTTTAACCTATTTATTTAATCGCAATAAAGATCCAACATATTTAATTTATCTTTATAAATTAAATCAGAGATATGATATCTCTATCAACATTAGTTATTTAATTTATCAAATAAATTAAATATAAAAATAACATTACATAATATATATACATATACATACATATATATATATATATATATATATATATATATATATATATATATATATATAATTCGTCCACCCTATATCACATTCATTTAATCTAGACATATTTTAGATTCAATGAATCTGAATATTATTACTCGTGTTGGACTATTCTTGTGTGCGACTCTGTAGGCCCATATGTAGTTAGCGGTGAGCTAATTACTGTACTAATCCACAAGTTGCAAGCGGCCTCTAGCAAAACATTATGACTACCCAATTCATATGAGGATCGATAATATGATACAAGCATGTCATGTCCCTTTTGCCACATGATATTTCAATCAAGGATGAGGCATAGAAAATGTCATCCTCATGTTCCTGACCATTACTTTCCCGATTCTTGAGTAGTCTGGCCATAGAAATGGAAACTCCTTTCTATTATAGTATGGCCATACATTTCTCAGACTCACTCATCGAGGGACCTAGTAATATATCTCTACTAATGTGAGGGAAAAATTCCATCTTGACCATTCACATTCCTCTACATGAAAACCATGAAGCCCGAAAGTAGCATTTATCATCACCAGGTTAAAGGTAACTTTTGACTAGGTCAAAGCTTAGCATGTAGGAATCCATGATGATCTTAGGTCAAAGGGAATTGTGACGTGGTTGTGTATGAAATAATCTTATGACTTAATCCATGCAGCTTTCTCATAGCGGGTCAGTCCAGCACCTTGTGTTGTTACAAGTGTTTAAGACTTTGATTCGTATCTCCATACCTTATTAAAGTCATACTGATCTTATTTCATTTTTGTCCCTGCATAGTAGACCGACCAGAGACATTTAAGACAATCTTTATGTTTCATCCAAATATACAGTTATCACAATAAACATACGAATGATATGATAACAAAATAGAGAAATTCATTAAATAACAATGTTCAAAGTATAATGATTGGCCTCTAGGGCACATTTCCAACAAGATAACCAACATAATTTGATTTAAAGACAGTAATAGTGCAAGTAATAACCAGTTACTTGTAACTCTAATTTTGATAGGAACTGAAACTTGCCCGAACTCAAAGAAATAGTTGAATATTGCTTAAGGGAAACAGCTAGGTAGTAACTTATCTTTCGTATATTTATAAGATATACTGCATGTTTTGTGTGTTCATCATGAATTTTTCGGCACATTCTGGTTATGCGGGGTGGTCGCCCTGGCCAATAACGCTCTGTAGTGTATAAGTGGATGCCCGGGGCCTATTTGTGTCGGTATCCCTCACGGCCTTATGATATACCTAGTGCTATATTGATATATGAACTGCATGTGATGTACTGAATGATGTTGTGATGATTCTGTTGTATGATGACTGTGTGGCATGCTTTGTGATATTATATTTGTATGATTGACTATTTGTTACTACTGAATTCTTTCGAATCTCACTCTTTTTCAAAACCAATTTACAGTAAAGGGAGACAACTCGAGGGGCAAGAAGGTAAATGCGGACAATTAGAGGCTGGATAAAGAAAGACTTAACTTTCTGTTGGTTGTCTATTTTTGATATTTTGGAATATTTTGGCACTGTAAATGATGTATATAACCATGTAACCCTGACTATAGTATGGTAGTAGAACTAATAATGACAGTAGGCTAGTAAAAGTATAATACTTAAACTATGTATACTGTTAGGCTACCATAAGGATTCATGCCATCTGTGCTAAGCCCAAGCCTAAGATTTTTAAGTTCTTTACCGAAGTTAGGAAATAATTGATCAATTTTCTTCCATTGAGAAGAATCAACCAGATGTCGCAGCTTTCCATCAGAAATCCTCTCATCTGTATACCATCTCAAATTTTTTGTATCATTTTCATTAGCAAGCAAGCGCTTGAACATTGGTATGATTGGAAGATACCACAACACTTTTGCAAGAGCCTTATTTGATTTGTACCTCGGAGTTTCACATATCGGACATTGCTGCTTCTCTTCCTGCTCTTTTCTGTACAATATGCAATCATTAGGGCATGTATGGATATTTTTATACTTAATCCCTAGTGGATACATTATTTTCTTAGCATCATAGTATCGACAACGCAACACATTATCATCTGAAAGTATGTCCTTAAAAGCCTCGAGCATTTCTAAAAAGATCTTGTCGCTCCATCCATGTCATGCTTTCAAGCTTACCAATTTCAATACTACTTTCAACAATTGGTATTTTTTACACTCCAAGTATAATGGCTTCTCAACATCACTGCACATATTATCATATGCATGTAATTACTCAAAAGCATCTTCTCCTACATCACGAATAATATCCTATATCCGATCATCCAGATCTGTGTTATTATCATCAAAGGCCACTCTCCCTATTGAGATGCACTTACAATTTCTAATTCTTTACCATGTCATACCCATACTGTATAACTCTTACAAAATCCTTTATAAATTAAATGTGTATATATATTTGCAGCACTTAGTCGCTTCTTATTTAAACTTTCTACACAAGCGCAATAGAACATCCTACTGTCATCATCGGCATTTCTTCTAGCAAAGTCTAAAAAATCCCTCACCCCATTATCATATCCAACACTCGTCCGTTTAACGTTTATCCAACTATGGTCCATATATTTTAACACCTTTTTTTCTCTTTTCTATTTTTCCCCTAGAAAAGGTAAGAGTATGATGAGAGTACGCAATCATTACACTCATCAAGTATCTAGTTTAACTACAAGCCTAATGAACAAGTACATAGAAACTTTTATATTATAGTGAGAGCACCTAAAATTTACTCATAAAACAAATGCCTCAATTCATAAATACCAATAAAGAATATAGTCTCCAAGCATCAATGTAGTCTCATATAATTTCAATAATCAATTTCTCAACAAAAATTAATATGGGAACTTTTCTCTTTGCCCATAAACCCCTTAATCTAAAATCACAATCAATTAACATTTTTGCTTGTTTGTTTTCTCTTAATCAACAGAAACCACCATTAAAAACAAAGATTCGAGCATACCAAAGACAAGCGATGCATAAGGGAAGAAGGAGATGACACTTGCACACCCACCCAAGGAAGCAGAATAGAGAGGTAAAGATACGTTTCAACAATGGGGAATCAAGAAGTTGAAGCCTGTTTAGAAATCACAAAAAGCGAGATTGAAAACACCGACACATTAGAGAATAAGCAGAAGAAATAAATGAACAAGACTCACCTTGCCTCCCACAATAGACATAACAACGGACAAAGGAGAAGAGAATCTTGTGATTACAACACCCACATCACTGCCAGCAAACAAGAAGAAAGATAGAGAAGAGTGATGGGAAGGAGGAATGGCGATGACACTAACCAAAGGAAGGGAATCAGCGAGGCCACGAACAAAAAACCTAACAACTCGACGAACAGAGAAAGCAGCAATGGAAAGTTTTAAGAGTTGAAACAAGGTGCGAGAGCTGATCTGAAAATATTTGGGATTTTTAAAACCGGTTATCAATAACGGGTCTTAAAATAAAGGCTTTTTTTGTTCAACTTTTTAGACATGTTCCTAGGTAGAACCGGTTTAAAAAGTTTAATATTTTAGACCAGTTGTCCAATACAATCGGTCTAAAAAGTCATAAACATTTTTTAATTACCTTTAATTCAAAAAATATATTTGACCTGTTACAGATAGAACCGATTTAACATATATATATATATATATATATATATATATATATATATATATATATATATATATTTGTTTAATTATTTTATTTTTTTAGACCGGTTCCTTAGAAAACCGGTCTAAATAATTTTTTTTAGATCTTATGTTAAGGGAATTGGTCTCAAAAGTTGTTCTCTTAATTACAAAAAGGTTACCGGTTATATCTTTTAGACCTTACCCGCTATAATCATTCTAAATTTTTCGGTCTAAAATGCATTTTTTGTACTAGTGAGACTATAATACAAAATAGGAAAAAAAAGAGAGGAGAGAATAACCCTTGGGTCCTCAGATTAATTTAATGGTAACTACGTGTCAAACAGTGGTAAATATGTGCTTTTAATTATAAATAAAGCATTTTTAGTCTTATTATTTAAATTTTACCAAAATTTTTTTAATCTAACTTCTATCAAACTAAACACATGGAACCTATAATTGTTGAGAAAAATCTCCTCCCTTCCCCACTCGTCACCATTGGTTGAAACACCATGAAAGACCAAGCTAGAAGCCCCACCCGAATCTCAAATAACCACTCTCAGCATACCAACTTTCCAATATACCATCATCGAATAATAAACAACTTTTGCCATCATTGAATCAATGTTGGAGCCTTCAAAGTTCAAAGTCGATGCCGTTATTAATGTTCATTGCAATATCCTTCTTCTTTAATTTATTAAGATTAGTATATAAATGAATTAACTGGCACTACTACAAAAAACACTATAGACGGTGTTTATTTCTATAAATATTATGACGTTTCGGAAGCGCCGTAACTTTCAATGCCATAAAAGCAACCTACGGCACTTCTTAAATTTCTAAAAGCGTCATAGGTTTTTTTTTGTTTTTTTTTAAAATACACTTCCTACAACACTTCCCACAAAAGCTCCGTAGATGGTCTTTTTTAAAAAAATTACGTTATTATTTTTTTTCTAATGAAACTCTCGATCCGTATTTACATTCAAATTCATCATCAAACTTGTAGATATCCTTTGCAGTATTGAATTCTCATATTCATCTATCAAGCATGGAAGAACTCCAAGCAAATACTAAGAAAAAAAATTAAGCATACATATAAGATTCATGAAAGATTTTAATTAAAAAATAAGAAGAAGAAAACATACAGATTTAAGTTCAAAAATTAACAAACTTAAAATGTATAGGAAATTTAAGAAGGTAGAGTTAAAATTTCTAATAAATACCTGAAAAAAAATTAAGCATATATATAAGATTCATGATAGATTTTAACTAAAAAAAAGAAAAAGAAGAACACATACATATTTAAGCTTCTGTATATAAAAAAAACACTTACAAGCTAAGGGGCTTCTGTAGGAAATAAGGACTAAAGCAATAGAATGTGGATTGAAGGGATAAGACAAGATGGTGGAGTAATGGAGTTCTAGGAAATTGGGAGTTAGAGGGCGCGCGAGTAAGATGATAATGGTGGGCTGACGAAAAATTAAAATAGAACCTTATATGATGCTTGATGTACAAGTGACATACAAAGTCTATAGAAGCTCCAGTGCTTTCCTCACCAAACGTCATAACTTTCAATAATCGGAAAAAAAATAAAAAACCAGTGGCCTTAGATTTAAAGCTAATAACCTTTAACGACGCTTGGTATTTAAGCGTCATTTAAAGATACATATTGCCTTTAAAGAAATATATAATATTATATACAATACAACAACAACAAAGCATTTATCCCACTAGGTGGGGTCGGCTACATGGATCACATGGCGTCATTGTGCTCTGTCAAAAATTATAGATTTTGATATATTATTAATTAAAAGGTATCTCTCTATGACCTCATTGAGCGTTCGTTTCGGCCTTCTTTGACCTTGTCTAACAAGACTCCATACTACTTGATCAACCCTTCTCATTGGAGCACTCAATGATCTTTGTTGAACATGTCCAAACCACCTCAAATGATTTTTTATCATTTTTGCTTCAATAGGGGCCACTCTAACTCGTTCGCGTATATGAGTATTACGAATCTTGTCTTTTCTTGTATGGCCATAATAATATTATATACAATAAATAATATATAGGAAAAATTACAATAAGGTCCCAAGCAAATGAAAATATGAAGAAATGGTCCCAAGGGATTGTTAATGACGATCCTCATGTTGTTAATGGAGGATCCTCATGTTCTCATTAACAACCCCTTGAGACCATTTCTTCATATGTTTATTTGCTTTGGACCTTATTGTAATTTTCCCTAATATATATATATATATATATATATATATATATATATATATATATATATATATAATTGCCTTAGGCATTCAATATTGCCTAAGGCAATAAAACCGGCGCTTCACTTTTACTGCCTTAAGGTTTAATTTTTTTTTATCAATAACATTTTTTTAGTTAGCGTTTTTAGAGAAAACGCCGACTAAGGTGTAGATTTTTTTTACAGATTATTCCTTTGATATTTCAAACATCTCAGTAACATTTTCTTTGAAAGTGCTGGTTAAGGTGCATATTTTTTTTTTGTTGATAACTTTTTTTTTGCTGATAGCTAATGGAATAAAAGATCACAGGAGCAAGGAAATTAATATAAAAAATTGGACTTAGATTTAGATTTATTTAATTTTTACTTTATTTATTTTTTTTCATAATTAAATCATTATAAATAAATAAGTGTGGGAAAGTTTGCTATGACTACGTGCATGTTCATTATTTATATAAGCTAAGCAGTATTTAATAACGTTGAGAATAATTTTAAATCTTTTGGGCTTACACTAGTTATGACGCTTTGCTATAAAGCGTCATAGCTGATGCTTAATTTTTTTTAAAAAAATAACAAAGGTCTTATATGGCGTTTTTAAAAAAAGTGACATATAATCCTATCACTAGGCTATGACGTTTATAATAGTAAGCACCATAGCTTATAATATTTTTTTTCTTAAAAAAACAATTACCTACAACGTTTCTTTAAAAAATATCATTAAAGGTGCACCATTAAAAACATTTTTTGTAATAGTGTGGGTCTGAATTAACTAAAGAGAAATTTTTGGGTGTGCTAAACCCTGAAGGCCGTTGCAAAGTGTAAGGAGTAAAAGAAAGAAGTGCTAACCAAAAATTTGTGTTGCCAACGTCGTTCAGGTGATGAAGGACCAAACTTGGTACCAACTGAGTGCCAGTGGAGGCCGTGTTAAAGTACACATCCTTCATTTTTTAATATAAAATATATTTATCTAATTTAATTAGATTAATTAAATTAGTTAATATGAAATATGTTTTTTAAAACACTCTAGTCATTTTCCTCAATTTCCCCATTCTCCTCTTCCTTGATTATTATTGAGGGAACATCAATAGGGTAAATTAAGAAAATATTAACAAATATAAAAATTATATTTTATATTTAGAACCATAATTAACTTTCTAAATATATCTTATATTAAGAACAAGAGGGAGTATATAATTTGTGTGACGAAAACATGTGTGTGGCTATCATAATTCTAAGTTTATAACCTAGAAATCAAGAGAATCTGAAAAGGATGTCACCAACTCAAAAAAAAAAAAGATAATAATAATAAAACAAAACAACACTCCTCCTGTCCTTAATAAAAGAAGACATATTTATCGATTAATGAAGTTGATTAAGTTAGTTAATATGATATGTATTTTCTAAAACATCCTAATTATCTTCCTTAATTCACTCATTATTTTTTCTCTTTATCTACTATTGAGGGAGAATTAATAAATTAGGAAAAAATTAACAAATATGAAAACTATATCTTATATTTAAGATAATAATCAAGAGTATCTAAAAACAGATACCAGATAGAATGTTTGCGGGCATTGTGATTAATAGCAGCAATTGCTATATGCAGTGCCGATGCAGGAATCACACAAACCATATCCAAAGTCAATCAGCGGGAGCAATAATATACGTACAGCTACAAGAGAAGTGGTGGACAGGAAATTCATGAGAGATATCCCGCTAAGGTTAATAAAGTTTCAGGTCAGTTATAGCTGACCATATATATGTATGGACAAGATACGATCGACCTCAGTCGTCACTCGAGGAAAAAGGTCCATAGAGGCCATCCCAAACTGCTGCTTGCATTTCCTCCGTTGGCTTCCAATGGCGCTTCCTTTGGTTTATAAACCAATTGTTTATTTGCTTTTGATCCAGACCTGTCCATTCAGCTAATGCGACCTTATCCGCTTCCTGGTTTCCATCAAGAGCCACGTTAGATTTTAATTAGAACTGTAGTTATTAACGGGTAAGCACACAATTTGTTCCACGAAACTATGACTCTTAAGAAGCCACCGTGATGCGCTTATAGTAGCAGCAACGAGGTGCTTACCGTCGGGTATGGCCATTTGAAGTGAATATTCCACCATGCAAGCAATATTTGTCTGGCTTCTTTGGGTAGCTTCTCTTTCTTCTTCTTTTTAGAAAATTCATGCTTTAGGCCAACAATATATCCGCTATATCTACGAAGAAGTTTGTCCTTTAACTCTCGATCCTCAGTGATTCTCTTGGACTCGTTTTCTTCTTTCTCTTCCTTGCTGATGTCCTCCTCGGATGATCCACTAAATTCATCTACACATCAAACGAAAAGACAAAATTATCACACGGCGTGATTCATGTTTGTTATTAAAACAGCAACAGTAAAGCTTTCAATTATATGGATTAAACGCCGCTATTACGCGATATAAAAACGTTACATGTTTCTTATCAAAGTTCATTAAATTTGGTCGCTAGTCCATGTATATAATGGATTCAGAGACATTGACTATTCAGCAACAGAAGCCAAGAAATCTACGTGCGACATAGAGCAAATAATTTTGATTTCAGTTTCCTATGAAATTTAAACACAGCACTTTGGAGATTTCTCGGCGACAAGAAAAGAAGCACAAGAACATCACAGGGAATTGCGATAATTGAGGTAACAGTACACTGAGATTAATCAATTCCCAAAGTTCTACGTGCCATGAGTTTACCTGAAGAATGTGCATAACAGTGAGATCAACATGGTTGGGAAGCTCCGTAACCTTACATTTACAACGAACAACTAATGGATAATTTAAAACACACCTAAAATCTGCACTTCAATTTTTTCCTCTAAATGTCACTTTATCCTCATATATACATATACATATAGACACACACACATGTTGATGAAAGGTATATACACTTGCGTCATTTACGCTTCTATATATTTTTCCTCCAAAATTTATCGATGAAAACTATCGGTGATATCCTTAACTAAAAATATAAAAATTAAAAAAATGTCAAAAAAATAACTACTAAAACATAATCATATATGATAAACCGTGTATGTGTGTAAGTCTCTTGTGTGATTAAAAACCGAAATGGACCGCAAATCTTACCAATCTAGTTTGGTTAACCGAATATTGCAAACTAATAGTATATCCATTGCATGTCATCAGGGAATAAATCAACAAATCAAGTGACACAACTTTTTACTAATAATTTAACCACTGGAAAATTAATCTAGTCACGTATTTAAAATGCTATACATTTCTTATGAAACGTATAGTAAATTATTTGTAATGAGAAAATTAACCCTAACTATTCAAGGAATTAAAACGCGCGCGCACTCATCTGTATATATAATAATCAACCTAATTTACCCCAAAAATAGTCATTATAGACTTGTAAGAACTGCAACTGCATGAATGAACTATAGACACACACCCACATCAAATGAACTATCGATAGACAGTCAGACACACAAGCACATCGTACGTTGTAGTTGGCATTGGATCCACATTCCTTATTCATCAAAAAATGAGTAGGGGCTTGCTCTTCACCCGAATTTTAGAGTTTTTTTTTACGTTTTTTTAAAAAAATATTCCATGCATTAAAAATTAATTAGCCTAAGATACTATATGTTAAAAAAAATATTTCAAATATTAGGTGTTATTGAAAAAATATTTTAAAATCTTGATATTATAGGAAAAATATTTTTGAATGCAGGACTAAAAATTAATTAATTTGAGATACCGGGTAATAAAAATATTTCAGAATGCAACATATAATTTAATTTAAATAAATAAGAATGTATAAAAAATGAAAAAAAAAAGCTCATCCCAAAATTAGAGTGATGAGCCCGCCCTACTCATCTTTTTTATGAACAGGGAATGCGGAGCAGTTGACATTTGGGGACAAGCTGTAACAAATGTATAGTGTGACTGTTTGGGAAGAAAATAACATGGTCTATGTATTATTAAGTGAGTGTTTATCAAATATTGAAACCGTAGTTTCAGAAGTCTTTTTTCGTAAGTTAGAATAAAATTACTCTTCATTACTTACCTCATCAACAGTAAAAATTACACTCTACAAATTAATCTAAATATAAACTAACATAACAAAGAGAAGAGTGGGAGACAACAAAGAACACTAAAAAGTAAAAACCAGCCAGGCACATGAGCCCCGAAAATGTGTTCCACCCCAAAGGACAAGCACAACAGAAATTTTGGGCCACAATGACAAAGATGTGACCGAACACTGCATTCAGATTTCAGAAACAACGTGATCCATAATGAGTGAGTAGGGGGAGGAGGGAGAAACTAGAAAGAGAAGAAAAAGTGAACAAAAAGCCTGTTGGGTCGAATCACAGTCAGGGGATTCGTCTGTGAAGCGAGAGGCCAAGAGGACCATCAAAACTCCGCACTGAGCGTTCCCCCTTCTCGGTATTGTCATCTGGCAGGTGGAATGGTATTGTCATCTGGCAGGTGGAATGCACCAACCCGCAAAACACGCCCCTGTCAACTCAAGTTTCTGCACGATTTCTAAGAGCTTCCCAATTCCGACGATATCATATATATATCATCAGATAAACCCCCAACGGATGCCCATTTAAGCATGTATGATCAGTTTTTAAAAGGTTTATAGATATTTATATATATAAGTTGAGATAATATCTCTATCACATACTTATTTTATATATCATAAATTATAATACTGTACAATACAAACGCTACGTTAGGGACATACTTACAAATACATTCCCTCAATTGTGTGTATGTTTGACAAATCACAAAATTGTTGCTTTAAAATTTGTTTTTCGATAAATCAAGATAAAATTGTTTTTACATATTTATCTTATAAATTATAAAAACTATTTTTTT
Source organism: Albizia julibrissin (assembly GCA_037074505.1). Classification (NCBI taxonomy): domain Eukaryota; kingdom Viridiplantae; phylum Streptophyta; class Magnoliopsida; order Fabales; family Fabaceae; genus Albizia; species Albizia julibrissin. Next base: position 52,391,982 of record CM073482.1, read on the forward strand.
AAAAATTAATCTAAACGTATACCGGATCTATGTCATCATCCAAACACATGCAGACAAGTAAGTGGGGTGAATCAAATATATAGTATGTTTGGTATAACGATTGGAGTATTCAAAAACAGTTTTTCAATCATAATTTATGGAATACGAGGTAAATATGTGAGAGGAGGGTTGTCTCAACTTACTTATATAAATACTTATAAGATAAACAAACACTCAACCAAACATACTAATACTCATCCTGATAATTTTCAATCATGTGTACGACGTAAACCCCCCGACATTAGTCAAACAAATTTACAGATGGCCGGCTTCAAGAACTAACAAAAATAGTCGTACACCCGATATTGTAATAACAACAAAATATTTGATGCAGTCCGGGAGGGATTTTAATATTACCTTATTTGGATTAATGAGAAGGGAGAGGAAGGGGGGATTTTAATGTTATTTTGTTTGGTTTAGAAGGGGAAGAGAGGGAAAATATTTTAATCTGGACAATTTTACCCTTTTATTTAATTTTTTAAAATTATGTACAATGTTTAATAAATATATTATGAACATAAAATTATAATTTAATAATTATAAAAATTGAATAAATATAACTATAATTATACTAATAAATATCCAAAATTATATTTCATGGTTTTACTTACCGTATAATATAAAAATAAGTAAAATATTATAATTATAATATATATGTACACAATAAAAAATTTAAAACAAAAGTGTAATGCTTTAGAGAAGAGGGTAAAATGGGATAACAAAAAATCTTTATGGGCAAAATAATCAATGTGAAATAAAATATTACCCCTCCCCTCCAAATCCTCCTAATTTGGAGGGGGATGGTTATGAGAGAAGGGAGGAGAAGATTTTTTTTCCTCCCCTCCTATATTTTTTTGTCATACCAATCAAAAATAGGGGAGCAAAACCCATTCCCTCCCTCCCATTCCCCCTCAAACCAAACAGACCCTTACACTCAAATATTTAAGATCTAATAAGCCGTTGAAAACCTGTTCATGTTTCAGGGTCCTAAAAGCATTATGAGGTTGTTTGGAATAGTGATTGGAAACTCTATAAGTGCTTTTCAATCGTGATTCACAGAATACGATGTAATTTTTACGATTTACGAAGTAACTTTTACGATGTACGAAATAAATATGTGGAGAGGTTTTATATCAATTTATGTGAATCAGGCTTATATAATTTATAAATCATTTCAAACAGCCTCTATAACTACTAAGTCCCTATTCACAACTAAATCTCCGCCCGTCTTTTGGTTCTAACAACTATGTTAGTGAACTGCATTGATCCTTCCCAAAAAGAAACAGTAACAGACTGCTTTGCCTAGTGTAAGGTGACCCAACGATTTTTAAATAATGAGTTACTTACTTCGATTCTAAATGTAAAACATAATTAATAATTTTTAAAAAAATTAAATAAATTATTTAATTATATTATATATTTTTATATTATGTATCAGTTTATAAATTAAATAAAATAATTTAAAAAAATGATAAATATAAATATTTTAAAATAATTTAATTTCTAAAAAAATTTAACACTGAAAGACGTTCCTTTTATAAGAAATATATGATAGACAGCTCATGAGGAGGGTAAGATGACAGGAAAAAAGGGGTTGAGTAGAGATGTGAGGGTCTGCGACGTAACCCCACCATATGGAGCTGACATTGTAACGTCAAGTGCGGGAGTCCATTATTCTGTCACACGATTCCCAGAATAGTTCAATGGCGCTCCACGCATCGACGTATTAGGGATAGGAAACCCACCCCGTTCTACAGTATGCCCTACCTAATAAATAGTATGTCCATATATATATATATATATATATATATATATATATATATTACACTCCAACAATATATTCATATACACATAATAAAATTTATAATAGATCATAATGTTTTAAATTTATAAATTATACAATTTAATTTTTTTAAGTCAATTGTATATATAATACAAAAACATTAAATCAATATTAATCATCAACTTCGAATTCATCCACCAGCTTGCCAATTAGTATGTGTACGTGTATACAATTCACAGGACGACATCGTCATGAACTGTAGCTTATTCATGAGATTTTGTGTATATACATGAACACGCTGAACAAATAATAATGCACAGACCCAGTGGTCATCATTAGTATAACAAGACGTGAGAATTAAGCATTGCTCAAAGTCCAAAAAATAAATCATACTATTTATGGTTTATAAATTATGGAACTTGTTTAGATTTTTATACTTTATAGGAACGATATTTTGATTATATATATACAGAATATACGTGGTGGTCCTAGATAACAGAAAGAACATATATATGAAAAATACAGAGCGAGAACCAATTAAAATTTCAGCCATTAATTATCTTAGTGATATATATACGTATAAAACGATATATATGCAGAATATACATGATGATCATAGATAAAAGATAGCACATATCCAGCGCCAAATAAACAGGCAAGCTCGTGATACATAGTCATAAGATCAGACCGACTTTCAGACCGCAAAATATGAAATCAACCTGATGAAATTTTAAAACTCCTAGTCCATCGTAACGCACATGACTATAGATGCATAACAAAACCAACCCAACTGGCAATTATGTTACTAACCACATGGGGAATCCCAATGAACTGAACTTAAGCATGCAACACATCATTAGGAAACTTTAGTTTGCTTTGCAGTTAAACAGAAATAAAAGCAAACTATAGAGGAAAAAACTAAATTCCACAAAACTCATCTAAACCTTGAATGATATACAAATAACTCTTTAAACCTATAAAACTTAATAATAAACCTCATTGAGTTTTCAAGTTTGCAGAAATAGTGCCTTCAACAATCAATTATATAATCTCTTAAGCTTTAGTTTTATATGCATATAATCCCTCAAATTTCGAATTTTATGAAGAAAACCCTCATAAATTTTAAAATGTATATGAATAAGTAATGAACAAAACTAATCATAAAGGAGTTATCTACATACATGTAAAAGTATAGAAAAATTCATTGTAAATTTTCAAATATTAAGAAATTTATCCATGCAAGACATAAAGTTCAGAGAAGTTATATATAATTGAAAAAAGATATAAAGACATACTCATAATTCTCACGTGCGTGCATCTTCGTTATTAGTATTACCACCTATAATAATTGAGATTATTTTACAATAATCCAACAGGAGACTGAAAGAACTTGTTGTCCTCAATTTTTATTCTAAACTGGATCCTGGAGAGCACGAGGAATATAGCATGAAATCTAACCATAAGGAAAGTGGTACAAACTCTTCTGCACGAATCTTGACGTATAATTACACATCTAGAACTATGATACACACATCATCAACTTCAAAAGAAATGTTAGGTGACGAACTACACAGAATCACAATTTCCCAAGGCAGACTTGTTATTATATTCTATTTAAACATCAACACATTGTTAAATTATAACAGAAAAATCGATCATTGTTTTCCTCAGTACCGTATCCATGACAATCCAACAATTAAGCAATCAAGATTCAAAGCAGAAAATTAGCCATCAAGCAATCATCAACAAAATTACACAAGGAGGGAAAGGCCAACGATTATTTTCCGCCCTCAGTATATCCAAATATACAACTAACTCTAGACTTATAATGCACAAAAAAATTATAGTATCTACCTCACCAACGAAATTTAAGATTAATTTGTGATAGCAAATGATGTAACAGAAAATGTTAAGAGAAGCACCCAATGATGTCCAGTGGTTAAAAAATTGTTTCTTCCTAGTAGTGTTGATTGTTAACATTAGATTCTGAACAATGCATGTGCTTAATGATTTTTATGCAGAATTTCAGATGAAGTTTGCACAAATTAGAGCCGCAAACGTCTAAAGTATAGTTGTGACCAACTTGTGATATCAGTCCCCCCCCCCCAGAAGGAAGTAAGAAAACACAAGCATAATATCAACTGGAAAAAGCGCATAAAGTCGTTTGTAAAAGCCTATAAGATCTGGCTTAAGTGCATTTCCGAATTGGACAATCCTGAAAGAACTCTCTTTTCCACGTTCACAGCTGTTATTTTCCATCAAATATATAACCTTCATACAGGAAATTCTCTCAAGGAATCAGCTTTATCTGGAAATAATAGCAAAAATAGCCTATGAACAAACATATTATAAATGCAGTCTTGTACTTGTTCCTTTGGTCATATAAAGTTAATAAGGCATTGCTTAAATTATGAAGCAAAACCTGACAGAAACAAAAGCATAAGCATCGCATCGGTTATTTATGAATTATCTATATACTAGATAGCCTCAAAAGTCGAAGTAGTTAGATTAAACAACTATTAAACTAGATTTCCAAGGAAGATGAGATTAGTACACCCAACACGTGCAGCCACACTACTTGGAGCAGTAGCCAGTGTACTTCACTCTGTCACATATGATTATATAATTCGCACCAAAGGATTAGTTCCTATCCAGAATCTTGGTATGTTGACAATCGAATATCAAAGATGGGGCTTCTGGCCTCATCAATTCAATGTATTTAAAATAAAAACAGTTGAATGCTAACTGTTTATCTACTGGCCAAAAAAAGGAAAGCTAGCAAAGTGTTTTTAAAATAGAAGTGAACAACTGATCTTCACGTCAATGGCTTTATTCCAAGGCATTAAAAGGTCAAAAAACTAATCTCAACCCCCACTCATGCACTTTATAAATCCATGACGGTACGTCTAGAAGGCACAAGTATAATATACAGGAATGATAAAAAATTCATAAGTAAATATATGAAAATCATTGACCTCGTTTGGCATGGATCGAATAGAAATTTAAAATGATTTTATAATTGTAAAATGCCTTATATACACTGGGGTACTAAAAAAAATTATTAATTAATGATAATATATTTATAACGGCTACATATGTGCGCGTGTGTGTGTTGATTTTTGTAGGATGGAATGAGATGGGGCTTGAATGGGAGCCAATGTTTACTCCTTATTACACAAGATCTGCTGGCTCCTAGCTGTACTAAGGCCGTGTTTGGATCAATTTTAGGAATTTCAAAAGCTTATTTGGAGAACCAGCATTAGCCAAAAGCTGTTTGCTAAACCTTTTTTTTTTGTCAAAATATATTAAAACATAAATCTTATTACCCTAATTAATTTTTTAGCGAACAAAATTTTGGAAAAATTGATAAATTCAGTTTTTGATAAATTAAAAATAAAAAACACTAACAACACAGGAATGCATTGCCAATATTTTTTCTCCTAATAATTAAAACAGGAGCACCTTCCTAGTGTTCTCACAAATGAAACGCGCTTTTCCTGAAGCGCATGAAGAGGATGTTTAGTTGGGTTTATATTTATATATAAACCCGATTTATGTAAATTGAGATAAAATTTCTCCATATATTTACCTCGTAGACCGTAAAAGCTACCTCATATACCGTAAATCATGATTGAAAAACACGATTGGAAGTTATAACTGCTATTCCAAACATCCTTGAAGTCAGTCTCATCAGTCCTCTAAAACAAAACCCCTCACGAAAATACAGGCCAAGACATACTTCTAATATAATGAGTAATTCAGATTTAATTAGTCAAAGGATGTTGAAAACATAAAAAAATAAATAAAAATTGATGAGGGCCTAGTTTCATGCGATGGCTGCTAATTATAGGGCATCATTCACTATCTGTGGTAACCATAGAGCACCAAAAGAAGAATCACTGAAGGTGCGACTTATCCTATTGAAAATGACACAAAGTGGTTGTTTGGGATAGCGGTTGGAAGTTTTATAAGTGCTTTTCAATCGTGATTCACGGAATACGAAGTAAGTTATGTGGTGAGGGTTATCTCGATTTATGTGTCCAAGCCCATAAGTGCTTTTCAATCGTGATAATAAGTGATCACAAACAAGCTAAAAGATTGTGAGGAAAAAATATACTACCCACAGGTTCTCCTCATTACACATTGGATTAGTGCTTCTTTTTTGGTTTCTGCCATTCTGATTTATTTATAGTCTATATAAATCATACATAACGCATGCAAGTATATCATATGTATGTATGTATATATTCCCTCCCGTCCTTAAATGGTCTAAATATAACAACAATACAACAATAAAGCTTTTATCCCATTAGGTGGGGTCGACTACATGGATCGCACGGCGCCATTGTGCTATGTCAAAAACCATAGATTTTAATATATTATTAATTAGAAGGTCTCTGTCTATGACCTCATTGAGCGTCCGTTTCGGCCTTCCTCGACCTCATCTAATAGGATGGAGTCCTATTAGAGTGTTAAAATTTTTTGAGAAAGATTAAAAAAATTATTTAATCATAATATAATATCATTATATTATTATATTAGTATAATAATCTATAAGTCATGTAAATTAGTTTAAAAATAATAAATATAAATATTTTAAAATAATTTTTTTAATTTCATTAAAAAAAATCAACTGAGTTTACTAAAGATGGAAGTAGTATTAGATTTCTAAGCTGATGATGAAGACTACTCCTCACTCAGCAAAGTACAGACTCCAGTGTCCTCAAGATAGTGCAGAAAGACCAATAAACATGCGAACTTTAATTTCGCACTATTTTATTATTTCATGAACGCATTCTGCATAACTTTATGAATGCTTCTGAACGGAGAACTCTGAAATCTAAACCTAAACTCACAAGTTCTAAGCTAGCTATCATCTCGATTTCAGAAATCAGATAAAAACAAAAGGAGTTTTCCAGGGACATCGGATTTAAATCAAAAGCATCAAACACGAATCGGCAAGCAAGAGGAGATTATGGAGCAGAAAGAAAAACCAGAATTGTAGTTTCCTGAAGGGCCGTTGCAGAGGGAGTTAAGCTGCATTTCCATGTCGTTAAGAAACGCCGTTGCTTCGTCAAAAGGCTTGGAAAGATCCGACTTGTACTTGACCAATGAATCGCAATACGCTTCCTTCAGATTAACCAAAACAAAATTACAGTATACATTAATACGTTCGAAGAAAAGACGAGTGAAAGAAAAAGAAATGAAAGGACACCTAGGGTTTGAAACCGTAGATTTTCCCATAAACAAACCATGAATTCATCGAGCTCGGGATCGGCTCCCAGGTAAGTAGATCTCTGACATAGATCGCCATTCTCTCGTCCGATTTCCTCAAACAATTTTGCTATCTCCGGTGGTGCTCCCACCTGAAATCCAGAGAGCAAACGTAGAACGAAAAATTCATGAAATGGGCCTGAAATCAAACAAAAAACCATAAATATGCAAAAAGACCTTGTCCTTACAGCTCTATCAATCCAAATAAACAACGCGATGCAGCTGAAATTACGCGCCGCGTCATACAACAGAAACAAACTACGAATATGAATTTTCAGATTGCACGAAGAGAATACCGGCAGGCGGGAAAATTAGACAGGAAATTTTGAAAATGAAAAGTTAAGGAGTTTCAAGTTCAACCTACAACAAAATAAAACTAAGCTGAAAACCGCAACAAAAGGAAGAGAAGCAAGTAAGCAACTGATTCAGGAAATAACGCTTCTGCTTTACAAAATGTGCTTTAGTTACAATGACAAGCGAGAAAACAACAGGATTCACGTGACATTCTTCTCTTTGCTTTTCAAGCCAGAAACTAATATCACAACGATTTCTCAACTTCAACAGATTTCGCGTTTTCAAGGGAAACAGGCGAGGTTTGAAGAGAGAGAAAATTGGTTGAAAAAAGTTGTTCTTATTCACGTGACTTGTACCTTCTGGCAATCGATATAGGCATCCAGAAGTTTAGGATACAAAGGATGGCAAAGGATCTTGGCGCGGAGTTTTTTAGAATCCTCCTCGTCGTCCTCCTCCAATCCGGCTTCCACTCTCGGAAACTGATCCGCTGTCAATGACGACGGAGCATCTGGCGCCGATGAAGAAGAACTGGACCGGGTTAATTGCTCCGGTCCAATTGATGATGTCCAGCTCATCAGAGGAACCACGTGGTGAGACGACTGTAACGTGAATTCCTCCTGCTGGAAACCAGTTGGGTGCAATGATGGAGCCATTGGTAACTGCTCATCAGAGTAACCGGCGGTGAAGTGGAAATCAAACGGATTCTCCATTTCTATGTCTGAGACAAGAAATTCGAGTTCATGTGGAAAATTGTGCGATAAGCCAAAGAGCAAAGCGGCGGAAAGAGAAGACAGGAATGCTTTTCCTCACAAAAGACGACTCCTCTAAGTGCAGTGCAAATCATTCAACAGGATAACAACAAAAACTTGTGAATGTGTTAAGATTTGGTCCTTACTATCTCATTCCAATTATCTTTTACAAAATTTAATAAAATTATAAGTCGTAATATAATTTTGGAGTGAGGAAGGAAGCTAAATAAATTAAATTATATATCAATTTATAAGTTAAACAAAATAATTTGATTAAAAAAGATAAATATAAATATTTAAAAATAATTTAATTAACTTTCTTAATATTTTCAAAAATCAATTCTATCTTTAGGATATCAGAGGAAGTACCAAAACATTATTAAATTTTTTATTATTAACTAAATTTTTTAATATTCAAAAAATAATTACTAATTAAACTCTTATAAAAAATCTAAGAATAGTAATTTATTTCTTTAATATTATCTTATTGGGATTTGAACATTGTCAAATCTAATTGAGAGTCATTCTCCCAAGGTGTTTCCCACAACTCAGTGGGTGTTTGAAATAGTAATTGAAACATTTAAAAGTACTTTTTAATTGTAATTTACGATATACGAGATAAATATGTTAGAAGGGTTTTGTATCGACTTATGTGAAAAACATTTATTTTTTAAGCAACAGCTATACGAAACATGTCTTTAATTTTCATATATTGTGATTAAGCCACTAAAATCCCTCCTATTAGGATCTAGTTAGTATAATAATTATCCATGATTCCCCATGTCACAGGATAATTGTTTAGACTAAGCTAACTTTCATGTTTTTAGTTTTAATTATTTGTGTGCTTAATTGATAAAACAATTGCCCATACTAAATTAATAAACACACAAGGTATGCTTTTTGTGCTCAACACCTATTATAGTCATCGAATTTATTCTCTCTTTTTATATGTTTTGCTCGTATTGGTATTGTGATCTATTTTGTTATGTATAAAAATTTATGTAAGTTTGAATTCCGCTGTCGACGTAAAGATTTTGACTGTGAACAATCTGTAAATATCTTTTCAACTATTATTTTAAACTTAGAGAAATGTCATAAACTTAGTAAGCTCCTAAGACCAACTCCTATAAACTTTTTGTCATCAAAATTTTTAAAACAACTCATTAGTATTGAGATATGCAGTTATGTTTAGACTCAAAATACATTTACACAAATCCTTGCAGCTGGTTTAATAACATAAGATCTTCACACAGTGGAATTTGAACCACTATTATATTCATCATATCATATCATTTAAGCATAAACCAGATTCTTATCAGCTGTACGTCCACCTTCATCAGATAATATTGCAATTTATTTTAAATTCCATGTAAACGAAGAGATCATACTATACCCAATGGTTCTGTTTTGGGCCTTATGCTTGTATGCACATATGCATCAAATCATGGAAAAATTATAAAACCGTTCCTAAATTATAAATATTATGATTCACTCTAATTAAATTTTACATTATAGACGAGTTCACATTCTAATTTAAATTTATTGTATTAGACATAGATTTCTTATGTTTGTGTATTGATATACACAGTGCCATTTCTCACATTTATTATTGCTAAACTAGTTTCAATTGCCCTTTAATTATGTCGTAAATTCTATAAAATGTGTTATTATAACAAAGGTTGCAACTCAGGTCATGTTCAAGGTAAGCATTAAATCACAATCTATAATTTCACATTAACATATATGTCATGATCAGACAAAAAAATAATAAATTTACTTCTTCACTTGTCCTCTTATTTTGGAAAAAAAATTATTTTAAAATTAGTTAGTGTAAACCTGTTGTGTTATTCATTATACATAGATGTTGATGGATACATCATAAAGATATATACAACAATACAAGTCATATTTACTAATAGAGGGACAGGTCTCCTAATCCATTTTTTTGGGGCGCATGAAGGCCTTTCAACCCAATTAATTAACATGATCTCTTAATATTTTAAAGAATACGATTTTTTTCCTATTTATTTTTTCTGAATTACTAGTGTTAACTGCTAAATAATGATCTATGAAGTATCATGGGCCACAAAAAAAAAAAAACAAAGAAAAGAAAAAAGTAGCCGAAGCGTATCATTTCGATATGCTTTATTTCGTACAAAGTTGTTCATGGAGATAAAGGGCAATTGCCGTTGTGACCTGAATAACTTTCAACAAATTAAGTATTTTCAAACAAAAATTAAAACTTAAAAAAAAATAAAGCTGGGTTTTGAATTCAGATATTAAAATGTCAAGTAATGTTATAGTAAGAACTTGTTTGATACTCTGTTAGAAGAGTTCTCAAAGAAAGTGGTTGGACATAAAAATGGATGTAAAAATAAAAGTAAAATGGCCTAATGGATTTTTAAAAGATGTTTAATATATGTACATATAACTTTTATGTAATATATATATATATATATATATATATATATATATATTAAGAAGAGCCCAAAAAAATTTTAAATTAAAAAACATGTTTTTCCTCTTCCATGGTACTAAAAGTAAAATGATATGATAGACTTCTCCTAATTAGATTTAATTTGCTATAAATATAACAATCGGAAATCAAAACCCTTTATGAAACAAGAACCCTTGCCAACACTAACTTGAGTGGATAATTTGTTTTTAGTTTTAGTAATACGAGATTAATATAAGCGTTAAATATGTTTTTAAGCATCAAAAGGGTTAATACATAAAACCATATAGCAATACCTAGAATCATTTTCCCAACAAATTATTTATAAAAAGAAATCCCAATGATCAATCTTCTGGTGGGTCTTTTTGTAGGGGAAAAAATTGAGTGAGGCAAAAGAGAAGTAAAATGAGAGCATTATAAATGGGTTAATGCATGTTAAAAATTTAATAATGATGCACTTTAGTCCTGATACGTGATCTGAGGAAGTCAATAAATATTTTATGAGGACGCATAATACTTGCATTACAAGAGACTTTTTTGACAGATTGGAAAATATAAATGTGACAGACACTTACGATGTTGGAGAAAAAGCAAGAGATTAAATAAATAATACTGCCGAATCATGGTTCAGATATGTGGTTAAAACATAAACAAGTCACTTTCAACAAATAAAACAGATTCTCCACGAGTTCATGTCTCTAGAGATCATGTGTGGATTCTCTCACACCCACAAAAGGTGCCCCATTCCACGATGAATAATGATATCGTGCTTTCTTTACTTTCTCTTTTCCTCCTACTCGTGGTTCAGTACTCGGGTTCAGATCGAGTTTAATTTGCATGACTCAAATGAGATACTCTAGGTGCTAAATAGTTGATTTTTTTAAAAAATTTATAAAAATTAATTAAATCATTTTAAAATATTTATATTTTTTTTTTCTAAATTATTTTGTTTAACTTATAAACTGATATATAACTTAAGGATATATAATATATGATATAATTACATAATTTATTTAGATTTTTTAATCTCTGTAAAAAAATCAACTCTAATTTATATTTAAGACAGGAATGAGTATATATTTAAATCTAACAATTTTTCCCCAAAGAGGCTTCATCTTTAATTTTAATTTCAAATGAATGTCAAATCTGAGTTCTTTTTAATGGAATATCTATTTGTCAACAAATATTCAGTAAAACAGTCACTGATTTCTCAAAGCAGCAGTCGTTTCTGAACTGCCTGAAATGAACATCACGGTGGAGGCCTTCTTTTTGAGTTCATATTTTTTTTAAAAAAAAAAAAATTAGCATACTATATAGGAGAGCTTTTTAAACCTATAAATCATGCTTTACCTACAATATCTGATGATATGGGACTCGCAACAATCCATCGCTTTCAGAACCAAGTGGCTCGACGCCATGATACTCCATTTTGCCTATTGTCAGGTCAAAATCCCCAGTAGCCCTTTTGTAAATATCAACCCTTCATTAGAAGTTCTATTGTTATATACGCAAGTCTAACTGGATAGCCTAGTCCCAAAAATCACCAGCTAGCTTTTAACTTATAAGCTACTTTAATTTCTTTAGTTTTTAATATAAGATTAAATTAATCTTTTTTTAAAGATTAAAGAAGTTAAATAAATTACTTTAAAGTATTTATATTTATTATTTTCTCTAAATTAATTTCTCTGACTTATATATAAATATATAATTTAATGATATAACACACACACACACACACACACACACACACACATATATATATATATATATAGTTAAATAATTTATTTTAATTTCTTTAGTCTCTTAAAAAAAATAAAATGAATCTTATCTTAAAGGCATGAGAGGAGTACATTTCACTTGTGGGCTATGAAAATCATAAATTACAACATAAGTGAAAATGAAAATTTTATTTAGTAGCAAAAATTAAAACATCAAGAAATTGTTAGTTAAGGTGATCCCAAAGCTGCACATAATGAAAGCATCGAAAAGAAACATATGATTAAGACACTAGAGCTAGGGTAGAAACCTTTTTGGGACTGAAAGGTCTGTAAGCAATATGTAAGAAACTTAATAATAGGAAATTAAAAATAGACAGGATGAAAATAGCATTTCTAAAAATACAAAAATAATTTATACCGTTAGCAATTGTTTATTATAAATAGGTCTCGGTTCCATGTATTACACAAACATTAATAAAATAAAGGGTTAGCTATTGTTTATTATAAATAGGTCTCTGTTACATGTATTACACAACCATTAATAAAATAAACGGTGAATGTGTAAATTTAGTAACTAATTATTTTTTATAGATATTCATCACAATTAATTATTTTTTGGTGTAAATATAGACATAAATAATTTATATAGAAGCAGATGTAGCAACGCCGTTAAAGAAACTTAACTTTTGTTACTTTTTGCACTGTGGGTCTCAACAATCTTCTCACTCTCTATTATTTTACTATATTGTTAAAAGAGTTAATATGCAGATTTAATTATGAACTATTTTCTTATGGGCACCCAACATAATCATTTTTCATAAAAGTATTCTCAACACAAATATGAGGATTTACATAAGAGTATTTATATTAATGCCGTTACTTTATTTTTTTTATCAGAGCATTTGCAAGTCAAATAAAAGGGATTTAAAATAATACAGTGAGTTTTAAAAAAATTTATTGCACCCCATTAGGTCAAAATAAAATTAAGTTTTGTTAGTGGAAAGATAAATATGGTAATTTACAAGATAAATATGTGAATGATCAAAATTTTTTAACTCTATGGATTCATTTAAATCCCTTTATGTGTCTTATAAATCTCTTTTCCTCTTGTGAATGCCCATATTTATCTTGTAAATGTTCTTATAAAAAAAAATAAAGTAAGAGCATTAATATAAATGTTTTTATATAAATGTTCATATTTATCTTATAAATATTCTTATGAAAATTAATTGTGTAGGATGCCCATAAAAAAATAGTTCATTGCTAAATTTGCATTTTAACCATTTTAAAAATATATTAAAATAATAGAGAGTGAGAAATTTGATGGGACCCACAAAGCAAAATGTAACGGAAGGTAACTTGAGTTAACTGTGTTGTTATATTTGTTCTTGAATAAATTGGATATGTCTACTTTTGTACTAAAAAATATTTAGTTGTATTGGGTGCCCATAGGAAAACAATTGATTGCTAAATTTACACCTTAATCATAAAATAAACTTGTCACTTTCTTAAATATTGTTTGATAGTACATGTTTGGATTAACTTTTAAAACATAGCATTTTACGATTTTAAAAAATATATATAAAAAAAATTATCTTAACTTATAAAAAAAAGACTTCTAAAATCAAAAGTTTTATGGTTTGGTTTGAATTCAATATTTTCCCTTGACCTTGTCCTTGTCCTTCTCTCGTAAATTTATAAATGAGCTCTCCAATTTTAATTATCTAAAAAAAATTCCTGCTGACTTTCGATTCAAAGTCTTTTCTTTCCTGAATCCCCTGCATGAACCAGAATAATCTGTCAATTTGCAGTTAGCTTGATTTGTGTGCTGGACCACATATATAATCGGGAAGATAATATATACAAGTAATAAAAATTAAATTTCAATTAATGCTAATAGGTCTTAAGAGATGTTGTTAAATTTAACTGGTAATAATTGTTGGCCAAAAAAAAATTAACTAGTAATAAAGCATAACTTGTAAATATGAAATTTTGATCTGTAACTATTAATTCCTTTGGTGTGTATTAGGATTTATCTTTCTTATTTAAAGCCAATGAGTAATTTTTCATCCATAATTTCACATTTTTTGAGAAAAAAAAAACAAGATCTCATCTCACCTATGCTTTTTTTTTTTTTGGGCTGACATCTCATAGTGAAAGACTCACAGCCATTGTGCAACTTGGGTCTTGCAGATAAAGCCAGACCCAAAGGAAGATTGAAAGTTCAAACTTCAAACATTATGACAAAAAAAAAAAAAAGTTCCAACATAGTTAAGTTTACCCTCAAATGTCAAATCATTTCTCTTATTGTACCACAAAAAATCATTTCTCTTATTTTTTTCCTCATAATCTTATAATAAAAAAAATTGATGGTTTACTTTCAACATTTTATAAAATTATTATTATGATATTATAAATTTATAAATTAATTTTTAAATTTTTATATACTATAATTGTCAACAGTAAAAATCAAATGTCTTCCAACTAACGTCAAAGTAATATTTTCTCAAAAAAAAAAAAAAGTGTTTGTTTGCGGAAAATATAATATACGTGAATTTTGAAAAAATAAAATTTTATTCAACCCTTGGGAGAAAATAAAATTAAATCTTGTGGGTGAAAAGATAATGATATCTTTTTTTAAGAAGAGTATTTATAAGATAAATAAGGGTATTTATAAGATCAATAAAAATATTTACAAGACAAATAAATACATTTATAAGATAAATAAAAGAATTCAAAAAAATATAGGGAATTAAAAATATTTTAGTCATTTATAAGACAAATATGAACATTTATAAGAGAAATAAAGATATTTAGAAGACAAATAAAATGATTTAAAAAAATTTACAAGACAAATAAAGTAAGGATATCATTATCTTTTCACCTTCAAAACCTAATTTTATTTTGATTCAAGAGGTGCAGTGAAGTTTTAGAAAATTTTGGTGGTTGACTAAAATTATATTACATCTTTAAGGACTAACTGAAATTTTTCCTTTTGAAAATGATGATAGTAGTACTTTTTTTAGGGAAAAAGATATAACAAAATTTTGAAATTGTAAAATTCTAAATCAAGTTTGTGACTAAGAGTTGATAAGGGAATGATGAAACTTGATAAGCAATCTACAACTCTTTTTTTGAGAAATACCTTATTTAAAATTTTACAATTTCAAAGTTTTTTCTGTCTTTTTCTCCTTTTTTATTTTTTAAAAATAGGAAAAGTTATATTTAGGTTTCGTTCAAAAAAATAAAATAAAATAATCCTTTAAAATCTTAAAATTTCATTTAAGTCATGTTAGATTTTTTTGCAATAAATTCCAATTTCACGGGCTGGCATCCACTAATAAATCAATGGAAGCTTACATCGACAAGTCTATAAACATTTACACCAATAAATCTATAAACCTCCATTAACAAATCCATAAATATTTGATAATTAAAATTTATTACAGAAAAATCCTATAAAATTTTCATATAATTTTAAGATTTTTAAAAAAATATTTTATCATATTTTTTCTCGTCCGCACTTAAATACAATTTTCCCTTAAAGAATGAGAAGGTAAACTTCAAATCCGCGCAAGGTTAGACTTCAATCAAATCAAAGACGATAGTGAAGAACGCAATGTCGGGAAGAGATCACCGATAGATATAATCACTGCGGATATACAGAAGCAGAAGTAAAACCTCTCAAATTTAACTCAGGTCAGCGTCGACCGAATCACCGAACGCTTACTTTCCTTCTATTTTCGGGCTTGTCTGCTGATTGCCTAATTCCGATTACTATCCACTGATTTGACTTTGTTGTTTGTTCTTTTGTTCTTAAATTTCTCTGCTCCTTAATTGCCTGCAAGCAACAGCGTCTCACAACACCTGTTCCCTGTTTTGGCTTTGTTCTCTCTCGCCTTCTCTTTTGTTCTGACATGTTTACGTGCTATCGTGCCATCAAGAAGATCGGTTCAAGGAGCTTCTAACACTTGTCGCCTTCTTTCGGTGTGTTCATCCTCTCGCATTATACCCTTGTAGTGCCATTATAAAAACACAGGGATGGGATCGATTTTCAGCTCGCAGAAGAGCAAGGAAGAACGGGAAATGGCGTTGAATAAGGCTAAGGAGACGGCATCCTCTGCTCCCGTCGTTGTCTTCAGGTACTATATCCCTTCGTTGTAATTGTTCAGCCGCAGTTTAGTATTTACTTTGTTTGGGAAATCTCTGCTTTTTGATTGCCTGACTTGGTTCACTGGGGCGAGAAATTGGGGTCTGATAATTGACGAATGTGACTTGTCATTTTTCGATGATTATCTGTGTAACCCTTATGGTAAAGGGTTCAAATGGAACAGTGGTAAAGATTTTATTTTCGTACCAGTTAATTCTACGTAAAACTTACGGTCAGCAGCTAGAAGATGATACCTTGTCTAGAAGGGAAATTCTGTTGTCAGGGCTGAATGTTTATTAGGAATATTATGTGTGAGCTTTTTCCTTCTTTTCTTTACAGCTCACGGCCTTGTAGAAGTTATGAGTGAGGTTGTATAGTGTGGGCCCTGGACTGTGGGGATTTGGAGGGGATTATAGATAATTCGATTATAATCAAATGGGTTATGCTTCTTGTTATTCTTAACAGCCACTAGAAATGATCAGTTTGTAGTATTTGGTAAACTTGATGTTACTTGTTGAAGTGGGAAGCAAGATGTGGACATTGAAAGAATGGGTAACTCTACCTCCAATTTGAGTTTTTGACTGGTTCATTTCTTCGAAGTTCAAATACACTTTCGTGTTCTGGCCAGGTTTTTTATTTGTTGTCTACTGAGGATTAATGTCATAGGTGCTAATGCTTTGTAGCCTTTTAGGAAACTGATATGATCTCCTCTGAATGATTGTGCATGCATGCGCCTTTTTATCTCAATGATTTCGTTTTAAAAACATTTCTTTTAACTTAATTTCACTTGTGCGCGCCTGTTGAATAGTGTTGATTCAAATATAGCTGCTATATTTAGTTTATTTTTAGCGAAGCATTCATTGCTTTTCATTTTGCTCTCTTACTCTCCCCTCCTCCAATCAGTGCATGTTCTTATTCTGTTTCATTGAATCGATTTCTGCTTGTCATCTCCATCACTTAATCTGAAAATTGAAAATTTACTGGCAGCAAGACGTACTGTGGTTACTGCAAGAGGGTCAAAGATCTCTTAAATCAGCTAAGTGCAGCGTATAAGGTCATTGAATTAGATGAGGAAAGTAAGTTTCTCTGAATTCTCTTGATATTGTTATTTTCAAAACTTGTCTTGAGAGCCCCCTAGCTTTCTATGTTTGTACAAGTTGATTTGAGGGCTACTTTGTAGCTGTTTTTGGGTCATAAGCCTGGTATTCGCCCCATTTGCCTTTTGAAGTTGCCCCATTAACTAATTCCTAATTATCACAACCATGGTGGATTGGCAGTCCAGTGATTATCTTGAGAGTCAACTTGCTTTCTGCTACCAAGCCTTTTTTAAATGGTTAGGCTTTGACCTTTCACATTCTTCTTCTTCTGAGGTTTTCATTTCAATATTAAAAAAAAGCACTACCTTGGCGGAAGATAATGTTGCTTATATATATATATATATCTGCTTACACTGAAGACCTTGAACCGCTTCATATATGTGAATGATCCTCGTATATTTAGATTGCAGCACATTTACATGCATGAATCAGCTATTACGTTATTCTCAAGATAAACAGTATCTTATTCATCTTTCTACTTACAACCTAGGCTTTGGTTGTGACCCTGTTGGTGGATTGTTGTCTTCTCTTTGGCGGTGTGCCTTTTCTCTAGTATTCAAACAAATAACTTAGATAGCACTTGACTGAGCAACATGCTGCTTGCCTCGACTACTACTAGTATTTTAGTATTTTCAGTTTCCTCTGAAGATTTGCTTTTTAACTATTTGAAGGTGACGGGGGTGATATTCAGGCGGCTCTGGCTGAATGGACCGGACAAAGGACCGTGCCAAATGTGTTTATAGCAGGAAAGCACATTGGTGGTTGTGACTGTAAGGGAACACTAATGCTTCTTTTATATTTGATCCTCTCGGTTTATGAGTGAATTCATACTATATTTGAAGGGAGATTTTTTTTCAAAAAAAAAAAAAAAAGTGTAAGGGGGATATGGGATATAACTATATAAGCCTCTTATATAATGGGACATGAGTCTTGCACACAGCTATAATTCGATGTTTATATTTCGTTTGCTTTCCTTCCATGTTTAACATGGTATCTCGTGAATGTTGCAGCTGTTTTGGCCAAATACCAAGCAGGTCAACTTACTCCTCTTCTCACTGATGCTGGTGCCATCGCCAATAACTCCGCTCAGCTCTAAGAAAAGCAGCCATGCAGAATGCTTGCCTGTATAATATGAATGGGAAATAAATAACTTACGCCGCAACTCTATATTATGTGCAAGTGTTCCTACAGGGACGTGTAATACACACACACATATTAATTAGGTATTGCTATGTACACTTTTTTAGTTGGGGTTCGAACCTTGGTTCACCATATTATGAGAGACCAGCCCTTTCCACTAGACCCAATCCCTGTTGGTCACATTAGTGGGGTTTTGAATCTATAGCCTTATATTTATAAATTCCTTTATCAACTAGGTTAACTTTTGTTGATTTTCTCTCTAAATTTCATTGAAACAGCCTAATATGGATGTTAAAGTAGGACTCTTGAAGCATGCATTTATTAGACTTCCTTAATTTTAACAGGTTCTGAACCACGCATTCTGTTCTATCCTAAGCCAACTTATCTGGTCTTAAACTCACTAACTTATCCGGCCCAGATTGATTTGTAGTTGACTTATCATTTTTTTTTTACTCAATTGAATTTAATGTTATTACCAAACTTATCCTGTGATCATACTTATTTTAAGCTTTAGAAATAACGGGATGTAACATGGTGCACAGCAAATATATGCAGATTGCAAGTAAACACGACCAAGATGTGAACGACTATCAGACCTCCATTTTCAATGATTTAAATCAGAGAATGTTTAAAAGGAACAGACTAAGAAAATCAACAAAAATGCAAGTACAAAACAACCCAATTAAGCCTAAAACTTGAGAACTCTTAACATTATGAAGAGGCAGGGCAGAGACTTAATAATAAACTAGACTCTGATGCCAACTGTAAGATTTGAAGATCATAACATACAAAAACATGCCCAGTATCTAAATAAACATAGAAGATAACTTACCTCCTTCCATTGCTAAATTAGAAACTTCATTGATTTAGCCACGGTCCATGTGCCAAAGTTGATTCGAACTATGTTTCAAAAATGCCCTTAATTGAGGTTTAATTAATATTTTTGTTAATTGAGACATCCTATTAAGGGTAGACAAAAAGAATATGTAATTTTAAAGGACGTTAACTGTTTTTATATAAAAAAGGACATTAACTAACTTGTTTAGTGGTGTGACCGAATTAAAAATGAGATGAAACTAGGGAAAATTAATCTGTAGGTTACTATTGTTTCACTTGCTTTTTCAATTAGGTTCATGTAGTTTTTATTTCTTTTGTTAGGTCTGTATAGTTTTACCCAATTTTAATTAGGTTCATGTAGTCTTTTTTTTTAATAAAGTCCTTACAGTTTTTTACTTTTGTCTAACTTTTAATTCAGTCCATGTAGCTTCATATGACTGATAAAAAAGAAAAAAAATTACAAAGACTTAATTAAAATTAAGTGAAATTATATGGACCTTTAACAAATTAAAGGGACTTGATTAAAAATCAGGTAAAACTATAAGATTTGCAAATTAACTTTCTAGTAAAACTATTTTGATTGTGGTCTGTGGATTACTGGTATTTCTTTTTAAATTTATTATTTCAGGTCAATCAATATTTAGATGATTGTGTACACCAGAAAAAAAATATTTAGATGATTGTGGCTCTAATAATTAATGCATGTTGCATTACTTTTAATGCATGCAAGATTTGACAAGATTCATGGACATCAGAAGCAAATGCATCTAGTTATCAGATGCCTCGTATTAATTGCAGCTGCCATCCCAATTTTGCCTAATACAAAGGGTTCCCCAATTTTGCCTGGTTCCCAATGCTTGCAAACAATAAATACACTTTTGATTCTTTTATGAATTTCTAACCAACTTAATGCAACAATAATAATAATAAAGCTTTTATCCTACAAGATGTAGTGGGTTATATGGATCGTATGACGCCATTGTGCTATATCGAAAATCATATCTTTAGATATATTATTAACTAAAAGATCCCTCTTTATAATTTCATTAAGCGTTCGTTTCAGCATTCTTTGACCTCATTTTATAGGACTTCATATTGCTTGATCAACCCTCCTCATCAGAGCATTCAATGACCTTCATTGAACATATCCAAACCACTTCAAACGACTTTCTACCATTTTCTCTTCAATAGAAGCCACTCCAACTCGTTTGCATAAATAAGTATTACGAATCTTGTCTTTTCTTGTGTGACCATACATCCATCTCAACATTCTTGTCTCGACTACCCTCATTTTATGTTCATGTAGTCCCTTATTGCTAGTCTTATAACAGTGTGATAAAACTTTCCTTTTACCTTATTTGGTACTTTACGATCACAAATAATTCTGCAACTTTTTTCCATCTATATCATTCAGCTTGAATTTTGTGATTAACATCACCATCAATTTCACCATCTTATTGTAAAATTGATCCCAAATATCTAAATTTTGTCATTTGTGGAATGACTTACCCCCAATTTAACTTCCACTTCACTTCTACCTTGTCTCTTATCAAAATTGCAATGAATATATTCAGTTTTAGTCATACTCATATGAAAGCTCTTTAATTCCAGAGTCCGTCTCTATATCTCAAGTTTAGAATTAATTTTCTCCTTGGATTCAGCCAACAAAACTATATCATCTGTAAAAAGTATACATTTAGGGATCTCCTCTTTTATAGGCTTAGTTAGAGCATCTATCTGTTGGGATTCGTACACGCAGCAGAAGAAATTGACCGTTTAAAATTTTCAAATCTCGAACACGGATCTATCAACGGCGTTTAAACCGAGTGGTTAGAGTTGTACCTTTTTCATTTTTATGTCTTGTTCGATCTCTAGGAGCCAACTGCACGAACCAGCTCCCTCTACTGGTATCCACACGAACAGGACCCCAACATCGGCTGCTAGCACCTCTAATGCCTCTCTCTAGGGTTTTTTCTCTTGCGGCTCTCTAATCGCTTCATCTGCCCTATGGTTCTCTAACCCTACGTTTTTATAACTAATGTGGGCCGTATTCAAAATTAATCTTAATTAATTTTGAAATTTGAATTGGATTAAATGAATTTTGATTTAATTAAATATGTCCAACAGATTTAATCTAATCTATTTATTTAATCCGAATAAAGAGCCAACTGATTTAATTTATCTTTATAAATTAAATCTGAGATACGATATCTCTATTAGTTTTAGTTATTTAATTTATCAAATAAATTAAATATAAAACTAATACTACATAATAATATTATTATCTATATATAATAATATTATTATTTTCGAATTTATATTTATATATATATAATCCGTCATTCCTAGATTAAACATTATATTCATTAAATCTTAGATACACTTAGATTCAATGAATCTGTACATTATAGTTCATGTTGGGCTATTCTTATGTGTGACCCTGAAGCCCCACATGAAGTTGGCAGTGGGCCAATAATTGTACTAGCCCACAATTTGCAAGCAGCCTCTAATAAGACATTACGACTACCCAATTCACATGAGGATGGCTAATACGATGCAACCTGTCATATTACAATGTTACGTCCCTTTTGTTACACGATATTTTGGTCAAGGATGAGACATTGATAGTGTCATCCTTCTGTTTCTGACCATTACTTTCTCGATTCCTAAGTAGTTTGATAATACAAATGGAAACTCCTTTCAATCACAATATGGCCATACATTTCTCAGACTCACTTATCGAGAGGCCCTATAATGTCTCTCTATTAATGTGAGGGACAAATTCCATCTTGACCATTCACATTCCTCTACATGAAAAATTCCATACTCACTCATCGAGGGGCCCAGTAACATCTCTCTACTAATGTGAGGGACAAATTCCATCTTGACCATTCACATTCCTTTACATGAAAACCCCTAAGCCCGATTGTAGTCTTTATCATCGCTTGGTCAAAGGTGATTTTGACTAGGTCAAAACTTAGCAACTCTCATGTACGAATTCATGATGATCTCATGTCAGAGGGTATTGCGACGCGATTATATATGAGATAAGCTTATGACTTAATCCATGCAGCTTTCTCATAATGGGTCGATCCAACATCTTGTACTCCTATAACTGCCTAAGACTTTGATTCGTATCTCCATACCTTATCAAAGTCATACTGGTCTTATTTCATCTTTGCTCCTGCATAGATAACCGATCAGGGACATTTAGGACAATCTTTATGATACATCAAATGATACAGTTATCATAATAAACATGTAAATGATATGATAACAAAATTTGAGAAATTCTTTAAATAACAATAATGTTTAAAGTACAATGATTGGCCTGTAGGGCACAATTTCCAACACTACCATTAGGTTAAACAAATAAGGGTTTAAAGTTGATCCCTGATGTAGGTCACTCCTTATAGAAAAGTCCTTTACAACACATCCAGGTGTTCTAACATTAGTTATAACCCTCTTATACATGTCTTGAATGACGTTGATATATGCAACTCACCCCCCTTTTTTAAAGCTTTCTAAAGTACATCTCTTGGCACATAGTCATATACTTTTTTCAAATCAATGAAAATTATATATAAATCCCTTCCTTTACTCTAATACTTTTTCATTAGCCCCTTTAATAAATAAATTGCTTCTATTGTGGATCTTCCTGACATGAATCCAAATTGATTTTCAGCAATATTAGTCTCCAACCTCAACATGTGTTCATGTTGGGATTGATAGGCACACAACGGAATAATAAAAAATTTTAAAATTGTAAAAGTTTACTAATCCCAATTGCGGATCTATCAACGACATTTAAAGCGAGTTAGAAAGATTCGTACCTTGTTCATGTTTGTTTGAATGCCCACAGTCATCAGCACATGGCCAACTCTCAAATCTCCATGCTTGGTTGCTCCTAAAACAAATTCCCCAGCATTAACATGTTGGCTAATTCTTCTTCAGAGAGCATCAAACTGCATGAGTACTAGATTAACCATCCCCAGCATCAACAAGTTGGCATTCATCTTTTGAGTTTTGCCTTTTTCGATCTTGAGGGACCAACTACACAGTCAACTCTCTCTACATGTATCCACACGAACATGACCTAACACCGGCAGCATGCTAACGCCTCCAATGCCCCTCTAGGGTTTTCTTGCTGCTCTCTATTTTTTCATCATCCGTAGAAAACCCTAACTCTTACCTTTTTATAACTAGTCAGGGTCATCTATTTTATGATGGACATTGGATTTTTAAAATTAATCTTAATTAATTTCGAAAATATTTATCATATTAATTAACACTTAATTATTTTGATAAACTAATTAAATAAATTTGGTTTAATTAAATATGTCTAACAATTTTAATTTAACCTATTTATTTAATTAAAATAAAGAGCCAATGAAATTAGATTTAATTTATCTTTATAAATTAAATCTAAGATATTATCATATAATATCTATATATATAAACACAATATAATATTATAATATATAATATAATATTATCATACATAATATATATTATCAAATTATGTGTGTGTGTGTGTACGTATGTATTTCAAAAATACATATATGTATATATAATATTATTAATTTTCCTTTCCAAATATAAATACACACACACACACATATAAATATTTATTAAGTAAATATTCACACAACATGTATATATATGTATATAAAATTGGCCCACCCTATATTATATTCATTGAATCTTAGATGCATCTTAGATTCAATGAATCTGGATATTATAGTTCGTATTTGACTATTCTTGTATGCAACCCTGTAAGCCGATATAAAATTGGCAGTGGACCAATAACTGTACTAGCCCACAAGTCGCAAGTGGCCTCTAGCAAGACATTGCGACTACCCAATTCATATGAGGATCGTTAACACGATGCAACCTGTCATATCACTATGTCATGTCCCTTTTGTCAAACGATATTTCGGTCAAGGATGAGGTATGGAGAATGTCATCCTCCTATTCTTGACTATTACTTTCTCGATCCCTGAGTAGTCTGACAATAGAAATGGAAACTCCTTTCCATCGTAGTATGACCATATATTTTTTAACTCACTCATCGAGGGGCCCAGTAATATCTCTCTACTAATGTGAGGGACAAATTCTATCTTGGCCATTCACATTCCTCTGCATGAAAACTACCAAGCCCGATTGTAACCTTTATCATCACTTGGTCAAAGGTAACTTTTGACTAGGTCAAAGCTTAGCGACTCTCATATAGGAATCCATGATGATCTCAAGTCAAAGAGCATAGTGGCGTGGTTATATATAAGATAAATTTATGACTTGATCCATGCATTTTTCTCATAGCGGGTCGGTCTAACACCTTATACTCCTACAATTGCCTATGACTTTGACTTGTATCTCCATACCTTATCAAAGTCATACTAGTCTTATTTCATCTTTGCTCTCGCATAGATGACCGACCAGGAACATTTAGGATAATCATTATGATTTATCCAAGGATATAGTTATCACAGTGAACATGCGAATAATGTGATAACTAAATAGAGAAATGCATTGAATAACAATGTTCAAAATACAATGATTGGCCTCTAGGGCACAATTTCCAAAAGTTCAATCACCTTTTCCCACAATTTCATTGTATGACTCATAAGTTTAATTCCTATGTAGTTTGCATAGTTCTAAATATCCCTTTTATTCTTATAAATAGGGATCAAAGTACTTTTCCTCCATTCATCTGGCATTTTTCTTGGATCGTAAAATCTCATTAAATAATTTTGTGAGCCACAACACACCCTCTTCACCAAAACATTTCCAAACTTCAATAGGAATACTATCAAATTCAATAGTTTTACCATTTCTCATTTTCTTAAGAGCTTCCTTAACCTCGCCAACTCGAATCCTGTGGTAAAATGACAAATTGAGATCACCTTCTCGGTTTATCAAATCTTCATAGCATAAGGCAACCCTCCTCCTTCATCATTAAACATGTTATAAAAGTAGGCTTCCCATCTATTCTTAATATTTTCATTAGTAACCAAAACTTTACCTTCTTCGTCCTTTATGCACCTCACTTGGTCTAAGTCGCTCGATTTTCTCTCCTTATTCTTTGCGATCTTGTAAACCTTACATTATCTTGCTTTTGTCTCTAACTCCTTATAAAACTCCTCATATGTTTTATTACAAGCTTTATTCACTGCCTTCTTAGTCTCTTTTTTAGCCAAACAATATCTTTCCCAATTGTTAACATCATTACACAAGTGTATGACTTTAAAACAATCTTTCTTATGCTTGACTTTCTCTTAATCAGTTTCATCCCACCACCAAGTATCTTTATCTTACTAACCAAAACCTTTTGATTCTCTCAAAATCACTTTAGCAACCTTATAGACATTTTTAGTCATATTCTCTCACATGATATTAACATTTCTTTGTAACTCCATCTCTTTCAACAAAGTTCTCTTAAGATTCACCCGTACCTCTCCATTTAATTGCCACCACCTAACCAACTCAATAATATTAAAAAAAAGAGGTGATTAAACTATTAATTTTAAGCCTATAAATTGAAAAAAACTATTTGTTTCCTTCCTTTTTTATATGAAAAAATTACTTTAAAACATACTAAAAAAATTAATTGATATCTTTAAAATTGCCTTATTTTTTTTAAAGATATCCTTCATTAAATATTCTATACTCTCCTATGGTTAAGCACAAATTTTTAGGGAGCGTTTGATAAAGCGGTGGAAAGGGGAAAAACCATACTAAATAGGGAAAAGCTACTTTAAGGTTTCACGTGTTTGGATTTGCGATGTGTTAAAAGAGCTTATTGTCCAAAAGCTACACATCACTGTAAAAGCCATCTTGCATCACGGTGGAAAAGAAGAGAAATAATGGGATAAAGAAAAAGAAAAAGAAGAAAAAAAGAGGACATATAAGGTGATGATGGCAATGAGAAATTGTTTTTTTAATTATATTATATTCCTTTCTTTTGCTTATTTTGGAGACTGGAGAGAAATTTTTTTTATATGAACGTGTAATTAAACCCTTTATTTATTATAATACTGACTTTATTTTCTTGAGGTACATTGTATATTAAATAGGACCAATATTTAGTTTGTGAGTAACATGTTTTAAGTGGTTTATAAATAGAATAAAGATTTAATTATCATAATATGATATATATATATATATATATATTATTTAATAAAATTCATTTCTTTTTAATCATTTTTCATTTAAACTTGTTTTTCAAATAATCATTTAAATAAGTTTACTTATGCCATTTTCAGTCATTTTCTATCTCAACTTGTTTTTTAAATAATAATCCAAAAAAGTTTAAGTTTGAAAAAACAATTTTTGCCATTACCAATCCAAACATAAATCACATTTACAATTTGACTTTTATCTTATCTTAATTTTACAAAAGTCAGATTGAAAAATGTCACTTTTATAATCGCTAATCCAAACAGGCCCTTAAAATGTACATGAGCCGAGTTGGATCAGGCTTTTTCCAGACCCGTGCTTAACTCATAGCACACATTATGTAAAACTTGATGTTCACAAGTTTAGCTCCAAAGGGATCTAATGGGGCCTTATACAATTAGACCAACTCTATATTGGTAGTAAGTTTTAGTCCTTTGATGGGCAAAATAATCCAAGCTTTTATTAAAGTATAAGGATTAATGTTTTGGACAGAAAGAAATTTAAGAAATTAAAATCCATAGTTTGAAATTGTATGGGAATAAAACCAAAATGAGAATAAACTATAAGAATCAAATATTATATTAACTCTTGAAAAATGTTATTGGGGGCCAAGAGTACTGATTTTTAAAATTACATACCTAATATTTATCCTTTCTTTGATATATAATACTAAGTTAAAAATAAATTTAAAATGTAAATAAATTACTCATAAGGTTAACCTATTTATTATAGTCTTATAGAGTTATAAATCTTTAATTTAAGACCCCATTTATAATGTAATTTATACATACTTATAAAGGAGAGAGGGTAGGATATATATTCACATGGAACAGATATGCAATTAAACTATGAAAATGTAAGATGCACAGTCATCATGTGGTCCCTCTCTTATTGGTTACAAATGTTAATATACTGAAAGATTTGGATGTCAACATCATTAAAGATGAAAATGACCCCCACGTTATGTGTTCCAATCCACTCTCACCTGAACACATTTGTAAAAATTTAAAAAAAAATTACTATTAGAAATTTAATGGGTGGGAAACAGCCAACAAATTTTTATATGTATTATGTGAATTTTATACCATAAACACGAAGTACTCTAAGTTATTCTCACCGATTGATTTTCTACTTATAGACTTTTTCCCATCTTTCCCTTAAAAAAATCTCGCTAAACATTGTCACAAAAAAAAAAAAAAATTCTCGCTAAACATTTAAAAACAAAAGCCTATAAAACCTCAAGAAACCATATTTTATTGGGAAAATTATATTTAGGTCTTGCATAAAAGAAAATATAACAATATGGTCATTTGAAGTCTTAAAATTATATTTAAGTTCCATGGGATTTTTTACAGGATTTGTGAACTCGGATCAGATTGGCCAGTCTGGCATGGGAACCGTTGAACTGGCGACCAAATCGCGCTAGTTCGGTGACCGGTCCGATTTGGCATTTTTTTTATATTTTTTTAAAAATCAATTTTTTTAATTTTTATTTAGAATTTTATATAAATAAGCGTAAAATATTCAATTTTCACCGGTTTGGCCTTAGTTTAGCTTCGGTTTGACTTTGATCTGACCCATTGACCCTTGACCTAGTACCCCAACCGGTTCAATGACCAGTCCGGGTTTTAGAACCTTGCTTTTTTGCAATAAATTTCAATTCCACTGACAAGTCAATGGGGTCCACTGACTAGTACAATGGCGTCCATTAACAAGTCCGTGAGCTTCCATTGACAAATTCATGGGTATCTGACAATTAAAATTTATCACAAAAAATTCCCACGGATTTAAATACAATTTTGAGATTTCAAATGATTATTTTGTCGTATTTTTTCTTGTTTGGAACTTAAATACGAGTTTCCCTTTTTTACCAGCTTAAGGACAAAAAAGAGAAAATTGCAAACAGTCCCAAGAAACAGAATTAATTACAACTAGATCCCCTTAAAATTATCAAATTACAGTGAAGTTCCAAAAGACTCGGGTGATATAAATTTTAAATGTGAAAATACAATTTTGCCCCATTTTAATCAGCTATATTCTTAAAAACTTGTTATACGCAGTTCAGTGAAAACAGGTCGATTTAAATCCAATCAACAAATACAAGATATTAATGATTACTTCATAATATTTCATGATTTCTTTATTTTACATTTGTTCATATTTGATTGATTAAGCAATTATATTTGAAAATAATTTAATTATTTCTTAAATTTTTTAATTGTCTTTATTTGCTAATTTCCTCAAAACATGATCCATGCTACAGAAATCATGGTCTATTTATTTCATTTTTTTATTTTCAAAACTATGTTATAAAATCAATCAATCATTAATCAACTATCAATCAACTATATCCTTAAAAACTTGTAATAGGGTTACTTAGTGTAATCATCAATCAATAAACTATATTCTTAAAAACCTATAATACTCGGTTTAGTGAAAAATGGGTCGGTTTAGATCCAATCCATATATACATGATATTAATGATTATTTCATAATATTTGCTTATTTTATGTTTATTCATATTTAATTGATTAAGCAGCCATATTTAAAAATGATTTGATTATCTTTTAATTTTTAAATTTCCTTTATTTCCTAATTTCTTAAAACATGATCCATGCTATAGAAATAATGGCATGTTTGTTTCTGTTATCTATTTTTTTTGTTTTTTTGTTTCCAAGACAGTGTCATAAAATCAATAATCAGTCAACTATATCCTTTGAAACTTGTAATACCTATGCTATTTAGTGTAAAACGGGTCAGTCTAAATCTACAAATGAATAAATACACGATATTAATGATTATTTCATAATATTTTATGGTTTTCTTATTTTATGTTTGTTTATATTTAATTGATTAATCAGAGGTTGAATTTGAGTTTAATATAATTTTTTTCTTTTTGAGTTTTTCCTTTACTAGCAAGTTTTAATATTTTGATTTTGATGTGTTATAAGACTGTTAGTTTTTTTCCTTTATATCTAAAAATAATTTCGAACATATTTTTCTACAATAATAGTTAAGTTAATGTCATTTAAATTTTAGTGCCGATGCCACATGTTTATTACTTGTCAATATATTATATATATCTACATATACAATTGTCACAATTAACAACTTGAATGATATCCCCTTGTGCAATGCACGGGGAGATATAGCTTGTTTAAAACAAAAGATAAAATTTAGGGTTTAGTCATTTAAAAAAGTCGAAGTCTTCTCTTTATCCTAATTAACATATTACGCGCACGGAATAGGATCAGATTCTCTTCTAATTCATTTTTTTTCATTTTCAATAAAGGGGGTAAAATTGTGTTTTCACATTTGTAATTAATATCACCCAAATTTTTGGAACTTCAATGCAATTTGGTTATTTTAAGAGATTTGGTTGCAATTAATTCTGTTACTTAAAACCTGCTTGCAATTTTTTTGGTTAAAAAAAAGACCGGCAGTATCCCGTAGACGGGCGAGAGTAGCAATTATAGATGAGCTTATGGCTGTGTTTGGTTTGAGGTTTTTCTAGGTTAAGTGAGGGTAGGGGAGGGTTGAAGATAAAAAATATGTGTTTGGTTGGAAGGAGGTGATGTGAGGGGTGGGAGGATTTTATCATTTAGTGGTCACCTCCCTTCCTTTATGGAACCTCCAGAATTGGGGTTTTTTCTAGGGTGGAGAAAATTTGTGTTCCATTGTGACTAAGTTGCCATGACAATTTTCAAAATTCCAATACTACCCTTGCCACTATAAACCCTTTTTCCCTCTTCCATTCACGATTTCTCTAGTGCCGCATCGTCTCCTTCGTGCCAGCGTCTACTCTAGCCTCTCTTCCAGCCACTGCCTACTCCTGTAGCCATCATTGGTTGCTTATCCAAGCTCACTGCCTATCCATTTCTCCCATAGATCATGTCGTCTTCTTTGTGCATCTGTTCCTCTAGCGTCATCTCCAACTGCTCTTCTAGCTGCCATCGCCACCAGCTCATCAAGCCACCATCAGTTGCTCCTTCAAGCTCACTGCCTCCTTTATTCAAGTAAGCTTACTGCCTTCTTGTTCATCCTCCTTGTTTCATATGACTCTCAAAGGTTCATATTTTCTTCTTTTACCTTGCTTGTACTGAAACTTTCATGGATGCCACAACAAAACTTTGTTTTGATGGTTCATTTTTTTTAGTAGTGATAAATTTTTGCTGAAGTTTTAGAGATTGATTTAGTTTATGAGTATTGATTTAGTTTGTTGAAGCGATTCATTATTATTTTTGAAGTTTTGGAGTTTGATTTAGTTTGTGAGTACTGATTGTCTCCTTTGCTTTTCTCGTTTTCTTATGGGCTCTCCTTTGCTCTGTCATATGTTAGTCATGACAAAAATGAAATAAATAAATAAGTAGATTTGTGGTGCGAACTGTACACTACTTGTATTGGAGTGAGTTATTATATAAACTCGTATCTATCTTTATGCTTCACTGCATAAGGTCATAATACTTTTGTAATCATATTTGGATATTGCCAATAAGACAAGTTTGTATAATATGCCAATATTATCTTTCTAGTTTTTTACTAGTTGTTTTGTTGCTTTTCGAACTTAGATTTTAGTATGCTATTAGTTGGTGTACTGGATTGTTAACACCTAAAAATTGATAGCATTCTAGCACATTTTCTTATCTTTTCACCTATTTTTGTGTATAATTTGTGCATATTCAAAGAGTCAATAGAAGAAAATGTGCATATTAGAAAAATAAGTCAATGTTGAAGATATACTTGTGTAAAGCTTAAAATTTGTGTGTTTTAATTCTAAGAAAAAAAAAGAGAATGCATCCTCTCTTTTGTAGGAGTGTAAAGACACCTTAGGAAGCTTTGAAGGACACTTTGGGAAGTTTTGAAGGACTAAGTGTGTGTTTGGATTAGCTTTTGAGAATAGCTTTTACGACTTACGAAGTAAATTTGTGAGAGGAGTTTTATCTCGATTTGCACAAACCATGGTTTGGAGAATTTCCAAACACACACTAAAGAGCAATGTTTGTAGCAACAAAGATCAAAGAAAGCTTAAGGAGGAAGTGCTGTGTTGTTGGCTTCAGCTAACAACACACGTGATGAAGCAAACGAAGATCATACTTACTGTGTCATGTGCTTCAGCACTTGACCCTTGGCTGAAGCCAACGGAGACCAGAACTTACTGTGGCGTATGCTTCCGCGCACGATAGTGTGCCGAAGCACACGACAAACAGTACAACCTTACGTTTTACTTGCTGAAACGCTGGAGGAAGCTTTTTAAGGAAGGGATAGCCCAAAAATACATTATGCTGGAGATTTGAAGGGTTATTTGGAGCTTGGGTGCTAGGATTTTAAAGTTTTTGAAGAGTTTGGTCCTTAGGTTGAAGATTGGAGGAGAGAAAAAGCCTAAATCCTTGGTTTTTCTCATTCTTCTTCTCTTTCTTTTTTAGATATTGATTATGGCTATGATTATTCCATATATTTGTAGCTATTTTATGATTATGTGTAGCTAAACTCTTCACTCTATGGTTGTTTTGAGCCTTTGTATGGATTAAAACTTGATTATTCCTCTCTTTTGGTTGATAATGGTATATATGTGTTGATTTTACTCTTTTCTTAATGTTTCTAAATGTTTGGCCACCATTTAGATTGAATTGTTCATTTGGATTTGACTTGAGAAAGCTTATCTATATGAAGAACTTGGGTAAAATCATGCTAGACTTGAAATTTAGGTCTTAAATAGAAGATTTGTTAGTAACATAGAGATATAGTTACTAACCTAGCATTGTTAATGAGGTTGTGGCTAAATAAATATTCTCTGTTAGTTGTAGTAAGAGATTGTGCATATTAAGTGAGGATATAAACTTGGTTTTAACTTAAGAAAGCTTAACCAAATGATTTTTGAACCTTGGACTAACACGTATTATCATTGAAGATACTAATGGAGAGGGATTATATCAAATTTTATGAAGTGCAAAGGGGATAAATAACCCTAAGTTTCTTCCATTACTTGAAATCAAAGAATCTATTTTACTTAGTAATTGTTAGCTTTAGAAATAGTTTGTTATTTTTATCAAAAGTCTTTTGCAACTTGCTAAACCTCAAATGATTCCATTCAACCTAATTAAGAACATTATTTCATTAGTTAATTTGCTTTAGTCATAGTCCTCGTGGGAACGATCTTTACTTATCACTTTATTACTTAACGAGATCCGTGCACTTGCGGAGGTGAACAAGGACTTTGTCCCCTTTATTGTTAGTAATATAGAAGCAGTCTCTTTCGATAAAAAAAAATCATCTGCCAATACTTGGTCTCCTCTTCTTTTCTCATTTTCTTATGGGCTCTCTTCTACTCTCTCATTTATTACTCATTAAAAAATATTAGATGTATGATATGTGTGTGTGTGTGTGGTTACAACTTTAATGACTTCCGTCAAGTTCAAAAGAAGAATGTCACTGACAACTGTTTGTTTAGCTATAATGAGGAAGAATCATTGCAACACATTTTCTTTAACTGTTCTTGTTTAAGTCCTTATTCATGAGCTTTGTGGTTTAGGTCTTTTCACATTACAATCATTGTATTGGATTTTCAAGGCTTAAAAGTTGGCATAAAAACATGTTAACTCTTCGAAAGCAAAATCATGTATTTTGTGGAATTATTTGTTTCTTAAATGTGTGACAAGTGGAGGGTTTGTAGTTCTATTTTTAAAGTATTTTTGTCATCCTGTTTATTTATTGGATGGTGATCATTGATTTTGTGATTGATACAAATATGATTCTCTTGATATAATAGGACTATTGATTGATCTGTTTGTTTGAGGTGTTGTTCATAGGCTTAGAATTTTTAATTATAAGCTTTTTGATATGTCTCAAGTGGTCTAGTATTAATTGGATGCATGTTGACTTGGTGTGTTAGATGGAGTCGGCATTTTAAAACAATTTAGTCTTGTATCGTCGATGGCTGGATTTGCGTCAAAAAAGCTATAGCACTATTCACATGTATTTTTGTCTACCTAGTTATTCAGAGGAGCCATAAAAGAAGAACAAGTTATAGCATAAGTTTAGAAAGGGAAAGGGTGCGTGAAGAAATAATGAGTCAAATAAATACTAATGAAAGGAGTCGCAATATTATCTGTATGACTCCTAGAGCTTTCCTAACATTATGTGCTTTGCTAGAAAGAGAGGGGGGATTAAAAGCCAAAAGATAGTCTACTGGGGAAGAACAAATGGCAAAAACTCTTTACATATTATGCTATAGAGCAAAAAAATCATGTGGTAAATTTCTTCTTTCGACGATATGGTGAGACAATTAATCGTCATCTTCATAATATGTTAAGATATGTTATTGAAATAGGAGAAAAGTTTGTTGCACAACCTGATAGTACAACAGTCCCAACTAAAATTCATGCAAATGATAGATTCTACCCCTTTTTTAATGATTGTGTTGGTACCATAGATAGAACACATATACGTGTGAAAGTATCTGCTAAGGATGCTCCTTGATATCGTGGTAGGAAAGACTTCCCCACATAAAATATGTTAGTAGCTTGCTCTTTTAATTTAAAATTCACTTATGTGCTCACTGGATGGGAAGGCACGACATCTGATTTTAGGATTATTAGAAATGCATTGGCACGAGAAGGTAAGCTCAAAACTCCTAAAGGTAAATATTACCTTATGGATGATGGCTTCATGCTTACTAGTGGATTGATTACACCTTATAGAGGAGTCTGTTATCACTTGAACAAATATTTAGAAAGAAATCCCCCTTAAAACTATAAAGAATTGTTCAATTTGAGGCATTCATAGCTATGTAATGCGATTGAAAGAACTTTTGATGTTTTGAAAAAAAGATTTGACATTTTAACCAATTCATCTAAGCCTACATATAGAGTAAAAGCTCAAACATTTATCATTGAAGCATATTGCATTCTTCATAACTACTTGATGAATGTTGACCTTAATGAGGATTTCATAGAAGTAGATTGTGAAATTGCAACTCAATCTGAGTTTGTTGATAATAGTCGTGATAGACATGGTGATAATGAGGAGACTGCCAGGGGACAGCTAATTAGGAAAACTATAGCAACTGAGATGTGATTGATTATCAAAATTGGATAATGAGACGTGGTGGTAATGTGCCCTAATTTGTTTGAAGTTTATGCTATGATGAACTTATTTCAAGTTTAAGTGTTCATGTATTTTAGTATGCCATGGAGTCAAATAAGTTTGAAGTTTGGATCTTCATGTATTGTTCTTTGAAGTTTGGATCTTTACTTTTAATACTTTTGTAATAGTATGCTGCCAAAATCAAACAACCATAAGCAATGTTTGAATTGGACAAGAGCTATGGATGACTACGTTGTTGATGCTTTCATGGAACAATATAAATGTGGCTACAAGCTTAATGGATAATTCACATGCATAACATATGATAACATTATGACAGAGATAAGTACCTTGCTTGGTATTAAAATGGACAAAGACAAAATTAAGAACATGTGGAAAACTTTGGAAAAAAAAATCTTTATGTATTGTTCTTTGAAGTTTGGATCTTTACTTTTAATATTTTTGTAATAGTATGCTGCTAAACTCAAACAACCATAAGTAATGTTTGAATTGGACAAGAGCTATGGATGACTATGTTGTTGATGCTTTCATGAAACAATATAAATGTGGCTACAAGTTTAATGGATAATTCACATGCATAACATATGATAACATTATGACAGAGATGAGTACCTTGCTTGGTATTAAAATGGACAAAGACAAAATTAAGAACATGTGAAAAACTTTGAAAAAAAAATCTCTTAAGTTTATTATATTTTTAAAAATAGATTGAGTGGGTTTGATTGGAACGCAACATCACATGTGTGGGAGGTAGAGGATCAAGTTTGGGACTAACTTATAGAGGTTAGTATTTTCCAAACAAATTTATTTGCATATAATGTACTCATTAATATTGACCATTGTTTAAATTTTTCCTTTTGTAGTTCAAGCCACAAGTTGCAAATTGGCAAAATGTTCCTATCCCAAACTATGACAAGATGATCATTTTATATGATAATGACAGAGCTTCAGGGGAGGGAACCCATACACTTGGTGAGATGCGAAAGAGGCATCACACACTTAGTGAGGCGGACTTAGTTGATACAGCCAATAACACTGATAATGTTGGTTCCCAGCATGATATAAATGTTAACAATTTTGAAGCTCTTGATAATAGCACCACTTAAGAGAACTCATCTGGAGTTGCAAGTGGTTCCTCAAGAAATAAACAAAAAGTTAATTCCAATAAAGAGAAAGATTCTGACTTGGTTGAGCTTAAGGATGTAATATATAAAGTTGCACAGGTCATTAGTGTTGGAAATCAAACAATGATTGTTGGAAACGAAGCATTGAAAGAAGTAAATGAAATAGCTAGAGAAAGAATTCAAATAGCTAGAAAAACATCAAGAAAGCTTCCTTAATTGCCTAGGAAAGAAATATGGAAACTGATTCAAGATTGTGACTTCTCAACAATCAATATTACCAAGATTTATAGAGTTCTTATGGGTGATGGTGACTTACTAAGGGCATTTGTTGAATGTCT
This sequence comes from Albizia julibrissin, assembly GCA_037074505.1. NCBI lineage: Eukaryota > Viridiplantae > Streptophyta > Magnoliopsida > Fabales > Fabaceae > Albizia > Albizia julibrissin. The sequence continues at coordinate 52,428,262 of CM073482.1, forward strand.
CATTCTTGCCCGCAAGGACTTACTTATGGATGTTGTGAAAGACTTGATAATTTAGTTTGCTAACCATTTGTAGATTTTTTATGTTAGCAATATAGTTTGGTAACCTTTTGAAGACTTTTGATGCTACACTATCTTGCTTATTGAGTAATGATTTTTAACAATCACATGTTAACCATATAGATATTTTGAAAGAACTAGCAATATAGGACGTGTGTAGCTTGCTAACCATATGGAAACTTTTGATTTTATGTAATGATGTAAGTTGATGTGCAATATATGTAATTATCTCTTCAATGTACAAGTGTTGCTTTCTATATGTTCCATGGGTACTGAAAAAAAATGTTTTTTTGTCACTTTGTATCTGTCAAAATAAGAGGGAAAGAGATGAAGAGAATGATTAGTGATGGGGTAGGTTTTATAAAAACGAACTGAACTACAAAGCAAATTACTTGGGAAACTTACTCACAGGTCTCGAGGACCTAAAAAAACCACAAAAAAGTCTCAATCCAAATTCCTCTACCAAAAAGGTTCTAGGGACTGAAATGTGATTAATTGGGAATGTGAAATTACTTGATTACCCCCAATGAATAAAAATGGAAAGGAGAGGCAGAGGAGTTGGCTCGCGTTTATTCTGATTCACAAGAAAGGAAAAACTGGAGAAAGCTACGATAGTGTGATCAACTTTGTAGGTCCAACGTGGAAGGCAAGTAAGTGTCGTTTTTAGGCAAGGATGAGAGTTTGTAGCTTTCATCCACTATCTTATAGGCTAAACATTGATTTCATTTTTTTTTTGCTGTGTATGTTTGCTGTTTTCAGATTCAAGGGTTGTTCAAAGGTTAGAGTTTGTGGTCATTAGTGGACTATCTACTCTGTCTTAGGTAAGTAGTTCTAAGATTTTACTAAAGATATCATCTTGACCATTAAAGTTTGGGCTTCATTGTGTTTGGGTAGGGTCAATACATTTCTGCTCTATTTTTTGGCATGGTAATAGAGGGATTTCTCTGCTTTAAGTGGGAATGGATGAATGTTTGTTTGCTTAAAAATGCTGATATAAGATAAAAAAAAAGTGTTGTGAATACGTGCATTTGTAGTTGTTAATATAATTGTTGCAGTTGTTAATACGAAGTGTATGTTTGGGTAGGGTTAGTAAATTTCTGCTCTGTTTTTCAGTATGGTAACAGAGGGATTGCTTTGTTTTAAGTGAGAATGGATAAATGTGATAAATGTTTGTTTACTTAAAAATGATGATATAAGATAAAAAAATGTTGTGAATAAATGCATTTGTAGTTGTTAATATGTTTGCTGCAGTTGTTAATACGAAGTGTATGTTTGGGTAGGGTTAGTAAATTTCTACTCTATTTTTCGGCATGGTAACAAAGGGATTGTTTTGTTTTAAGTGGGAATTGTTGAATGTGATGAACATTTGTTTGCTTACAAAACACTGATATGATACAAAAAAGTGTTGTTAACATGTGTAATTATCATTGTTAATATTACTGTTGTAGTTGTTAATATAAAGTGTATGTTGTAGATTTTCATAAAAGATTGTAAGTACTTTGGGGAAGAATCTATTTTGTTTCTTTCATGTGAGGGAAGTTTTTAAATGGTGGAGAAGATGAAATGTAATATGTTGTTGGTTTGGTAAGAACAAGATGCATAAAGGTGGAAATAGTCACTTACTCATACAACTTAATATTTGGATGTTATACGATATTTGGATATGATATGAAATTCAGTTGTGAAAGTACGCTCATGAAGTTGCCAAAATAGACACAAATAGTTGTTAAAATTTATGATATGCAGTTGTGACAGGTACGATGTGAAATTTCTAAACTCCTTCAGGGAGGAAATCATCTTGTTAAAATAACTCATGCAGTTATGAAAATATGCATTACGACCTGTGAAAACAAGCACAAACTTTTGTCAAAATTGGCGCTTGTGAAATTTCAAAACTCCTCTGGGGACAAAATCGAGTTGTCAAAATAACTCATCCACTTATCAAAGTAAGTATAATCACTTGTAAAAAAAGGAATATGCACTTGTCAAATTTAAAAAGTTGGGACTTGTGAAATTTCTAAAGTCCTCAGGGTATAAAAATATAATTGTCAAAAGGACGAAGATGCAAATTTAGCAATGAATAATTTCATAAGGAGCATCTATAAGATTTATCTATTTTTAGGTGCAAAAATAGCCATAAATTATTTATTTAGGAGTAGATATAATCACGCCGTTAAAAACACTTAACCGCCGTTATTTTTTGCACCGTAGGTTCTACCAGTCTTCTCTCTCTCTATTATTTTAATATTTTTTAATTGAAAAATATCATTTAGACCCCATAGAAACAATTTCATTTCAGATAACCCCCAAAAGATTCTGAAATTTCACTGCACCCCTTAGGTACAGTGAAATTTCAGATCTTTTGGGGTACAGTGACTCAAGGGGTGCAGTGAAATTTCAGAATCTTTTGGGGGTTATCTGAAATGAAATTGTTTCTATGGGGTCTAAATGATATTTTTTCATTTAAAAATATTAAAATAATAGAGAGAGAAGACTGGTGAGACCCACAGTGTAAAAAATAACGGCAGTTAAGTGTTTTTTAAAGGCGTTGCTATATCTGCTCCCAAATAAATAGTTTGTGTCTACTTGTGCACCGCATAAATAGTTTATGGCTAATTTTGCACCCGAAAATAGATAAGTCTTATGGATGCTTCTCGTGAAATTGTTCATTGCTAGATTTGCTCTTTCACCCTTGTCAAAATGACTTATGCATTTGTCAAAATTGCCACAAGAAGTTGTTAAAATTTTGATAAACAATTGTGAAAATTGGGACTTGTAAAATTTCTAAAATCCTCCGGGTATGAAAATGCAATTATCAAAATGACTCATGCACTTGTCAAAATTGCTATAAAAAGTTGTTAAAATTCTGATAAGCAGTTGTAAAAGTTGGGACTTGTGAAATTTCTAAAGTTCTCCGGGTATAAAAATGCAGTTGTCAAAATGACTCATATACTTGTTAAAATTGCCACAAGAAGTTGTTAAAATTCTAATAAGCAGTTGTGAAAATTGTGATTTGTAAAATTCATAAAATTCTCCAAGTATAAAAATGCAGTTGTCAAAATGATTAATGTACTTGTAAAAATAAGTACAAACAGTTGTTAAAATTCTGATAAACAATTGTAAATTACTAAGGACAATATAATCATTTCACATTCTTATTTAATCACATTTCAATCCCTAAGAACTTTTTGGTGGAAGAATTTGATTGAGATGTTTTTGTAGTTTTTTTAAGTCTTTGGGACTTGTCAGTAATTTTCCCCAAGTTACTTCCAGACATGTAGGAGAAAGAGTAACGCAAGTTCTTTTAGATGATTTTTCATAAAGTTTGTTATGTGTTTTACACTTTTGTATTTATTACTTGTAAAGATTGTTGCTCTCTCTTTCCAGAAAGTGTTTTCTGTAGAATCACAAAGTCTTTTTTTTTTTTTTTTTGTACAAGGTCATGTGCGGAATGATGATATTTGTCTTTGTGCAATTATTAGAATGGGTGCCAAGGAAAAGAAACACGTGTTGGTCCTTCTTGACCGTACCCTGTCAATGGATATCGTGAAAATGAAGAATGATCTGGACCATACAACACGATGACAATTAGACGAAATGAGAGTATATAATTGTTAGAATAATAATTTTATAAATAATAATAATTAATAAATATATTATAAAAAATACGTTGTAATTAGCTCCCTCATCTCTCTTTAAACTAAATAATACATCAAGGGTGACGTGGCAAAAATACCTATAATTATTTATAAAAAGAGCATTCATTACCATAAAAAAACTTTTTTATTAAAAAATGTCTATGTACGTTACAAAAGGGTTCAAAAATACTACCACCGTTAAATCCTGTAATGCCGTTAAATATTTTTCATGGGCAATGGAGCAAAAATGCACATGATCATTTGTAAAAGGAGCAACAAGCACCATGAATTTTTTATTTATTTAAAAATACCTATGTACATTATTGTCCATCCGGCTCGGACTATTGATATATCCTAAAATTTCAAATTTATGATTCCATTGATTTATTACTCATTCAAAATTTGTTCTAAACTTATTTTGTTAGTTATCTCAACTTAAAATTGTTAATTGACTAAAATGCCCTTGAGGATCCAGTCTAGGCCCTTTTGTACCCGATCTAACTATAATTTACCAAAAATTATGACTTGGGCTAATTCTACACAATTTCGCGTGTTGAATCTAATTTTAACATCAGATTTATCAAAATCATGCTAAAATTATAAAAGTACCCCTAATAGCCATTATGTGAGGGTTTTAAGGGTAAAATTGTTATTTCATTCCCTAAAACCTTCACACTTCATATTTCACATGTTCCCTACACAATTTTTCATTATAAACTTAATGGAATAATAAAAAACACCAAAATCAAGTCCAATTTTATCCATAGAACCCTAACATAATGGCTACTAGAGGTATTTTTATAATTTGAGCATGATTTTGATAAATCTGATGTTAAAATTGGATTCTACACGCGAAGTTGTATAAGATTAGTCTATGTTACAATTTTTGGTAAGATACAGTTAGACCAAATATAAATGGGCTTAGACCGGGCCCTCAGGGGCATTTTGGTTAATTAGCAATTTTAAGTTGAGATAACTAACAAAATAAGTTTAGAACGAATTTTGAATGAGTAATAAATCAATAGAATCATGAATTTGAAATTTTAGGATATATCACTAGTTTGAGCCGGATGGATAGTAATGTATATAGGTATTTTTAAACAAAAAAAAAATTCATGGTACCTGTTGCTCCTTTTGTAAATAATCATAGACATTTTTGCTACCCATAAAAAATATTTAACGACATTACATGATTTAACGATGGTGGTATTTTTGAATCCTTTTATAATGTACATAGACATTTTTGAACCAAAATTTTTTTTATGATGCTGGATGCTCCTTTTACAAATCATCATTAGATATTTTTACTCCTTAGCCCAAATATCAAACCTCCCTTCTTTTTAAATTAAATAAAATTATAACCTTCTTTAAACAACCATAATTTTAAAGGAGAATTGCTAAAAAATACATTGTAAGCAAATTAATTGTTAATTGTTACCATTGCACACGGTGGGTGATATGTTGCACACAGGCGGATGAAATGTTGCATACGAAGGATGATATTTTGCATATGAGGGATTGTATTTACACTTTCGTAAGAATACTTTTTACACACGTAGAAAATGATTACACATGACCGATACTTTCTTACGCATTAATACCATTTAACAATTAATTTACTTAAAATGTATTTTTCCACCATTTCCTCTAATTTTAATGAATCTCATTAAATGTTATCTCCTTATAAAAACACACCTGTTGCCAGGTTTTATGTTGAGCTAGACCCTCTTTCTGTACCAAACAAAAAGGTGTACTCTGATTTTTTTCTTATTTTGTTGACGGTGAAGCTTCAGAAACCGCCAAATATTCTGGGTTACTGTGTTCAGAGCCCTGCCAATGGCCATGGCTAGGATTTTGACTACATCTTTATCCTCTGCCTCTCCTCCTTCATTCACTCATCGGTATTTCTCTCTGACTCCTAATCGACTACATTGTTCTTTTCCTCATCAAATCCTTCCCCAAAAGCACAAGAACGTGGTGATTGCTTCCCATGTTAGCGTTGCTCAGAGTGCGGGCTCGTCAATTAAGTCGTTTAGCCAGGTTTAGTCTTTGGTTCATTGTTTATTCTTTTGGGTTTTCTTTGTTGTAAAATCTTTCATTCATGGTTTTCCCATCGTCAATTATTTTGCATACCTAAATGGTGCAGTTAATTGAATCGTTGATTGATGGGGAGAGTTTATCGGAAGCCCAAGCTGAAGCTGCTCTTGACTTCTTATTGAACGAAGCGGATGAGGCATTGATAAGCGCTTTTCTTGTGCTTTTGAGAGCCAAAGGAGAGACTTTTGAAGAAGTGAGTTTGCTGATTTTAGTTCTTTCCTTGCTAATGGATTGGTGATAGGACTGGTTTTTCTTGGTAAGAATTATGTTTTTTTAATAATTATTTATTATCTGAATAGATCGTGGGATTAGCAAGAGCGATGATTAAACATGCCCTAAAGGTCGAAGGATTGGTTGATGCGGTTGACATAGTTGGAACTGGAGGCGATGGTGCAAACACCGTAAACATTTCAACTGGGGCTTCAATACTTGCTGCAGCTTGTGGTGCTAAAGTTGCAAAGGTGAAGATGCATTTTCAGTGCATATGCTGGCAGAGAGGCAGAAAATTATAATACAATGGGAGCATTTATTGATATAGCTGAGACATTGTGTGTGTTGAAGTGTAATTTATTATTTCTTATTGTAGCAAGGAAACCGTTCAAGTTCTTCTGCGTGTGGAAGTGCTGATGTACTAGAAGCATTGGGAGTGGCTATTGACTTAGATCCCGAGGTTAGTGCAAAGTATATCAAGGGTTGTAATTTTACACTAGTTAAGAATTTTGACTTCGGCATCAGTTCATTTTAGCCCTCTGTCATTTGGGGGATAATCTTCTATGAACAGAACTTGGAAGTGAGATGTTTGGCAGTAATGCTAATATATTACTATTTAAGTGAGAGGTCCTTTGTCTGGGACATTGGATGTATTTCTGGTCATCAATATGTTAGAATAGTGTCAGAATAGTTCTTTGCATAGCTTTGGTATAAAGAAAGCTATTTAGTTGTAATAATAATTAAACTCACGATTGTTTCCTCATGATTGTTCCAACTTGGAGTCTTGGATGAAGTGGTCACAAGGTTTAAGTAGACAAGGTAAAGTGTGGATTACTTAAGAGTGAAGGAGGGTTTTGAATCTATGTACTTTTATTTAGTTAATAGAATGAAGCAGAGAGGTGATATTGATATTGACAAATGTGTATGGTAATCTGATTTTATTGTTCTCTTTTGTAATTGCAAATCAGGGGATAATAAGGTGCGTGAATGAAGCTGGAATTGGTTTTATGATGTCTCCGAAGTACCACCCTGCAATGAAGATTGTCCGTCCTATAAGAAAAAAGCTAAAAGTAAAAACTGTTTTCAATATATTGGGTCCCATATTAAATCCAGCAAGAGTGCATTATGCAGTTGTTGGGGTATATTCAGAAGATCTGGTAAGTTCATTCATTATTTACTGTTGCAAACTGGATATTAAATTCATTTGGCCTTCCGCATCATTTACACATAGTAGAAAGCTATTTGAATGTTTCCTTCGCCTAATTTTTTGGGTGGTATATAGTACGCCTGATTACGAAATTATACAACATGTGGATTCTAATTGCTTGTAATATCTTCAATAGTAACACTAAGAGTGGCAAAACAACTTGATTTATCAATTGTGAACTTAGATATCACCCTGAAAACCGATTCAGCTTATTTGCTCCTCTCAGTGTCAACCTATCTTAATCGATTTGTAATTGTAAACTAGTTTCCAAAAAAACTGGCATCTAAAACAACTGACTGACAAACTTGAATACATATCTTGCCATATATTAAGTAGAATTCCAAGGATGTTTAATTGGGTACTATGTAATCTATTGACTAAAGTCTAAGAATATTGTTACTTAAGACTGGCTGATGCACTCAAGGTTAATATCTATTCATCCTATTGTGATAAGGTTGGCATGGAATAGGATTTTTAAACTCAAAACTAAAAGATTTAGATTACCTAGAGGAGTCCATGAACTTAACTAACAGCGAACACCAATCTAAGTATATAGAACATTTTCTTAATAAGTTGACAGTGAAACTTGGTGGATTATGTAGTTACTGCTTTTTTAAAGTTGTACAGGAACTAAAGATATACGCTGAATGGATTTGGTATGTATTCTTTACATGCTGCATCTAATAAGCTGTTTGTTTTGGCTTTTTGGATAGGTCTACAAAATGGCAGAGGCGCTTCAAAGATTTGGCATGAAAAGAGCTTTGGTTGTCCACTCTGAAAGCTTGGATGAAATGAGTCCTCTTGGTAAAACCTCTTGCTTTCTGGACTTCTGGAGATTGTTTATTTGGTAGATGTAGGCATTTGAATCAGATTTTCCTCACATCTGTATTTTGGTATTCGTGTGTTTCCCACAGGTCCTGGTTTGATACTTGATGTCACTCCAGAAAAAATTGAGAAGTTCCTATTTGATCCATGTAAGCATATGATATATAATGGCTTTTTTCACATCTTATTTGTTGTGAAGTATTTTGATGCAACATACAATCAACTAAATGAGTGCTATGGGAGATCTTTTATTTACAATGGATAGTTGAATGCACTGATACGTGAGAACTATTTTTGCCCCCCCTGGAATAGTGGAGTTCAATATACCTCGGTGCAACCTTGATAACTTGAAAGGTGGTGACCCAGAATACAATGCAGAGGCTTTGATGCGTGTCCTAGGCGGAGAGAGAGGGCCCATAGCTGATGCTTTTGTGAGTAGCTTTTACTTTCCTGATCTTTTAGTAACTGAGAAGATGGCACCACTTTTAAATTGACAAGAGGTTAACCTAAAAAATTTATGCAGTCGCGCATGCGTACATGTATGTATATGTATAATTGTATGATCCACTAGCTTCAATCTTCAAGCTTCCTTATTAGATGCTTACTATTGAGGCCAAATTTGTCATGTCCAGTCTTAATTTGCTCCTTTTCTCCTCTTACTTTCAAAATTCTTGCACATTTTTTAAGTTTAGCCTCCTTTTTCCTGTCATGGCTCTGAAACAACATCAGGAGGTGAAACTTGTCTACCTAATTGATTTTTAAAAGATTTACTGTACCATTGGAATTTGTTGATAACTTATCATGGTTGATTCTTCTTTTTTAAAATTTTTCCCTGATACTTCCACCATAGAAATTATGGAGGTTAACCAGGGAAAGAAATTAGAGCATCAGAATCTGTTGAAAACCTGCTTTTCTTTCATAAATATTTCCTCAAACTTCCATTATGGAACACCTTACATCCCGACCAGAAGAAACATCATAGTGCTTTAGTTTTGACCGCTCTCCCCAACCCTCTTGTTGCTTCTTTCATTGATGTTAAAAGAAACGTTGATTCTTTAATATTTGTCCTTTTTCATTTTTCTCAGCAAGGTAAAACCATTACATCATATTCATCTTGCACTCTGAATGCCCATGAAACTGAAAGATCTATTTTGTTTTCCTCGTGCCAATAAAAATGGCTAGGTCCTAAACGCAGCGGCAGCTCTCCTGGTCAGTGGCCATGTAAAGAACTTGGGCGAAGGAGTGTCTTTGGCACGTGAAACACAAGAATCTGGAAAGGCTTTAAAGACTATGAACACATGGAAGGATGTCTCAAATGTAAGTAAACTGATCCTTATTATTATTATTTTTTCGATCTTTATTGTTATTTTCATTTCATGACAATCGTATTGCTGACCTCATTTTCCCATCACATTTACACAATTGCAGGGAATGAAAGGGGTTTCAGCGATGAAGATTGATTAAGTCAATTGTGTAGTTTTCAAACTTAATCGGTGGATATATGCTGCAGGGAAGGTCTCATACATGAATGAGCCAAGAGATGTCCGATTATCAACCATGCAGGGGAAATTTGGTTTTGGTAATAATATGTAAGAATAGATTTTTGTTTTGGGGGGAAATAAAAGATTTTTGTAATTTTAACAATTAAAGGAAGGTAAATCTATTTAGTATTTATTTTTGGGTGTAAATGTATAGTAGTTGAGTTGCTTCTGCTATGTTTATATCACTGAAAATGAGAATGAATTTGTATGGACCAGGTATGCCACAAGTTTCTTTTGTTTCTGCATGATTGTTCCATGTAATTTGCACTCCAGAAAAAAAGAAAATGAGAATGAAAAGCAATAGCTAGAATTACAAGTCAGGCAATAATGAAGACAAGCTAATGCTAAACAAAGTATAATTCACTCTCTCTCATTCGATCCCCCCAAATCCCCCCTATTTTCTGTTCTTGTCCTTCGCCCAAAAATTTATTTACAAAAGTGTGTTTTGATTCCACATTTTTTTATACTCTCAGGTACTGGTCAAATATTCTAATAGGTGTTTTTCTTTTAAAGGGAAAAAAGACAGTATTCAGATCCAGATCCAGATCCAGATCGCTGTCATCCATAGCAGAATACAAGCCAATGGTCCTGCAAAAGCAACATCCCATTTAATAAGAGGCACATGATTAGTTTCATTTGCTAAAATATGAAGCACCCAACTACCAGTCCACCCTTTCCCCATTATCATTTTGTTCGGGAAAATTATAGTCAGGTCTCAAACAAAAGATAAAATAAAAAAATGGTTCCTTAAAATTTTAAAATGAAAAAAATGGTATAAAAAACTTGTCAATATAGGCGACTTGTCAATGATCCGCTCCTGAAGTTGTTAATGAGATCATTTTTTCATTTAATCTCTTATTTAAAACTTGATTGTAATTTTTCCTTATTATTTACATGCTTACCTCCAGACATTTTCCTCATCATAGCCCTTGTTGTATCGGACGACGATAAGCTCACTGTAAGTTTGTACAAATTGTCACTTTAATGCTACACATATCCGATGATCAAAATAAATCACCAACACAAGAATACTCTTTAAAATTCAATACTATTTCCAATCTTAAATATAGGACCTAGTCAATTAAAACCGAAGGAGCATCCTATATATTCTCGTGTCCTACTCCCTCATGCCCCTTTATATAAGGGGCCTTTTAAAAGGAATTGATCGTTTTAAATATAAATCACTTAATAAATCCCTGATTAACACTTTAAAATATTGTCTTTATTACAATTTATTAGAAGAAGTCTTGAAGTTTGATGAGGTGATTCTCTTTATTCTTAAATAAGAGTAAAATTTTAAAAAATATTTTATTTTGAAATATTTAATGAGTCAACCACCTCTATTTGGCCCCGGAGAAATGGTTAATCATGATTTATAATAAAGACAAAAAAATAATAGGGATAATGACAGAAAAAAGAATTTTAAAATTACAAAATCTCAAATAAGGTATTTCTTATAAAATGAGTTGTGAATTGTTTATCAAGTTTTGTCATTATTGTATGAATTTTTAATAACAAACATGATTTAGAATTTTGCAATTTACAGTCATTTTTCTAATTTCCTAAAATAGTAATTTCCTTCGAAATTCGATTGTTTGACTGACCTGAATCACAGTTGGACGTTGAATTGGAACTCCCACACATGCAAATCTGCCTGATGCCATCCGACCCGAACCCACACGTGCCACCCGTGGCCTCACACGCTGCACAAAACCCGTCATTCCCTTGCACCGAATACCTCAAATGGATCCCATAAGTCCAACCTTTAGGCCCATCAACTCGTAATGGCGCAAGATTATAGGCACTACTATATCCTTCACACTCAAGCCTACTAAGATTTATTGCCTTAACCATCTCAAACGGCACTGCACAACATTCTGGTGGCCCTGACCCAAAAAATGATGACTGTGGGCCCACCCGCTTGTGGCCCAACATGTCCCAAGCCGGGCACCCATAATACTCTTCACAGCCCAACCCCGAAACGTTTCGACAAGGCAAGTTCTTCCCTGGGAAACCTTGGAACAAAGGTGACTCGGCGGAGCATCCTATGAGCATGAACACATTGTCCGGTGTCGGATTCATGTAGGGCTGCCGCCACGGCTCGACTGCAAACCCATTGCCACGGCCTCCTAGCACGATTTTGTCACATGTTGACATGTGAGGCTCGTGGAGAGTGAGAGCCTGGTAGGCGTAGTCTATGTCTAGGACTCTGTAAGATCCTGAGCTTACGTGAAACATTAGAACATCATTGATGCAGAAGAGAAGGTCGCGAAAGCCGGGGTGGCCACATCCGTATTGGAGTGCAAAAGGGTAGTCTATGGTTATATTTCCACAATATGATCGGCATGAGTGAGGATGACCGGAGCTCAATGGGATTAGATAGGTTAAGAAGATGAGACAAAGAAGAAGGGACAACATGGGCATGATGTCTAGCAGAGTTTAAGGAGGGAAAGGACAAAGTATTGGTTGAACACTTGCCTGAAAATGAAGATATATAAATATACTTGCCTTGGTTGTGACTTAATATAAATAATTAGTAGCCATGCTTGGTGAAACTAGTGTTGAGGAATCTGGGTTGAATTGTCTATGGGTTTTCCTTCTACTTTTTAGCGTGTCGGAAGAATTAGTTCTTTAAGGTGATATGTATTGATAACTTTTGTTAGTTAGGGTACTTTAGAATGGAATATTATAATATTGCTTGTTGATGACAATAGAAGTGAAGAGGTTCGAAATTTAAAGTGAGCTTGCAAACTGAGGACACGAAGGAAGATGGAACCGTCAGTGCTAAGAAAAGGATTTTTGAAGTGGGGAAGCAGGAGGGTGATGCTGAAGCAACCAAAATTTAAATCCTTCAAATTCTTCATAGATTTCTCAACCCTTCTTTATTGATCGTGTCAATAAAATGTTTTATTTATAAAAAGACATATATTAGAATAATTCTAGTTTAATGGCGGTGGCATAGAGTTTGGTCCTTCTGTTGGAAGATTGTGTTTGGGTTTCATTTCACACTCGTTTCAAAACAAAAATGACGTTTTATGTCATTCCAACAACTTTTTCTTTGGTTACAAATTTGATCATCCTTCTGGATAAGCTTGTGTGAATTGGCACATCTCAATCTAATTTTGGACCCTTGGCCCATCAATTTTAAGAACTAATTAAAGAGGCCCATGTTTATACGACCCTTTTCATAATTCTTTTATGGGCCGCCAATATCTCCAATTAGGAGTGGGTATTGTTATGTACCTTTTTAAAAAAAATCCTCTTATTACCAACCTCATAAGATTTTTTGATCTCAAGTTTAAGTCCTAATAAAGATATTTGTATTGGAAAAGACAACCACAAACTTCAAATAGGATACCAAAGATAATATTTAAAAAAAGTCATCTGGATGGGTTGGGATGTTGCCACAACATATGTTTGTCTATATATTCCCTCTGTGTATATATAAAAATAAAATTGTTGTCACGCCTGAATCTTAGTCTCCTAAAAAGAAGGGGGAAAATGGGAGAGGTCATCAAAATCTTAAGTGGATAATTTGGGAAACATTTTAGTAGAAATAGTCTACAAAAATCTAATAACAAATAAAGGGTAAAATCCCACATTCTTATGAAAAATTTCCTAATGTAGCTAAAATGATAAGAATAATATTATTTTTCTACGTTATAAATAGCATCTGACAAGTATAAAATAAAGAGTGTTTTATTGCAAAGCGTATATTGGATATGGATGATGATGCTGTTGATAGTGATTGTCTAAGACTTTGGTAATCTTTTAGGTAATATTTAGTAGTTTTGCAATGAAAGATGAAAGCCAGATGTAATCAGGAAATTGGAAGGTGAAGATGATGAAAATCTAAATACCAATAATTATGGTTTTCAAACATGTGACAATAACGTAAATTTATAAGAGTTTATTTTTATCATTAAATATGTATTAAATATGTATAATTAAATAATTAAAATATAAAAATACCACCAATTTGATTTAAATATATTGTAATCAAAATAATTGAAATTAAATCCATTAACATTCATAATTCATCATATTTTTAAAGATAAATCTATCATACTTAACAAAGAATTTTCTATAAAATTCATATATAAACCCACAAAGTATCATGAAATTGAAAAAGTTAATGTATCTATTTGGATTAGCAGTAAAAACCGTTTTTTAAATATAATTTACAATGTACGAGATAAGTATATGATGAGAGTTTTGTTTTGACTTGTGCGAACATACTTTTTGAACTCTAATTCAAACTGACACAACATGAATTTAAAAACGAGTTAACAAGATTTTATAAGTTATAAATATAAAAACGATAAATTTAATATAAAAAAATTTACAACTAACACAAATTTACTATAAAGTTTCAACTCGATTTTATGAACTAAAAACTAAGAAATAATATTCTCATAAACTCAATTCACGAGTTTTAATAATGCATGACAATGCAAAGAATTGTCAAAGGATAAATCAATACAGCAAATGAAATTAAATTTTATTAAGAGCTCCACGCTTTCACGTGGTTTCATCCAGGATCACTCTTGAACATGAAATAGAAATTTATAAATTATCAAACGTTGACAAAAATTTGGGTAACTGCCTTAAAAATGGGGGATGAAATGCATTCTCTAGTTTCAACTCTTAATTTTATTAAATTAGAGAAAACGGAGTACAAGAGGTAGACGGAGAGTTAATAAAAAACATTTTGGTAAAATATATTTAACATTTTTATATTACATGTTATATAGTAATTATTGTTACTCGTTTTTCCCCATAATTCATATACCCATTTTTTTTTTTTTTTGAGGTTCCAAACTCAAAACTTCACACTTGAAAAGTTTTAAGTTGGGTATTTGGTATCACTTGAGTTATAAGACCCTGGCGATAATTATTACTCGTTTTTTCCCATAATTGTTAATTTTTCACTAAAAAAAATTATGGTGGTGGTACACTTTTTTACAAAAGTATGTGGATATTTTTGCACTCTCTTTTATCATCATAAACTTTCTTTTGTATATAATTATTATATTGTTATAATTGTTAGGGGATGGTTCTTGAATTTTGAATTCATTTGTTAGGTATGTTTCGTTTGATGCGTATTTGAAATAGTGATTAAAATTTTTAAAAATATTTTTTAATCATGATTTACAATATATAAAATAAATATATAAAAAATTTTTTATCTTAACTTAAATAAATTATATTTATAAAATAATTTTAAAATATCCAAACAAAACCTCAATTGGTGGAGGCGGGTATCTCAATCTCAATAGTAATTCGAAGGGGGAAAAAAAATCTCAATAGTAATTCACTAGTTCTTACCCTGGCTCGGTGTTTCTTGAATGTTGACTATTTTTTCAGACAAGCAAGGCGTTGATTGGTAGTTATACGAAAGCAATATCATCATCGTCATTTTTTTTCATATTAATGTTGGTTTTGAAAATTTCTTGGACAAAAAAAAACACTAATTAAACGTTTCACAAACCCTTTGCGTCTGCATCGTCATTCCTTTGTTTTTCCTTCTTCTCATTTCTTGTGTTGGTAGCTGCCTACAGTACAAGGACTTTGGGCGTCTCTTCTATTTGAAATCTTGATTGAATCCTGCGAATCTTGCTCTGTACTTCCGTGAATTTCAGAGAACCGGAGCCATCTTGGAGGTTTGATTTCGTTTTCTTCTGAATCTTTGTTTTCGAGTTTCGAATTATATGTTGAGTGGAGTTTCAAATGAGCAACGGGGAGGGGACTCGTGAGGCCACCTCTCCCGATCCATTAAATTCGTTCCCTCCCTTGTGGGTTCGGCAATCGGACCGTGGTGATGCTTCTCCGTCATCGCGTTATTCATCATGCGGGGAATCCGAGTTCGACCGCTATTGTAGCGCGAACTCAGTCATGAGCACCCCGAGTGTGTGTAGCGCGATCACAGTTTTCAACGATTTTCCAGAATATGATTTCGGGTCCACAAAGAGTTTCGGGGTTGGGGGTGACAGTGGCTTGGAGAGTTTAAGTCTGGGTGAACGAGTTGAGGTGAATCATAGGGATCGGAGGATTTCTACTTCTAGCGCGGCGGACGGTGCGAGAGATTTCAGAACTGGGTTTGGCAGTGACAATATCAGAAGCCAGCATAAATTAAAATACGGCTTAAGTGGATTGGAATTTTACAGCGTTGATAATGATGAACTTACTATGTCTATGCTTGATGCATCGAGTTCAATGGAGATTAACCAATTAGAAAACAACTCGAAGGGTGGTAATGGCAAGGAGAATTTAAATTTACGCAACGGAGTTGAGATGAATCATAATGTTGAGAAGCTTTTGACTTCAAGTGTGTCCGATGGTAACAGAAATTTCAGAGCTGGGTTTGGCTCTGAGAATATCAGAAGCCAACAGAAGTCAAACTACGGCTCCAGTGGATTGGAATTCTACGGTGATGATAATGACGAACTGGCTATGACTATGCTAGATGAATCAATTTTCTTGGGGGATAATCAATCAGATAAGAATTTGGACCTGGATTTTGATCACCATCATGCTGTAGAAGTTTCTGAAAGGTTTAAAGGACGTAATGAATTCAGAAATGCTGAGGATTACTTGTCTAGTGATGCAGATGATAATGCAGGATATACTCAGACGCATACACAAAGTAATGTGGATGACAAGGGTTCTGATCGTGAAATAACAGTTGGAGAAGGTGGTTTATCTTGTCCGGCTGATAAAAAGTGTGAATTTGACAGTTTTGATGCTCAATCTAAGTTGCAGAATGATGAAGAGGAGATAGAAAGGGAACAAGACAGGAACTCGTCTAATTGTGAGCATTCAGAGGGTGAGGATTCAATGTACAACTATGGTGGTGATGATGACAACAAAAATGATTATTGTTCATCAAGAAGTATTTATTATCATCAGGAGTCAAAAGTACAACATGAGAATCCCCTCCTTATAAACTCTTCTGTGGCTTTTGGTTCAAGAGACCTGGATGATTTTTTGCTAGAAGATGAGGGAAGCGGGCAAGTTCCCCAGATGTTTAATGTATTTCAGAGTCAAAAAGAAAAGAATCCTGAAATTGACAAAAGTGCAATTAATTTTGGTTCTGTGAGGTCAGCTGGTATTTCAATTGCTGGTCAAAATGAAGAAGGGAAAGATAAGAATGATTTGGTCATGTCTACTGAAGAAGTTGAAGAGCTAAAAGATCTTGCTGAACCCAAAGAAGTAAAACTGGCCAGAGACTTTCCTGCAGCCTGTTGTCCAGTTCAGGGAGTTGATAAGGTTACTAACACAGAAGAAAATTCTTCCAATGCCTCAAGCAAGTCTCCAAATATAGTCATATCGCATCCAGATGATGTGAGAGAGGTTGTTGTTTTGAAAAATAGTTTTTCTGAAACTGGTTCAAGCACCAAGGCCCATGAAGTTGATTCGGACCCACTGGCAGACAAGGCTCCTCAACACAGGGATTTGAACGTTATTGATGGTGGGCCAATTGTAAAGGAGAATGAGTACATGAACACTGAAAAATCTATTGGCGTTAATGTTGTTCAACACATAGAAAACTCACAGCTGGATAAATCCAAGTTCAAGTTTGATGATTTTTCTGAAAGCAAAGTTGAACATAGACTTTCCAGTTCAACCAAACAACCTGGGAATATGCATGAAGATTCTTCAAAGAATCTAGAACAAGTTGGAATTTCTTCAAATTATGGATTGAAGGAACCAATAGAGAGCTTCTCTACCTCGACAAATGGCTCGGAGAAAAGTCCTCAGACATCTCAGGTGAGTAGTTATTAGTGCCATAATCTATCATTTGATCATGTTCCACTTTCCTGAATTATGTTGGTTTTCATTTTTTAAATTGCATTTCTACCATCTGATGCGATTTTATGTTGCCTTTATAAATAAATGATTTTATTTATAATTACCTTAGTGTTTCTAGAATTGTCATTGGAATTGGAGTTGTTTGTTTTATGCATATACGCTTTTTTAAAATTTTTCACCTTCTGAAAATTAAAGCCTTTTGTGTCAACATTTGCTTATTAGGGCAATAATTATTCACTGCAAATGGTTATAACATGGGTCTTGTGTTTCACTGAATGTTGCAGGTAGAGAATTTTGAGCTAAACGAATTTTATGATGAGTTTGTCCATGAAATGGAAGAAATTTTACTAGACTCTATTGATTCTCCTGGTGTTAGGCTTGCTCAGGGTATTAGATATCATGAGCCGCAGTTTTCTATGCCTTTAAGAGATGGCGGGTTGACAGCATCTACTTCTGGTACTGATGATGCTTATCTTCTAGTTCAGCACCCTGTGCGAATAGATAGGATTGAAGTGGTAGGTGCCAGGCAGAAGAGAGGAGACGTTTCTTTAAGTGAAAGATTGTTGGGGGTGAAGGAATATACCGTCTATAAAATAAAAGTGTGGAGCATCAAAGGTCAGTGGGAGGTGGAAAGACGATACCGTGACTTCCTCACTCTCCACCGTCAGATAAAAACCTTATTTGCTGATCATGGATGGGTTTTACCTTTTCCGTGGTCTTCAGTTGAAAAAGAATCCAAAAAGATATTTGGAAGTGCATCTCCTGATGTTATTGTGCAGAGAAGTGCTCTCATTCAAGAGTGCTTACAATCCATTCTCCACACCAGGTTTTATTCAAGTCCTCCAAGTGCATTAATTTGGTTTTTGTCCCCTCAAGATCCATGCCCCAGTTCACCTGCATCGGGTCCACTGTCGCCTCAGTCTTCTATAATGGGAGGGACAAAAAGTGGAAGCCTTTCCACTTTAGGGAAGACCATATCACTTATAGTTGAAATTCCACCAAACAAATCTATGAAACAGAAGTTAGAAGCACAACATAACACATGTGCTGGATGTCATAAGCATTTTGATGATGGAAAAACTTTGATTTGGGGTTTTGTAGAGACATTTGGATGGGGAAAGCCCCGAATTTGTGAGTACACTGGTCAATTATTCTGCTCTTCTTGTCACACAAATGACACTGCTGTCTTGCCAGCTAGAGTTTTACATCAATGGGATTTTACACAGTATCCAGTTTCTCAGCTGGCAAAATCTTATCTGGACTCTATACATGACCAGGTAATGTTAAGAACTATCAACTGCATTTTATAGATAACATCTTTTTTATTCGTGAGGTATGTGCTTACATCAGAGGTTCTGATGGAGCCCTCAACTATAGTAAGCTTATAACAAGCAAAAACCGGAAATAGTCTACCAACAACGTGGAACACTAATAATACTATTGCTGACTAATAAAGTCTGATTACTAGGAAAATAATGATTCAAGCCAATTTCATGTCCCTCATACCCAAATACAGAAATTACAATCAAAATAACACTAGCACAGATAACCATAAGAACAAGACAGAAACTCTGGACTTTCGAGAGGCCAGAACTCTCCCAACACACTTTCCTCTTCAAAAGACTGAACTCCTCTCACCCCTTCACCAAAAGGATGATCTTATACCCCAAAAAGTAGTCATTACCCCTACCAACACTACCCATACCTCCAGGCTCCTGCTATACCTAACCTGACTTGTCTTTTACCATTTTAATCTAACAGTTATAAACCTTGTCATAAATCTCTCGACCACTGGTGTTAATCTTCTCTAAATGACTTCCCTTCCTAGATTGTCTACCATAGGCCTTAGGAAGTGATGGCCAAATCTTTAGAGAATCACTAGCTCTATCATGATCTGTGAATTAGCAAACTAGAAATAGCTACTGCTTCTCTCCCTGCCTCTCCTTACTCTTACTCTTTTCTATATGTGAAATCAAGAGCTTGAAAGAATGATTCATGGGCTAACACATGTAACAGTGGCAAATTAGAAAAAATTGCTATTTTGCAACCATACTGAGCATAAGAAACAGATGATAATGCAAAAGGATTCTACTTGTGTCATGTTAAAGATTGCATGTATATATATGGCAAACTGGCTTTTTATATGAAGATCCAATTTCATGCTTTTTCCATTTGTCTCTGAACCATTCACATTCATATCTTCTTTCTTCAGTAATTAGGTGCCATTTCATTAAGACATCAATATCAGTTACTTTTATAGGTCAATTTTTTCCCACCTATTTCACATTTTTTTTGGGGGGGGGGGGTTGTTTCCCACCTCCCAGGAGCACGGACTTAGAAGTTACTTGTATTGTCTCTAGTTTTTGTTTCTGGGCATGTTAAATATTCTAAATGAATTTTCTATTGCAGCCCATGCTTTGTGTCACTGCAGTTAATCCATTCCTTTTGTCGAAGGTCCCAGCCTTGCTTCATGTCATGAATGTCAGGAAAAAAATAAGGACTGTTCTTCCATTTGTTCGTTGCCCATTTCGTAGGTCTATCTACAGAGGACTTGGAACTCGGAGATATCTTGTTGAGAGCAATGACTTCTTTGCCCTAAGAGATCTTATTGATCTGTCCAAAGGAGCCTTTGCTGGTTAGCTTATACTTTAATAACTGCTTTCTGTCCCTCTTATGGAAGTTATTTTCACCTTATATGCGCGCGCACATTTATTTGTTAAGCGCATGTCTCTTTTTGTTTAATGTAGAAACTTTAATCATCTATCTGATCAATAGTTAGTTTTGAATTTTTTCTTGCATTGAGCGTCCCTGATGTAATAATCTGTTAAATGCAGCGCTGCCAGTTATGGTTGAAACCTTGTCAATTAAAATCGTGGAACACATCACTGATCAATGCCTAGTATGTTGTGATGTTGGTGTTCCATGCGGTGCCCGGCAAGATTGTAGCGATCCATCTTCTCTCATTTTCTCTTTCCAGGTGTGTCTCTGTCTGTAGCCGTGGTAATATTGGACAGTATAAAATATCCCTTTTTGTCTTCAGAAATGAAATATACCCTGTGCCTTTGCAAGAAGTCGCCTATCTTTTGATTGTAATGTGACACCTCTTAAGTGCAGGGTGTGGCTTAGATAATGAGTGGTTGTGGTAGTAAGTTTGAAATATTCATCAAATCAGATATTTTTACTTTTTAAGGGATCTAAAATCTAAATTGTTTCAAAATGAGGTCTTTTTTTTTCCTTGTTATTTTCTTAGAATTCTGGCATGTAAAGCTGGTTAGTAAAGATCCTTTGGATGCTTTTCTCAACGAGTTGGTGGCTCCTGTTGGTGGCGTTTATTTGACAGCTCATTGAGTCTCTTGTCCGGCCAGTTCCTCTATTTTTGTATAAAAATTAACATGCAGTGAAAATTCATTGGAACGTATCCCAAATTTTCTCTCCATCGTAGTGTTCCTTTATTTTGCTGAGAGTTCAATAGTTCGTCCTTTCGATGCTTTCCTTATCGGGACCTTCACCCTTTTATTACCTCATTTTTGTTATGGATTTGAGTTTCTGTAAATTATTGAAAAAATTTGAGATCAAATTTATCTGCAGGAGGATGAGATTGAAAGGTGTAAAGCTTGTCAGTCAGTGTTCCATAAGAGATGCTTCAGAAAGCTCTCCAATTGTACCTGTGGGGCTCTCCTCAGTTTGGATAAAATTACAAGAGGAAGCTCATTCTTCTCAGGGAGGGGTCTGTCTTCTGGGTCGTCATCCGGATTCCTGTCTGGCTTGTTTACAAAGGAAGATCCTCAGAAGACCAGGGACCATAAAGATGAAAACATTATCTTGATGGGTTCCTTACCAAGCATTTCTCTATGAACACCAGTACGTTGATGGGTTCTGTCTATATCTCATCTTGATCTGCTAGGCCATTCAGTGTTTGTTACATCTAAAGATATTTTGTTCAATGACCAGAATTGTCCATACGGTCATTATTTTTTATTTTGTTATTGTTATTCTTTGCTACGTAAAAATTTGTGTACAGTTTTATGTATCTTAGCTTCCAGTTTTGACTCTACTCGCCTGTTCTGTTTAAACTCCATATTGAATAAAATTCTAGCTTTTATCAGATTCTCGGACGGGACTACCATTTATTTCGTTTAATGTGTGCCGTGGCCGGTTGGTCAAAAGTAAAACTTGCTGTTCAGCATAAATCATTCACTGTTGAAGCACATTTGTTAGTGTCCATTGGAAAATGAAGCATTCTTGAAAAATAGGCAACTGCTGAAGATGGACAAACCAGTTCAGGTGAGAAATTTGATATATTAAAGCATTGGAAGTGAGTAGGTAAAAGAAATTGAACGCAGAACCTTGGCATAGCATTCAAAGTTGATTCACTTAGCAGGAAAATGAGTATTTGACTGAGGGCAAATGGATGGTCACCTTCAACATGTGGATTTAGAAATTACACCATTCGTTCAAAGGCAGTTAGAGGTCTTACATGAATATAGGTGGACAACTACCTTAGGCTTATACGATGGAAATTTATCAAATTTATAATCACGAATTGACATGTACACATTTGACTTGTATTAGCCACTTGGCAACGTGTCTGGTATAAATATCATGTATTGGTTACATATATTTAGCCAAGCTTTTTAAGATGTTAAAAAATAGGAGATAATCTAATATCTACAAATGATTTCAACCTTGAGCTTTCAACAAATCAATTCAGTAATACACAATTCTTTTTGTTCAAGGATCGACAACATAAAAGACAACTAACCACAATTCACAACTTATAATACAATTCGTGTGGAAAGTAGCGGTCGCCATTCTGTCCTCTGTGATCGTTTCCATGTGACTTGTTCATCATTTTTAAAGTATCTGCAGCGAAGTTGCTGAAACTGCAGGGGACAATCTGACTGTACCCTGTCTAGCGGTCTCGGCCTAACATTTACTGAGGCATTTATTCTCCACAACTATATAACTTTACATTTAAATAATGCAAAATAATTAGCGCAAAAAAAAAAGCAAATAATTAAGCTGCTTAGGAACATTTGACAAAATTATATGCCACCCATTTCATGATCGGGGAGCTAGATTTATAATCTCAAATGGTATCACCGTCATCATCTCCCAGAAGAGAGAGTGAAAAGGGAGCAATTGCCACATTAAATGATGGGGATGAGCCTATTCTATCCACGTAGATCATCTCAAAGTCTCCTTCCTGCATTATAATGGAACTGACATGAATTATATTTATTGTGTTTTTATAAGAAAATTTAATAATAAAAGATACTCACTTCCACACACACGCACACAAATATACTGACACTAAGACAATTTTAGTACTGTAAAAGATTTCATCGATTGAAGTAATCTATATTCATGAAGTTTCCATGTCTTCCATGGAAAAGGATTAATCTTACCATATGCTACTAACAATAGTTTAAGGACCCTAAAGCTAGATTAAGGCTTATTAATCAATAGTGTCAACTGATCAAAAAAACAATAAAAAAAGCTGTCTTCTTACCATTCTACCACTCGGGGTGTGCAATGAGTATCCTGAAGAGTACTCAAAACTGGTCCGTGGAAGCATAACTGGTTGTTCACCAACATCTCCGATCCCCCTGTCATGAGGAATATAAAGTACAGAGGTTTATTGAAATTAAATCCCCTAATTACAAAAGATAATCAAACATCAAAACGCAAAAACTCCCCCCAATTTAAAAGACGTACAATTTAGTTCCCTCAACTTTACAATTTGATTGCAAACCATGAAATTTTTTAAAACACGGCTCTCTAAAGTTGATAGACTTCTTTCTACTTCAATTTGCCAACAAAAAAGTACCTGGAAAGTTTAAGAGAATAAAGCATAGAGAAAAGAGATTTACTTACCACACGTTCTCTGTGTTCCCATTAGCATCAGTTATAATCCAATGCCTTCTAAAAAGTTGAATGGGGCGGTCTGAATTATTGGTAATTCTTATTCTGTATGCAAAGAAGTATATCCGTTGCGAAGGTTGGCTTCTGCCCTCTATATAAGCACTCCTAACTTGAACCCTTATTCCCTGAATAAATCGAGATTTATTAATGTTAGAGTAGGAGATTTATTTGTTTACAAAGCATTTGATGCCTCACACACACTACAGATTTTGTCACTTTTCCCTTGAAATTCAAAGGAGTTCATATATCCTACTGTATAAACCACAAAACAAACTAGCAGACTGAAACATTTATCTTAAAATAAAACAAACATTCTTGTAGAAGGGGTCAAATGCCTCAACCCATCCATATATATATATATAGCGAAAATCCAAGAGAAATAAATTGAAGAGTGGAACTACACGGATCTGAACCAATTAGCATGGAAAACAGTTTTACAAAAGCAGCTTCTTCTTTGTTTTATTGAACATCAACCCCTCAAGAATGTATCTAGGAGACTGGTAAACTCATTCTCGTCCGGATAACAATTTCTGCTTAGAAAATTTTAGTGGACATACGAAGGTTGTGGCATCACTGGAACATTTTAATAGAGAGTGAGGGGCAATAACTTTTAGCTCATCTCGGTATCTAGCTGCATCCTGAAAAGGAAAAGGTTAATTGGCATGAGAGTTTTATATTAGGACTTGAAAATCAAGCCATTTTGTATCGAATTAGATAGCTTCTCTTTACTATTTACTTCGCCTTAACCACCAAATCGTATGTAACACCAGCAAATTAGCTTAGATACCTCAAACCTTTCATCAGCAATCGCTTCCTTCATCAATCTTCGCAGACGCAGAACTGGCTCCTCCTCCTCGAACAATTTTAGCGAATCTCGAATCCTTGCAGCTTCTTTGTAATCCTATACAAATTAAACGCAAATTGTTCACGATCGCCGTGCATACCTTGAGAATGAAGATTCTAAGAATCTAAACCCACACACACACAGAACGCTTCTATTCTCTATATCTCCCTTTCAAAATGCTCAAATTGGAAGACTGATTTAATCAAGAACTCTCACCTCGCATCTCGCAGCTACTTCCAATTGCTGCTTCAAGAGGGCGTAGGAGTGGGGTAAAGAAGGAATCGAACTCATCGGATTTTGACTCAGCTTCTGCTTCTGACTCGAACTCCGACTCATACTTCGACCCTCTCTTGGACCATTCCCATCCCTTTCTGCAGCAGCACAAACTATGGCGATCCTATTTCTTATCCTGATGTTTCTGGAATCCACCCACTGCACTCCGAACCCCGAGCTTCCGGGAACCAGAACCCCCGAATCCAAGAAACTCTGAACGCTTAATAAATGCATTTTCCTATTCCGCGACACTTGCCCCAATCAAAATTTTGAATTCCCCCAGAAATTGTATAAGCAACTTTAAAATACAGCTAGTAATCCATTTGAATCGAGATCAAGAACAAAATATATTTTTCTTATCCCCTTTTTTGGTTCAGGTCTGTGAGAGCATGTGTTGTCCGTTGCGCTGTTTTCGATCGGACAGCGACGGGTTAAGCATCGTTTTCTGGGGTGTGAGTATGGATGCTGAATTATTATTAGCATTACCTAGATGGAGGACCGAAATTGAAATTGAAATGAACGAGACATGGGGATCGAGGGCAAACGATAGGATTTCACGCGGATCTTGTCTAAAATAACGAAATTATTATAATGATGTGACTGCAGAAGATTCGCAAACTCCCAAACAATCAGGCGGGTTCAGATATTTTTTTTCGCGCTTTGGGGAGTTGAGGTCCAATTAAAAAAAATTAAGAAAAAGAAAAAGGCGTGAGATATTTACATTCCTTACTTCAAAAAAAAAAAAAAAAGATGTTTATATTCATCCACTCCCTTCCATTATTGGCACATCTCAAAGGATTTCGATACAGGAGATGTGTTAGATAACGGAGGGATTTGATGTAAATATAAGTTATCAGTACATTTTGTCATAATATTTATCATTTTTTTAAAATTATCAATATTAAATTTACGTATTAAGAGAGGTTGTATCAAATTAATTTCAACATAAATAATGTAAGAAAGTATTTTAAGAAACCAATATACACTTTTAACAAACAACTAATTGAACTAGTTTTTTTTTTAATTTACTCAGATTATTTAAGTAAATCTTGTGTTACCTTTGGTCCTTATCAAAGTTAGTTGGTTAATTTGAGCTGATTAATTTAACTAGTTAGTTTTTAAATTTGAGTAGAATAATGAAGTTAGTTATTTTGTAACAAATATATGTTATTTTTTTTTAAATATCATCTTTTATCATGATTACACCAGTTAAAAATTATTCCTTAATACATGCAGTTAATAAGGATAATTTGAGAAAACATTCTACATTTGGAAGACAAAGTGGTGTGAGATATATTTAGGACCAAATTTTATTAATCTCTAGCTCATTTATTAAACAATAGAGATAATATTTAGGATAAAAGGTACTCTCGATTCTTATTATAAGACATATTTATCTAATTTGATTAAATTAAAAAAGTTGGTTGAGTTAGTTAACATGACTTATAGTCTCTAAAATATCCTAGTCATTTTCCTTAATTCCCTTTTTCACTCTTCTTCTTATTGTTAAGGGAGCATTAACAGATATAAGTTATGAAGGAATTGATAAATTTAAAAACTATATATTATATTTATGATTAAAATCAATTTTTTAAATATGTCTTATATTAATTAAAGATAAAAAGAATAAAATGAGTGACATTTTACTTGCATGAATTATATGATAGGGGATTTCAGGGCTAGGACCAAGTATGCAGTTAAGTGCAATAAAGATCTGCGTGTTACCTCATCTCCCAGTCAACCTCATCTCCCAGTCAACCTCAAGGCTCAAGAAATAAAACATAGTTCAAAATACATTCTCAAAAAGAGTATAGTCATATAGGAGGCACTGTCTAAATGTCTGTTTGAATTAGTAGTAGAAAATGTTTTTTTAGTATGATTTATGGTATGCGAGATAAATTTGTGAAAAAAGTTTTATTTCGACTTATGTAAACAAGCTTTTCTACTACTAACCCAAATAAATCTGAAATTAAAACAAGCAAAGTCCTCACCAAAGTAGTTGGGGGACAAATATTGATTAAAAAGGGTTTAAGGGAGTGGATGCAAATTTGTACCCCTCCTGTTACTTTATTATTCACAAAAATAAATATTTAATATAAATTTTTTAAAAAAATTATGCCTTTTATCAATCATGAATTATATATAAGTTATACATAAGTCTCTTCATACTCTATGTAAACAATGAACCCACAATTTGGTTTTTTTTTTTCCTGAGAAACCTCATTTACATGTACCTATACTTTCATCTAATTTTTAATTTAGTACCCGTATATTTCTTGTCTTAATTAAATAATTAATTTTTCTCCATTAACATTATTAACTCTGTAACTTTACTCTATAAATATAATTATCTGTGTATAGGAGTTAACATTACTAATGAAGTAAAATTAAAATATTTAATTAAAAAAAACATACCGCTACCAAATTAAAAATGGAGGGAAATAGTTTTTCCTCTATTTTTTTCAACAAAATAGTTTAACCAACTCTTATAAGTTTGATAGGTTAGTGGTCCAACGTCCACCTCCATCTCAGGCCCAACGCAAATGGGCCCACAGGCACCACCGCCATTGAAAATTCCAAAGGAAGCAAAATGACAATCTAGTCAACACAGGGACAGTGCGACCTCAGGATACACACCACCAGCAGGCAGCGACTGAGAAATAAAGAAAAGCGAAAATGTGACTCGGTGGGAAAACGAAAAGATAGCTGATGAAGGCGATGATGATGATGAGCAGGATTCCTGCTACTATCTCAACGCTACCATTATCACCCACGCCACCAACATTTACTTGTACACATGGATTCATCCGCTTTCTTAGCTGCAACTACTCGCATTTCCATTTCCACCAACACCTTTCTTACTGCGAAACGCTATCTCACTTTCTGACTTCTAGCTATAATGCTCCTCTCTGCTCCATCTTTCTAATATCGGCCTCCGCCAATCCTGATCTTCCTGTGTTTCCAAGAAAATGCCTAAGTAGTGTAAGCTCTCTTTTCGTCCTGGATGATCGGATGTTTCAGGATTGTCCTCGATTAAGTTGCTGTTGTTGTTGTTTTTTTTTTAAATTTCTAAATAACGTTTACTTTTTGATTCTATTGCACAAATCTGAGTGCGGGCTACTTTGTTGGTATAATCGTCAAATGGAGATACTTGTTGTTTCCTTTGTCCTCTCTGTTTTTTGGGTTTCATAGACCTGTCATTGGATTTTCCGATGGGATTTGATTTAGTAAAAGCAGCTTCTTGGTTCTATGGGGCTATGGCAGACGGCCTGTTCTTTGCAAAATCTTTTTTTTTTTTTTTTGGGTACTTATTTTTGTCATTGCTCACTCCGTTGGCCTGTGAGAAACCTTCGAAGAAAGATAGACGTTTCATTTTTGTTTGATTTCATTCTTTCGTTTGTCTATGGTTCTCGCTGTTGAGCCAGTTGTAATCTGCTAAATTTTCATAGGACTTATCAGCATCCAGTAGAGGTCTACGTATTCATATATTACAAGAAAAATGGTATTTCAAATATGCGGAGGTGGCTTGAATCTTGCTGTTTTAAAATGGTTTCTTCTGAAATATGTATTTTCTTTGTTAGTGAGCGTGTTATTTTTTTAACTGAAATTAATGTGCATGCCTGTTAAGTTTTCAATACAAGAGAATCCTAAATCATGTTTTACAACAATTTTGCTAGGCTAGATAGATGTATTAAATTCTGATATTTAATTTTATTTTTCTTTATAGGAACATGTTTGAAGGGGGCAATGTTTATCCCATGTTCTCCTCTTCTGTTGGGGGGAATAGATTGCGGTATGACACTGCTGGAATTCCGCTGCAGTTGTTTGGGGACTGTGAGTATTTCCGAGTGGCTGACTTCTGATTTGTTACTTCCTTTCTTAACCTGATGCGTTTTGCAATTTCTACTTCTGTAATATGCATGATTTGATTGTCACACTCACGTATTATATTTTGCTTTGTTTCATGCTTTACATGAATGCAACTCACAAGCTTACTTTACTTGCTTCTGACATTTTGGTCATATACTCACATTCACCTACTATTATTTGTCTTTTTGTTTCTTCTCTTTCTAAACCTTGAACTTTGGAACATGGTGGAGTTTATTACTTTCCTTTTCTGGGATACTGATCATAGTAGTAGTACTTGTGTATCAAGTATCTCAGTTAGTGTCTTTATTCAGTTTCCTAAACACCACAATAACTTGTCACAGATCGAGTTGGGTGCAATGTTGGTTGTTCCGTAAACTGTGTAGGAGGTGAGCATAATCCTCTTATGGAAACAGTGAAAGGAGGTGCAGAAGTAGGATCACTGTCCAGAGAGCACAAGCATCCAATATCTCTTAATAATAACTCTTTCAAAGATAATGTTGTTTATTCTGGATATGCCCCAAACGTGGTTTCTACTGGTTTGAGGCTTTCTTATGAGGAAAATGAGCACAGTTCTTCCATCACTTTTTCCGGCAAAGGCGTTAAGGCAACACTTCCCATGATTTTGTCCCTTGATGATAATCTAAAGGTTGAAATTGATCAGCAGAAAAAAGAGTTTGATTGTTATATCAAGTTTCAGGTAAGGGAACTTTTTCACTCCTTATTTATTTCCTTTTTGGTATGGTCTGTGGCGTAGAACTTCTTGCAAAATACCTAAAACCTGTCAATGTTAGACCTAGTGGTATCAGGGGTTTCATTTTTTCCAAATAAGTTTATATTAGATGGAACCTTGTCTGCTACTGCTATGCAATAACAAGAATCGATAGTGAAGCTTAATTTTGTTTAGTGATAATATCATTGTTGATTCTTACAGTATGATCGAATTTTGATTTTAGTCCTTGTAGTTTCAAATAGTTGGTATCGGTTTCATAGTTTCATAATGATTTGATTTGAGTTTAAGTATAGGGATCAAAACCAAAATTTAAAATCAAGACAAAAAATTTATGAAACTATAAGGACCAAAATCAAAATTCGATGAAACTATAAAGACTAACAATGATATTAACTGTTTTGTTTATTCAAGAATATGGTATCTTGTCTGGCATTGTTGTGTCTTGTATTGGATTTCTTATGTAAACTGATAATCAAAGTTGTTGGTATAGCCATCCATGCAGAAATTAGTGCATACTGTTTAGCATGTGACCAGCTTGATGATTCTGTTAGCTGGCGGAATGCATGTTCACATGTTACCATGATCATATTTAACAGGAGGAGAACACCATCAAAGGTCTGAGAGAACTGAAGCTAAAACACACGGTTTCTTTTCTGAGTGCCATTGAGAGAGGAGTAAGCAGGAAGCTGTATGAAAAAGAGCTAGAAATAGAGAATATGAACAACAAGAACCAACAACTATTAGAGAAGATAAAGCAAGTTAGCATGGAACTTCAATCCTGGCAGTACAGAGCTAAATACAACGAGTCTGTCGTTAACGCGTTGAAGAACAACTTACAGCAAGTCATGTCACAAAGTGTTATGCGCGGAAAAGAAGCCCTTGGTGATGGAGAAACAGAGGAGGTAGCTTCGTGTTCGAACACAGGTTATCAAGGAGTTACAGAGCATGCTGGAGATTCAAATTCCTCAAAGAGGCAGATGAATTGCAGGGCTTGCAAAGTGAAAGAAGTGTGTGTTTTAATGTTGCCTTGCAGACATTTGTGTCTGTGTAAGGATTGTGAAGTACTTATTTACATATGCCCTGTCTGCGGGATCATGAA
Organism: Albizia julibrissin; assembly: GCA_037074505.1. Classification (NCBI taxonomy): domain Eukaryota; kingdom Viridiplantae; phylum Streptophyta; class Magnoliopsida; order Fabales; family Fabaceae; genus Albizia; species Albizia julibrissin. The sequence goes on from CM073482.1 coordinate 52,458,390, forward strand.
GACTGCGAGCGTTGAAGTATTTATGTCATAGGAACATGATTTTGGTGAGGCATATCGATGAAAATGTAAGATGGCGAATTTCTTCAAAAACTCGTAAACATCAAGAGAGCTTTCTTTCAGGGTATTTTTCGTTGGTTTAATTAAATAATTAGCTCGTTTGGATTAGCTTATGGAAGTTCTATAAGTGCTTATAAATCGTGATTCACGGAATACGAAGTAACTTTTACGATTTACGAGGTAAATATATGGAGAAGATTTGTCACGATTTACATAAATCGGACTTATAAAATAAGTCAAGCCCAGACAAACAAGCTAAATACCTTCATTTATATTTTTAAAGCATAGATCTTCCTCTCTTGTAATAATTATAATAAAAAATATTCAGATTCAACTAACTCACTACAGGGTGATCCATTTCTCCTTTTTTTTTCTTTTTTAAATATAATTATTTGATTGAGTCAGATTAAGTATTATTGTCCTAATTTAGGGTAATTCTTTTAAAAGGATTCTTTTACATTTACAATAATTTAAACTTAAGACGTATTTAAACTGTCAAAGTTCTTTTACTATAATTAAAGTCAATTTGTTTGTTTCCTATCGACTGATCAAACTTCACAAATTCTAGTTGTTTTGATAATGTTTGTGAGAATTATCCTAGTTTATTGCTGTAATTTTTCATTACTCAAAAAATTTATATTTCGATAAAAAATTGAAATTCACTTATGAAAGTCTGAATTAGAAGCTTCTCAGTTTAAACATATATTTTAATTCCAAAATTAGAAGCTTCTAATACACCCTAGGGGCCACAATATAAATTGCTTATAAAATAATAGATTGGTCCATAACATAAATTATTTAAAGAGCAATTAATTCTTTTTCTTAATTAATTAATATTTAAATATTTAAAACCTTATTTAACATGGATAAATTTTAAATTTTCTTTAATTTAGAATAAATTTAATGAATTAACTCAATTAACTACTATTTTTTTATTATAATAAATTGGTTAAAGTGCGGAGTGGATGAACTATTTATTTTAATCTCAAAATTTCCTCGTTCTTCCGATATCCCAAAAAATTGGCACCCGCCTATGAGAGGAATATCCAGCATATATTTGAATCTAGATCCAATTTCACGTGCCCGTGCAGCCATAAATTTCATTTATATGACAGGAAAAAAAAAAAAAATTGTGCCTTTATGTTTACTGTGCCACTGTGCAGTCTACCCTCGTCTTCCTCTCTCCCTCCTTCTCGAAGAAGAGTGTCTGCGAATTAGATCCATCCCTGAAACTGAACTTCGAAAATGCAGAGCACAGCTTTCACTCTCTCCCCTTCGCTTACTCTTCACAAACCTCGCAGACCTTTTATCTCCAATCGCTTCGATCCCACACATTTCTCTCTCTCTGCTTCCTCTTCCAAGCCCAATGAAAGCTCCTCTTCGTCGTTCCATCGCCGATATTGGTCCGTTGCTTCTTCCTCCTCCTCCTCTTTTAAGTTCAGGCCCTCGACATCTCTGCCCACTCCTGCTTCCTCTGATTCTGATGCTACTCGCTTTGAGACCCGGGCTACTTCTGTGCCGGAGAGCGCGGATGAGGGTTCTAACGCCTTATTGAAAACTCTGCAGCTTGGATCCTTGTTTGGCCTCTGGTACCTCTTCAATATATACTTTAATATCTACAATAAGCAGGTATTCAATCTCAATTTCTATCTCAGAACTACTTCTTTCTTTCTATTTTTTCTATTTTAGCATTTTATGCTACGTAGGGAAAAATTAGGGAGATTTTGCGGTGAACTAGTGCTTTCTTTTCAGTACTTTTGGTGTCAAACGGCCGAAAATTTATGCAATTGCGAATCATTGTCGATGTACGATCGAACTGCTGAGAATGCGTCACATATTATTGGTGCTTTTGAACTTTCGAATTATGCCATATTAGTTCAACGTCTCATTCCGGATTCCAATATGCTGTAATATTTATCGTTTGTGTGTTCTCCAACCCTTTTTTTAGTTGTTGACTTGTGATAACTGATAAATTTTCTCTGAAAACCTTTCTGATACTATCAATTAATATTTGTCTAAAGTCTGACATTGACATATAGTATTCGTTACAGAGGCTTGCAGTTGAAAACCATAAGCTTTCAATTACAAATGGAAGTGGCTGGATAAACACATGAATGGGGAATTAATTCTTGTTGTTGAAAGATGTCTGTGTTTCCCGATATTTCGGAATAGTATTTAACTTCTACTGGTTTCCTTTCTCACAGGTCTTGAAGGTGTACCAGTTTCCAGTAACTGTCACTGCGATTCAATTTACTGTTGGGGCTGTCCTTGTCTTATTTTTATGGACTTTTAATCTCTATAAAAGGCCTAAAATAAGTGGTTCACTGGTATTTGGCTTCGTGCTGAATTATCTATTCTGTCTTATATTTATTATTTAGGCCCTTTTTTGTGTGTGTGTATGTGTGCGTAGTAATTGACTTTAAGTGACTTTTTGGCAGCTTGCAGCCATACTTCCTTTGGCTATGGTGCATACTTTAGGGAACCTTTTCACTAACATGAGCCTTGGAAAGGTAGCCGTGTCATTCACTCACACTATCAAAGCAATGGAGCCTTTCTTTTCAGTGGTTCTTTCTGCTATATTCCTTGGAGAGGTGATAATACATTGCTGCACTCGGTTTCTTTTCTTGTCTGAATGTAACCCCTGATATTGTTTATTTGAATACTCTAATGCCCGGTATTATGAATTTCCTATAGTCAAGGAAGTGGCATTATATGCAACCCTCTAATGGGTCATAGTTGGTAATTATGTTAATCACAAGTAGCATACTGGTGTATTTATCACTTACTGGTTGTTTATTACTCAAGTCTAGTAAGGATTATCTTTGAAGAAATGAATTTTCAACCTGAATAATGAATTTTTCCAATCTTAGCAGCTTGTTTTCTTGTCTTACAGATGCCAACTGCATTGGTGGTCGCTTCACTTGTGCCTATTGTCGGTGGTGTGGCACTGGCATCTGTCACCGAGGCCTCATTTAATTGGTAAGATCTCCCTTTTCGGAAACCTTAATGGGGTGAGAAGGAGGGGGAGCACAGCATGATTATAGAGGAAAATAATTGGGATTTGAATTCTAATTTGCTGCTTATTCTGTGGAATACTTGAAAGGGCTGGATTTGGGAGTGCAATGGCATCTAATTTGACGTTTCAGTCTCGTAATGTTCTCAGCAAAAAAGTCATGGTTAATAAAGAGGTAATTTGCTGATCTTGCATTAGTTTGCGTTTTGTTGCACTCTTGTCTTATTTGCATCTTTTCAGATAGGAGAAAAGTAACAAGTGTTCTGTTCTTCTCAGGAAACAATGGACAATATAAACCTCTTCTCGACAATAACTGTTATGTCCTTCTTTTTGTTAGCACCTGTGGCTATCTTCATGGAAGGCGTCAAATTTACCCCTGCATACCTCCAATCTGCTGTGAGTATGTTGATGATCAAAATCGATATATATTTTCTCGTAGTAAGGGAATAAGTCAATAAAATGTTCTCGGGTGTTGAGCTTGTTAATCTCATGTCATCTTTTTTAACAGGGGTTAAATGTTAGACAACTGTACACCAGATCTCTTATTGCTGCACTCTGTTTCCATGCATATCAACAAGTGAGTTTTCCTCTTCTATGCATAACCATAGATTTTTTTCCCCTGCTATCTATCTTGTCCTGTCAACATAAGTAACTGTGACCTCTGAAATAAAAGAAACCAATGGTTTGACGTGAGGTGTTTTATCTTCCCCATTATAGATTAAGCTCATTGGTAATCTCTCATGTTGCACTAAAACCTTGTTTGAGATAGTTAGAATTCATTTTAAAATGATAAAAAAAATGCCATGTCTTGCCAATTAGGAATGGCATTCTGAATGCTACATGTTCTGAGTCTTGTGACGGTCTCATGGAAAGCATGTAATCTGTTGCCTCACTTATTGTCTATATATGGTTCTATGTTTGTTAATGCACGCTAATACGATTCTGTATGAATGGGTTTTGCAGGTTTCTTATATGATATTGCAGAGGGTATCACCTGTTACCCACTCTGTGGGCAACTGTGTGAAGCGGGTTGTGGTCATTGTGAGCTCTGTCCTCTTCTTCAAAACACCTGTATCACTTATTAACGCTTTAGGTAAATTTACATTTCTTGTTTCATTCCGCAACAGTTAAAGCCCCTTGTCAACTTTCGCTTAATTGGTGCCCAAGACACATGGTGATGAGATTTCACGTGCTTATTTTTCTACAGGCACTGGTATAGCTCTTGCCGGTGTGTTCCTTTATTCAAGGGCAAAGCGAATTAAGCCAAAGCCAAAGACTGCTTAACGATCGGTAAAATTGTGCTAGTTGCTCTGAGTTGATAAAAGTCATATATTAGCTACACTTTATAATTTATTTGTAGGTTAGGCAGGGAAATTGTGTGTTATCGTTCTTGTCCCCGTACCTTTCTTCTGATTGCACTTGGTAGTTCTGCTGCAAGGAAAATCTCTCATCTGCTTAAGAATTACCTTCGTGTTTTTTCGAGTGTACAAATACAATGCCACTTGCACGAATATTATGTAAATAGTATTCTTGATTTGTTAGGGAATGTGCCGCACAATATTCGTCCACACTCAGACTAATTCTCCATTTCTCCTTTCCCCAACTTCGGAAATTGGCAAGGCTTTAGATATGAAAGGAGAATTTTATGGTTATATGATCGTCTTGGGGCTTGGCCAGCCTGTGTTTAGGGTTTCCATTCATCAATAACTTCTTTCCCTTTTTTTGGGACCAAGAAAATAGTACTCCCTGCAGTCTTTAAGATTAAGGAAATTAATTAAATTAATTAATATAATATGTATTTTTTAAAACATCTAATCATTTTTTTCTAATTCCCTTCTTTCTTCTCTTCTTTGATTATTATTGAGGGAATATCAATAGGGGTAAATTAGAAAAAGAATAATAAATATAAAAAATACATCTTATATTTAAAATCAAAATCAATTCTTCAAATATGTTTTATATTAAGAATTGGAGGGAGTAGTCATTCCTATTTTACTTGTGGCAATTGCAAGCAAAGCCACGGAATGAAATTTGTGGTACCGATGACGTAATTTTGCTTTTAAAAAACGAAATTATGAAATCTGGTTCGGTTGATTCTTCCATATTTGAAGAAAATTTCAACTCTATAATCAATCCAGGAGGTTTATTCTCTATCTAGTTTCAATTCCCCAAGTTAAATCGCTATTTGTTCCTGTTTATAAGCAATACGAACCATCATAATTATAGATTATGTCAAACAATATTTCATTATCTGTTTAGGGTTTGTTTGGTTTGAAGGGAGGGGAGGGATTTTGCTTCTTTTGTCATTTGAAAATTTTTAAGAGAGGAGAAATTTTTTGAAATTTTCCCTTCCCTCCCCTTATAACCCTCCCCTCCCAAATTGAGGAGATTTAGAGGGAAGGGGTAATATTTTACCTTGTGCGGACTATTCCGACGCCGAAGTCTTTCTCTCCTACCTCCCCCTCACTCCATAGCTTCATCTTTAGCCCTCCAACCTTCAAAACTCATTTTCCGGCGACCTTACCGGCCTTCTTGTGACAACCTCCACTTGTTTGTTGCCAAGCACCACCACTGACGACATTCATGTGTTCCCTCAAAGACATTAACGAGGTTCACAACCACAGATCTCATACTCCTTCATTGTCTCCAACGAGCTCCGTAACCATTAGTGAGTAGCAACATTCACACAATTTCGATGACACAGAGAACCTCATCCGTCGACCTTGGCATTATGGCTGAACATTAAACCTGGTAAACTTGGTCTGGCCCGACTCTACCCGGTCCAGTCCAAAAGGAGTAAAAATAAATCTAAGAGAATTCGAATAAGACCGGGTCTAGCCCGATCACTAGGTAGGATCGGGTTCCGGGTAAGCCTTATGGACTGGTAAGCCCGGTCCTACCCGGTGATGTAGGTTTTATTTTAATATATAAATGTTGTCAGGAGAAAGCCGATATGTCATTTAATACTACCCACAGTCCCATACCTATGATTGATTATACCCATGGTCCTATACCTAATATGATTGATTGATTCATCTTTTTCCCCATAGCTTTCTTTTAGTCAGTAGTCACAAACGACACCTCCTCCTTCTTCCTTCTTCCTTCTTCCATTCAAGATCCGGTACCTCCTCCGTCTTCCTTCTTCAGTCATGATTCGACGCCTCCATTTTCAGCCTCTCTTCTTCATGGTTTTTAACTCCTCTCAATTCTTACCCCCAATCTGATGATTTGCTTCAAGACTTCCAAAATAAAGCACAAGACAGGACCACTAACCCAGTCCTGTCCTATCTAGTCTACCCAACCCAATGGATGGCGGGTTGTCCATTGGGCTAGATCGAGCTTCGGGTTAGGATAACCAGTCCAAAGATCAAACTGGACTAGACTATGGGCTAATGCCATGGTCCGCCCAGTCTGGTCCATTTACATCCCTACTTGGCATTGAAGCATTTGAGATGCTCATCAAAGATCTAATATTTAGCTTATTGACCATGAAAATAAAAGTCCCGATCATATTCCTCTGGTCTCACCTCTCTAGACTAACTTATAATTATATTTATTATTATAATAATATTTTATAAAAATATTATATTTATAATTATAATATATATTTTTCAATATAATAATATTTATAAATACAAGTACAAATATAAATATAATATATTATGGTATACCTATAATTATATACTTGTAATTATAATTATATAACTATAATTATACGGACAAAGTTATCCATATAAAAATATTTTACCTCATTTCTCCTTTCTAACTAAACAGGGTAATATTAAAATATCTCCCCTCCCCTCCCCTCCCCTTGTGGAACCAAACAGACCCTTAGGCTATGTTTGGTTCAATGGAGAGGAGGGGAGGGTTTGAGAGGGATTTTCTTTTACCTTGTTTGAGTTGACAAAAAGAGAGGGGAGGGGAGGGATTTTAATAGTATTATGTTTGGTATAAGAAGGGAGGGAATGAGAAATATTTTTATATGGACAATTTTGCTCTTATTTAATTTAATTTGTAATTAATAAATTTCTAACATATTTAATAAAATATAATTATATAAGGAATTTAATACATAAAATTATAATTTTATAATTATAAAAATTAAATAAATATAATTATAAATAGCATTTACTATATAAAATTATAATTTTGTAATTAAATAGTGAGAAGGGTATTGTGAGAATATTTTAAAATGGTATGGACATATTAGTCAATTTAAGCTCAAACATTAACATTTCCCTCCAAATCCCCCCAATTTTGGAGGGGAGGGTTAGGAGGGGAGGGGAGGGAGAATTTTAGAAAATTTCACTCCCCTCCTAAAATTTTTAGTTATCCAAACAAGGGGAGGGGAGCAAAATCCCCCCATTTCCCTCCCCTCCCCTCATACCAAACAAACCGTTAATGGACAACCTAACCTAGAAAAACTCTTTATTTGCAAATTTAGTCAAAACCAAAGCGATTTAAGACTGATAAGTTTTTTCCCCGAAAAGAACTTGGAACTAATTTTTCTGTTAGAACTGCATTGGAAACAGAGGGTGGAGTACGTTCTGCTGAATTTCTCTTTGCTCCTCATCCAATCTTAATCAATTTTTATTTATATATATATATATATAATTTGAATAGGAACATCAATTACATTTCAAAATGAGCTAACCAGTTTCCCTGGACCAATTTATAAGTTTGCATATACAAAAAATGCATATCTAGGCGACTACATGTTAGTGCAAAAATAAAAGAACAATGAATAGCTAGTGAGGAGTGAAATTGCTCCCCTATCAACCATCCAAATTGGCATATAGTCAAATTTCTAGTTATAAAGTGAAGGTTACACACTCACTGAAATAAATGATATGTTACAATGGTAGTTAGTAAATATATCTTCAATATTTTTTATCCCCATAACCAACGAACAATAAAGGCTTGCAACTTTACTTCTTTTTCCTTAAAACTAAATTCTTACCCGCACGGAATGAAACGAAAATAGAGAACTGAATACTATTATAAGGTAGCATATATGCTAGTGAATATAAACTGTTTGATTAAATTTAAATAGTTTAAATTTAATAATTAAAAAATTATCAAAATATTGAAATATATAAAAATAAATAAATTTGCATATATGGCTTAAAATTGTTCTGACCATTCTAGAACTACAGTTGATAGAAAAATAAAAGTAGTGGTATAAATCAAAGAGAAACCATATTCAGTTTGACAATATTAATGATGAACTACATAAATAACATAACTGAAGTATTATATATTCTTCAACTTCATTTATAATTTTAATAGCAGTTACTAGCATAGCAAAAATAAAAAAATAAAAAAGCCTTAGTTTGGGTTAATTAACTCATTTGGAGTTTGAGAATGGGTTATATCCAGCCATAGGGTGCTTCAAACATTAATTAATGCATTCCAAATCTCCACAATAAATTAAGATCAGTAGTGAAGAACATTTCCTTGAAAGTGAAACATCAAGATATTGGATATGCTTCCCTCATTTTCTGTCTCAATCTCTGCCATGGATCTGGATACAAATATCAGACAAAACTATGTCTCCCAACATCCAATGCAGTTGCAAGAAATGGAAGCAAAATCCAACGTAAAAGATCACGAACATCCTAATTTTGGGGTTGCTTCATCACAGGGTAATTTCATTTTCTTGCAAGATTTGCCCCATATAGATCCACTTCAAGTATATGGGTCTTCATCATCAATAAATGCAGTTACTACTGGGTTCCAAACTGCAAATTTTGTTAACTACCCTTTTGAAAGTTTCTCCTTTGGCTGTTCATCATCATCAGCAATAGATTTTGATGTTTATGAGTCAAAGCCATTTACTGAAAATATTAATGGCAACAAAGTTATGGAGAATAATTTCCAGTTTGGAGGTAATAATTATAGCTTCAACGTTGTCTCTCAAGAGAGGAATCAAATGGAAATGGTGGGTGCAGATAACCTGATGAGCAATTATTATTTGCCGTTTGATTCTCGAGAAACCAACAAGACTATGAATTTTGTGGTACCAGAAGATGAAGTATCAATAATATCTGCAGATCATAGTTTTCTCAGAAGGGTTGGTTTGAATAATAATAAGAAGAATAGAAGGTTATCATCAACTTCAATCAGAAGGGCATGCAAAGTTCGGAACAAGTCCAACGTAGTAAAGGGACAGTGGACGGTGGAAGAAGATAGGTACATATTGGAAATATTAAAAAAAAAAATTCTTCAAAGCTAATTAGTTCTATTAGTACTATTTTTGTTTCTTCATGTTGATACTTTTTTTTGCATTTTCTGCTAATTATTGCAGGCTGCTAATTCAACTGGTTGAACAATACGGAGTGAGAAAGTGGTCTCATATTGCTCAGAGTTTGCCTGGGAGAATAGGCAAACAATGTCGAGAGCGTTGGCATAATCATTTGAGGCCTAACATCAAGGTTCTAATTTATCTCTCATATTGTTATTAAATATTCATATGAAATATATACCTAATATATATGATATTAATACACATATATAATTTGATCAAAGTCATAATATTTGCTGGTCATGGTTATTTGATGTTAAATTCTTGTGATACATCGGCTGCAAATAGAGTTGTATTGTATTTTGGCATTGTATCATTAATTGTTTTTAAGCTTCATACATTTTAAATATATTTTGAAATATTCTGATGAAACACTTAAAAAATTTATAAAAAATCTTGGTAATATGAATGGAGATACAAGGTGATTATTTTTTTTTGGTATAAGGGGAAATCCCATCACCTGGTACGGAGTGCATTTTTTCAACGTTATCTTTTTTATATATATATAACATAAGATAACAACCAAATTAATTGCTCATACTCGAGCTGACAATTGGCCTTTTCAACTGGGACAGGTATTCGAACAACTGGCTAGTATTATAAAATTATAAAAATTAATTTGAATAAAGGAAATACTTTAGAATTGTTTTTTGTTTTTATTGATAACTTACTATAATAAGTACTTGAATTTTATTTTTATGTATTACATATAACATTAATATGTATCCTATAAAATTAAAATTACATTATTAATAAGAGATTAAGGACAGAATAATGGAACCACATCTAGTTATACGTACCTTTCCTATTAGGGAAGCCTCCAATTTTTTTCTTAATTTTTTTTTTAACCTTTTGTTGCAGAAGGACACGTGGAGTAATGAAGAGGATAAGATACTAATAGAAGCACACATAGAGATAGGAAATAAATGGGCAGAGATTGCTAAGAAGTTGCCTGGAAGAACTGAAAATTCCATTAAAAACCATTGGAATGCAACCAAGAGAAGGCAATATTCTAGAAGAAAGTGTCGCTCTAAGCACCCTAAACCCTCTCTTCTTCAAGACTACATCAAGAGCTTGAACTTAGACAAAAACCCACCCATAGATTATCGGAAAAGATCCACTTCTTCTGCTAACCCCAACAACAACAACAACAAAAATCTTATGGCTGGTACAACAAAGAAAGCATCATCATCAGCTACACCGGCATCGAGTGAGCAGTTTTGTCCCAACAATGACAGATTAGTTCCTACATATGACTTCAACGAGGTCCCAGACTTTTGTTTCAATGAGAACATAACTTTGTTTCAAGAGGGGTGCAATCTTGATTCTTTGCTTGATGATATGCCTTGTGATTCTGATCATACTGTGCAAGGAGGAGACTTTGAAGCAAAGTTGCAATTTTTTGGTGATGTCTTTGTTAATGATAGTATTTATCTTGATGGGGATGATCAGTTTGATTCAGGGAAATCACAGAATGATGAGGAGGTAGAAGTTAAGAAGGGGATGGATTTGATGGAGGTGATGTCTCAGATCAAAGATGTTCTTTGATGTGTGGTTTAGCTCTTTAATTTGTACTGAAGGAACTACTTTTGAAGGACGATGCACCAATAATAAATAGAGAAATAATCGTGCGTATTATATTTCTCATATATATGCAGTTAAATAAGATTGTACTTTGATCCCTTCAACAAAAAAATGTAAAAAGAAAAAAAGGACTGTGCTGTAATCTCGTTCCTAGTTTGAGGGGGCAAGATATACATGCAGCCTTGAACCAATTCTATATATTTACTTCTCCATAATTTTTCGTTTATGTAAAGATGATATTGAGCAATGGGAGTTGAGTCTAATAAAAGATGTTAGTTTCTTACAACATGATAAATTAAGGTTTGAATTCCTATTTAAAGAGATACCTATATTTATTGTCTGATAGTGTCTTAAACAGGATTATAAGAAAATACATGTGCTTTATAAAAAAAAGTAATAATTGAAAAAAAAATCAATCAAAGGGGTGATTTGGCTCAAAAAGAATCAAAAAGATGATAAAGCACTATGCTTTAACTATGATTTGTCTCATTAAGATTCTGTTTGGGAACACGTTGGAGAAAAAAAAAAACCTCAATTGGGATCCAAAAGCTCAGTTGATCAGTTTGCATGTGTTTGAGAAGGTGTTGAGCATGGATGGGCTTGTTTGAAAAAAGCAGCTTCTTCAGGTGATTTTCGGTGATATCTACTGCTTCTGTGCTTTGACCATTGAAATTTTTTTAAAAAAGCTACTTCTAGGTGTGACCATGAAAAAAAAATTTAAAGCTGCTTCTATGCTTCTAAACATTAAAAAAAATTAGGGTTTTTCAAACATTAATCCAAACAGGTTTAAGGTTAGAAAATAATGATCCAATTGATGTAGCATCCACATCAACTATCCGTAGATTATCTTCAATACACATAAATCATATTCGTGACATGATCAGAGGCGAACTTATTACGGATAGATGATTCAATTATGATCCACTTCATGTATGGCATTCTAATTGAAATATATATTTATCCTTTTTTAATTAAGTGTTTTAGTGTATTTTTCTTCTTTTTTAATAATTATTGAACTTTTTTTTATTTTAAAAAAATTTATTTACATTTTTTCACATCAATTATAATAATATATATACAAACAATATATATGTAGTTTTCAACAAGGTTTATGCTATTTTCAGTCATTTTCTTTCTAAACAGACTTTTCAAACGCTAATTCAAACATGTTCAAGGTTAAAAAAAAAGTCATTTCTCTTACTGCCAATCCAAACACAAATCACATTTACAATCTAACTTTTTTTTTTCAATCTACTTCTGCAAAAGCCACATTAAAAAAAACTACTTCTCCACCGCTAATCCAAACAGGCACTTAGTTAACAACAGTAACTTGTCCGAAGAAGGCAATTAAGAGTACGCTCATTATGCTTTAACTATGACCATTAATGCGTTTACTTAATAAAATTAATTGATGATTAATTGAAGCCATGAATCCTATTTAATTAGTATTGTACCGTAAATTCAAAATAGAACATAACTGAATACTTATCCAAAAAAATCATAACTGAATAAAATATATTCCCCTTTAATAATATGTTCAAGAAAGGGGAAAGCTGATGAAATGATCGTTCCCTTTGACTTTGTGCCTTTGTGGTTGTTTACAATTAACAAATGTAATAGACGAAAAATAGTTTTATCAAAATAAACAACCGAATTATTGATCCGGTAATTCTGCAAAGCCATATATAAAATACTTGAAATTAATTTTCTAAGTCAACTTATTTCTTAGGAAGGAAGACAATTAAATACCACTTGAACTTCAAAATTCTAAATCAGTAATTTTCTTTTAAAATGAATTGTCAATTGCTACATAAGCAACAAGATTAATTTAGAATTTTGAAGTTCAAGTGATATTTTTTTATTTTTTTCCCTATTTCTTATATTTCATTTTTCTCAAGTTAACATGATTGTTTTTTCAAGTGGTATCCCTACCACCTAACTTGTTGTGTTCCCAAATCTCAAACTTAATATCATTGGTTAAGCTAAAACAACCCTCTCTCTGTTAGTTGATCAAAGCATTAGATGGCAAATAAGCGTTTTCCTTATAACCTTTTAGATTGAAAGAAATGGCAGTGATTGAGAATTGATTTGGGAGTGTTCATTTCATTCATGCCTTAAATTTTGTGTTCATGCAGTCACATCTGATTCTAATTCACTGAAGTTCCATCTTTTTTTGCCTGAGCTTAAATTCTATCTTCATAAAATGGTGTAACTTTCGTAAGGAATAAACTTCTGTCTTGTTCTGTGAATAGAAAAACCTATCTAGTTCAGGAAGAAAATCCAACCAATTCCACCAAACTGAGCACAGTACAACATAACGAAAGTCCAGCCCCCGAAGAGTCTGGGAATAAATATCACAATTTTCACAAACATTTTTGCTGGAAAGCACTCTCAGGATTCTTGCCATCAATTTGTGAGTGGTGAGGAAAATCATATGGCATTTCCTCAGCAGAAAGCCAAGCTTCTTTGAAGACCCTTGTGACTTCTCGGTACACTACTTCATTTCCTTCTGGTGCAAGGTGCAAGCCATCACTGGAAAGCAACAATGCAGAAATCTTTATATGGCTAAACATGATGCAATGGCAAGTTAAATTGACCCCGAAATTATGCATCTAAATGAATCTCAAATCTTTTTTTTTTTAATTTTTTCTTCACAAGAACAGATTGACTATATATTTCCCCTTTTTTGTTCTTCCTATGACATTTAATCAAGCCTATTGATTTAATATTTTTACCTGGAGTGTTCCCCTAAAGAATATATAATGTAATAAAACGGCATCCCCTTGCATAAGATATTTAACAATTTTGTTGCAGCACAAATAAACTAGAAAGTAGGAAAAACATCCATGATGCTGTAACAAGAGAACAGGGTCAAACCTAAATAATATTGACCTGTTCTCTGAAGTGTCCAGGAAGAAAACATCACAAACCTTAGAAATTTCTTTTGCCAGCCATCTGTCTCTTGCATCTTGGACCAAAGATTGATAAAACGAACACCTAATTCCTCAGCTGTTTCAACACAAGCTTTTGCATATTCACCTGTTACTTCATTTGTTCTTTCTGACAATTCTCTGGCATTATCGCCATATAAAGATCTGCAAGACAGTGAAAGCCTATTAAAGTTGAAGTTAACAATTATTTAAATGATAGAAACTTTATGTAACCCATGATTCTCTTGCTCTACTAAAACATTCAAGTTTTATGGACCGACAAATCTGGAGGCCAAATAAATTAAAAGTTCACCAGTTGGTTTTGCCCCCAGGAATTGCATGAAGATACATGTCAAAGGGAACAGTTCCATTCAATGCTTTTGGCAAGGTTAGCAAATCCACATGCATGGCACAGTGAGACAGTGACCATAAAAGAATGCAGATTTTGGATATTAAATCTAAAAAGTAAAATGAGAGAAAGAATCTATCCTACCTTGCATATGCATCACGGCCTTCCTCACAAATTGGCGGTGGGGTAATAAGCACAATTAGCATAGCTGGAGAGCGTTCCTGCAATTTTTTGCCCAGTGATGAAATAGTGTTAGATCAGATGATATGAACAATAGATGATAAGCTAGTTAGGAAGTTGCTGAGGTAGTTCACTGGAGGTGTTTGCCTGCCCATTTTCTCAATATATACCAATGTGCCATGGGGTTAGGACATATATAATGGTTCGTGAAGATTCTTTTTGTCTAAATCTCTCTCTTTCTCTTTGCTTTCACCTCTATTTCTTCTTTCCATATGATTGGCACTTAATTGAATACAGGTCCAATTCGCGACATGCCCTGATTGTTTTCACAATCAACATTAGGATACTCAACCCAATGAGGCAAAGCAAAAGATGGAAAGAAATCCAAATCATTATACTGAATTCACAGGGATGAAAAAGGAAAAAAGTACTTTATTTGAAACTCAATTTACAGAATATTCCCAGAAGTCAAAATTATATCATATAGAAGAAGATAAAAATCTTTAAGTTATACAATGAAAAAATCCTTGAGACTCCAATAAAATACAGTTCCTATGAGTCAACTCCTGATCTTATTTTCAAGACATTGCCATATATTGTCGCAAATTATCCAACTTATACACTTTTTTTTTTTAATAGGGGCAGGTACTAACGATTTAAGGTTACAAACATGATTAAACCTATGACTTTCCACTTATAGGGGAACTCTCATGTCACTAGGCTACAAGGCCATTGGCCCAACTTATACACTTTGAACAGGTAAATTAGGATATCTAAAACAAGAAATGGGTACGCATGGATATAACATATACCATCTGCAGAAATTAGGATAAACATAAATCCAGATTAAATGATATTATCCAAGATTATAGACAAAATCTAACCATTGGTGCACAAGCAAGCAGATAATGATTTGAAAGGATTGAACAGGTTGTTAACAAACTGATTTACATTGTTGGAAAGTGAAACAACAAAATTTGACCTTCAAATGACGAGCAATCTTTCTAAGATTTTCCTTGTACTCTTCAACAGGTACATGTTGCCTTTCACTACTTCTTCCCAACAAAGCTGCATCATTAGCACCAAAGAAAATTGTGGTAGCAGCAGGAGGTTTGGTTGAGTCCTGAAAAAGAAGTCACGCTATTACAGCATTAGGAATTCAACCATTAGTGTAGTGATTTGCCAAGCCTCGAATATATTATCAAGCACTGCAGCGAGAAGTGTCAAAAGACTACATAAAATCCAGCAGATGTTAATGAAAGGTCCAATATCGAATCAATACATCACTATGACACAGCCAAAACCAGCAGATTATTGAATCTTTAAACCAAATCTTCAAAGGCTGCTAAATTTATATGATCAGAAAAAGACGTGCAGGAGCACATTGAATAAATCAGCCATTCATTTTGTCAGATGCTTAACAAAAGATGTATGTCAAGTCAAAATTTATCTTTCATTCACAACCGGGAAAGAAAAAAGAGGATCGTCCATGTTTAAAAGCACCCAAAAAAGAAAAATCGCATGCGTGCTACTTGGAGTTAAGTGAATGGTCCATATATAAAGCAAAAGGATCAAGGCCTGGTCATATATTACTAGCATAACAGCTGCAAGTATGATGTAAACATATATATTAGTGAAGAAATAAAGATTAAGATAGCAAATTACCAAAGGGAATATGTGATGCAACAAGAACAAAGCCCATCTGGTGTTGTATCCACCATAACCACGAATGAGAACATCAGCCTTCGCAATGCGAGAAAATAAAAACTAATTAATTTCTGATGCATTTCCAGAAGACAATTTTGGATCTCTGATGAGAAAAAGGACAAGTGAGAAAAACAAATACGAAAAGAAAAGAAAAGAAAAGAAAAAAAAAAACCTTGCGAGAGTAGGAGTTGGCAAGAGCAGCACCCCATCCACCAGGTCGGAAGGATTGCTCCGTTATGGAATCTCCGAACAACACGATCTGTGGCCTCATTGTAAGTTACAGTGCCCTGGCTCCCTCACTCGGGCCCGCGATGATCACCAACCAAATGCCTTAAAATTTGTGGGACGCATTTCTAACTTGCACTAGTGTCTATCTGACAACCAACCGACAATTAGTTGGCCACAAGACGCCGAACGCCCGGAAACATTCATCAGAGGCGTCACAAGCCTAAAATTTGAGTCGTATTTTTCAGGGCCGATAAAAATTGTCTAGTGTTTAATGAGTTTTTATTTTTTATTTTTTATTTTTATCCTTTATTAATTATATTTAGGGTTAATGTGTAGATTTAGTAAAGAACTATTTTTTAAAGTGTATCTAACATAACTAACTATTTTAGGGTGCAAAACTAGACATTATGAATTTTTAAGGTGCAAAAGTAGACATTATGAATTTTTTTTAAGCAAAAATAACAATTTCATTATCCATTTTGGGGTGCAAAAATTGCTATGTTTGCTCCAAAAAAATTCATAATGTCTGCTTTTGCACTCAAAAATTCATAAGATCTACTTTTGCACTCTGAAATAGTTAGTTGTGTTATGTGCACTTTAAGAAATAGTTCATTGTTATTTTTGCACCTTAACCCTTATATTTATTGTATTAATTAAAAGCTTGACAATACTTATATTTATTCTGTTGTTCTCTCTTATTTACCGTTAATAAATAAGAACATACTTAGAAATAAAAATTTATTTTTAATATACTTATTATTTTTAACTAATTTTAATCACTTTCTTAAATCACGTAATTCGGTTATTGAGTTCTTATAAATAAAATCGGAGGGAGTACTCCCACTTTATTAATTTTATAGTATTTTTTTTCATCCTCCTCCTTAATTTGAGATCTAGGGAAAAAGACAATAAAATACTATTTGAACTTCAAAATTTCAAATCAGTCTCTTTGCATATAAGAATATAGGTATTAACTAAAAAAATATAGCAATTGACAAATCATTTTTAATAGAAAATTACTTATTTGAGATTTTGAAATTCATACGGTATTTTCCAAGGTAATTAAACCATGATAGGCCACTGAACCGGTTGGGGTACTGGGTCAAGGGTCAGTGAGTCAAACCGGAGCTAACTCAGGATCAAACCAATGAGAAAAATGAAGATTTTAAGATTATTAATATGAAATTCTAAAGAAAAATAATAAAAAATCAATTTTCTTAAAAAAGAAAGAAAGAAAAATACCAGATCAGGTTAATGACCGGACCTGACCGGTTTTACCGGTCGGTTCACCGATTTCCAATCCGGACCGACTGGTCCGGTTCGAGTTTCAGTACACTAGTATTTTCTTGACTTTTTCCCTTATATTTAATATCTTCATAAAAAAATCTAGTGAAAGTGACATATTTTTTTATGTAAATAATTTATAATTACCTGATTAGTTTTCTTATTCTTCATAGATTAATTAAGAAAAATTATCATGAAGCTATGAGAAAGAATGTAAATACCAAAAATTTTCAATAGCAAGTGATAGGTACTCTGTATGTCCCTTCTTTAAAACCGTGTAGTAATTTTTTTTTTTTTAAAGAAGTGAGCTAACACTTACACTTTTATTACATTCATTTCAGACCCTTTAATAATTTGTGGAGTCCACGTATCAAATGATTATATGCGTGTTTGGAATAGCACTAGTAAGAATGGTTAACTTTTGTAAATTTAAGATTGTATGAAAGTCAAATTATATAATATAACTTATATTTGGATTGACAGTAGTATAAGTGATTTTTGTGAAATTGAAACTTATTTGGATGATATTTTTGAAAAGTAAGTTTAGATAAACATAATTTATTTATCATTCTCAATCTGTTCAAATTAGTAATACATAATCCATCTGATTCTAAATATAAGATAGAGTTGACTTTTTTGAGAGATTAAAAAAGTTAAATAAGTTATTTAATCATATTATATTTGGTGTATCATTGGACTATATATCATTTTATGAGTTGGGCAAAATAATTATAAATATAAATATTTTAAAATAATTTAATTTACTTTCTTAATATCTTTAAGAAATCAATTATATCTTATATTTAGAATAAAGAGTATAAATTAGTGATACATATAAATATTTTTCCTCTCTCTTTCTCTCTCACATGTCACTCGTCCTTTTTCCTCTCTCTTTCTCTCTCTCCCAAATATCACGTGGCCCCCAGGGGACGTTTGGTTTAGCCTATACTTATGTATAAGCCCGATTCACGTAAATTGAGACAAAACTCATCCATATATTTACCCCGTAGATCGTAAAAGCTACCTCATATACCTTCATAGTGTGTTTGGATGTGGGACAAAACCATGGTTTTGGTGTAAAATCATCCAAACACACTAAAATTTTGAAAACCATGGTTTTATCCCTCAAACTATAGTTTTGGGAGAATCACCTATAAGCTTGATTTTCATGCTTGTGGGACCCACATTCATCTCTCTCCTTTATCTTTTTTTTTAAATTCCTATAAATTAATTAAAAAATATAGCAATTTAATTAAAAAAAATTAATGATAAATATTTTAAAAAAATTTAAAAATTTAATTTAAAAATTTTAGAAATTTAATTAAAAATTTTTATTTTGACTATATTAAAAAAATTGGTTAAATTAATTAATATCATATATAAATAATTTTTTTTGTATTTATTAAAAAATTTTAATGTTAAATATTAGGTAAATGTGAAAATTTAAAAACCAAGCTTTTTATGAGGGGCGTCTAGTATAAATAAGTTTTGGAAGGGATAAAAATAATAATGAATGATTAAAAAGGGTGCAAATTTAACAGAATCGTTAAATTTGATCTAACGCCGTTAAGAGTTTTATTCTCTTATTGTTAATAAAATATAACCTTGTACTTTATGTGTAATTATCACAAAAGCTAATGTCCTTTTTTGGTAATTTGACCACTAAAAAAGTGATTCCTAACCTAATATCCAAACACTCATCTTGTTAAAATCATTTTTTTACCCATAATCTATTCCTCTCGTAATCTATTAAAAAATCATTTTTTCTTCAGAAGCTATTTCCAAACACACCCTCAATCACAATTGAAAAACACTTTTGGATGTTCCAATCGCTATTCCAAACACCCTCAATATCTGAAATCCATCATGATAAGCTGCAAATTGTTGCTTATAGGAAAAAAATCACTTTTCCCTTAAAAGCCCAATTGGATTAAAGATATCCCAAATATATGTAAAAGCCAAAATCTTCCAAAAGCCCAATTGGCCCTCTTATAATTTAGAGTGTGTTTGGATATAACTTTTGAGAATAGTTTCTAGAGAAAAATTGATTTTTTTTAATAGATTCTAAGAATAATAGATTATGAGAAAAAATGATTTTGATAAAATGAGAGTGTTTGGGTATTGGTTTGAGAATCACTTTTTTTAGTGGTCAATTTACCAAAAAAGACATTAACTTTTATGATAATTACATATAAAGGATAATATTTATATTTTATGTATTATTTGACATTTAATTTTATACAAAATGCCAAAAATGAAAAAAATTTATCTAAAAAATGTAAAATTATAACATTAGTCAATTATCTAACATAAAAAAAATTGGCCCGAAAACCAGCGAACCAGTCGAAACACCGGTCTAGTCTGGGGTACCCAGTCTTTTTAAAAAAATCAATTTTTTTTAATTTTTTCTTTATAATTTCATACCTGAAATTTTCATTTTCTCACTGGTTTGGTTCCGAGTTAGCTCTAGTTTGACTACAATCCTACCCACTGACCTTTGATCCAGTACCTCGACCGATTCAATGACCAGTCTGAGTTTAATTACCTTGGGGGGGAGAGAAGGGAAAGAGGAAAGAGAAAAATGGAGAAAAAAAGTGATTTTCACAAGGTGTTTGCCAATTTTCTTACAAAACCATGGTTTCAACAGTGGTTGCCAAACTCTACTTAGGACCCGTTTGGTTCAAGGAAAATCAGAGGAGAGAAAGGGAAAATTGGATTTTCCCACTGACAGCGGCCATTTGGTTTGTCATTTCTGTCAAAAAATATTGGAAAATGTGTTCAAAAATATCTCATTGAAAACTTATTGGTCAAATGGGACCTTCGTGTGCAAACAATTTTCCCCGTATACAAAAGATATTCCCTTATGTTTAAAAAATATTCCCCGTGTTCAATATATCTTCACTATGTATGTGCAAACAATCTTCCCTTATGTGTAAAATATCTTCCATAGATCTTATTTAGCAAATAAGTTTCCAATAAAGTCTTTATGAGCAATTCTCCCAATATTTTCTTGGGCCCACCAATTTTCAACTATATGATTGAAAATGGGTTCCCACCAAAATTGGTGAGAACCAATTTTCAAGTGAGGAGGGAAAATACCTAAAGACACAAAAAATCCCTTGATGTGACATTAGATATGATATAAAAAGGTGAGTAAGTCCCATGGACATTTAAATAATATTTTTACGCATGACAAAATGGTCTTTTAGCTCATTTTCTTCAAACCAAATAAAAATTTTCCTATCAACCTATTTTTTTTCAATACAAGCCAAACATCTATGTGGTAAAATATTTTTCATTCCTTTATATATTCTTTTCTTTTCTATTCCATTACTTTCAAACATTTTCTTTGATCAAAGCGGGTTCTTATCAAGTATAAACGACCATGATAACATAACTCGTTCTAAATTTTTCATCCAACCTTGACATATGGCAATTGAACTTGAGCACAACGGAAGGGGATACTCTAGAATCATTTTTCTCTCTTACTTCTCATAATCTCATATCTACCTTCAAATAAAAAATGAATGGTTTATATTTAATATTTTATAAAACAATTATTATTGTATTTTATAATTTAATTTTTTTAAAATTTTTTTTGAGTTCAAGTTATGAACTATGTAAATCAGGTTTTAACAGTTTAAATTTATTTATTTATTTTTAAAAAAATATTTTTATAAAATATAAAATTTGAACCATATTTTTTTTAATTTAAGGGTCGAGATAGGATTCTGAAAAGAAAAGGAAATAAATAATTATGAGAGAACTCAAACCCAGGCATGACTGCATGATGATTATCTGAAAGTGATTAATTGTTGGGTGAAATTATGAAAAACAAATATAGAATGAAATTTGTAAGAGGAAACTAAACAATGATAATTGTAATAAGAGAAAGATTTTATTACCTTGGCATATTACATGCCTAATTGATAATCCCTCTCATCTTTAATTTAATATAGGATCTAGAAAATTTAAATAAATTACTTGATCATAACATATGTTGTGTATCATTAGGATTATATATCAGTTTTATAAGTTAGATAACTTACTTTAAATATAAAATATAAATATTTTAAAATATTTTATTTAAATTTTATAATTTTTTAAAAATGTTAACAAGGCCTTATATTATTTCAAGATGGGAGACAGTAATATTGAGTATTTTGCATTTTTTTTTATTTTGCCTTCAATATTTTGCATCTTTGACATGGTGGAGTTTGCAAGTAGTGATTGGTTATATGATAAGGGTCATGGAAAAATTCATTCAATTGTTAAAGTCTTGTTATCTTGAAGTTTTTAATTTTTATTGAGGTTGTGGGTTGCGACAAAATAAAAATAAAAATTAATTGAGAATTTGAAATCTTTCTCTAACAACTATTTGGGAAGGAGTCATCAATAAAAATTTTGAGGTCATTCATATGACGCCGGTGAGCCCTTCTCTATGATCTGTTGGCTGTGGAAAATAATCACACATCGGTGGGATCGTGATTGTTGAGGCGGGGCTCATAGTATAAAAGGAGCCCCCCTCCCTCCTTCAATGCTTACCCCTTCAACTTGCATTCTTCTTTCTATTAGGCCTTTTATATCTCCTCATCTCTTATAATATTTCACTTCTAAATTGTTTAAAGTGAAATTAGATTCTGTTATTTTTCTTATTGTTGTCTTATTTATTATTTATTAGCTGTTATTAGATATAGTAGTTGTGATTTATTATATTATTAAATTATGTTTAGAAACTCTATTTTTTAGTATTGTAATTTTTTAGTATAATCAGTTACGCTTTATATATCCCGCTTTTGTAACAATTGGTATCAGAGCCAAGATTCTATCTGAGTATGCTCTGTGGTTGCAGTATAATCTGAACTTCCATATCAGAAAAGAATTACTTTGAGATTTTGTATTTGCAGCTATTAAATAATATTTTGAGCAGAAGTGGCAGACAAGAGGATTGAAGAATCCATATCAAATGTCAACAATTCGTCATTGGCATCTTCGCTTTTGATGAGAATTGTGCCCAATGCAAAGTTTGCAGTCGAAATTTTTTGCAGATCGGGACATTTCAAGATGTAGAAGAGCGAAGTTTTTGATGTCCTTTTTACACAACAACTAGATTTTACTCTTAAAGAAAGGAAACCAGATAGAATGGGGGAGGAAATTGAAGGATCATCAATCGTATTGCTTGTGATACTATTCGGTCGTTCTTTTCAAGAGAACAAAAGTATCCACACACAAAGGAAACTTCTGCATGTAGATTATGGAAGGCATTGGAGGATAAATTCTTGAAGAAAAGCAGTTATAATAAACTTCATATGAAGAAAAGACTGTTTTGCTTCACCTATGTTCCTGATACCACAATGAATGATCATATTACCATATTCAATAAGTTGGTAACAAATTTACAGAATTTTGATGTGACCTTCAAAGATGAAGATCTAGTCTTGATGTTATTGGGATCACTTCTTGATAAGTACGAGCACCTAGAGACTACTCTACTTCACCGCAAAGAGGAAGTATCTCTCAGATATATTTGTTATGCGCTATATAGCTATAATCAAATAAAGAGAGAGAAACAAATAGGCGGAGAAGCAAAGGCACTAGTCACAAGAGGACGTGCTGAAAATCAGTTGAGATCAAGGAAAGGGAGATCCAAATCGAGGTCCAGACCTAATAAAGATGAATGTGCCTTTTGTCGAGAAAAAGGTCACTGGAAGAAGGATTATCCAAAGTTTAAGAATAAAGCCAAACATAACAATGGGAAGGCTGCTATGGACTCAAATGTAGCTGACTGTGATGATGAAAATTCAGATTTTTCATTATCTACAACGACGTCGTCAAAATCGTCAGGTGTATGGTTGTTGGACTTAGCTTGCAGCCATCATGTGTGTCCCAATCGAGACTGGTTCATTGATTTCCAAGAAGGATGATGTGGAGTTGTCCACACAACAGATAACACTTCACTTATCGCATATGTCATTGGTTCAATTCGGTTAAAGAACCATGATGGATTGATCAAAATATTGACAAATGTTCAATATGTACCGGATTCAAAGAAAAATCTCATTTATGTGGGAACTCTAGGTTCAAAGGGGTTCAAAGTCACTACAGAAAGTGGAGTAATGAAGATAATTTTTGGTGCATTTATGGTAATGAAGGGTATCCGGAAGAACAATAACACGTACTACCACCACTATCAATGTAGTATAGTTATTAGAATCGCAACAGTGGCATCTAGTTATGAGATGGAAGTAGAAGTGACCAAGTTGTGGCATATGCACTTGGGACATGCTAGAGGAAAATCCTTAAAAATTCTTTCAGATCAAGGGTTGTTAAAAGGATTAAAGCATTGTAGTTTGGATTTTTGTGAGCACTGTGTGAAGGGAAAGCAAACAAGGGTTAAATTCAAAACAACTATCCATAATACAAAAGGTATTTTAGATTATGTTCACTCTGTTTTTTGGGGTCCTTCCAAAACACCGTCATTAGGAGGAAAACATTATTTTGTAACATTTGTTGATGATTTTTCCTGAAGAGTTTAGGTGTATATGATGAAGACTAAGGATGAAGTGTTGGGAATTTTTCTCAAATGGAAAACAATGATAGAAACACAAACAGGCAAATAACGGAAGAAAATACAGGAATGATCCTTTCCAGAAGATTTGTGAGGATGATGGCATCGTCAGACACTTCACCATCAGACATACACACCACAACAGAATGGAGTGGCAAAATGCATGAACTGGATTTTGCTGGAGAAGGTTCGATGTATGTTGTCCAATACTGGCTTGGACAAAGAATTTTGAGCTGAGGCAATTACATATGCAAGCCACCTCATTAATCGTCTACCACCTACTGTTATTGGTGGTAAGGCACCGTTGGAACAATGGTATGGTAAACCTGCCACATATTATGATTATTTGCATGTATTTGGCTCAATGCATATTATCATATGAAAGATTCAAAATTGGATCCAAAAGCAAAGAAAGCTTATTTCTTGGAGATCACTTCTGGAGTCAAAGGATATCGTTTATGGTATCCAGAGATAAAGAAGATTGTATTTAGCAAGGATGTTACCTTTGATGAATCTACCATAGTGAGAAAGATAGCAGCTGAAGATACCAAACAAGGTTATGGTGTTTTCAAAGCAGGTGAAGTTTGAAGGAAAAATGATTTTTCCAGTACAAGAAGCAGACGGGGAAACAAAAGAAGACTTTCCTACGGAAGAAGAATAGCCAGTTGAAAAGGAGGTTTCGACTCATGAACCTCAACAGTAATGTGAATCAATAGCAATCAGCAAACCAAAAAGAATAATAAGAAAACCTACTCGTTTCGAAGACATTATGGCTTGTGCAACCTCAATTGCAGCTGATGATATTCTTTCAACTTATAAATGGGCTATCCAGAGCTCAGAAAAGGGATAAGTGGAGGAATTTTATGAAGAAATGTAGTCCCTTCATCAGAATGGTATGTGGAAATTGGTCAAACTCCCGAAGGGTAAGAAGGCAATTGGTTGCAAATAGGTGTATGCAAAGAAAGAAGAATTTCCTAACCAAGGTGATGTGCGCTACAAAGCAAGATTGGTAGTTAAAGGTTATACTCGGAAGGAGGGAATTGATTACAATGAGATATTTTTTTCAGTTGTGAAACATTCCTCCATTAGAATTTTATTGGCTTTGGTAGCACAGTTAGATATGGAACTAATTCAGATGGATGTGAAAACTTCATTTTTAAATGGAGACTTGGAGGAGAAAATCTACATGACTCAACCGGAAGGATTCAGAGTTGCTGGAAAGGAGAATATGATTTGCAAACTTGAAAAATAGTTATACGGATTGAAACAATCTTCGAGATAATGGTATAAAACAATTTGACAAGTTTATGTTACGACATAAGTACAGAAGAAGCAAATATGATCACTCCGTCTATTTGCGAAAGTTTGAAGATGGATCATTTATATATCTCTTTTTATATGTTGATGATATGTTGATAGCTTTAAAAAATCAGGTAAAAATTGAGAAGCTGAAAGTTCAACTAAAAAAGGAATTTGAGATGAGGGATTTAGGTGAAGTAAGGAAAATTCTCGGCATGAAGATAACAAGAGATAGAGAATCAAAGAAACTATTTTTATGTCAAAATGAGTATTTAAAGAGGGTACTACATCGTTTCGGTATGAATGAAAGAACGAAGCCGGTTAGCACTCCAATTGCCCCTCATTTTAAGCTTAGTGTTGATATGTCGCCAAATGATGAAGATGAACAAGAGTATATGTCAAGGGTACCATATACAAATGTCGTTGGTAGCTTAATGTATGAAATGGTTTGTACAAGACCTGACATTTCACAAGCTGTTGAAATTGTGAGTAGGTATATGCATGATCCAGGAAAGGAGCATTGGTAAGGTGTGAAATGGATTCTACGGTATATCTGTAATACTGTAGATGTTGGATTGGTCTTTGAGCAGGAAGGTGATCGATCTTTAGTTAGGTATTGTGACTCAGATTTTGCGGGTGATTTGGACATACGAATATCAACTACTGGTTATGTGTTTACTTTTGCAAGAGCATCAATTAGTTGAAAGTCGACTTTGCAATCAACAGTTGCTTTGTCTACCACAGAGGCAAAGTATATGACAATTACAGAGGCTGTGAATGAGGCAATTTGGCTTCAAGGATTGCTTGGAGAACTTGATATTGATCAAGAAATCATCAAAATTTATTGTGATAGCCAAAGTGTTATTCAATTAGCAAAGAACCAAGTTTATCATGCAAGGACAAAGCACATTGATGTTCGATATCACTTCACACGAGAAATTTTGGAAGAAGGTAGAGTCATGATACAAAAGATACGGATAAGCAAAAATTTTGTTGATATGCTGACAAAGATGGTGACTTCTGTCAAATTTCAACATTGTTTGGATCTGATCAACATTGTTGAACATTGATTATTAAATTGTTAGCATAAATTTGTAATTAGGTGAAAGTAAGAATGTGAGAATTTTTTCCAAGGTGGAGATTTGTTGGCTGTGGAAAATAATCCCACATCGGTGGGATCGTGAGTGTTGAGGCAGGGCTTATAGTATAAAAGGAGCCCCTCTTCCTCCTTCAATACTTACCCCTTCAACTTGCCTTCTTCTTTCTATAATGCATTTTGTATTTCCTCCTCTCTTATAGTATTTAACTTGTAAATTGTTTAAAGTGAAATTAGATTCTGTTATTTTCCTTATTATTGTCTTATTTATTATTTATTAGTTGTTATTAGATATAATAGTTGTAATTTATTATATTATTAAATTACGTCTAAAAACTCTATTTTTTAATATTGTGATTTTTTAGTATAATCGATTACGATCTACATATCCCGCTTTTGCAACATTGTCACCGTGGCTTTGCCCATTATTTCCGATGTTATTAGTATTAGATGATGATGAATTTTCTTAGTCCAAACGGAGAATTTTGAATGATATAAAATCCTTAAATTTAATCTAGACATTAAGCAGGATAATTTGGTAGTTTTAAATCTAAATTTTGATTTTTATCCTTTAAAAATGATTTTAATTTAAATTCCCCTCCATAATTCTCCGAGAAAAACCCTTTTTGGCCAACATAGGAAAACCCCTTTTACTTTTTTTTTTTTTTTGGGGTCTGAACTTCTCATACATCTGCATCATATTTTATTTTATGTACTAAACCATTTTGACACGTAGCCGCGGCCCAGAAGATTCCCAAGCTAAGGAGGAGGGAGGAGTATAACCGCCATTGAACTAGCCCTATTTATATTTCTTCTTTCCTGGCCCTCCCGGAGGCTCCTGCGTTCATCATTCGAATTGAGGAGTAAAAAGTGAATCTAGAATAAGTCGCTGAATCAAATTCGAGGCCAAGATGCTAAGGCTCGCTTCCAAGAGACTTATCGGAATCGCGTCGCGGTCGGCGCCGACGTCCCAGTTTCTGCCTCGGTTTTACCACGAGAGGGTTGTTGATCACTACAACAATCCCCGGAATGTTGGATCCTTTGAGAAGAATGACCCCAGCGTCGGTACGGGGTTGGTCGGTGCACCTGCTTGTGGCGATGTTATGAAGCTTCAGATTAAGGTTGATGAAGAGACCGGTAAAATTGTTGATGCTTGCTTCAAGACCTTCGGCTGTGGCTCTGCCATTGCCTCTTCCTCTCTAGGTACGTTTTCTTGTGAACTTTCTTTTTTTTTTTCACCGTAGAGTTTCGGTGTAATTGTGAAATTGAAAGGAGTCCGGTTGGATATAAACTTTTCGAGGCTGTGTTTTTTTGGCTGGGGACGTTGCCTTTTTGAATTCTGTAGTTTTTTTTTTTTTTTTCCTTTCATAAAACTTCGTTGATTTGCCTGTCGGTTTATCCTATAGTAGCTTAATCCTCATCGAAGATTTTTCTAATTTTTGAATTTTTCACGTTTCAGCTACTGAATGGGTAAAGGGAAAGCAAACGGAAGAAGCTCTTTCCATTAAAAACTCGTAAGTGTCCAACACCGACCTCTGGAAAGCATATAAGATATGTTACATGCTCCTTTTCAAGTTTCACCTGTATTTCTCTTGTTATGAAACATAAAACGTACTAGGTGGTGGTCTTCAAATGAAAGTTACATGCTCTGAGTTTCTTGCTATCTTAGGGTTTCTGTGATTTTGATTTACTTACCGGTGGTTGGCACCTTTTCTATATTTTCTTTGCCACTATATTGGCTTGCACGTATAGTAATGGACTAATGGATCTGATCTGAACAAATTAAGTCAGATGGCCGCAAGCATGGAGAAAGTTGAGTTTATAGGAGAGATTGATGATTTTTTTGGCCGAAAGAGATTGATGAATATTTGGAATATGTATTTGTCTGATTTAAACGGTCAGTTGTGAAAGAATGGGATTCATATTCTAGTTGCACCTGTGACGAGTTACCCTTCATATCTTATTTTTGTATCTCTTCAAATACATCATATGCATTCAGTTCTCTAGATACGGTTGATTGTGATGCTTGATTTTGGACCTTCAACTAATCATGAATATTGATTCGGTCTTTAGCTCGCTTGTTCTCCTCTCTTAATGGATTTGGTCTCTGCTTTTTTGTTGCTGAAAATTGAAATGATTCCAAATGCCTGATGTTCTACAGGGAAATTGCAAAGCATCTTTCACTGCCGCCAGTTAAGCTTCACTGCAGCATGCTCGCTGAGGATGCCATTAAAGCCGCTGTGAAAGACTATGAAACTAGGCGTGCTAATGGAAATGGTAGTGAAGATTCAGCTTCTGGAGTGAAGGCTGCCTCTGCTTGATTATACCACTCGTAGAGTGATGATGAGAAGCTCGTGTGTTTCTTGGCTGGAGGCTTGGAGCTAGTCAGCTAAGTTTGTATTATCATAATATGGAGTAAATAATGGGGTGCTGTCTATACTCTAATCAACTCCATGCCCATAAATAAGACAGCTCAATTAACAGCGACTTTTGCACAGATTGAATGCTGTAATGGATGAATGAATATTGAAGTTGAGAATTGAGCACTTTGATTACTCTATATCAATATGTATGATTAAAAATCTATAGGATGTCACCAGTTGTAAGTCTTCGGTAAATGGTTTACCTCTGATACTGTTTAAGAATGGGCTTCATAGTTCATGTTCTAGTTCCACCTGTGACAGGATACAGCATTACACACAACTATTTTTTCTATCGTATTCATCTAATTTAATTATATTAAAAAAATTTGTTAAATTAATTAATGACATATTTTCTAAAACATTTGAATCATCCATCTTAATCTTCTTCTTCCATCTTCTTTTTTATTATTATTTAGAGAGTATCAATATGGATAAATTAAAAAAATGATAAATATTTAAAATATGTTCTACATTTAGGATTATAATTAAATTTTCAAATATTTTTTTTATTAAGTGCCAGAGGAAGTATTAGTATTATTTTAAGGTGTTATGCTGAAGTTTAATAACAATTGTCTGAGGATCTTCACGGTCCTTTTTTTTGTTGAAGTTTGTGCCAGGAGGATCTTCACGGTCTTAATAGCAAGAAATGTACAAATGTAATTGGACATGCACGGGCACAATATTCACTGGAAATTGTACTTTAGTATTGATATCGATTTAATTTGCTTGATTCCAATTAAGTCAAAACATGAGGAATTTTTATGTTTTATTTATTTTAAAACAAACCCTTTTTTATTAATATTATTAACTTTATAAAATCTACTTGGACAAAAATATAATAAATAGATATGGTTAAGTTCCTAAATTTGGAGATGTCTAATTAAATATAAAATTTATAGGAAAATAGATTCTATAAAGTCACTAATATGAAAAATGTCTTATTAAATTTGAAGGGTAAATTTCACTTTATTCAAACCCTAGAAAATCTCCTACTTACATTCTTAAACACAGGTGTCACCTACGATTCTAGTGATAAATCTTCTTCCGCAAATACAAGAGAGACGTGTGAGGATTCAGAATCAGCTAAATTCTGGGACAGTCCCTTCAAGGACATCCGATAAAATGGGAGCAAAATTCTAAGACAAACGAGACTAATCGGGTACAACATGACAGCAATGAGACTTTTTATTATTATTATTATAGAGGGTTTTCCTCTTCCGAGGCATGAAACGGGTATTTGTCTCTCCTAATATATTTTTTTTATATTTAAACTTATATCCTTACCAGTTATCACCTCAGCCAACAACAATAATATTATATTTGATACAAGGGAAGTAAACACATGAAAGTGGAATTGAGGATGGAACTTTGATTTTAGCTTGTTTGGTATCACTGAATACATTTCCATGTGGAAATTATTTCCACAAAAAATGACAGAAGTCACTTCCACCCTATAACCTATGGAAGTGTGGAGACTTTTATGGAACTCAAAACTTTAGTCCATCTTACCCTTGACAGCTGGTGACAGTGAGGATGACAAACCACAGCAATGGCGACAATAGGGCGGGGGCGATGGAGCAACGACGGCGGCGGTGACGATGAGAGAGCGGCAGTGGCAACAACATTAGAACAGCAACAGTGACTGCTCCCCCTTTCTTCCTCAAACCTCCATCACAAGGACGAGGATGGATTTGTGATAGCAGATGGCGAGGATGATGATAAGGTGGATGGCGAGGACGATGGCGGACGGTGAGCATGACGGCAAGGACGATGGCAGAAGACGAGGGAGGATGACGATAAGGATGATGGCGGACGACATTCTTTCCTCCTTCTCCCTCATCAATTTGGCACGGCGGCATCTCCTCCTCTTTCCTATTCGACTTGCGACGACCGCCTCTCTTCTTCTTCCTTTTTTATCTCTGAATCTCAATCAGGCAACCCTCCTCCTCTCGTCTACGAATCTCGATGGTGGCTGATGATGAACAATAGTTTTAATATTTGGGCATGGCTGACGATGAACAGTGATTTTAGATAAAAGTATATCAATCTTTTTATATTATAAACACATATTAAATTAAAAAATTATCCACTTCCATGGTTATATCAAACACTTTAAGACTCAATTCCATTTCTTATTCCACTTCTATTAAAATTAGTTCCATTGTACCAAACGGGGCATAAGAGGTTTTAATTGAGAAAGCATTGCAACAGACTCACTGGGTTTGAATCTTGAAAGCATCAGTCACTGTGACAGCGTACCATATAACCTTTGATCATAGTTCAGAAAATTGTGTTGCATCTTAAAATTGGTCTGCTAAATTACAATTAACTGGATTGAAAGAAATGCAAGCAATGCTTCAGAAAGAAGAAAAGCAACTGTCTGTTCAACATCATGACAAACAGTGAAGCCAATAACCTACAAAACTTGGCCGAATCGTTCATCATAAAATTGAATATAACACAACACGGAATAAATCATTCTTTTGACAAAGTATCTTGGCTAGCTGAAGAAGCCTTGCTCACAGCAAAACTTGAAATTAATTTACAAGAAAGAATGAAGCTGGCGACACTATTTCCATTGCTAAGCTGGAAAATGACATCTACAAATTGACCAAAGTGCCGCATATGTTGATCAATCCATCCATCCAAAACAACCGTAGATGAACGCTTTCATATTATGCCTGCCCTTCAATAATTCCCACCTTTGTGTATGATACACCCTTGATTTTCTTATGAGAAGTCTGTTTCGATTTTTTTAATTTCCTTTTCTTGGAAGCAGCATTTTCTTGAGTGTGATCTTGCTCCTCAATGGCACATTCTTCGTCTGTATGGTTGTTTTGGGAATGCAACAAAGATTTGACTTTCAGTTCTGCCTGTTTAATTTCTGGTTCAAGAACTGACATTCCTGTTAAAGCGTAGTCTACCAAAAATGTGCATCTAACATCTCGGTCCAACCTGCTATTGTGTCTTTGGGCATATGGAAGGAGACCTTCAAGAAGTTGACTGAGGCCTTTCATCTGAATCATCCAATCAGTAAAATCGGTCAAGTCAAGCAAGGATGTTAATTTATTTTGCATGGTATACATGAGAGATAGAGGGGGAGAGCACAATTTACAAGAAAACAGCTTAGATCTACACTTGTAAAGGCCAGAAAATGAACAGAAATTTTAGATTATTCAGTTCTTACATAATAGCTATGAAAATTTTTATATAAAAAAATGGCAAAGAAAATTTCAGGGGCATCACTGAATAGGCATAAGAACAACACTAACATAACAACAAGTCTTGTATCACTAAGTGGGGTAAGCTATATGCATCACACGACACCAATGTACTTCATTCACAACCAACTCCTATGATATACCATTCACCAATAAATCCTGACTGATAACTTTTCTTAAGCGTTCTTCTTCGTCTCCCTCCACATTTCTCTATACATTTCTTAGGTACTCAACCCTCCTCATTGATGCCTCTGTCAACGTTCTTTGCACGTGACCAAACCATTTTAAACAATCCTCTACTATTTTCTCTTAAATAGAAGCAAGTGCCACACCAACTTTTCCTCTCATACAACTGCAGATCTTATCTTTTTTGGCATGACCACCCAAGCATCTAAATATCCTCATCACTGCAATCTCAATTTTATTCCCGTGCTGCCCTTTCAATGCCCAACACTAAAATGTAACTAAATAAAATTTGAGCTGATCATCCAATACAGTTCTCAGCATCGCAACAAATGCATAAATAGATTAATAATTGCAAAAAACCAGGAATAGAAAATAGAAGTGCAACCTGAACAATGAATGTAGGAGGAAAGATGCTGAAAACTCTGTGAAGCACAAACTGTGCAACATAACTCAGCTTAGGTTTTGTGTTCCATTCTCGAATATATTCAAACACTTGGCGCAACTCTTCCTGCTCTAGAGCCTTAAGGGTTCTGTCTATATGATCTTCGGGTTCTTTCTTCCTGCACACAACTCATGTTATTTATACATCTATAACATAAACAACAAAAACAGATAGACTAATGCGGACCTGCAAAGTTCTAAAAGTAACTCATAAAGTCTATGAGGCCTGCGCAATTCAAAAGCAATTTGGATTGCTTTAGCATAGTCAGCATCTGAGATGGCATTCTCCAGTTCTTGTCCTTTCAAAACCCCCTCTTCCTGCATCAACATCAGAAATGGTCAACGATAAAGCAGGGAACATTTGGGAGATAAATTACCATATCCAAAACATAGCATTGCTAGCTCTGGCAATGTACAGCCCAAGCAGACAAAACTGTAATTTTATTCATCCACTGCAATGACTGGGAGATCTAGCCTAACACTTAAAAGAGTAAACAACATTCAAATCTTCTAACATGAGCTATGGAAATAAGGACAAGCATAATGACTGATGAGGGATAAATCACTTAATCTCCAACCTCCAGATGGCAAAGGTATGGAACAACAACAACAAGAATTATCCCACTAGGCAGGGAAATGAGGTATGGGACATATCAACAAATTTTCCATTACATAATTCTATGCATTGTTGGTTATTCCACTTTTTACAAGAACATTAAGACATGTGAAAGTATGATCAAACTGCATGAAACATTGAACTCTGTTATGGGCCCCCAGTATATGCAAGAAAATATATGAAAGGGGTAAGGGAAAGATATACTGCGAAAGGATCTGTAACCAACATGGAGCAAGGTTTGGCAGAATAAGAATCTAGTGGGAAGCTGCTATTAAGTGTTTCCAAAAGCTAGCCAGGAATGCTCCATAAAGAGTGAAGGAAGAGAAAGCAAAAGGTTATGGGATAAACTATGCAGTAGGTTTGAGAGATAGCTAGCATCTTGCAGGCCTCCCATTATTTCTTCTGCATATTTTCATGTTTTCTCTGTAAACGCATTCTGCCATTATCTGGCAGGTTGTCAGTTGTCTTTGCTTTTGTTATCCAATTCTTTAAATTCAAGTATTTCTCTTGTATTTTCTAGATTGTTCGTTTGGATTCCAACATTTTGATTGAGTCATACTTTATTCAGTCAAATATGTAGAATGTAACTAACTGGTTTTGATCATTAAACTCGAATTCATAATAGGAACAAAAGATTTTTATGTTGTGAAACATAATGCGTTAAGAATCACTGCAATTAAATTTCCCCACACTTTACCTCTGTGGGCACCAAAATAGAGGATAGATTGGACTCACCTCTTTACGGAAAGCTTCTTCTTTGTCAGCAGCAGTGGAATCAAACCACAAATTGACAACAGCATCACTGCCACCAGTTGCAAGCATTTCTGTCTTTCTGCCAACAGCCAAGGCCCAAACCTGCAGGTCACATTTACTTAGAAAGTATAGGACAAATAAATTTCAAATCTTTTATGTCTATGTAGATTTCTAGTGGGAAGGAAAATAGAGGCTCAAAGAAAATATCTATGAATAGAGCTGCACTGGGGGAGAAATCAAGCATAATACTGAAAGCATCTTGGAATATTATTGTGTATAAAGAGCCTACTTAGCAAATCAGGGAAACTGCAAAGATTCAACCAGGTGAAATTTTTAAATGAAATTTGTGGTCAACAAAAAAAGGATGCTCAGACCACTTGAGGTTAGCTCAAATTGTTGAATGAGTGGGGTTCAGGTAAAGGATTACAGGTTTGATCCTTCTCCTGTACCAAGTGATAATCATGCAGACTTGGTGAGAAAACTAGAGATGCACCACTACTGCAATAAAGTCAGTAAAGACATATAAGCAATTTATTGAAGAATTCGTTGCAGACTTTCTAAATATAGGGAGATAATGGTTAGCATAATCTGAAAGAACAGCGCTATATAGATTTTGGGGTATTTATGAAATTTAGGTTCACAACCATTTCTTTTTACAGTGGCTAAGTGCTGCATGGACCTAGCTTAAGAACATAAAGAAGTCTAGAACTCCTTTCCTTTGTAGAATATTAAGCGTAAAAACAATGGAAACATTTCTCATAATATAATGTATATAGATGTGGAAACCAGGGAAAATATTATATTACATGAAAAAATTAACAAATTCAACAAAAACATATAACAAAGGGTTGACCAGCACCTTGTCTTCGTGATGATCATAAGTAGCAATGCATTCAGTACTCTTTACTGTCCACAGCTTTACTAAACCATCAGCACCTGAAACATTGATTAAAATAAATGATAAATGCTATCAAAATTATAGAAGAGTGCCAAATCAGTTCCAGAGGGACTCCTACCACAAGAAACAATTTGTGTCCCACGTGTAAGAAATGATGCTCTTAACACACTAGAAGCGTGCCCTACAAATGACTTTAAACATGAGCCATCAGAAATAGCCCATATCCTTATAGTCTTATCACCAGATGCTGTTAGGACACACTGATCCACTGGAGAAAACTCTACAGACCAAACTCCCCTTTTGTGACCCCTGAGAACAACTACCGATACTAGATCTGGAAGTCTCCAAACACAAGCTGTGCGATCCTGATGTGTGAACAAGGGAAATTATGGCAAACTGGAGCAGCAACTTAATAAATTTTCTATTCAAAAAATGGATAGTAAAAAATTCAAGAACCTTAGTAGCTATCACATTTTCTTTTCTTCATTAAGCATAAAAAAAAAATCATTATAAAGAATTAAAGAGGCTGTCATATTTTTTGTAAGGAATTTGATTACTTAAAGGCCAAAACAAAGCTTTCATTCAAATAATACCAACCTGAGAACCGCTGCATACTAAACTATCATTTGGAGCAACAGCCACAGAGTTAATATCTTTGTCATGAGCTGCCACAACAGCTTTTGCTTTTAAACTGATGGGCAGTACCCCACTGTCTGAGAGGCCAGCTATACTCCACACCTTTAGAGTATGATCACTAAGAAGTGAAACATGGTGAAATGGATTGGTCACTGGTAAGGACAAATTTATATATAAAGATACAGTGCAGAAAAACTTATTATATAAATATTAAAAAAAGATCAACCATAAACTCCAGCAACAAATTACAATATTTCAGTTAGCAATGCAGAAAGAAAATAGTGATTAAGATAGTCCACTCACTTCACATGATTGACATTCATTCTTTTTTAATGGTACTGTCTAAACTACAGGACAACATTCCCCAGGACCAAGTTATAACACTTGTGATAAAAATCCAGAGTCAAAGCATTTCCTCAAAACTACAATATACCTTTTTCCATGTAAAGACACAACAATATAGTAGCTGCAGCACAGCAAATAGGATCGTGACTTGAAATTTACCAGAAAACAGACATAAATCAACCTTAAGATTCTTGAAGACACTACCTTCCCAGCTAAAGCCAGGATTTCTTTTCGTTTAATGAAGCTAAATAAAATGTTATTGTGAGAATCAAAGTATTGTAACAAATTAAAAACGTAGGATATAATATATACATGTGGCATAAAGTACTTACTATCTTCCTTGCTTCTCAAGTAGAACCCATTACAATTAGCATAATACAATTCCTTAGATATTCTGTGATGAAAAGCTTCAGCCCAAAGAGAAAAAGATAAAAGAAAACCTATAATGTAGGAGCTACGTAGAGTTCGTTTAAAAGAAATATTGTCTTTACAGAGTAAATGTATGAACACGCACCTGCTACCACTAACAAAAAAGTCTCGTTTTTTCTTTGAAAAGGCAACAGCTCCAACAGCACCCATATGGCCTATGCCTACTCCAAGGCAGCTTCTGCTTTCTGATTCCCACAACCTAACCTACATAGGAAGTGAACATGCAAAAATTCAATATGCATATTTTACTAAAAATCCACCATGCATAAGACTAATACAGAATACTTGAATACAAGAATACCGAAATCATATTATGAACTTAATGGAAGAAAGTGAATACATAAATCTAGGAAGCAAAGAGGAAATTGAACTTACATTATTGTCTTTACTTCCAGTAACAATCAGTGTTCTTCCAGAGCTTGATACACATGTATCAACACACAGAACAATTTCTGTATGACCAGCTAAGACATAGGAACATGACATGGATGCCAAGTCATAAACCCGTACCTGCAATTCCAAGTTGGGTATACATTAGATATGAAAACCTTAAACATCAACTTTGATAGACTTAACACAGAAATACACATTTAGGGATGAATCACAACCTAAACACCTTGCATCATTAACCATCCTAATGCCATTAACGTATATGTGAATTGTATTCTCTTCCACTTATCCTTTGTTTTGATTAATAACTCAACATTACAACACAGATGAAATATTGTTAGAAGACAGAGCTTTTGGTAGTGGAGCAAATAATTCTCTCTACCATATCTCCACTTTCATTATCTGTTATTATCTTTCATTATCTTGTATTATCCTTCATTATCTTTTTCCAACGCACTACTTCTACTTTTGCCCATATAAACTCATATCATGTAATCAATTTCATATCAATGAATTATGAGCTCTACAATCTAATATGGTATCAGAGCAAGAGACTAGTGATTCATGGCCAAAGCCTGGCCTCCGAAAGTAAGAACCGATCAGGAAAGAGAGAGGAAACAGTGAGCACGAGAGAGGAAATGAGTAGCCACCGATGATGTTTTCCGGCGAGTGAGCATACACCACCCACCTAGAAGAGGTCGCCAGGCCCCGACCAGCAAAACCTTGGAGTTCGCCGTCAAACTGACCGGCGCGTGAAGTTCATGCGCCTCTCTGTCTCTGCGCGTGAGATCCACGCGCACCACATTGCAGCGCGTGAACTGCACGCGCTGCCGTGAACAGTGTTTCCGTCCCAGAAACATGGATCCCCCCATATTTCCTCCACTTTTTGGTACTCTTCCTAGCAACCCATCAACACTCAGGAGTACTCCATTAGCACTTATACAACAACAACAAAGCATTTATTCCACTAGGTGGGGTCGGCTACATGGATCGCACGACACCATTGTGCTCTATCAAAGACCATAGATTTTGATATATTATTAATTAAAAGGTCTCTCTCAATGACCTCATTGAGCGTTCGTTTCAGTCTTCCTCGACCTCGTTTGACAGGACTCCATTAGCACTTGTGTCTGGTTCAAATCTTGAAACCCAAGATACTTCCTCCACCACCACTAATACCTCTACTACCAGCAGAACAGGACTACTCCAGAAATTTTAGATAGTCAAATCATATCCATCAACCACAGGTTCAATGGGCGAAACTATCTCCAGTGGTCCCAAACTGTATTGAGGTATATTCGTGGGAAGAGAAAGGAAAAATATATTAATAGAGCAGCACCTCAACCTGCTTCAAATGATCCAAATTTTGATACATGGTTGCTGAAAACAATCAAGTTATGACTTGGTTGTGCAATTCTATGACCGATGACATTAGTGAAAGCTATCTTTTAGCTGATACAGCAAAGGAAATTTGGGATGCAACAAGACAAACTTACTCTTCACTTGACAACACCGCTGCATTGCTGCACCTGAAGAGACAACTTCGAGACTTGTGACAAGGTAACTTAACTATTACAGAATATTATAATGCCTTGATGAAACTATGGCAACAACAAGATCTCTGTGATGTACATCAATGGGAGACTGTCAAAGATGCCCAGTTACATAAAAGACTAGCAAACGAGGGAAGAATATATGACTTCCTTCCTGAACTCAATGACTCATTTGAGGAGATAAGAGGTCGAATAATGGGACTAAAACCCCTGCCCTCCATACGTGAAGTTGTCAACCACGTCCAATCTGAGGAAAGCCGGAAACTCTTGACTCAAAGCTATTCTTCCATTCAAATTGAAAGCTCAGCTCTTACAGCAAAAGGACCAAAAGATGAACGGAGAACCAATAAATGATGCAATTACTGCAAGAAAAAGGGCCACATCAAAGAAGAATGCTGGAAGCTACATGGCAAACCATCAACCAGTAAACAACATTCCGGTCCTAATATCAATCTTCTTACAGCTGAGCAAAGAACAAACAATAATGCATACCTGAGTCGTGAAGAAGTACAGATGTTCCGACAGATGCTTGACAAACAGAATAAGTCTAACTCTGCTCCTAGTGTGAATTTGGTATAATCAGGTAATTCCATTATCGCACTCAACACTACGGTGACTAGTAAAGATACTTGGATTATAGACTAAGGAGCTACAAATCACATGACGGGTAACAAAACGTTATTCCAAAACCTTAAACTCTGTCCTGAACTTCTCCAAGTAAAAGTTGCTAATAGTGTATTCACAAGGGTTGAGGGAATTGGCACGGTTATCTTATCTAATCACCTGGGACTTAAAAATGTTCTGTTTGTACCTGCACTCACTTGTAATCTTATATCTGTGAGCAAGATAACTAGAAGTCAATCATGCCAAGTAATATTCAATGATAATCTTTGCCTTTTTCAGGATTTAAAATCGAGGCGGACGATTGAGACTTCTAGAGAATGGGATGGATTGTACTATCTTGAAGGATCAAACTTGAAGGTCACTAATACAAAGAAGGCAAAAAGGACACTAGTTAGCTCAAACTCTCAAAATCATGATGTACCTTTGTGGCATTGTCGCTCGGGTCATCCTAGTTTTGAGTATATGAAGCATGTTTTTCCCATGTTATTTAATAAAAGTTCTATTCCTTTTCATTGTGAAACTTGTCAGCTTGCCAAGCAAACTAGATCCTCATATGTTGATGACATAGTCATAACCGAAAAATGATGAAGGATCCATTGCTCAACTAAAACAGAATTTGTCAACTGAGTTCCAAGTAAAAGATCTAGGACAAATGAGGTATTTCCTAGGCATGGAGGTGGCAAGGACTAAAAAGGGCATCAATGTATCTCAACGAAAGTACACACTAGACTTGTTACATGAGACAGGTATGTTAGGTGCACAACCTGAAAGAACACCTATGGAAGAAAGTTGTCATCTGGAGATTAAACCAAATGGTGTACCAGTCAACTCAAAATGATACAAAAGACTTGTCGGGAAACTCATATACTTAACCCACACACACCCAGACATTAGCTATGCAGTTGGAATAGTAAGTCAATTCATGCACCAGCCACAGGAAGAAGATATGGCTGCAGTATATAGAATCCTGCGCTATTTAAAATTTAATCCTGGAAGAGGAATCCTCTTCAGAAAAGGAACAACCAGAAAAATTGAAATCTACACCAATGCAAACCATGCAAGAGATAGAAAGACTAGAAGATCTACCTCAAGGTATTGCACATATGTGTGGGGAAATCTAGTTACATGAAGAAGCAAGAAACAGACTCTGGTGTCAAAAAGTAGTGCAGAAGCAGAGCTGAGAGCAGTTAACAACGGAGTTTGTGAAGGAATTTGGATCACTAGATTACTTAAGGAATTGGGGATTCCACACAAGGGACCCATACAAGTTTGGTGTGACAACAAGGCCAGCATCGAAATGGTTAAGAACCCAGTTTACCATGATAGGACAAAACATGTTGAGATAGACAGGCACTTTATCAAAGAGAAAATGGAAGCAGGCATCATGAGTCTACTCTATATCCGATCTGAAAATCAGATTGCCGATATAATGACAAAACCACTTGGTAGAACTAAGTTTGAAGGATTTCTGTGCAAGCTGGGAATGATCGACATATACTCTCCATCTTGAGGGGGAGTGTTAGAAGACAGAGCTTTTGGTAGTGGAGCAAATAATTCTCTCTACCATGTCTCCACTTTCATTA
Organism: Albizia julibrissin; assembly: GCA_037074505.1. Classification (NCBI taxonomy): domain Eukaryota; kingdom Viridiplantae; phylum Streptophyta; class Magnoliopsida; order Fabales; family Fabaceae; genus Albizia; species Albizia julibrissin. The sequence goes on from CM073482.1 coordinate 52,499,087, forward strand.
TTTGTTATTATCTTTCATTATCTTGTATTATCCTTCATTATCTTTTTCCAGTGCACTACTTCTACTTATAAACTCATATCATGTAATCAGTTTCATATCAATGTATTATGAGCTCTACAATCTAATAAATATTATCATTAATTGTCACTTAATTAGTTGCAAAATATTATAATTCTCTTCCGCTTATTCATTATGCAATTTGTTGCAAAATATTTTTATCAGAAATTTCAAGTTTCTATCCTTTTCTTTTCAATACGTCAAATCACATTTTGCTTAGAAGCTATAAACAGAAGAACATCTAAATAAAGACAAAACATTGATGCCATTAAGATTATGAGATAGTTGTAACGATTACTACCTCATCAAGGTAAGCATGAATACAAATTAGCTCTCCATAATCATAGCATTAATAGCATCATGAAAATTCAAAATCATCTCTCAAGTGTGTGTATATGAATGAATGCCCCCCCCCCAAAAAAAATTAATAAATAAATAAGTAAATAATTGTCATTTTGAGGCATAGAAGGTTTCAATATGACCATACTGTGAAAATTGACAGAATCAGTTACCCGGTAACCCCATAAAATAGAATCTGTTCCAAAATTTTGTTTTCCTCTAAATCCTTTTTAATGTGGTAGTATTTCTAGTCTTGAATATACAGAGTGTTTTTCCAAAATCACTTTTATATCATCAGAAAAGTCATCAACATGAATTTCATGCCACTCATCACCAGGTACATTCATTGATAGATACTCTGCATCGCAAAACTTGGGAGGTGTCACAAATAAACAGTTAAACACTATAAGAATAAACAATCAAATGCAGGCACAATATCCTTTAGTTCAGGAAAGTTTAGTCTTTTGCAGCACTGGTATATTTTACTTCTAATGGATTGAAAATTAATGTCATTCCACAACTAGGTTGATAAACAAATGCAGTTTTACCTTGTTTCTTATTTTAAAAACAAGGTATATAGTTCTACTTGATTGCAGTCAATTTGCAAATTTCTAGATACAAATGAAAAATTCAGTACCTGTTCAAGATTGGTAGCAAGAGCAAGGAATTTCTCGTCATCCCCCAAAAATTTCATATCAATGATCTCCTCATTATACCCTATAAGTCTTTTGGTTAGGTTTAATTGCAAATTTCCGTTGCTGTATTCCAGAGAGTAAAAAAGGAACTGCTGATCCGCAGTCACACATAGCAATCCTTGATCTGAGGTAAGCATAGTAGCAGCAGTGAAACCCCTTTGTGAGCCATCCTCATCAGTGCTGACCAAATCATCTGAAGTCTTTTGCTCAAACAAGCAAACTGCACTGTCAATAGAAAAAAAATCATGAAACACTGCACCATTCCATCTTTAATTGATGCATTTTAAAGATGTAATCACATGAAGGTTCTACATTGAACCCCATTATACTTAAAGCACTTAAAGTTATATTACCCTTCAGAACTCCAAATCCGAATAATTCCACGTTCACCAACTGTAACGAATTGGATTTCCAGTGAACCACTTTGTTTCTTTCCACTCCGTTGATGGTATAAATCCAAAGATAAAGCAAAAGAGCTTCCAGGACCTATTGCACATACAGCTTCAACTGCCTCATTTGTGACAACAGTCTTCTTGTTGCTATAATCATGAAGATCCCACAATGTTACCACCTGAGAACATTCTGCTGATCAATTTGGTTGGCAATATATTGCAAGTTGCATGAAAGGGTTGAAGAAACGGCTAAAATATATACTTATCCATAGCAAGTAGCAACAGAAAAGAAACCGAAAAGAAATGAACTTGATATAAAACACACTAGTTAACTAGCACAAAACAGATGGATGCTCAAAGCTAAGTAACACAGGTATTGTCGCCTATAGTTGTTAGGACCACCAGCACTAAAGGGGTAAATTCTAGAAACGGTAAAAGCATGTATCACAGGACAAAGGTCGGGCCAAAGAATATGATATCATCAATCATACTTTTGGAGAAAAATAGGAAAATAAAAAGTGTGCGCACAGCGTGTGTGAGAGAGAGAGAGAGAGAGGAGAAGATCTAGAAACAGATTCCCCAGGATCAACATAAGGGCAAATATACTAGACAATGTAAGCATATGCAGGGTTCGAATAATTTTCTCATCAACTTCTAGATTGACACAATTTAGAAATCATGAGGTTGATTCCTGTTACCATATGAAGGATTCAAAACCATAATGTGTGTGTGTGTACGACTTCAATGGTGCGCTTGTTTATTATTATCAATATTATTATGCTTGAATGATTAATTTATATATCAAAAGGCGTCAAAATAGCTCATATTTATTTGTTACATCACAAGATAGACAATAAGATTGAGCCATGTGGATCCTACCTTATCTCTTCCAGCACTAAGCAACTTCCATCCATCTTCAGATATTGCCAAAGAAGTCACAGCTGAGTTATGATTATCTAGTGTTGCAATGCATTTCTTCCTTTTGTCCTTGGAAATATCCCAAACCCGTACACCACCATCATCACTCCCAGAAAAAAGCTGTGGAGATCAAACTCATCAACAATATGGTCGATTTAAGGTGGGATGAAAGGCAGACATTATTGATGATAGACGACTATGGGGGAAGTCGCCGTATTGGCAGGGCAAAAGGTTTTAATTTAAACATTTAAAGGAAACAAGTCAATCTATTTGCATTAATTGACTGTTCTTAGTCACCCACTTAGAATTACCACCATCTTCTATCACTGCAGAAATCATGTGTTGTGATGCTGAAAGACAAATTATAACCAAATAGCTTAATTATGCATGCATAACCATTAGATAAACTTGCATAGAATTTTTTTTTTCTGTCAAAAGATAAACTTGCATAAAATTGGAATTTAGAAAAATAGGAGAAACTGCAGTTTTTCACCTCTTTCAATTAATGCCAGCTTTTCACAAGTACTTGCAATGGCACATGATAAACCGGTTTCAATGTTAAATTCCGTGTATGTTACTGATGTATATACAATAGTCCCCCTCAAAACCCACAATTACATGTTATAAACCGGCTTCATGGCAACTTCGTCCAGACATCCTGAAATATATAAGCTTCGGACTTACTAGAGGTTTCTCTGGATCAGGATGAAACATAATGCTAGAAACAACTCCTCTGTGACCCCTTAAGTGATGAGTGCAGAATCCACCCTCAACATCCCAAACAAGGACCTTCTTGTCAGCTCCTCCTGTAGCAAGTAATCCCCCAGATGGGTGGGAAGCCATTGACATAATGGGACCATCGTGACCCTGCCCAGATGTCAACCCCACACATCAGATAAGATGAATAAATCAGAAACACAAGCTGCCCAGTTCAAAAGCACCCAGCAATTACCTTCCAAGACTTTTTGCATTCTAGCTTAGATAAATCGCAGACTCTAATTTGCCGACTGTGACTCGAGTAGAAAAGTTTCTGATCATCTGGGCTTAGGGCCAAGGCCGTGACAGCCTCAGAATCGCCCTCGATGGTTGACCTTATGGATGCGTTAGCCGAATCGACGATCTTAATGGATTCACCGCATGCACAGGCGATGAAGGAGCCATCGGAGGAGACAGCAAATGGTCCGCCAGTGTAGAACTGCTGCAGAGAGGGGACACAGCGGTAGTTTCTTTTGAGGGAAAGGGATTCCATTGGTTGCTTCCTCGTATCAGCCTCTACCCTAATCAGTTTGGCACAATCATACTCATAGCATCTTCCCGGAAGGAAACTAGGGTTTAAGGAGGGTTTATGTAGCTGTGGTTTGGTTGGCATGTATAAAATAGGGGGTGATGGGCAGGGTTGGGCTGAGCATAACCCTTGCCCGATAGTCTGAAAGATGAACGGTGGTATTTTGTAATTCAATGTCTAATCCAGTGAAAGTTCGAGTAATTTGGGTCAGGCTCGATTGGACCAGCTTTCATGTGTCCGAAAACCATTCTAAAAATAAAAAATAAAGAAGCATCCAAAAATATATATATATATTGATATTTCAATAATATATTCTATACAATAGTCCATTTTAGGTTTATTGTTTTTATTTAATTCATGAACTAATAAAATAAATTAATTGAATAGATATTATTTTCTTATCATTTGATAATAATTTTTCTTGAGAACTCAATTTACCAATTTCTTAATTCAATATGTTTATGAAAAAATATACATAATTTCGAAATAAATAGAAAATATATTTATTCATTATATTGTATTTGAATGATAAGTAAATACTTGTTAATTTTATTAAATAATGAATATATGTGTATATATACATTATACGCACACACACATTAGAAAAATTAATTACATATACAATTAGGCAAGGCCAAATGAGTAGAGCAGCATACCTTACTTGGTGCTTGGCCCTATCCGGTATTTGGCCTAGCCCGAAAATTTCCAAATGATTTATGAGCTGATTTTTTAAGACCAGGCTAAACTTTTTTTATTGTGCTCAGGTGGGCGTTCAAATTTCATAAACAACCCTAATAAAAACAGGTTTCCATTGTGTGAGTTTTTTTTTCCTTATATTTTTAACGAATTTTAGCTTTAATTCTTTTCCCCCGTACGCTTTATACGCCAAACATATTGTTTTTTTACCAGGACTACAACATGAACCGGTAATTATGGTTCTTATAGCTTGAGTTTCTAGGTCCTTGAGAATCGAAGTTCGATTACTAATGCCGCGAGATCAACTATAATTGAGGCTTTACGTTGTTAAATTTAATGATGTGGCAGTTAGATAGACAAACGTGGACTTCTTTTTATTCGGCCAAAATATCTTATATTAATATAAAGTAAAGAACAGCACAAAAGTTCAAAATAAAACTAACAAAATAAAAGCATAAAGGTCAAACAAGAAATTAGAGAAACTACTAACAGCTGTTGAAAAATGAAAAGGTATTTGTTTGAATGTAAATGGTCACTTATTCTATTTATAAAAAAAATAAAATATTTAATACTTTTAATATAATTTTATCTTAAATTAATAATTTTAGTGTTTTAATTTAATTTCTTTAGGAGAACACAAAAAAATAATTTTTTTATTAAATGTGCTTGAAGCCCGTAGGTCAACCCTGAGCTAATAAGTAAAAGGGTTAGGCTTTTAAAATAATACTTTTTATAAGAGTCGGGTCTAAACGGTCGGCCCGTTTTCCTACATCTAACAACAATCAAAGCCTTCAACACTACTATCATAAACCCTAACCCTAAGTTAAAGAGAGATATCCCCATGAGCTGTTGTTGTAGAACAAGCATAGAAACACGAGAAATACTGACATACTGCAGAAGTGCCATGTCATATGAACTCTATCCAATAAAAACACAACAATTCAAAATATTTTAAGAGAAAGTACCACGTCATCTGAATCTATCCAATTAAAATACAATAGTTCATGTCATTTTAGTCATAATTGACTGATGACTTATATGAAAAAAAATCACATTTGAATTTGTTTTTAAGATTCAAATGTGATTTTTTTCATATGAGTCATCAGTCAATTAGGATTAAAATGATCTGAGTTATTGTGATTTCATTTGATAGAGTTCAAATAAAGTGGCATTCCTAGAGTATGTAAATACTTTTTCTACAAACACTGGTAACCATGCTGGAAACAAGGGATGTGGGTTCAAAGAACCATTCTAATAATCTCATCCCTATTGAGAAAACAACTACTACCAATAGAGCATATTCATAAATCCCATGCAACCATCGTTGCATAGGGAGAAGTGTCGCCACGAATATAGATAATCCAACTGCCGCCAGCTTGTGCTACCAAACTTTCCCGAACCTAAAACCATCAGATCTTAGCAGAACAAGTAGGATCCATCGCCAGCCAAACCAGATCAATGTAATATAGAAGCATACCAAATTGAGAGCATGGTAGAGAGATGAATAATATTGAGAAGCACTAACACTCTCGAACGTAATCATCTACAGTATCACCACCATACATCTCGACCCTATAGATTTGGCTCTCTATGCCTTAAATGCCTTTACACAGATCAATATGACAAACACCATAAAAAGAAGAAACAAAAGCATTAACCTCCTAAGAAATAAAAAACCCCACATCAAACGACCTCCCCTCCAACTTAAACAGGAGAAAAAGGCTCCAAAAAGAAAACACAGAGAGGCGAAAGCCTGGAAAGAGATAAAAGAACAAAGAACTCTATAAAGAAAGGGTGAGAGAACAATAACGCCCTCAAATTCATCTCTATCATTTAAAAACATATGACTAACATGAACTTACAAGTAAAACAAATTGACTTACAGTGTAAGTACCAAAACAGAAACTAGTTAAACAAAAAAAAATTGGTTAAAAATTGAATTATTTTTTTTGGGACTCCATCTAGGTTGCTTTTTATATAGGGTTAAACTCATTTAATGTTCATATACATTTAATGAGTTTAAATTTTGGTATTTATAATTTTAACGAATTCTGACTTTAGTCCTTACATATAAACCACATAGCATGCTTAACTATGTTAACTATATATCAACCCTGTTAAATTTATATCCAAGTCCAGGATTAATATTTTGGACAACATAGAGTATATGGACTGTGCAAAAGTTGTGGAGTTGCTCGATAATGGATGGCAAGAAGAACATACAGAGAGGCTAGTGCTAGACAAGATCAGCGCATGCCTAGACATAACCTAGGATGCTAGCGCGGCTTGGTGTAGTCGGGAAGTTAACAAGGTGGTAGACATTCTGGTGAAGAAAGCGTTGCAGATTGTAGATCATTTTATCTTTTTTGAGTCTCCCCCAGTTGACATCAAGGAAGTGGTTAAAGCTTACTTATTTCATAGTGTTACTTGGTGTTGTTAGTTCATCGGGAAAGGAGAAAAAACGCTCTATAAGTGTATAACCACTAAGTGGTTTTAAACCTATTTTTATTTTTATTTTTATTGTTTCGAAAAACTATAATTAGATGTCATAAAACATATTATAAATTTGTTATGAATATAAAAATAATTTTTTTTGGTATATAACTTGATGTATTTTATGAGAAGTTGGTAAAAAGGAAAAAATTACCGTGACATGATTAAAAACAAGTACAATTATAATGCATGATAAAACCTAGGTTTTGAAACTCGAATCGGCCGATTCAATGCGAAAAACGGCAAACTAGCTGGTAAACTGGTCCGATCTAAGCATAGACCCAATTCACTTTTTTTAAAAACAATTTCATATTAATAATACTAAAATCTTTAAATTTTTATCGGTTTAGCCCCAGGTCAACTCTGGTTTAACTCTAGTCTGACCACTGACCTTAACCTAATACTCCAGTCGGTTCAGTGGCCAGTCTGGGCTTCTGAACCTTGGATGAAACTATAAGTAGCTAATAATTAAAAATTAGATAAAATTACAGTACTTGAAAATTAGATTTTCCAAATTTTCTTTGATTATAAACTCTTGGGGAAAAAAATCTTCAGGGATAATTTTTTAATGTTTACTAACAATTCTGATTGCCATAAGATTTTTTTTTCCATTCAAGGACAATTTTATTCAAACACAAATAAGAACATGCATATGTTGGCAAAAATAAATAAATAAAAGACCATAAATATATTAAAGGCTTCTTTACTATATGATGAATTCAATTTGTCATTTTATGGCATATTTGGTATGATGGAATTAGACACATGAAAATGGAAATGATGCCCAGTTTGATATTGAATGCACTTTGGTAACATAGAATTGGCCAAAATTTCATTTTCATATCCATCAAAACTCATAGAAATTAATTCCATTAAAAAAACTATGTTTTCTAATTCCATCTCCTCATATCCCTCTTCTACCCTTCTTCCTTTGTTACTACCACCAGCCATCTCCATACCTACCACTGGCAACCTTCTCCATGTCAATGAGGAGGGTGTGGCAGTGAGAAATATGGTGTGACTACGATCTTTTTTATCATCTCTGTTTTACCTCAAATCTACACTTCCAATGGCACATTCATTATCTTTCACCTCTAACCCTCCTTTGATTTCACCTCCGACGGCGAGGACTGTAAAATTCTTTCTTTAAAACAATAATTAACCAAAGGTTTAATAAAACCATTTTCCAAAATATTCTCATATACCCAGTTGGGCTTTGAACTTCACCAGTATCAAATATCCAAAATAGATCAGAGTATGCAGATAAGCCCTAACGTAGCAATATACAATAATCCAACATATATTAAAAAGATGGAAGCACTACTTTTAATAGAAGTAGCTTAAGCTTCCGGAGTCTTGCTTGATGGACTCGCACGACAACTATCACCTGAAAAAAAATGTTAAATCAACGGGGTGAGACAAAAGCCTCAGTAACCAGCAATCCATCTCATCGGGCATACAAGTAAGTGCTCGTGAGGTGCCAAGTTGAATAGTTATAAAAGCATAACATTATTAAAATATCACTTGTCCATATGTATGAATCCATAAAAATTCACAATATCATAATCTTATTCTCATATTTATCACATGAATGTACAAGAATCAATATATAAAAATTTATTTTATATCGTCCCTTATTTCCTCTCCGCCTTATCTCCTCTGACTGTACCCATGGACTAGTACCCACCCATATGACTGGTAGCTTAACTCAACAAGCTCACCGATCAAGTGATATAGACCGTCCAAAGTCCACAGAGTACAAGATCAGACCATAGGTTCCCCCTCTAAATACATTAGTGGAGTGTCAAGGCCCTACTAACACAAATGGGCCAAAAGATTAACCAGTGTACACCTGAAAGTCCACCACCTTATTTCCTCTTTCTGTACAAGAATTCACCCCCTTATTTTCTCTTTGAATAACCTCCCATTAAATCCACATCCATCATCCCCTTTTATATCAATATAACATGTCATTATCAATTCACAATTATTAAATGATCTTTCCAATCTCATAAATAAATACAATTTCATATAATATAATATCACCAAAAATTTTCTTAATGAAAATATGTCCCACAAGACAATTTCATTAACAACATAATTTCAAAGTCCTCATCACATATCAATAGCCAAATTTATAATTCTATATATTCAAAAATTACTCACAAACATCATATAAGCATGCACAATAAGAGGAAAGTTGTTACATCTCGCCAAAGCTAATTATTACCACACTGCTCCTAATCCAAGAGCTCAAACACACGCCAAAATCAATCTACCATAATCAATTTACTACACATTAATAACTCTCCAAAACCCCACATAATCAAAATTATAAATTATATACAAATTTTAATAATAATAATAATATATTATAAAAACTTAAAATAACAGTTTGGGGTTTAAATTTTAAAAATGACTGTTTAGTCCTTCAAATATTAGAAATGATAGTTTAATCCTCATAATTTCATAAATGACAGTTTAGTCCTCCGAATTTCAGAAATAACATTTTATCCGTCTGAATTTCAAAAATAACAATTTAGTCCTATAAATTTCAAAACTAACAAATTAAAATTTCAATAATATGTCCATTAACTCAAATAAATTATTTAATCTAAATTTAATCGATTAAAAAGTCCAAAATAGCATCATTTATAGACTAATTATATAGAAAATTCATTATAAAATCTTATACCAACTAAATAACAAAATTAAACTGATAAAAATTCATTATTAATCATCATCTGTATTCTTACAGTCATATACTGATAAAACTTAAATTTTTCCAAAATTCTAATCCTAAAATATTCTCTAATAAACAAGAAATTACCATCATAAGAAATATAAAATTATCTAGAACATATTTCATAAAAGAAGTTTTATAATTAGAAGAGATTTTGAGTACCTTATTGATCCCCAAAGATATGAAAATACTCCTATCAGAGCCTCACCGCACGCCTTTCTTGCATGACACTTCACGCAAATTCTTATGTGAAGTGTGTGTGGAGACGATGTATTTATAATACCCCTTCCACCTAACTTAACAATATTTTTTTAAATTAATCGCCACTAACCCAATTGATAATTGATAATTAATCACCTAACTTACTCGATCCAAGTTTTTGCAACTTCGCGACATGTTGGTATTTTTTTAAAAACATTGGCATATTAAGGCTTGATTCAAGTGTTATGATTGTTATATTTCCACATTAACTATATATGGTGGTAGATTGATTTTTGTGGGTTGTTTTCGAAGAAGATGAAGTTTGATTTTTCTGAGTTGTTATATTTTTATAGGTTTTTTAATCTAGGGTATTTTGGTATTTCGATATAAAAATTAAGTTTCATTTCCATGACATACTAAACATATTTTTAAAGTTTATTTATATCCTTATATTCATTTCTATTTATATCAAAATCAATTCCAACGTATTAACTGACCCCTTAATGTTGTAAGTGGCATATTGTGCTACTTGTGATTGATGCTTGAACAATTTCACGTTGGAGAAAATGATTTCTATTGCTACTTAGATTTCCCCCAAAATCTGACCCCTTTCATCTTTATCCTTCCTAGGTGGTAGTATGCCTGTGAACAAGAGATAAGAAAGTTTAATAGCCAAGTCTTTAACATAGTATTTTGAATGTTTAATACGTGTTTGTTTTATTATGATGAATTTTGACTATAATGCCCATGTTTTGTTTAAACTAATTATGTAAAAGCTTTGTAATCTCATGTAAGAATAAATGTGTTTTCAAGAAATTGTCAATGAATTTTAGAAATACTCATGCCTCTTATACTTCCTTTAAAATAAAAAAAATTGTTACACCATTGTGCATATAAAGCTCCAACACTTTGATTTAGGTTCTCCTATTCAATAAAATTTTCAACATGCACTTTCCCGCAATTTTCTCCTATCTTAAAAATATTAGACTCTATTTTATTTTTTATAAATGGAGGTCAATCCCTAATCAATCATATATTCATATCAATTAGCATATAGTTTGAGTGATTGCCACTTCCGGGAGAGGGGCGTCTCCATTGATTTCCCTCCCCATTTACTCTTTATCGAGTGTATCTACAATTAGATCAACTTTCAATGGTTGAGATTTAATAATATATAAAGAATATAATTATAATAAAAAAAGTTGATCTAATGGTAGATACACTCAATGGATAATAAATTGAGAGGAAAATTAATGAAGACACCCTTCTCCCGCTACTTCCAGTATCTAAATAAACTCAAATTGACAAGTAATATGTACAAAAATTTATTTCCTCATATACATATGTTGGAATTTAATCCAACTAAATCCCCTATTTCCTTAGTGAACGGTTTCGGCATGCTAGCATTTTCTAATAGTGAAAATTAACTTAAGTCCCGGGGAAGGCAAAATACGAAGAAATTGTCTCAGGAAATGTCCAAATTACTGTCAAGTTCCATGGGATTATTTTGTAATAAATTGCAGTTGGCAAAAGTCTGAAATACCCCTATCAGATAAATAGAGAGAGGGATGGAAAAATACTATCGAATTCAGAAGGGAACAACTCTGGTATTAACGCAAAAAACAAAATGAAGATCATCAGCCAAGGTTGAAGAGTAATTGATGTCAACACCTCTCTTATCTTCATTATTCCATTTGATTCATGTTTTATGTTTTTAGGTTTTCTTGGTTCATCTTTGTTTTGGGTGAAAACAGATTTTTGGGTTTTCTTAGTTCATCTTCATTTGATTCATGCAATGAATATGTTTTGGTTGTGGTTTCAATGTGTTTGGATATGGTTTAGTATACTCTGTTTTCACTGTCAATATGATCTATTTTCGGGTTCATTATGTTGTGTTTCTGCAATAGAAGGGGTAAAGAATGAAGATGAGAATGAAAGGTTTGTGGTTACATAGCCTAGTGTGCAAAGGAAAAAATATGTTGTTAATAAGGGCAGCAATAGTTGTCAATGTGTGTGCTGAACTTGTTAGTAACAACTATATGTAATAGTTAAATGTTTTATTTGTGGTGTAATGATGTTTGGCAAGGGTTTAAAAAGTTTGCTATGTTTTTTAGTATTTTAAACTGTTTTTACTCATTAAAAGTGGGAGGTAATGAACATGGTGTGAAAGTTGTGTGGCTGAAAAGTCTTGATGTATGAAGTCAAAATGTCTTATTAATAGGTGCAGCGATAGTTGTTAATGTATGTGGTAAACTTGTTAACGACAATTGCATTGTGCAAGTGGATAGTTGTGATGGCTAGTACATGTGGCAAGAATCTACTATATTTCGTTCATATAGAGGGATGGTTTGTAGTTAGTGGAGACGGTGATATAACATATGTTATGGGAATGGTCATATCAAGAACCATCAAGGAAGGGACAAGTTATGAAGAGTTTAAAACAATGATATCCTCCATTTTGGGAAAAGAGAGTGGCGAACTTGTTATGAAGTTCACATTAACGTTTGATAGAATAACATTTGTGGACATACTAGATGATGAAGCAATCAAACATATAATCAATTATGCTGGCTTGGATTCTTTTGTTTTTGAAAAGTGTATGTCATAATATTTTTTGTAAATCTCATTAGATAGAAATACAGACCACTTGTTTCTTAGGGACGGTCTGTGAATTTGTTGTTAATACCTTGTATATACATTTTCAGATGTAAATGAATGTTGGATATACTATGGTTTTGTATCCCACTTTCATTTATGAAAATTTGTAATCTGATGTAAATTTAGTTATCAATGTATAGACATGGAGTTGTCAGTAGACTCCCCTTGACTTGTCAATGGATGGCTATGCAGTTTATATATATATATATATATATATATATATATATATATATATATATATATATATATATGCAGTTATGTTTACTTATTTGGATTCCACTTTCATTTTTGGAAATTTGTAATCTGATATAAATTCAGTTGTCAATATATGAACATGAAGTTGTCAGTGGACGCCCATTGACTTGTCAATAGAGGCTCAATGACTTGTTAATGAAAATTCATTAACATGTCAATGCAGGGATAATGAATTGTCAATAAAGGCTCTTGGACTTGTCAATTGAGGCTCGTTAAATTGTCAATGCAGGGACAATAACTTATCAATGGAGGTTGTATGATTTGTCAATGAAGGCTCCAGGACTTGTCAATGGAGGCTCTATAACTTCTCAATAAAGGCTCAAAGGCTTATCAATCGAGGTTCATTGAATTGTCAATGCAGGGATACTGACTTGTTAATGGAGGCTCGAGGAGTTGTCCATGGAGGCTCTTTGACCTGTCAACGGAGGGGCTTACAGTTGTCAATGGAAGCCTAATAACTTGTCAACAGATGGTCCTCGACTTGTCAATAGACACACATTGACTTGTCATCACAGTTTGATGCAGTTGTCACTGGAGTAAAACAATGTGGAAGAAAGAGCATGATATGTGCATTACATAACTTTAGCACTAATATTAAGTCATGACAATGACTTTTCACTTCATAATTACAACAAACATAAGTACAAGAAGTTTGAACTCCATCATAACCAAAAGAATCATTACCAAAAAGTTAGCATAAATACAATGTGTGTACGTGATCTTCTACAATCCCATAAAATTCTGCAACTTGTTCTCCTTCCCCTTCCCCTTCTGTTTCTCCTTTTGGAGGATATCATTGTTTTAAACTCTTCATAACTTGTCCATTCCTTAATGGTTATTGATCTAACCCTTCCCTCAACATATGTTATATCACCGTCTCCACTAACTACAAACATTCCCCCTATATGAAGGAAACTTAGTAGATTCTTGTTACACGTGCTAGCCATCACAGCTGTCCACCTGCACAATACAATTGTCATTAACAAGTTTACCACTTACATTAATAACTATCACTGCACCTATTAATAAGACATTCTGACTTCATACATCAGGACTTCCCAGCCACACAACTTTAACACCATGTTTATTACCTCTCACTTTTAATGAGTAAAAACAGCTCAAAATATTAAAAAAAAAACATAGCAAACTTTTCAAACCCATGCCAAACATCATTACACCATAAGTAAAGCATTTAACTATTACCTATAGTTGTCATTAACAAGTTCAACACACACATTGACAACTATCGCTGCCCCTATTAATAACATTTTTTTCCTTCGCACACCAAGTTATGTAACCACAAACCTTTCACCCTCATTTTCATTTCTTACCCCTTCTATTGCAAAAACACAGCACAATGAACTCGAAAATAGAGCATACTCATAGTGAAAATAGAGCATACTAAACCATACTCAAACACATTGAAACCACAATCAAAGCATATCCATTGCATTTACTTTGGTCTACTTTTATAGTTTACAAGTATAATAGAGGACAATACCCACAAAAGATGACAATTCCCCCTTTTTTTTTTACCAAAACGAAGATAAAACATTTAATTATTACCTATAGTTGTTATTACCAAGTTCATCACACACATTGACAATTATCGCTGCCCCTATTAACAACACATTTTTTCCTTCGCACACCAGGTTATGTAACCATAAACCTTTCACCCTCATCTTCATTCCTTACCCCTTTTATTGCAGAAACACAGCACAATGCAACCGAAAACAGAGCATACTGACAGTGAAAACAGAGCATACTAAACCATATCCAAACATATTGAAACCACAGCCAAAGCATATTCATTGCATGAATCAAATGAAGATGAACTAAGAAAACCTAAAAATATGTTTTCGCCCAAAGCAAAGATGAACCAAGAAAATCTAAAAATCTGTTTACTCACTCAATAGAAAACATGAATCAAATTGAATAATGAAGATAAGAGAGGTGTTGGCATCAATTTCATACCTTACTCTTCAACATTGACTGATAATCTTTATTCTATTTTTTGCGCCAATACCAGAGCTGTTCACTTCTGAATTTTACAGCATTTTTCCATCCCTCTCTCAGTTTATTTGACAGGGGTATTTCAGACTTTTACCAACTGCAATTTATTACAAAATAGTCCCATGGGACTTGACAATAATTTGGACATTTTCTAGGACCATTTTTTTTCGTATTTTGCCTTTCCTGGAACTTGAGTGTAATTTTCCCTTTGTAATACCTTTTATAATAATCCAATTTCTCAAATATCTTTTATAATCAAGCTACGGAAAAAAATAAGTGACATTTGATGGTTTATTTACCTGAAATGATGTGGTTTTATTTTTTATTTTACATTTTCTTAAAAAATAATTCAAATTTGCATAATTTTAGAGTTTTTCTCTTAAAAATCATAAGAAAAATAAAAAAAATGTATTATTTCATATCCATAAAATATCAAAATGTCACTTATTTAAAAAAAACATATTGATTAAAAGACAAAACAATATTATTTGGGACCTTATGAGGAGACACAAACTCCACCTATTACCAGGGTTCTGGAACCCGGACCGGCCGGTCCGGCCCAGGAACCGGCAACCCGGTGACAGAACCGGTCCCGTCCGGTGATCGGACCGGTTCAGTATTTTTTTTATTTTTTAAAAATTAATTTTTTAAAATTTTTCTTTATAATTTTATATTTATAAGTCTAAAATATTCAATTTCTCACTGGTTTAGCTCCGATTTGACTCCGATCTGACCCACTGATCCTTGACCCAGTACCCCGACCGGTTCAGTGACCGGTCTAATTTTCAGAACCTTGCCTATTACACCTCCACCTCCAATGCTACTTAACATGTCAACTGAATCCCTCTTGGTGCATTTTTGGGAAACAATTAAACTATGGTTTCAAGAGGTCTTTTTCGCAAGTCGAGATAAAACTCTTCTCTCACGTACTTATCTTATAAATTGTAAAAGCATTTTTTAAAAGCTAAAATAAACATGTTTTTAATCTATTTGTTTCAATTTTTTAAAATGTTTTTATGATCTACAAGATAAGTGTATGTGAAATAAGTTTTGTCTCGACTTGTAGAGAGGGTTTTAAAACTATAGTCCCAACCAGGCACTAAACTTGATACTACATTCAAAGAGTTCACTTTTAACAATTGAACAGGTTCCAAGATTCTTGGCAAAGCCGTGCCCCCAGCCTTCATTCTCTCTTCTCAGAACAACAGACCTCCAAAACCTGCCTTTTCAGGTTGTCTGCTACACCATTAGAACTTAGTTTGATCCAGCCATCTCTAGTTGCCTTTTAGATGATGTTGTGCTCATTTGGAACAACAATTGGAATCTTCAAAGCAGCTTTTCAATCGTGATTTACGGTACACGAGGTAAGTACATGAGAGTAGTGTTGTCTCAACTTACGTGCATAAGCACTTATAAGCCTTATAAAAGCTCATCCAAATGTCAACCCCCTTAAAATTTTGATATTCGTAGAGTAATAAGTGCATAGTTCTGAGGGCATACAGAAATAGCGGTAACATACTAATAATAAGTGCTTGTTTACATTACAAGAGAATCCCCATAGAATTTGAAAAATATATACAGAGTCTCAAAAGAAACAAAATTACAACAAAGATAACCAACAACAGCTTCTTCCTGCATCGGGACTTTACTCGTTGGTAACTACTGCTTTACCCTTAGAGCCGCTGCGATGTTTTTAAATGTTGAAAAATGGTGAGATTCGAGCGAATCTAAGTAGTAACAAGAAATCAAACATATAAAATGTGAAAATGAATATGCAATGCACCATGTTATGTAAGATGCAAACTCATACTATGTTGTGTGCACATTGTCCAAGGTCAAATGACTATTTGAATCCCTGGCTTAACTTGTGTACCTCAGCTGGATCCCATACCACAGCTAGGTTGTGTGCCTTAGGTACTGTCATGTCACAGAAGATGTCATACACAAAGCATACAATTATTTATATAGTGTATGAAATAAAGAGTTACTACCTGTAATCCCTTTTTTTGTTTATACTGTCAATCCAAAACCCTTGATCCAGCTCGGGCTATTATCAATTCCTATAAATTATAGTTAACAAGTAATTGGTTATTACTTGCATTACTACTGCCTTTTAATCACAGTTTGTTGGTTATATATCACAGTTACAACAGTTTCTGCAAGTACAATTCTACATAGTGTATTTTCATAGTTTTCCAGAAAACTGCTAGACTTTAAGTCAACTTTGAAAATCTATAATTAATTATATGAAACTCCAAATTGACTGGTTCCAACTCCTATGTAAAGATTTTAAGTGTACTTTTATGGAAAAATACCTAAGTCTGGACATTATAATCACATCATTCTTAGAAATTTGCCAAACCTCCTTTGTTCCATATTTCATTCCAGAAACATGACTCAACTTTGAAAATCATATCTTTTAATCTACTAGTCCAAAAATTATGAAACTATTCTTCAAAAGCAATAACCACAAAACTTGCCCATTGTTACTATTACCCCTCCCTTTCTCTATGTTTCAATAAAAAGACAAAATGACATTAAACAACATAAGTTTACAAATTACAAATATCACTGAACTAAAATGAGTTTCTAGGAAATTATTAAAAAATAGATATTGGAATGACCCTAATTTTAACAACAAAAAAATCGAAAAGCAAAGCTAAGATCTCCTGCCAAGTAATGTTGAAAATTGAAGAAGGCTGTGGAGGAATTTGGAAAAAAAACTTTCCTAGCATAGTAAGTTGTTAACGGAGCGTTAAGATCTATTTGTAAGAGTCATGTGTTATGAATCCAGAAAATAGTAGCACGATAACAATTGGAAAGAAAAGTAGTTTCTGACATTGTTCTATTTTTCCACAAGGATTCCTTCACAGGATCCATTATGACAAATAATTCCATAATAAAAGTGTTTTCCAATCTTTTGTCCTTGTGAAAGAGAATACTTTACCCAACATTGCATAGAGATAGGCAAGAAGCAACAATGGATTTTGGCTCGACAACCTTCAGGGTTTGTTTGTTTGACGGAGGGGAGGGGAGGGGAGGGAAGGAGATATGATAGATTTTCATATTACCTCGTTTGAATTAATGAGAGGAGAGGAGAGTGATTTTAATGTTACTTTGTTTGGTTTTGGAGAAAGGAGTGAAAATATTTTGATCTAGACAATTTTACCCTTTTATTTATAAAATTATAATTTAATAATTATAAAAATTGAATAAATATAACTATAATTATACTAATAAATATCTAAAATTAAATTCGATAGTTTTGTTTACCATATATATACAAAAATAAGTAAAATATTATAATTATAATATATGTGTACATAATAAAAAAATTAAAAAAAAATGAAGTGCTTCAGAAAAGAGGGTAATATGGGATAACAAAAAATATTTATGGACAAAATGGTTAATGTAAGGTAAATATTACCCCTCCCCTCTAAATCCTCCCAATTTAAAGGGGGAGGGTTATGATTACTTATATTTTTTATACTACTGACCCTTAGGGTTTGTTTGGTTCGACGGAGGGAAAGGGAGGGTATGAATTTTTATATTACCTCGTTTAGAGTGATGAGAGAAGAGGGGAGTTGAAGGATTTTAATACTACCTTGTTTGGTTTGGGAGGAGAGGGAAAATATTTTAATTTAGACAATTTTACCATTTTATTTTATTAAAATTATGGACAATGTTTAATAAAATTATTATAAATATAAAATTATAATTTAATAATTATAAAAATTGAATAAATATAACTATAATTATACTAATAAATATTCAAAATTATATTACATGATTTTACTTATTATATATATACAAATGACAAAAATATTTTTATTCAATAATTTTTTTTTACCTCTCTTCTAAATCTCTCCAATTTAGAAGGGAGAAGTTTTGAGAGGAGGGAAGTGAAAATCTTAAAACATTTCCCCTTCTCACCAAAAGAGGTTGTCTAATCAAACAGACCTTTAAAGTGATAATTGAGGAAGCTACATCCTAGAAATTGACAATTTGCTTTGCTTGCCTAGTGATGGTGATGGCACTATTACTTCTCTTGCATAGCTTTCAACGAGTAATTTAGGTTCTTTATTTTCTTCTTATTTACTATATATTTTTTATTTTTTTAATTTAAATTCTGTGGACTGAATATGACCAACACGTCACCTTTGGGAGGCCACCATTGATGGGGGTGGTTGAAGTTGGGTTATTTGATATATTTTTATATAACTTTCTAATTCTTATTCTTATGTATACGCTATTAAAAATTGAATTGAGAGGCCACCATTATAGGTTTCGACTAGTGGTGGTAAAACAGATCAGTCCGAACCTGTTGGACTAACGGGCTCGTATTTTGTCAGTCTGAATTTGTTTATACGGGTTAACAGGCCTTTTATATTTTTTTTTAAATTTATTTTTTTAAAAAAAAATTCGCTCATTTTCTCTTTCATTTACTCATATCATACTTATTTTTTTTATACATTTGTGTTACGAAACCAATTTTTTTTTTACTTTCTCTTTTTTTTTTCATCTACTCACATCACAAAAACATATTAACACATTTTTTTTAATTTAATAATAGTAAAATAAATAAATATAATATAAAAAAATGTCAAATAAAAAAATTCGGAAGTCTTTAAACACAACAACACTAAAAATTGAAAACATTAAGATCTAACTTATCTAAAAAATATAAGAAATTTTTTTTTAACTAGTTAAACGGGCTAGTCCGTTTAACCTGAATAATAAATGGGCTCGAATTTTTAGACCCGAATCCGTTTATTTGACCGAACTAACTGGCTATTAACCCCACCCATATTACCAGTTTTGACTTTTAAAAGATCATCCTTTTCTCTTCATAATTCGGAGGTTAACGATTTTTCTAATCAGAAATAGGAAGAGTAGGAAAAGAATAAATAAAAAAGTATTTTTATTTCTCTCTCCGCACGAGGCAAGACCAAAGCAAATAAGCGTTAGAGGAAGGTTTGGTGGGGTTGGGGACCAAGGGCGTTTTAAAGCTTGTTTGGTTCTTCAATAAATATGGCTGGCCTGGCCGAAGAAGATCAAGGTCGAGGGGCTAGTAGGATACAGGACCCGGAGGCCGACGAGAAGAAGAAGAAGAATAGTAATATGGCACCCACATCAGGCAATTCAATTCATCGCTCGAGCTCAAGGCCTCAGCTCGATGTCAGTAAAGCTGAAATCCAAGGAAATTTTGAAGAGAAGTATCCCACAATTTTGTTACCGAACCAATCTGATGATATATCTCACCTTGCTCTTGACCTTGGAGGTAAAAATTAGGGTCCCTGTTTCAGAGGGAGTTCATGCATCTGGTTTTTATGTTTTTGGGGAGCTGCTAGTTTACCATGTTTTGTATCAGTTACTTAGTGCTTATGTACAAGACAATTGCGATCTGTTGCTCCTTCTTTCCAATATAGAGAAGTTCTCTGTTCTTTTGTTTGATACGAAGAAAGGGATTGTGTCCTTGCTTTTATGGAGTTCTCTGGGATTAAGTAAATTTATGGCAATACTTGTAGCATATGCATTTTTTTTTTTTGGTTTGTTTCCAATTCAATGACAAATAACTCCTCAATTACATCTTACAAATATGAAGATATAAGGCGGTGACATCTAAAATACGTGAAAGACTTATAAATACTATTTGATGTGTATGGGCAGGATCTCTGATAAAGTTGGTGTATTTTTCAAGACATGAAAATCAATCAGCCAATGATAAAAGGAAAAAAAGTATGAAGGAGCGACTGGGAATTTCTAATGTTAACAGGAGAAGCTATCCTATTCTCGGTGGGAGACTTCATTTTGTGAAGTTCGAGACAAGCAAGATTAATGAGTGCTTAGACTTCATTTATTCAAAGCAGCTTCACTGTGGTGGTATGGTATTATTGCCATTATCATAATTCTAAATTAGCAATCAATTGGTTATCATTCTACAATTTTGTTAACTCATGCACCTTCATTCATCTACTACTAAGATTTGTGGAGGGGTTCAGTATGTTGACCCAACTTATTTTGACTATGATTTCAATCATGCCCTGTTGCTTACCTGTAGGGTTGGAATCACGTTACTCTGATAGTGTGGCTGACCGGAATGCCATAATTAAGGTAATTTTCTGTTGCTGATTGATCTTAGCATTTTCAGAAGCTGGATGAATTTTCTGTTGCTGTATAGATTATATACTTCATTGATTCATACTTTAACTGTCGAGGGCCTAATACAACCCTCCTCCTTTACCTGGCTTGGGACATGCTACAAAACATAGATGGAGTTTGTATAGATTATATACTATAATGAAATATTTAATTTTTTTTTGTTCTTCAATGCGTAGCTTATAGTTTTGAAATGATTTAATCAATTTACTTTATGAATTGTTTGCCAACCAAGCTTTGCCAAAATGATTTTTTTAGTCGGCAACAACAAATAATTAATGCATTTATTTTGTGACAAAGGCTACAGGCGGTGGAGCCTACAAGTTTGCTGACCTCTTCAAAGAAAGACTTGGGGTTAGTATCGAAAAAGAAGATGAAATGGCCTGTCTTGTCTCAGGAGCAAATTTCCTGCTCAAGGTGAATCCCTAATTTCAAGTAATCTGTTTCTTTCACATCTTTTTACAGTCAGCTTGAAATTTTACTTTTTCTGAGTTGTACATGTGTGTAGAAAGATACATGTCAGGTTTTCTCGTCCTTTCATTATGTAAGAGTCATCTCTGTTTTTTTGGTAAATCATCCAGTACATGAAGCCTCTGACTAATCTGGATGGAGCTGATGTAATAGTTATCTTAATCATGTACAAGCATTTTTTATCTCTAATTTAAAGAAAATAAATTTTTTTATGGTTTTGACCTCTGCTTCTTTTGTCAATTTATTTGGTTATGGAGGTAAATTGTCAGCACTTGAATGTAAACCCTTCCAGTATGGACTGCCAGTATATAGTTTGAGTTTGTATATGCTCTTGATGGTGCTCTTTTTTGTTGAAAATTGCTTGAAGGAAAAGCCTGGATTTAGAATCTTATCTATTGCTCAGAGCTATACTGCCTTTTTCTTCTTGACAAACCACAAAACCATGGTTTTAGAAGCCTTTTTCCGCAAGCCGAGACAAAATTCTTCTCATATGCTAACCTCGTAAATCATAATAGTTATTCTCTAATAGCTAATCCAAACATGCACATAGTTTGTTTCGTTGCAACTTGTACCACTCTTCTTTCAATTCAATTTGGATTATGTGAAGGACATGTTCTAATACTATGTAACTTGTTATTGATGATTAATCCATTTGTTTGTGTATTGCTATCAATAATTGCTGATTAGAAGTTCTGCTTCCTCTTAGTAGGCAATTCGTCATGAAGCTTTCACCCATATGGAGGGCCAAAAAGAATTTGTTCAAATTGACCCTAATGATCTGTTTCCTTATCTTCTAGTTAATATTGGATCTGGTGTTAGTATGCTCAAGGTACATTTGCCCCCCTCTTTCCTCATTTTATTACCTTCTGATCTCTTTAGTTTAGATGCAGTATATACTAATGAATTGTGATCTACTTCTTAAATTTGAACCTGCATAGGTTGATGGGGATGGGAAATTTGAGAGGGTTAGTGGCACAAATGTTGGTGGTGGTACGTATTGGGGCTTGGGAAGGCTTTTGACGAAGTGCAAGAGGTTATCTTTTATATTTGCTTAATTTCAATTTATTTACTGTTATTTTGGTATTATTGCTGAAGTAATTGTTGGAATGAATTTCAGTTTTGATGAGTTGCTGGAGCTGAGTCAAAAAGGGGATAATAGGACCATTGATATGCTTGTTGGGGATATTTATGGTGGTATGGACTACTCTAAGGTAAATTTTGGGGTTGATCATTTTGTTGTGTAAGCTCGCTGAGAAAATATATTCAAATCAACTTTATTTATAGATTAGACAGACTTGAATCATTTAATCCTTTGATTTGTCGGTGCAACTAACTACTCACTGATATTAAATAATTCTAGATTGGCCTATCAGCTTCAACCATAGCTTCAAGTTTTGGCAAGGCTATAGCAGAAAAAAAGGAGCTTGAAGACTATAGACCTGAAGATATCTCACTGTCTCTTTTACGAATGATTTCGTACAATATTGGCCAGGTGGGCTGACAGCTTTGATTTTATCCAACTTTTTTGACAAAAATAAAATAAAATAAAATGGAATTTCGGTAGTTTTCATGTTCTATTGCAATATCTTTTTTCCCAGAGTACCCGACTAATCTCTATTTTTCCTTCTCTTATGTGCAGATATCTTACTTGAATGCACTGCGATTTGGGTTGAAGCGTATCTTCTTTGGAGGATTTTTTATACGGGGTCATGCATATACCATGGACACCATTTCTTTTGCAGTTCAATTCTGGTACTTAAATTACTGATGACTTCACTTGGTACCAAAATTTCTTTTGGAGAGTCTTTTGATTGAATTACTTGTGATTTAGGTCTAAAGGGACAGCACAAGCAATGTTCTTGCGACATGAAGGATTCCTGGGAGCATTAGGTGCGTTTATGAGCTATGAAAAGCATGGTTTAGATGACCTCATGGTGCATCAGTTAGTTGAAAGATTCCCAATGGGTGCCCCATATACTGGAGGCAAGATTCATGGACCTCCACTCGGTGACTTGAATGAGAAGGCAAGTGGTAGCCTCCTTCTAGAGATAAATGGATAAATTTTTCAGGTGTTTTTGCTTGTTTTCTCTGTGATGAGTAACTTGTTAATCAACTTAGGAATTGTTGTCCTGGCTATCAGTTCTGAAACCATCAAAGAAGTCCCACTTAATTATTTCAAAGATTTGTTTTGAGGTTCCAATAATTAAATTGCCAAGACTTACCCCATTATTGAGATTCTTTGGATTCATAGTTCGATCAGGTTGACATTGCCTACACCAACTTGGATGACTACCAAAGGCAAGAAGTATTGAATTAGAAGTGAATAATTTACAAATCTTATTGCTTACCAGAGTGGCATCCTTGTCTTTTATGCAACGATTTCTTAAAAGAAGAACATGTAAAATGGTCCTGTACCATGATGTATCTATTAGGGACCCATTTGGTCGTAGGAATCAGGCTTAATGGAAAAGAATAGGAAAAGGGAAAATGAAGGGAGAGGAATTAATGAAACTTTGGTCATTTTTGGCATGTCACATTAAGGAATAGAAATTTAATATTTATTTAAGTTTGGTCGAAAGGGAATAAACTGAAATATCATATTATCCTTGAAAAACAAAACATTATATTTGACCCAAAAAAAGCACCAAACCCTGGTGATCAAAGGTACTGTGTTCTGACACCCATACACCCATATAAGTTCAATAGCTTGCTCAAAAATTGGTGGGTCTTCCTTTTTTGATTGAAAGCCTCCATTTCTGACACCTACACAAATTTGATGGCTGGATCTAGTGCAAACCTCCTGAACAACAGAAGATGCAGAGCTCTGGCGATGGTTACTGCCTTTGTTTGCATTTCAACGACTTCTATTCACAGGAGGGGATGAAGCTGCTGAGACCTTCAAATTGTTAGGTTACATGATGGGGCTTTGAGGCTTTGGATGACTGGGCATAAATGCTGCAACATTATTTTGATCTTTCATCCTATCCTTTCTTCACTCCCCATTCCTTCCAGTCACTGAAGACTTTCCATTTCATTCGTATGGATGAAAGCTCATTCCCCCATGAAAAGTGCATTATGAAGAGAATGGACTGTTCTTTCCCTTTCCATGAGGCCCCTTTTTGCAAATAAAGGGCCTAACTCCCCAATTTACTGCCTACTGCAATGATCACATTGTTTCAAATTTCAATTAGCTTTTGTGTTCTTTTGTCAGTTGCTTGATTATCTTGTATTAATAATTAACATTAGTGAGGAGTGTTTTATTATACCTTTGAAGTGCAACTGTTTCTTGGTTAATGATATTTTGAATAATAGGAGCAATAAAATACTGGTTGTTGACCAATTTTCAACTAGATTAAAGAGAAATAGAGAGCTGTGCTTAAATTGTACCTGACCTGTAGTATTCCTGAGCATGTCTCCTAAATCCATGTTTTTGTCCTGAAGTTTTGATGGATTGAATGCGTAAGTGGTTGTGCCTTGGTAGTAGTAAAATCTGAGAAGATGATTGGGATACAAATATTCTAGATTGAGTTGCCTTTAGTTCTTTTACTTTTATATGGAAGCTGCATGATCCATTAGGATATTGTATTTTTATTTATAAATTTCACTCAGATTTTAGTGGTTCCAATGTAGATTTCATGGATGGAGAAGTTTTTGCAGAAGGGAACTGAGATAACTGCACCTGTGCCAATGATTCCACCTGGAACTACTGGACTTGGGGGTTTTGAAGTCCCTTTGTCAAAAGGAAGTACTCTGCGATCTGATGCCAGTGCTCTAAATGTTGGTGTACTCCACCTAGTACCGACATTGGACGTGTTTCCATTATTAGCAGACCCTAAAACGTATGCATGATTACTTGACACTTTCTGTTCTGAGAGTAAAAACTCTTCATCATTATTTGCTGCTTTTATGCTATAATGTTTTGGTAAATAACATTTCCTTTTAAGATGACTATACTGGAAATTTTGCTCATCTAAACATGTGCATAGAGTTGTTGATTAGTGTCTAAACCAGAGATGGGAAAAACTCACTCTTATTTATATGTTTATTCAGATAAAAGGGTTACACTTATATAAGCTCCCAAGAGAGCTATCAGAGGAGAGATTGAAGGGATTACAAAATAAAGAGAAAGAAAGAGTGATTACCATCTTTCCTAAATAGATAACACTAAATCAGGAATCATAAATGTGATTGTAATACAATCAATCAGAGTAAATCAAGGGATTCTGATTTCTAACAATTAGTGACTATCCTAGATGGCAGCAGGACAGATTTTTTACCCTCCCTTTATATCACCTTGCTCCTAGCCAAAGAAAAATTATTTTCTTACTTAAATGTTCAGTTTAGAAATAAATTTTCAATTGCTACAGTCTCAGTGCTGCCAACGTTATGTTTAGAAACTATCTAAAGAGAAGTGTGTAGTTAGTAATTGCACTTTCTTTCTGCTTGTCATGCAGTTTATTATTGGTTTTTTCTTGATGGTATTTATCTGTTATTACCGTTTTTTAACTGGAACAACAAATTTAATCTCTACAGGTATGAGCCTAATACTATTGATCTCTCAGATCACAGTGAATTAGAGTGAGTATATTTGTTTAAATTGTCTAGCTCTATATTGAAACATTTTAATTTAAAGCAGAGATTTAATAATTTCCCATGTTTTTCTTGCATACTGCTTTCGTGAAATTTGTCTGTAATGTAGATATTGGTTCACCATTCTGTCAGAGCACTTGCCCGATCTTGTGGACAAGGTAAATCATATTGCCTAAATGCTCCTGACGTCAATGTGTGGTGTTTATATTTGTTTGTGCATATGCTGATTTGTATCTATGTGAATGTTGATGACACTGGACAATTTGAGATATCCATGCACTGATGCACATCATAAGAGACTTAAACACAATTTTTCTTATCAGGTTCTGTATGCAAAATAAGAAAATCAATTTTATCAACCAAAGTGGACACAAACCAGAGGAAAAGCTTTAAGCATTTTAATTTTACATATTTCAATTTTTTTTGCGGTTTTCTCATATCAGTTTCTAGACAACTTTCATAACATGGTAGCTGAAATCAAACATTATGTCCCGTGTTTAATCCTATTATAAAAGCTGAGGACTCATTTTTCCCCAAAAAGAATTAGAAATAAAATATTGGAATGGAGAGCTCAATATTATTCACTCTTATATCTTCAACATGATAGTTTACAGGGTATATATAGGCTAGATGGTGCTGATAGACATAATGAGGATTAATGGAGAATAATGAGAATACAATCATGATCTTTCCTAATTTAGGGAGCCTAGAATCAGGGATATGATTTAGAGATATGATATAGCTGAAATTATGGGATTTCTAACACTCCCCCTCAAGCTGGAGAGTATATGTCAATCATTCCCAGCTTGCACCGAAATCCTTCAAACATAGCTCTGCCCAGCGGTTTGGTCATTACATCTGCAATATGATCTTCAGATCGTATGTAGGATAGGTTCATAATGCCTGCTTCAACCTTCTCTTTAATAAAGTGTCTGTCTATCTCAACATGCTTAGTTCGATCATGGTAGATAGGGTTTCTTGTCATCTCAATGCTGGTTGTGTTGTCACACCAGACCTGCATGGGACCTTCGTATGGAATTCCCAATTCTTTCAGTAGCCTGATAATCCAAAGTCCTTCACATGTTCCGTCGTTCACCGCTCTTAGCTCTGCTTCTGCAATGCTCTTTGATACTACAGTTTGTTTCTTGCTTCTCCATGTTACTAGATTTCCCCACACATATGTGCAGTACCCTGAAATTGACCTTCTAGTTTCTCTGTCTCTTGCATGGTCAGCATCAGTGTAGATTTCTAGGTTTCTGGCTGTGGTCTTTTTGAAGCAAATTCCTCTTCCTGGGTTGAGCTTCAGGTAACTCAAGATTCGATATACATCAGTCATGTGTTCTACTTGTGGTTGATGCATGAATTGATTTACTATCCCAACTACATAGCTGATATCTGGACGAGTGTGGGTTAGGTATATCAGCTTTCCTACAAGTTGTCTGTATTGCTCAGAGTCAACTAGGACACCATTCTCTTTGATCTCTAGATGACAGCCTTCTTCCATTGGTGTTCCTTCAGGTTGTGCCCCTAACATTCCTGTCCCATGCAAGAGGTCTAAGGTATAATTACGCTGGGATACATTTATGCCCCGTTTTGTTCTTGCCACTTCCATACCCAAGAAGTATCTCATTTGACCGAGATCCTTGACTTGGAATTCATGGGACAAGTCCCTTTTTAGTTGGGCTATAGAACCCTCATCATTTCCTGTAATGACTATATCATCAACGTAGATTATTAGGATAGTGACTCTTCCATCCTCGTGCTTGGTAAACAGTGTATAATCTACTTGCCCTTGTCTATACCCAAGTTTCTTTATTGCCTTGTTGAATCGGCCGAACCATGCTCATGGGGATTGCTTTAATCCATACAGTGACTTGTTAAGCTTGCAGACTGAGCCACTTGGTGCTGGGACTCCATCTGGAATCTCCATATAGACCTCTTCCTCCAAGTCTCCATTCAGAAATGCGTTCTTTATGTCTAGTTGATGTAATGACCAATCCAAGTTAGCTGCAATTGACAACAGTACTTGGATTGTGTTGAACTTGGCTACTGGAGCAAAGGTCTCTTGGTAATTGATTCCATAAGTCTGTGTATATCCTTTTGCAACTAGTCTAGCCTTGTACTTGTTGATGCTCCATCAGGATTGAACTTCGATGTAAATATCCACTTACATCCTACAGGTTTCTTTCCTGAGGGGCAAGGTACAATTTCCCATGTTTTACTTTCCTAAGTGCTTTTAACTCTTCTTCCGCAGCTTGTTTCCACTTTGGATCAGCCATAGCTTGATTGAAGATGTTTGGAATTTTAATTTGTGCACTGTTTACAACAAAGCTCTACATCTTGGCAGACAGGTTACCATATGAAACAAACCGTTGAATTGGATGTTCAGTACAAGACCTTACCCCTTTTCTAAGTGCAATAGGCTATTCAATCTCCTCAGGATCTATTCTCGGGTTGGATTCATGGTCGTTCCTTAGAGTGGGATTGACATTTCTTCTTGCCTCATGAGATTGTTGTCTGGTATCTCCTTCTGATCCACCTTCTTCATCCACCCTAGTCGTGATCTCAACCTGTGTTTCCAGTTCATTAGGGTTGGTATTAGGAGATGTGGAAGGTAAGGTGTCGGGAACTGGTGGTGAGGTGTCAGTGAGAGATAAGGGATCGACGGAGTCTTGTGAAATTAGCCATTCAATATCAGAGTACTCCCCCTAAATGGGTAATTTGGGATAATAGGCATCCTCCTTATAGAATAAGGTATCTTTGGAGACAAACAATTTCTTTAAGGTAGGACAGTAGCACTTATAGCCTTTCTGAGTGGAGGAGTACCCGAGGAATATACACTTCCGGGAACGTGCCTCAAATTTGCTTCCATCATGGGTATGGACAAAGACAACACAACCGAATACTTTCTGAGGTAATGGATTTACAAGAAGGCAATCAGGAAAGGTGGTAAGGAGTGTTTGGATGGGAGTGGCATAATTAAGGATTTTGGAGGGCATTCGGTTGATAAGGTAGGCTGCAATCAAGACTGCATCTCCCCAGAAGGAAGTAGGCACATTGCGTTCCATCAGTAACGTTCTGGTTACCTCCAACAAGTGACGGTTCTTTCGTTCCGCTATCCCATTTTGCTGAGGTGTATAAGGACAGGATGTTTGATGGTGAATACCTTGCTGATCAAGGAATTCTTTAAATGTGTTACTTAGGTACTCCCTTCCATTTTCACTACGGAGGACTTTGATAGGGGTTTGAATTGGGTTTTTACATAGTGATGGAAATTTTGGAACACTTGAGCGACTTCTGATTTTTCTTTCATCAAGTAAACCCACATGACCCTAGTGTGATCATCAATGAAAGTAACAAACCATTTCTCATTAGTCCGGGTTTTTGTTCTTGCTGGGCCCTAGATGTCACTATGGACTAGTTGGAATGGGGTGGTGGGTCGATATGACTATTTTGGATAGGAGGAGCGTGTTTGTTTAGCAAATTGACAGGTTTCACAATGAAAAGGAACAGAAGTTTTATTGAATAAACTTGGAAACACACGCTTCATATAATTGAAACTAGGATGGCCCGAGCGGCAATGCTATAAAAGCACATCCTTTTCTTGAGAACTTGAGCTTGCCAATGCCTTACATGCATTCCCAGTGTCTTTATTCTGCAACGTCGATCTCTCCAGGTAGAAAAATCCATTCCACTCTCTAGAAGTCCCAATTGTCTTCCCTGAGTTTAAATCCTGAAACAGACAACAATCATCATCAAAGATTACTCGGCATATACGACCTTTAGTTAATTTACTCACAGAGATTAGATTGCAAGTAAGGGCAGGCACAAAGAGGACATTGTGAATTCTCAGAGAATTAGATAGTATAACTGTGCCAATCCCTTCAACTTTGGTGTATACGCCATTAGTAACTTTGACACGAAGATTCTCAGGGCACAATTTGAGAGTAGTAAATAAGGTGTGATTGCCTGTCATGTGGTCTGTTGCTCCTGAATCCACAATCCATGTATTGTCACTAGTGCATACGGTATTAAGGGCTATAATGGAATTACCTGATTGCACCAAGTTGACAGTGGGTACAGAGTTAGATTTGTTTTGTTTGTCTAGTATCCTGCGAAGCATCTGTAGTTCTTTGGGACTAAAGGAATCAGCATCGTTAGGCTTCTGCTCGGTGGCAGTGTGATGACTTTGTTTGTTGGTTGATGGCTTACCATGCAATTTCCAGCACTCCTCTTTGACGTGACCCTTCTTCTTGCAGTAGTTACACCACTTATTAGGTCTACGTTCCTCTTGTGGTCCTTTTGTTGCAAGAGCTGAACTTTCACTCTGACTTGGGTAGCTTCGATTTAAAAGCTTTCTGCTTTCTTCGAACTGCACATGGTTGACGACATCACACAAGTGAGGTAGGGGTTTCAGGCCCATGATCCCGCCTCTTATCTCCTCAAAACCGTCATTGAGCCCAAGGAGGAAGTCATAGATTCTTCCTTCTTCCACGATCTTCCGATACAATTGAGCATCTTCAACGTCCTTCCAAGGGTGCACTTCAAATAGGTCATGTTGTTGCTAGAGTTTTAACAGGGCATTGTAATAATCAGTCACGATCAAGTTGCCTTGTTGCAAATCTCGAAGTTGGCGTTTCAAGTGAATTAACGCAGCGGTATTATCAAGGGATGAGTAAGTTCTTCGAGCAGCGTCCTAGATTTCCTTCGCGGTATTTGCTAGGAGATAGCCTTCACTAATTTCCACAGTCATAGAGTTGCACAACCAAGTCATAACTTGGTTGTTTTCAGCAAACCATGTATCAAATATTGGATCATTAGGGGCTCGTTGAGGTGCTGCCCCATTAATATACTTTTCCTTTTGCTTGCCACGAATATACCTTAGTACACTTTGGGACCACTGGAGATAGTTTCTGCCGTTGAACCGATGGTTAATGGCCATAATCTGAGTGTCTGAGTATTCTGGTGCCATCACAGTACCGTGGGTAGTGGACGAGTTTGAGGAGGAAGATGAGTGTTGAGTTTCATGATTCTGGGAAAAGGTCGCCGGAAACCGCTGTGGGCAACGGCGCGTGGTGGTCACGCGCCGGTCAGATTGCCGCCGCTATTTGGGGTTTTGCCGATTGGCGCCGTCCGATCACTTCTGGGTGGGTGGTGTGCTCTAACGCGCCAGCGTTGTTCAGATTGACGCACACCGTCCTCCCCTATTATCTCTCTCTCTCTCTATCGCGTTTCTCTCTCTCCTCACCGTTTCTCAAGTCTGCCGGCGTTCTCTCTAGCAGCGGAACATCTCTCCTGGCTTTGATACCATATTGGAATGGAGAGCTCAATATTATTCACTCTTATATCTTCAACATGATAGTTTACAGGGTATATATAGGCTAGATGGTGCTGATAGACATAATGAGGATTAATGGAGAATAATGAGAATACAATCATGATCTTTCCTAATTTAGGGAGCCTAGAATCAGGGATATGATTTAGAGATATGATATAGCTGGAATTATGGGATTTCTAACATAAAACATGAGGGCAAGTGAGAATGATAGATCAAACATTGAAACCCAAATTTCCCTCACACATTTCCTATGAGCTTTGACTTCTTTACCCACCCTAAAATTTCTGAAATGTTGTACTAGAAGGTGGTCTCAGCTTCGTAGAAACTCCACGATTCACCAAAATGCCAAAATTCTGTACCAGATATCTAATGACAGCTGTACAGTGTAATAAATGGTTACTGTTATTTGATTTTGAGAAATACATGGGAGAGAGAACTTTGTGTCCTCTGTAAATCTAGATTCTATTAAGATATTGGTTCCCCCCTGATTGCTGGTATCATAAGAGTTTTGACTTTCATGTTTCTTAGGCAATTTGAAGGAGCATGTGACATAATTACTTTACTTATATAAGTCTTACAGTAATCCATTGAGCTTAGTGATGGAATGGTTGAAAGTTGTTGGCTTATTTGTTCTTTCATTTTACTGTACTTTCTTGCCCATCTTGTTGAAAATTATGTTAGGCCGTAGCAAGTGAAGGTGGTACTGATGATGCCAAAAGAAGGGGTGATGCGTTTGCTCGTGCATTTTCTGCTCACTTGGCAAGGTAGCTTGGCATAAGTTTCCTGTTTAGGCTTACTTTCATCATTGAAGCATAGATTTTTTATTTGATAATACTTACTCAAGCCAACTAGCAAGTCATTTGAAAGTATATAATCTTTCTTATTATTAACCACTTGGATTAATTCCTATTTATTAAAGCATTGACGGATGTTGGATTTTTCGTTTTCTTTCTTTCAGTTGTGGGAAAGTTATTTATTCTCTGTCGTGTGACAATGTAATTTAGGATTTTGTAATCTTTTTATTGCTACAATATTGATTAAGCTTATTAATGTTTATTTAAAAAAACTTTGTTGATTTCATGTGGCTTACAATTATTCCTCTAATCAACTTCCACGCTAATTAAATAGATTGATGGAGGAACCTGCTGCCTATGGGAAGGTAGGTTTGGCCAATCTGTTGGAAATGAGAGAAGAGTGCTTGAGAGAATTCCAGTTTGTTGATGCCTACAGAAGTATAAAGCAGAGGTAACTTCTATAACATCAAATAGGATGCAATACCAGCACACTGAAACACATGCATGGTGCTTTATCTTATCAATATTGATTTTTTTTTCTCACAGAAATCAGTGAAGTCATGAAGCCGACTTATTTGGCTTTTACATATCCAATTGCAATCATATGAGTTATGAAAATATGGATATTCTTTCAGGCTGATGTTTCCTTGAAAGACATCTTGCAAGAATGCAAGCTTTAATTGTAGAATTTGAATATATTTGAAAAGGCAGAAAAAAGAGCTTGTATATAATGCCAGTAAAAACTATCTTGCTATCTGTTTGTCTATATTCTCTTAATTTCTTACTGTTCATAATCTATATTTTTTATTTTTAAATTGTATATATAACAGGGAAAATGAAGCTTCACTTGCTGTTTTACCTGACTTGTTAATGGAGCTTGACAGTATGGATGAGGTATGCCTAATAATTTTATAATCATCTAAACCAAAATGCTGCAAGGAGCAAGGAGTTTGGTATTAAATTAAATCTTTCTTTTGTAGTTATGATCGATTGATCCCATCAGCAATTTACTCCTCTGTGAATGAAATATATTTGACATATTAGTAAATTGTATAGACGTAAATCTGCATAAGTTAGACTAATCAGATCCAATGCTTAGTCTAAAACTCATACAAGTTGGCTAACATGCAGTCATCTAGTATTTGTGGCATGCTTAAGATGAGATAGCCTCTCATAAATTGGCTTTGTAGGCATCTAAAACCACCCTATGTTTCAGGAAACGAGATTACTTGCGCTAATTGAAGGTGTTCTTGCTGCAAACATTTTTGATTGGGGATCTCGTGCATGTGTGGATCTTTATCATCAAGGAACAATTATTGAAATTTATAGAATGAGTCGCAATAAAATGCACAGACCTTGGCGGGTATGTGGATTTAAATTGCAATTGATGAGCGTACTTGGTTTCTGAATTTATTTATCATAGTTGATTATAGGATACTAAACCAATCTTTTGCATTTAGGTGGATAATTTTGATGACTTCAAAGAGAGAATGTTAGGGACTGGGGACAGAAAACCTACCCCACACAGAAGAGCTTTGCTGTTTGTGGATAATTCGGGTGCTGATGTTGTTCTAGGGATGCTTCCCTTGGCACGGGAGCTCCTTCAGCGTGGAACTGAAGTGAGTTCTCTCTCTTCCCCACTAATATTTTAAACGATTTGTTTTGATAATTTTCCTTTTAGTGAGCCGGGCAAAGTGGCACGATTGATTACTGTAGATCACTACTACTATGGTCACGTCAGTCAACAGTGTTTCTAAACAGTATTCTTATGTCTTTTTATTTTAGTTTGCTGTGTCCCCTTGATTTCTGTCTTTTTAGAAGTTTAATTATCTTCACACAATGCAGTGGGCAGGTGATTCTAATCGATAATATAGTGAAAAAATAATGATGTTTTCTGTCTATCAGTTCAGCCGCTTATCAGTCACTTGGTTCTTTGTTTCTGAATTTTGTGACATACTTGAAGATCTGAATGGGTGTATTTTTGCAGGTGGTTCTGGTAGCAAATTCCCTTCCTGCATTAAATGATGTGACTGCAATAGAACTTCCTGACATTGTAGCTGAGGCTGCCAAGGTCTGTCTTCATGAACTTCAGTTACTGATCTTTGTGATGTTTCAAGCACCCCTATAAAATTCAAGTACATTTTTTGCATCTGGTTAAATGTCTTGTTGGAAGATCCCAATATTGTTCACCTTATTCTTCCTGTCCATATGTTGGCTTCACTATAGTTATTGCATCCACTGTGTTTATTCATTAGTTAAAACTGTAGTACTAATTCTTCTAGCCTACAGCATTGTGACATTCTTAGGCGAGCTGCCGAAGCCGGGGGCTTACTCGTGGACGCAATGATTAGCCCTTCTAACAGCTCAAAAGAAACTTCAAATTCAGTTCCTTTGATGGTTGTTGAGAATGGGTGTGGAAGTCCTTGTATAGACTTGAGACAGGTCAGCTCTGAGTTGGCTGCTGCAGCAAAAGATGCTGATTTGGTGAGAGGCTTATATTCTGTCTATACTTGAGAAGGTCAGAGAAAAACCAAGGAATCATATTCTAATCAAAGCTTTTTTGTTCTTTGCAGATAATTTTGGAAGGGATGGGTAGAGCGCTTCATACCAACCTCAATGCTCGGTTCAAGTGTGATGTCTTGAAGGTAAGATGGACTGGTTTTATAGCTATTGTATTAGTCATATGCTCGATTTGTCACGCGCTTCCACGTAAATTTGACACAATTTTCACTTTCTTTTGCTTTTTTTTTTAACTTTTTGGGCAGCTTGCAATGGTGAAAAACCAGAGGTTGGCTGAAAAGTTGGTTAAAGGGAAAATATACGATTGCATTTGCAAGTATGAGCCTGCTAATTGAGCTCCCTTGTGCAATGTTAATAGTTTGTCCGACTCTTATCAGTGTTTTCGGATGGAAATTTGTTAGAATAAGTAATCATTAATTTCTTAATGATAATTTGGTTTCCTTTTTAAAAAGAATAAAAGTTTGAACATTGGTCTATATACTGAGATGAACTTCTCTTTGATCTTGTCGATCGTCAATATCGCTGCTGCCCTACCTCCTCCTCTCTACGCAATTGACGAACACTTCTAAATTCTAATTTGTTTGTTGGCCTTTTTTAGTTTGGTTTAAAACGTTGACAAAGTTGCTATATATTTTTCCAATAAAAACATGATTTGCAATCAAATTGTTCTGAAAAATTGGTGAGTTTTGTGGGAGAAAATCATATGATTTTTGGTAAAATCATTGGATAAATGTTTTTGTTAATGTTATTTGATGGGCTAATTATTCAATGTCTTTCACTTTCATATCTATGTAGGAGTAATATATAAAAGTAGAGGTTTAAAGTTGATATTAATTGTTTGCTAAAAAAATTGAATTTTAATTGGAGAATTTTATGGTTCCTTAATTTAATATTTAAGGCTTTGTTGGTGGAAAAATGTTAGCTGCTTAGGGGAAGAAAAATAAAGCTTCTATTATCATCGACAAGTTCCGAAATATAAGAATTTATAAATCATTTTCTAAATTTTTACATGGGAAATCTAAAATTATTCTTTATTTAATGTATTAAAAAAAAGACACTTAAATACCATTTGAACTTATAAAATTCCAAAAAGTCTAATAACACATGAAAATGTTATTTGGAGCTCTGGCCAGCGGTGAGGCTATCTTTTTTTCTTTTTTAATGAAAGGGTTAAGGTATAAATTTTTTTCAAAAGTTTTCACTAAGGAGTGATGTTATCCTCAAAGTTTTCTTATGTTCAATATTACCCCAAAAATGTTAAAATGGAGTAATGTTACTCTTTTTGTTAAAAAGTTAACGGTCAACATTAATTTTTTAATGGTTAATGTTAGTTTTTTAACGGTATGGGCCAACATTGCTACGTTTTGAAACTTCCAGAGTAATATTGAACATGAAAAAACTTTTAGGGCAATATTGCTCCTTAACAAAAAATTTCGGGCAAATTTACACCTTAACCCTTAATTAAAATATTAGGGGCATTATTATAAAATCACTAACACTTTAAAAACCTAAATTCATCCCTAATTATTTATCTGTCATTTCCATATGTTATCAAACTTTTTAGAGTTTTGTAAATTTAAATCATATTTAATTATATTTTTCTTATATTTAATGCCTTGTATACTCTCACTTGGGAGGCCATATCGCCCCCCATGCCTGTGGGGCCGGGGGAGGCAAGCCCCAAAAAATAGAGGAAAAAAGAAAGAAACTCCCATATCTCCTCATCCAAATTCAATAGGCTATATCTCCTCATCCTCCTTCTTAGATTAAGAAAGAGATTAGTTGTAAGAAATTTTATGGGAAAATTACAATAAGGTCCTAAATAAGAAGAAAAATAAAGAAATAGTCCCTTGAAATCACAAAATGAAAAAATGGTCTCAAGAAGTTGTCAATGACCAGCACTTAGAGTTGTCAATTGGACCATTTTTTTTTATTTTACGATTTCAAGAGACCATTTCTTCCTTTCTCTTCTTGTTTGGGACCTTATTGTAATTTTACCAAATTTTATCCCTCATACCCCAATAAAACATTTATATTCAACTTATTATTTATCCTGAGGGTAAGTATATAACTTTAGAGAAAAAAGGAAAATCGCACTCAAATTTGAAGGATCTGAAAAAATAGTAAACAAGTTCCATAATAAATTCATCAATAAAAAAACTCCCTAAAAATTGTACTGATATAAATTTTAAATGTAAAATTACCTTCTTGCCCCCATTGATTAAAAAAGAAAAAGAGAAGTAGTGATATATGATTAGATGCAGGTACTTGTCAACCGTCACTCTATGACTTGTCAAAATAGGCATATCTACTTGTCAATCTTAAATTCTGAATGCAACAGACTCTAATGATATATTTTGACAAATTTATATGCATATAATGATAAGTTATACATTGGTAAGTGTATATGTCTATTTTAACTAGTTTATATACCTATTTTGACAAGTTATATATTGACAAATGTATGTGCCTATAATGGCAAATTATACATTGACAAGCGAATGTGCTTATTTTGATAAGTCAAAGAGTGACTATTGACAAATACTTACGCCTAATCATATATCACTGCTTCTCTTTTTCTTTTATAATCAACGGAGACAAGAAGGTAATTTCACATTCAAAATTTATATCACTGGAATTATTAGAGAAATTTTTTAATAGAGGAATCTACTCTGAAACTTTTTGACTATTTTTTTTAGTTCTTGGGACGTGTGATTTTCTCTACAATAACAGCTACATTGAAGAAAGGGCTCCTCCATGACTCCTGTGGAAAAACTGAAGTGCATTGTTGGAGATACCGATTAGTGACTTGGAATTATCGATTAAAAAAAGATAAGCATGTGTAAATTAAATTTTTATTATTTAATTAGAATATCTTTGGATATTCAGAATTTGGCAAGTTACAAGGCATAAAGCTTATAAGCCATACAACGAGTCTTGATGTTTAAATGGTCAATAAGAGCATAAAATGTGATAGTTAAAATTAAGATGTTAGGATCATGTGTAGTCATTTATGAAAAAACAGAATTCGCAATGAGCATATAAGGGAACAGTTGGGAACATGAAGATTATCAAAGAAAAATAGTAAAAAAATAGTTTGAAATGATTTGGACATAGCAGAGTAAATCAAGTATTATGAAGTAGAGAAAGAATGTAAAAAACACTCAACCAAGTTATTTAGTGTACACCTTTTAATATTACTATATATAATTAATTTATGTAGTTAACTAAATGCAAGTGGAGAAGAAACTGAAGTATAATAACAATTATAGCTGATGCTATCAAAATTTTAATAAGCATAACATATGTATGGGTCCTGAAAGTAATATATGCTAAATCAAAGTCAATTCTAAGAATCAAATTAATTGATAATTAGGTATTAAACTCCTCTTTTTTTATTTAAGCTATCAAAGTGTACTTGAAATTAAATTTAAAAAAAAATCAACCAATTAGTTTTGGACCTAGTAAAAGGGTTTTTAGCAGCTTAAATGTAAGATCTCGAGTTCGAAAATGTAACATAAGAGAGTAATAGAGCATAATTGAGGGAGTAATATAAAAAGAAAGGGTGAGAGAAGGAAGATGATACTATCATAATCCTTTTTTTTTTCTTTTCAGAATTTCATGTCCACCTTTAGATAAAAACATGAGCGGTTCATATTTAATATTTTTTAAAACAATTATTATAGTATTTTATAATTTAAATTTTTTAAAAATTTTATTTGTGTAGATCAGAATTTAACATTTTAAATTTATTTATGTTTAAAATAATAATTTTATAAAATAAAAAATCTGAATTATCTATTTTTTTAATGAGGGTCGAGATGAGATTTTGAGAAAAAACAAGATGAAAGATTCTGAGAGAGTTTAAACCCGTGAAAGAGTGATAAATCTTATATTCTTTCCCTAGACCTCCAAATATTCGATTTTAAATAATAAAAATGTAGCTCGTTAGTATTATCAAGGGCGTTTGGTCTAGTGGTATGATTCTCGCTTTGGGTGCGAGAGGTCCCGAGTTCGATTCTCGGAACGCCCCATAGATTTGCTTTTGTTATAGCTCAGATTAACGAATGTGGTGTATTTTCGTTGTTCTTACTCCCATATTTCTATTGAGTGCATTTATGCGTTGAAAATACATAAACTCCATTTAGATTAGGAATAAACATATATTTATTTTTGTTTTAGTTTACCCAGAAGCATTAGGCTTTAGTACTGCATTGTTTTTATACATAATCAATAGATAATATATATTATACGGATCTTCTAGTGTAACTGTTCTCTGTCCAAAGTTTAGTACTAAACTATTCTCTTGCTAATTAATTACTTCCTACCTGTCTACGATAAATTTACTTAGTTTGTGCAGCAACATCTTGATTATAGAGTGCCAAATTATTTCCCTTTTCTGGCCGCTACTTAATACAGAGTGCAAGCCAAATTTTTTTTTTGGTCAAAAGTGCAAGCCAATTGAAAGTGGGCAAATAATAGTGTTGCTTTCTTCTAGCTAGCTTTGCGATTGAGTTTGTTTCTTTGTGTGCACTGTGGCTATAGAGCGGATGTTAATCCCGTAAAAGATTGAGACAAGAGCTTTTGAAAGAAAATGGTACCACATTAGCTAGCTATATATAGTGCATTCTCATAGAAAAGAGAGCTAAACAATATGTTCCTCGATGTTACAACAAAATCTTAAATAACCTTTCAAATAATGTGCTTCACACAGACACGAATATATATAAAGAAACCAACAGTAAAGCACCAAGGCAGCCCTCCATTTTGGACCCTGTAGCCTCTCGTTCACACCCTCTTTAAAATATTCGTGTGAGGTCAAAAGTAACCCAGGAGACCACCTTAATAATCAAATAGAAAGTAATTCCGCTAAATGACAATATATATATATGTGTGTGTGTGTGTGAGAGCTACCTTCCTCCATAAGTGGCTGGTCCATAATATATTAATATCGTAGAGAGGAAAGTGATTGATTATGTCATGTGGATCAATTTAACCAACCCCCCAGAGACACATGAACACCTGATCGAGCCATTGATCAAAATCTGACCATACATGATGTTCAAGCGTTCACTGTCTGATTTCTTAATAAAAACATAACAGTAGTATGAGACAGAACCAGTAAAATAATAATATTTACTTGTTATGCTTTTATTAATTAACCCGACTAGCAAATATTTAGATCAAATCAGAGGGTTCGTTGTGGAGGGTCCATAACCATTGATCATACCAGTCCATGATCCCAACGTAGTGGTGTTGATATACCCAAAAGGATCTTTCCCAGCATCAGAACAACCTTGGTGGTGGTCTTGCCATTCAAGAGACAACATCTTAGGATTTGGCTTCACATCATGAATAATTGCATCAACATTTTGATCCTCATCATTTCCATGGTAAAAAGAGTCCATTGTGCTATAAGTCCCACCATTACTATTATAGCCATCAATGTAACACATATTTCCTCCAAAACCCTGGAAATAATTCTGTGCCAATAACCCATTATGGCTATAATTTACCTGATCAGCAATATTCGCTCTAGTATCACCAATATTTCCCATAACATTATTTATCATGAGCCTGGGAGAATTATTCTCCACCATTAGTCCCATTGAATGGGGAAAATGAATAGCATGATGATCTGGGAAACTAGAGGCTGCTGTGAGTTGAAGAAGATCTTTATTATTGGGTAATTCCAACGACTGGGAGTGAACGACGTCGTTTTGTTTCTTGGATGAGACTTTCTTGTTCTTTCTGCAACCTCCACCTACTGGGATGTTTCTCAATGTGCCTCCTTTAGTCCAGTACCTTCTGCAAGTTTTGCAGAAGTACCTTGGCTGAGAGAGACTATAGTTGTTGTAGTAACAGAACTTGGTATTTGTCGAATCACACCTCGGACACTTCAAAGCTTGGTCTGTTGGGGCTGGCCTTACCCTCCTCTCCATCAATGGTGGAGACGAAGATGAAGAATCCATTGCTACTCCTCCAGATTCCTCTTGAACTGCTCCCTGAAACATGCACGTAAACGTACCCATCTTCTCCATTAATGATCAGAAACAAACACAATCGAGATATAAATTGGCTTAAGTTGCAAATTTGTCATCAAAATTTTGCAGTGGAACAATATTACTTATAAGTTTTTTTAAGTTCGTGTTAAAATAAAGTAATGTTGGCTCTGAGTTAAAAAATTGACATTCAATATCAATTCTAAACGACTAAAATGTTACTTTTTATTAAGACAAAATTTTTAAGATATTGAATTTCTAAAATTTTTTTTGAAGCAACATTACTTCTCTTCAGCATAAATTTACACTTTAACCTATATCTATATATATATATATATATATATTCATCAAATGTAAGCATTATCATCACATACCTGAAGCCAGTGATCCGAAGATTCCATGCAGACGTGCTCGTGAAGAGGAGAAAAATCCATTATTCACACGATAATTGAAGCTAGACCTAACTGATCTGATATGAGAGAGGGGATATATATATATCAGGTTTCACTGAACTCTTCTGTGTTCTAAGTTCTAACCTCTTGTGCCACTGTAATGAAATGCGAATGGGAAGGATTAAGAGGAGTGTGAAAGACAGAGAAGTGGTTTGTGTTGTGTTAGTTGGGGAGGGGCAGTGAATAAGAAGGGGGAGAAAGGTGTCGTGTCGGTGACAGGAGTAGTGGGACCCACATGTTCTTGTGTGTGGCGTCTCCCAAGTGAGCCCCACTGGATTTGATTGACGAAAGGGACGGTGAGATTTGTGGGGTGGGGGGAGATGGGAGAATGAGGATCGTTGGATGGGAGATAAGGTATGGCGGCAACATGCGTCACAAGGGTGTTTTGTCGTGGAGTGAGAGACTGTGAGAGAATTGAGAATATTTTGGGTTCGTCGATAAAAGAAATCATACCTTAATGCACTCTTCTTGAGGGGCCCACCGGCCCTCCCCCGACAAGCAAGGGATTTATTCCCTCACACGCCCCTCACGTGCCTCTTTTTTCCCCCCCTTCTGTTTATTAATTTTAAAGATGAAATAAATTGATTTAATGTTAAGGCTTGCGTGTAGTATTAGAAGAGGCTTTGACACTTTAACATGAAGTTTTAAGTTTGTATGAATGTAAAAAATATCTTTTGAAGAGTTATCTCGATATTGGGTTTAAAATGTTTGAATCTGATTAATCAGATAAAAAATATTCAATATTTCAATTCAAAATTCAGCTAGTATTCATTTGGATCCAAATTTTGAAAACCAATCATGAATCATGATGGTGCTAGTGACCCACATCCACGTCCTCATGGTAATCTCCCATATCTACAATATTCTTCCTCAAATTCCTTCGTGCACGCATAGATTTGAGATGACGTGTCTTATTTCTATTTGAGAAAATTACTTTAAGCCCTAAGAAAAAAAAATTATAAAATTTTTTTAATAATAAATGAATAGTATGACCTATGATCTTTTTATACCCTAAAACTTGATTATTGCACATATTTTTAGTAATTATATTCTTTAATTTTTGTTAGACCTCATAATAATTTTCCCTTCCTACTTTCTTTACAATAATTCATGCATACTCTACCCTCTCTTGACCTTTCAAGAAGAGAGTGTAAAAAGGATTGAAGTTGAAGACAATTATTTACATTTTCATCATGATTAAGAAATATATATCTCACATGTATGTATGTCAAACATTATTTAAGGGAAAAGAACTAGATTTAATTTGAATTTTCTTGGATGCTTCAGATGCCAGAAGCAGTTGAAACTTAAAACCAGCTAGCTTTGCTGAAGAAATTCAAACTTTGGAACATAGCTATATTCCCAAAGTGATATATGGGAGAGGGAATAATCTCAGAAAAGCTTTAATCAGAAGAGTGACACCTTAAAGCACAACGAGAGGGAGAGGGTGCTTTATATCCACTCAGAAGAAAGAACATTATTTGTGCGTGAGAGATCCTTGGCGTGACCATCACACTAGCTTCACAAACATTTTTAGACAGCCAAATCCATCCACAATAATTAATTAATTAATCAATCATTAAAGATGTACATGAGCTTTCACCAACACCAGTGATTACTACTTTGCTTAATAATTGTTGACTAATTAAAGTGTCTACAATGAATGTCAGGAGAATAAATTTGATTGGGTACTGTGTGCCCACGTTAAACGTCCCGTACGTAGTACTGCATAGTGCATACATAGGTTTCAATTCATACTTTAATTTCTAATGATATGAAGATTATTGATGAATTAATTATCATGTAATGAGTATATATTACCACCTTCTAACATAAATATAAGACCTAATTGATTTTTTTAGAGAGATTAAAAAAGTTAAATAAATTATTTAATCATATCATATATTATATATATGATTAAATTATATATATCAGTCCATAAGTCAAACAAATTCGTTTGAAGAAAAAAAAATATAAATATTTTAAAATAATTTAATTAATTTTTTTAATCTTTCAAAAAAAGTTAATTGAATCTTATACATATACATTTAGGACATAATGTAGTATTATGTAATGAGCCTTAATTATTAGAGGTTGGTGAAGGGTCATCCACATACACATACGTAAAGATTAAACAGTTAGAGCCGAAAAATAATCATCTATTGGAGCTAGCTAAATAATTAACCACTGATTTGCTCTATATACTTACTTACGTTAATCGGTTAATGTAATCATGTGTTTAGGGAAAAATGATAGAGGGGAATAAAATCAGTGTCGTTAATGGTTGTGTAAGTATAACATTTTAGACCTTCTTCTGGGAAATAAATGTATAATCCTTTTTCTGAACAAGCTAGATTAAAAATTTTATTTATTGTCATGCATGCATAGGATTCTGCAGTGTGATCAATTGTTAGCTTGTAAAGTAGTAATAGTATAATAATAATATAATATTATTATCATAATAAAGCCATCAATTAAATTAAAAGTACCAAGCATCTTGTTGATAGAGATTTGAAATCTGGTACACGACCAACCTTCATTCTCAAGCTAAGAATCTTAGTTACTTTCTGCAATCGAGCTTCTTGGTTTTCTGCTTTTGTTGTTTCTTTCTTTATATCAAAACTACTCGATCAAAGCTCGGAAAAAAGCTTATAATTTATACGTAGCACGAGGGATAGATTTTGAAGCGGGAAAATGTTGAAGATGTCTTTTTTTTGTTTTTTACCCTATATGCTGAAACTTGTGAATCCTTTTCGCTCAGTTAGATTGAGTTATAATGCATTTTTATCCCCTTAAATTTTTATTTTTTTTAGGAGCAATTGGCATCATAAAAAAAAATTATATAGTAATATAGCACACCATAAACTTTCAAAATCAATAATTATGACCATGTTATAATTCATTGCTAGTTGATTATAAGACCCAAACACCCAATGATATATCTCACTTAACCTTGACCTTGACTTACGGTTTTAGTCTTACATACGAGCAGGCACAGACACTATCCTAAATCCATTTCATTATTGTTTTCGCTAATATCTTTTGTTAGATACGTATTTATATTCTCAATTGAAAACAATCATATTCAATCTACTGCAAGCACATCTGCATTTAAGAATTTAAATCTAATTTTTTATATTGTGAGGAACTAACCCCATATACTTTTTTCAAAAAAAAAATTAGGTAGTATCTCCCATCTGATAATTAGGGACTGATCCTCCCGAAGCGTAAAAATAACTAAAATGGGTTTTGTCTTTCCCAATAAAATCTTTTCCCCTTCAGTTTTTGGTCCCCAAAATCAATATACACACGCAAATATAATTGTTGTTCACTACTAGTGTATTAGTTGCCAACAAAAGTTTGGGCACAGCTGGTAGATGACTAAAACGAGCATTATATCATTTAAAATTTTTCACATGCATATATTTTAAAAGTAGAAAATTAGCAAATTTCTGTTTGGTAGTCAGTTTAGTGATGAAATTCTATCACTAATTATTTAATGATGGTAAAATTTATGGCAAAGCTTTAAAATTTTGTCACATTTCTTTATTATACCCCTCCCATGTGATATATAGATGCCGCAAGTAAAAAGCAAAAATAGGGACAAGAACACGCACGCGGGCATACATGGAATATTGAAATTGGGGATATGAAAGAGATATACAAGTGTATGGAATGGATTAGGTGCATGAACCCTGATT
Source organism: Albizia julibrissin (assembly GCA_037074505.1). Taxonomy (NCBI): domain Eukaryota; kingdom Viridiplantae; phylum Streptophyta; class Magnoliopsida; order Fabales; family Fabaceae; genus Albizia; species Albizia julibrissin. The sequence goes on from CM073482.1 coordinate 52,543,859, forward strand.
TGGTGAATCTATATACAAGACACATTACATATATACTCTGTAGCCACAATATAATTTATGAAATTTTTATATATGATCGTGAGATAGAGGAAGAGAGAGGCTAATTAAGTACGATTATAGGTATCTCCCTGCTTAAATATATAGTAGAAATACTTATATATTTCAAGAGTACTCTAATTAATAAAAATACAACAAATCATTTTATGTTAATCCTATATGGTAGATGAGCCATATGGAAAAATTCAAATTTTATGATTTTAACATAAACTTTTCTAATTTAGAAAAACAAAAAATGCAATTCCCTTCTAAATTAAGAAGTTTAGATTTTAAAAACCATAAAATTTGAATTTCTCAAGATGACTCTTAAAATAAGATGAATTGTTGTATTTTTATAAGTCAAAGTACAGATAAGGTGACACTATTAGAATATGTAAGTATTTCTTTAAATGTAGTAAGGTGTTTGGATTTGATTTCGCATGCATGAATACAAATTAAAGAAGATTACAAGTGCTATTTGTGTTAATTTGGATTATTAGATGATGATGGAGTTTAACCTAATACTAGTAAATAATAATAGTTGGAGGGACATGCCCGACAAAGCCACCGGTGACTGCGGCGCTGTCGGGAAATATAAACTACGCTCTAAACTCGGCCGCCGCTCAACGTTATCTCACGTTTCTTGTAGTTTATTAGGGTTTTTGGCTGTCCACTTGAGATTTTTTTGGACCAAAAACGTGGCAATCGCCCATGCATCATGGGTTTTGTTTTTAAATAAAAAAATTTATGTCAACTTTAGTTTTACTATTTTTTTTAAATTAGTGGGAGTTCACATGCTGTCCTTAAATTTTAATTTGTTCAATTTAATTTAGAATTAAATTTTAAAAACAATCTCCCCACTTGTACTCTTGTAGATAAGGTCGGGTGTGTGTATCTATTTAGGCACCACTAGTTGAGAGCTATGCTCACTGAGCCGCTCTTATTATATTATTATTATTATTATTATTATTATTATTATTATTATTATGTGTTTTTTTAATCATGAGTATCCCCAACCGTCGTTAGAGGCTAACCTCCATCAATATGTATAAAGGAAAATATTTAAATCAAATTCATTATGTCTATTTTATTAAGTTTTTTAATCAAATGTGATCATGTGTCCTATATTTAAATTATTATCATTTAACTTTAATTCCATATAAAAAAAAGACAGATAATCATATGTGATTAGAGCACTTAATACAATAGATTTAAAAAATTTAATGTAAATATAGTCGGAATAAAAAATAGCTCTAAAAAAATACGCCAGTGTATTTTTCTTTTCTAACTACGTCTTCTTTTATTCACAGAGATCGAACCTATAATAACATGCTTGAGAGATTTAATTAGACATGTTCTCTTTTTACGCTGTATGTTTCTCTTAAAACATTATACATACATATTCTAGAAAGAAAATATGGGGGGAACATGTCTATGAACTGTGTGTGTGTATTAAATGAGTTGTAATAATTGATTTTGTATAATTAAAATTTAAGAAAAGTTTGATTTGATTTTCAAAATTAAAAATATATGTAAAGGGTGTATGGTTTAAGTAACTAATTAATTAAAGTTAAAGAGAGAGAGAGATGTGAGTTCTTACAGGTATAATTGACGTGGAAAAAAACAATTGATAAATAGTTCATACAATACAACTACAAGTCTCTAATTGATCTAAGCACGAAATCGATTAAATTAACATCTGACTTTGAGCTTGTTCGGAATAGCGGTTGAAAATTTCATAAGTGCTTATGAATTATAATTCACGGAATACGAAGTAACTTTTACGGTCTACGAGGTAGCTTTTACGGTCTATGAGGTGCTTTCACAGTCTACAAGATAAATATGTGGAAGAGATTTGTCTCAATTTACGTAAATCGGGCTTATATAATAAGCCCGATTCAAATAAGTGATAACAAACAAACACTTTGTCTCACTTTCTTATTCTTGACTTTGATTTTTGTCTCATTTGCCCGCTGCCTATCCCATATCTGATTATTGTTTCCTGTACTTTGTTGACCAACGCAGCCCTTTTTTAAAGCTAAATAACATGATTATATATAGCGGTTAGAATTAGACCACGCGTAATTACTTTTGTAATTACTTAATTTGACCCTGCTTAATATTCAAACCAGGACGTCCTTGCATTTGATTATTGTGAACCAAAGGCTTCATTATGTCCTAATATGTCAACATCAGAAAGGAGAGAAAACTCGGAAAACAATTTCAACCCAAATCAGCATTAATGCCAGACTGGCCAAGAAAGTTTTTATCGTCAGATCATAGGGCTTAACTTTGTTTTATTGAGGCCTAAATCAAATCCAGGTGAAACCATAAACTTGATGGGCAAAATAGCCTTCTATGGGTCGAAAACCTAATTCTAATAACACACAAACCTCTTTTCCTCTTCTTTTCATATTGTATTTTGGGTTATTGTGGCCGAGCCCATATGATCATCAAATACACTCAACCCATAGCTCCCAATTTTTTGGACCATTGTGGCAGGGCCCATTTTGATCACAATACAATAAGCCATGTTTGGTACTATTCTAATCTTTGTTATAAGTCCATTTTTAAAAGAAAGCTTTGATCCCAAGTCTACTTACATGTTATTAATAAATATTTTTTAGTTCTACTCTTATTTAATTATTGTTAGAAAGAGAGAAAGAAGATAAAGGTGTGAGAATTATTTGCAAACGCGCAGAGAGAGAGAGAGAGAGAGATTTTAATAAGGGCAAACTTAGAAATATTTAAACATGTTTAATGAGTCAGCTAATAATCTTTAATATGTTTAAATTAGTTAAAATATAATAAAGACTAGAGAGATATGCTGGCAAGTATATTTTGGAAGTCACTTTATCCTAGATAAACCCGTTGCATTTCCAGAAATTTACAACCCACAGCGTAAAATTTGTAAGTTCGTGTGCTGTTTCCAAAATCACTATTGGTTATGCGTTCTTTATTACTACATCATCTTATAAGATCTCGTGTATAATGAAATTTACTTCTCTAATCATATTTATAGGATGAAGAAATTTTTTTTATATAATTATAAATTTTTTCCTTTCATTAATTCGTGGTTATCCTCTCAAGAATAGAAGATAATCCTCTCGCAGGTTATCTGTTGGCAAAATCAGGGAGAGTTTTATCGGATCTTGTGCTTCTTTCAATATTCGATCTTGGCCATTAAATTTTGCATAAATACAATGGCCACTTGCCAAATTCATCCTTGGCCAGCGTGATATTTTCTTGCATACACTTGCTTGATCGTAATGCTCAGATCTATTTGACTCACATCGATCCAAGTTATTCACAATCTTAGTTGTGCGTTTTCGATTGATGATCTCAAAGCAGTAAACATATTGCTCAAGAAACAAAAATCCCTCTCTGTCATGGAATGTGGAGTTACTGATCCGTGCAATATTACCCAAAATATTCGATTGATCATTAATATGAATATCATCGATCTTGAAGACACTTGCTATCAGATCAGATATGTTTAATTAGTTTAATTTACGAGTACGTGCCTGCAATATATTTTGGAATTCTGACTCATTCTGCAGAAGAGTGAAGAGTCTGGAATGTTTTGGAGTATGCGGTATGTTTAGATTAGCTTAACACAAGTTTATAAGTAATTTTTATATAAATTGAGTCAAAATTTTTCTTATATATTTATTTTATATACTGTAAATCATAAATAAAAAATTATTTTAAAAACCTTTAATCACTATTTAAAACAAATAAATTATTGAGAGCGAGAGGAACACGAAGAAAAGAGCGTTTTGTTGAAGTAAACCTGAGCAGAAGTAATTGGACAGGCATCTTAATTTGACATTTCTCTTCGCCTCTAAGTATCGTATCATTTTAACTTTTCCTCTCCTACATCAAAAGACGTCCTCTTTTGGGTGATAAAAATGTCCACGATCGTCTCAAAGTTTTGTTTTTTTTTAAAAAAAAAACGAAATACACGGAGCGTTTATTCTGCTTTATCTTGTTTATGATTATTCATTAATCATTACTCTTAATATTACAATAACTTATACCAATACTTTCTTTTTTCAGAAGGCAATACAATATTTATTATCTTCATTCTTTTTTATGATTCCTTGTCTTTTTGTTTATGTTAAGTTTTGTTTACTTTGTCGGTTAATTTTCTTAATTTTTACTTTTGTGTTTATTTCTTCTATGCTAATTTATTCACTTTTTTAAATAAATATTTCCCCCAAAACTATCAATTTCAAATAATTAGTAAAAAGTAAACAAATTGGTTCAAGAAGGACAAAGCAGAAATTAAGCTGCATATTTAACAAATTAAAGAGTACAAATAAACTTTACAATAAAATTAAATGGTTAAAAATTCACGTCAGTGATCTTGACTCAGTGACTTTTTTGAAAAATACATTAAAACCCTTCCAATGTATTTTTATTGATAAAATTATTTTTCTATAAACACATTTATTTAAATATATTATCATATAAATAATGGAACTGAATTATTAAATTTTGAAAAGTTTAATTTATTTAATAAAAATAACATAAAGTATATTATTATAAATTATCATAATTTATTTTTGTCATTTATTTAATAAAAATAAATTCAAGTTGGGGGGGCCTCAAATCACCGCCAGATTCAGGGTCATCAAAATAACGAGGTTCAACTGGTTCTTAAACTTTATTTCTTGGGATGCAAACAAGCAAAATAAAATATATATATATATAAATATCTATATCAGAGGGTGATCAAATCTTATACAAACAGCGTCGATATTTTATTTTTCCACCAGCGTCGATATTTTATTTTTCCAACTCTATCCTCATACGCATGGTTTTGTGTTTGTTGTCACCGACCACGTCCACGTATGAGAGATCTCGTGTCAATTAAGTAATTTAATATTGAACAGAAAAATGTATTTATATAATAACGACCATGTACTTCCAGAAAAATACCCTTTTTCGAAATTGCGGCCTTCTTCTCTCTCTCCTATCCTCTCTGTGAATCCGCAGGCTTCAAAACTAGGAGCGCCTGCAAGCACCTTCTTCACCGCCCATTGCAATTCCAATCTCTCTCTCTTTTGGCGGTACCATATTTGATAGTTCATTGAATATACACAGATTACATATTGTACGCTGGGCCCTCGTTCTTCCTTTTAGTTTAATATTTTTCATTACACTACAGTCGTTCAAGAACACATCTTGATATCTCCTCTCTGTTTCTAATTCTGAGTTCTGGGGGTAACCGCCTCTGGTAGGATATAATACTATTTGGTAGCAAGTATTAGCACCAGTTGAAGGAAGTTTTTGGGGATGGAACATACTGTTTGATTAACCTGTTTATTCGATTTCTGGATGGAACATACTATTCTGGATCGTGGTTCTCTAATGGGCTTCATGATTCTTCCGATTTTTTAATCTGTAAATACTTCCGATTTTGGTTATTTGATCTGATCGTAGTCTAGTTAGCTTCCTGTATACGGTCGGATCTTTTTCCGTCTCTTCTTCTGTTATATTGTCATCATGGAACGAGCGATCTTTCTTCAAGATAGGAATGTACAGATGTCCAAATTCGCCGGAACTGCAAGCGAGCAAGAGTCCGGAGATGGGTCAAATGATATGAACATTAAGAAGTCGGCGTGGGAGCCGGCAAGCATCGAAAGTTCTACGGTTTCCGATTGCGAAAGTGGTGTTTCGGGAGGTAATTACGTGCTGCGTAGTTTGTTCGACGAAGGATTTGTGCGACTCGGAGAAGGTGACAGAGTTCATGACCTAATTCTGAGAAGGTTCATTCTGAGTTTGGGGTTGCTTGGCGCACAAACCGACGTCGTTGCGATTCATAAAAGTGCTTGTTCTAGCGTTATGTCACAAGCCAGGGTTCAATCGTTTCAGCTTTATCTGCAAGCAATGCAGAAGAGTCGTGATGGTAATGCCAATTTGAAGTATGCTTGGTACGGAACTTCTGGTAGGCAAGAGGTGGAAGAGATCACTTCACACGGCTTTGGTCATTGTGGGAAATCACAGAATAATAATAACAATAAGCTTTATGGTTGTGGACTCTATCTTTCTCCAGATGATTCTCCTCTCGACAGGTATGCACTTTCTTGTCCCTCTTTCATTCCTTTCACAGCCATCATCAACTTGTTGTTTTTTTGGTTATGTCGGTGTATAAGCTAAAATACTGTATTTTGGTACCTTGTTTTTATTTGGCAGTATGAAGTGCTGTGCTGTTGACAAAGACGGTCTACGACACTTGTTACTGTGTCGCGTTATTCTTGGTAGAACAGAGCTTGTTCATCCTGGTTCTGAGCAATGCCATCCTAGTTCTGAGGATTATGATTCTGGGGTGGATAATCTTTTAGCTCCGACCAAGTACGTGATTTGGTGTAGTCGGATGAACACCCATGTCTTTCCGGAATATGTTATCAGTTTCAGAGTTCCTCAGGGTATGTGAAAGTCTTTGTTTGCAGAGTGGTATTTGAGGCTTATTTGTGTTTCAGAAGATGGGTGTATTTATAGATGTATTCGCTATTTTAGGTTCTGTGAAGAAGGAGGAGCCCTCGAGAAGGCCATCTTCCCCATGGATGCCATTTCCAACTCTAATTTCTGTGCTTTCCAAGTTTTTGCCAGCAGCTGATATTGCCTTGATATCAAAGTACCATAAAGATCACAGAGTAAGTGGTTCTGAATTAACTGTAGGGGTTCAAGACATTCATTTGTTTTACTTTAGTTAAAAAATATGGCATCCACTTGCCCTGGCCTCGCTGATTGAGCTTCCTCTGCTTTGCAGGCGAAAGAGATTTCTCGACACGATCTGATACAAAAAGTGAGACAAGTTGCGGGGGACAAGTTGTTGATTGGAGTCATAAAGTCATTCAGAGATAAGGTAATATTAATGTGATGATTTTGGTTACTTGTTTGGTATTATTTCTTAATGAAGAGAACAGAGGATAAGAACAGAGGTGTGCTTATACGTTGGAAGAAGGTCATATCATAATCTATTAGAGTACATGGATTAGTGGTAAAGCAAAACTAGATATTTTAGGCATGACGTGTAGCATGAAAATTTGCCTTAAGCAGCAAGTCTCAGCAATTGACGTTGTGGGTCACGAGCGTCGTTTAATAATATGCGTAAAATATGGATGGAATGAGAGTAACGTGTGGTTTTGGATTTTGCAGAAAACGGGGGGCATGTTGCAGCAGCAGCAAAGAAGATCAAAGAACGAGACAGCAGATAGAAGAAGATCCTTCATATGAGAGAGAGAGAGAGGATTAACATGGCGGGGTTCAGAAAGGAAGTTTGAATGAGATGGTACTTAATAATGAAATACCTAATGTTAGGAACAGAGGAGTTGGCATATATGGGTGGCGTGAAGGAATGGCCTTTCTTTTTCCCTTTATATCTGCATATGAGATCAGCATTCCATTTGCAATAACAAGTTGAGGGGCTATTTTTATTTTATTTTTTCCATTTTTTAGGAACAAGTTGAGGGCTGTGATTGACACGGATTCGATGCATGCTTCACAATTGTACAAGTGGTTCATTGTTGTTGCTTTTACTTTCTTGGTCAACAAATGTGTGCCTTCCCTTCCCTTTGTACTCGTACTGGGTCTCCGAGTAGATAGATACGCGCAATGGTTGGTTGCAATGAGTTTGCAGCTTTTGGGCTTTGTATTACCCTAAGCCCAATAATGCAAGGGCTTCTCACATCTTTCTCTGTTTTTCTTTGTTATAGAGTGGTCCAATATATGTTTTACCAAAGAAAATAAAATGGTCCAATATATGTTTTACCAAAGAAAATAAAATGGTCCAATAAATGTACCAAAAAAGGGTAAAATATATTATATAAAATAGGAGTACACGTGCCAACAAAAAATGCTCTATAATCACCACATAGAAGCACACCCTTGTTTAAAAAAAAAAAAAACAGAGAGAGAGAGAGAGAGAAACACGCAAACAAGCTAACATAATCGAAGATGAAGATTCCAATTACAATTTACAAGACGGCTCATACGCTTTGACTAGTTGGAAGTTGAGGATAAAGGCGAGCCAATAATAACATGAGTAAGTCCATGGAATAATTCCAACAAGGGATATGATCGACATGCCAATTCCATATAAGACACTATATACATAAATATAAAATTCAATTGATTTTTTTTAAAAGATTAAGGAAGTTAAATAATGTACTTAATTATATCATATGTTGTGTATAGTTAAATTATATATTAGTTTATAAGTCAAACAAATTAGTTTGGAGAAAAAATAATAAATATACAAACTTTAAAGTAATATAATTAGCTTCCTTAATCTTCTAAAAAAAGTCTACCAGGTTTTATATTTTAGACCAGAGATAGTAGCAACTAGCACATTTGTCTTTTTGTTTGCGCAACAATTATATTCAACAACTAAAATTCGCAAGCAGCATCTGTCATTAAATATTTGAGAAAATTTAAGAAAAATAACTTCAAAATATCAAAATCCTCGATCAGTTTTGTTGGCCATGATATTTTAGATATTGACTGCATGATAATTCACAACAATTTTATTAGGAAATCGGTGATTTTGAGATTTTCAAATTTAGAAGGTATCTTTTCCTTTAATATTTCTTGAATCATGGGCCTCACAATCGCTTAAGCACAATACCCATTAGACGGGTCCGATTCTGTACGATGGATTAGTCCACTAAATCTGTCGGTTGGTCAGGTTGGGCTGATGGGCTTCTTGCTTCTTGAGTGGGTCCTAAAAATCAGACCACATGGATAAGAAAAATATTCTTGAGGGGAATAAACGGAAAAAGTAATAGGGTCAACTGAATAGTCTGGGGCAACACCTTGTATACATTGGGGACCACCGATAATGGGATGGACCACAATTAACGTTGACTACATCTATGCTTCTGGCTGTGGTGGTGTTGTTAGAAACTACTTACTCAGGGAACTGGATTTGTGGCTTCACTCATTTTATTGGGACTTGCCACATGGCGGAAGCACAAGAGTGGGCATTCTTTAACCCTCTATTTTGATAAAGAGAAAAGTGATGAGAAAAACTAGGGAGAGGGGACTCTCGGAAGAATAACTTACATAAATGATAAAAGAATTTATTATTTTTAGGAGTTTTTCATCCTAGTTCTCTTTTTCCTAATTTTCTATCTATTCAAACATACACTAAAGGTCTCAGCCTTGCCTGGGATTTTATTATATAAGAGGATTATTCTGCAGTCTCCTTTTCTTCAAGATTAAAGACTTATTGGGTCAATCATGGGAGCTAAAGATACCATATGTACCCTGGATTCAAAATCAGTTTGCTGACGTGCTTGCCAAGGAAGATCAGTCTCATTTGGGACACATGTCCTCCTCCTTTGAGGGCAAAAAATAAAAAATAAAAATAAAACTGAATAGTAGTATCAATAATAATAATAATAATAATAATAGCAATAGTAGTAGGGGGAGGCGTTGGAGAGGAGCCAACTTGAAGCTTAAGCAAATGAATAATTAGAGGATAGAAGAAATAAATGAGAGGAAATGGAGTGGGACTGAGTTGGCACTATGATACGTGAGTGAGGATGGAAGTTGAGGATTACTTAATGGCCAAGTTGAATCAAAGATGATAGAATGTGATGATGAATCCCCAATTTATGAATAATAATAATAATAATAATCAAATCAAATTAAGGAATAAGCCAATCGCAAAGCTTACATCTTTGGGTTTCATATCATTTCATATTAGATTGCCTCCGTCCGTCCGTCCATCACTTTGAGCCCTATTTATACGAAAGCGGCACCCTCCCTCCCGGTCTACCCTTCACTTTGCATTATTTTGACTTATTTCTTTATATCTTAAATATAAAATTTAGTTAATTTTTTTTATAAAAACTAAACAAACTAATTAAATTACTTTAAAGTATTTATATTTATTATTTTTCTTTAAATTAATTTTCTTAACTTATAAACTGATATATAATTTAATCATACACAATACATTATATGATTAAGTAACTTATTTAGCTTCTTCAATCTTTAAAAAAAATTAATTAGATCTTATATTTAGAACTAGAGTTAGTATTACTAATTGAGCTTCTACCATTTAAATACCTATTTATTTTAATTTTTTATAAGTAATTTTATGATATTCAAGATAAATATGTTATAAAAATTATGTCATGACTTGTAGAAAAATGGTTTTAATATCCTGTTACCATCGTATTCACACAACATATCCATAAATTTTTTACTATACTTTATTTGATTGGGTCCATGCATCATGCATCATAAAAACACAGTCATGTCATGATATTTATGATTGATATTAAAACTTTATCAAATGCTCTGTGTTTCTAGTTTATATTGTTCGTGTGGGTCTTTATGCTAAGCTTGGTAGTCAATTGCTTTGCTTTTCGTATGCAAGTTGTTTGGGTTATAAAAACAAATAAATATTAATTAGTGTGTTCACCATTCCCACCTCTCAAACAACCTACCAAATTATATTACTCGTGTTTTGAAGATTTACCTAACACAATTTAATACTTCATTCAGTTTTATTTATAAGCAATTTTTATTTTTTATCTGAAAATATCAACTTATTTTTTCTATTTTACTTTTATTAAATACATATTATTTATAATTAATTACCTCATACACCAAGAGTTATATTCATGAAAGAAAGAGAACTCACTAAGTGAATGAAGTCAACAAAGCATTGGAAAATATATTTTATTATCTCTAATATTTTTTACACATTCTCTTTCTATTTTTATAAATAGGGGTATATATGAAAAAAAATATGACATTTTTGACACACTTATTACTTTTAATTACCGGTTCGTTTTACGCAATCAAAAAAAATTACTTATAAATAGGACCGGATGATTATTAGTCATGCAACGCGTGGATAACAAGTTAATTATACAAATCCGTCAGTCCATGTTTTTTTTTCTAGTTTTATTATTGACTAAATCCTATTTTTTCCTTTTAAAGTAAATGACAGAAAACTAAATAATTAACGTATTTTGCAGTTAATCACTGATGGTGAGTATATCCTTTATATGCAAAGGAAAAAAAAATACACCTCAAATTATTAAACATCCTAGTTTAAAAATTTAAAATACTTATAATGCCTCTCTTGCCCTAAATTTTCAATTTCAGGATGAAATACTTACTTCACATATATTTAGTTCAAAATATTGGACAAGGGCATACTCCTGCCGTCTTTTCGTATAGAAGCAAATAATGTGCATGCTCTCTCCCTCTCATCAATCAATAAATAGGTGTTAGTAGTGTATAATTAAATAATTAAAATATAAAAATGATAATAATTTAATTTAAATATATTTTAAATTTAAATAATTAAAATTAAATATATCAACATTTATAATTTATTATACTCAGTACAAAAATTTTTATAAAATTTATATATAAAGCCACTTAACATAATCAAATTGAACTCGCGAGTTTAATCAAGTTTACAGTTCATACGAGTTTAAGGGTGACTCGAAACGATTTTGTAAGGTAAAAACGTAAAAACGGTAAATTTAAAGAGTCAACTCGTAAGTTTAATAATAATACTCATATGCTCCCTTCATCATTATATATAAGATCCTATTTTTTAAATACATTTACGGATTTACCCCTTTTATGAGATTCTATTTGAGTTTGTCTGAATAATAAATTCATTTTCAACCATGTTATCTTCAATTAATTTAATATATTGTATTAATTAAAATGTTGATTCATTTTCTTTATTTCAGCCTATACTCCGTACATTATTTTTTATTATTTTTTTATTATTACTAATAAAGGCATTTTTTTAAAAAAGAAGTCTATATATTTATTACTTATACCTAATTTTAACTATTTCTTAAACCCTACAGTTCAATTAGAAGCACCTTATATATAAAATGACGGAGGGAGTACAAGCAGAGACCACAAAATGTGAGGTGCATCCAACAAAATTGCCCCATATTAACTACTCTTTTACTATTTACTTATTTGAAAACACATGACTCGTGTTATTTCAATACTGCCCCTCATTTATTAATGAGAAAATTTAAGGAACAGGAAAAAATAAAAAAATATCCGTATGTGATTTACTATATAAAAACTCTTAAATGACCTCAGTGATATAAATTTGAATTGTGAAATTACCAGTTTCTCAATATGGCACATACAATTGTTAATAGTAATACTATGATTTATCAATATGATGCATATATTTATCAACAATAACATTATGACTTATTAATATAATACTCACACTTATAAGTTATTAATAGATAGACTTGTCAATGATATCAAATATGGAAAACAAGTAATGTTACAATTTAAATCTATATTACTAAGGCCCATTGGGAGTTTTTAGATAATAAATCTTATATACTAAGATTTTTTTTATATATATATTTTTCATTGAGATCATACTGCGATTTTCCCTTTATTTATTATTGGTTTAAATTTTTTATTATGTTTTCATGAAAATTGAGTTTCTTATTATTAATGGCTCATTCAGTTGGAAACTTTATTGTGTCCACTAATTTGAATGAATGACAAAATTAAAAGGTCATATTGTTTCTACAATTTTAAAGATACTGAACATAAATCATCATTCCTTAAAAACTTTAAAATAATTAACTTCGTACAACAAGGGCTGTTTGAAAACATGTTTTAACCATGTAAACATACGGTGTGGAGAAAAAGCCCACTGACATACTTAAATGAGTGATTGGATCCACATTTATTTTTTCTGTGCTTTTCTTCGAAATGCAGCTTCTAATAGAAACTCAAAATCTCAGCTTTTCTTCCTACCGCAGTTAATAAGTATTTTTTTAGTGTATTTTTCTTCTTTTTCATTGATAATTGATTTTTTTATTTTATAAAATTTTATTTATATTTGTTCACATCAATGATAACAATACATATATACATATATGTGTGTGTAGTATTCAATAATATTTATGCCATTTTCAGTCATTTTCCACTTAAACGAGATTTTCAAACGCTAATCCAAATATATTCAAAGTTAGAAAAAAGCCATTTTTGCCACGGTCAATCCAAACACAAATCATATTTAAAATTTGACTTTTTTTTTAATTTCACTTTTATAAAAACCCATTTACAAGAATATCATTTTTCCACGGCTAATCCAAACAAACACTTAAAATGAAAGCAACTACCTGCGTGTTCTGGTCTAATTACTTATTTACTCCCTTTCAGGTGCATCATCTCACCCATCTTTCAAAATTTAAAGTCTATTGCCCTTTTCTTGCCATAGCATCTACACTCAAGTAAGATATTTTACAGGGGTGAAAATGGAATTCCACTTTTTGGTATTTAAATGATTAAAAAAATTAATTTAAATTTATTTGAGATATATGATAATCTTATTCTTTGTACTACATTCCATCATTAATAAAGGGTTAAATAACTAATTCATAAATATTAATGTAGTTATATCACTATATATAATAAATATGTATTGGTCTAATTAAAATACTCTTTTTAATATATTAGTAATGTGCATTGGAATTACTTTTAATAAAAACCCTCTTTCTGGTAGATAATAAATGCCTTTTTTATATGTGTAATTAATATAGATAATTTCAAAAAAAATTATAAATTTAAGAGATAAAGTGATTTAAGATCTTATATAAGACAATATAAACTCTTCATTTAGCTCTTATATTTAAGATCGGAGGGAATATAATTTATCCCTATGTAACACTTCTTTTGTCCTAAGTGTAGGACCTTACACAACAAATTATATCTTATGCTTAAGGCCGGAGGTAGTAACTATATTTCCCTTTTCTTTTAGCAACTACCATAATGCACATTTTTCACCCTTGCGCTATATAATAGGGATTTCACTCACTGTATGCTTTATTATGTACATACTTATTAATTTCTTTCCAACTTATTACCTCTTATTCTTAATATAAGAGCATGTTGACTTTTTTTATAAAGATTAATGAAGTTAAATAAATTATATTAAAATATTTATATTTATTATTTTTTTCAAAATTAATTTATCTGACTTGTAAACTTTATATATATATATATATATATATATATATATATATATATATTATAATTAAATAATTTATTTAATCTTTTTAATATTTTTCAAAATAAATCAACTAACGCTTATATGGTATAAACCGTAGTAATTTTATCCAATAAAAAACCAGTACTAGTAATTTTGTTAGTCAAACAAGACATAAATAGCAAGTAAAAAGTTGGATTGAAAAGTTAAGTAAGAAGTTATGGCTGGGCCTGCAGTTAATTAAACACCGGCGCTTACGTCTAACCCCATTATAGGCACACGCTCCCACAATTATAGTCCCCATTAATAATCCATCACCCACCTCTTCTTTTACTCTCATCCATACCAGAGTAAACCATTAGTACATCTGAAACATAGAGAAAACTATTTCATAAGTTTTGGGTGTTTGAGTTTACGTTTAAAAAATCTGTTTATATAAATTAAGATAAAATTTATCTCATATACTTAATTTATAAATTATAAATCACTTTGAAAAATAATTTTTTCCGATAATCCTGAATAAGTTATGTTAGATTGACTTTTCTTTTATAAAAATGTTTCTAACATGAATCACATCATACTATTTGATTTTTACTTAAATTATAATTTGCAAAAATCAGTTGATAAAGCTACTTTTGGTATGGATAATCCAAAGCTTTAATTTCTATCTTTTTCCTATAGATTTTAGTATCATATAGTATGAAACAAGAAACTAGTTAACACTTGGGTATGCCTGTGATTCTTGGGTTATAATTCCATTTTAAGTTTTCTCGAGAACAATTTCCGGTCCCCTTTTACATACAATTTTTTTTAGGGTTGGTCCTTTTTATAAGTAATTTTTTATTTATGTTTCAAAATTTAAACTATATTTTTTTTTACCTCTATTAAATACACATATTTATATTAATTATCCCAACTTATCCGTAATTCTTTTTCATTTACTTATTTATTATACATTATTTCTTATATTTTATACTTATACTCTCTCATATTTATTACTCATTCTCTCTTTTATGCTTTTTTAATAAATAAAGACATTTAAAAAAATATATGATATTTTTAATATATTTATTATTTTTAATTAATCTTAATTATTAATTTATTTTTTATAATACAAATAAAAATTACTTATAAAAATAACCGGAGGAGTAACCAAAGACAAAATGATCAAATATCACTGCAAAAACATTCATTCATATTGTGACCTTAGACTCGAACCCATTTTTTAACTGGTTACATTGACCTGTGAGGCGGGGCCCAGCTTCATTAAGATGGGGTTGGTCCCATCTCTACGCCTCCATCCATCAATCTGCAACATCACTGATTGAAGAAATGCAACAACTTTGATTTAATCTCAGCCATTCCCCTGATTCCCTCTCAACACTTGGCATTCATTGGCCTTCTGGAAGGGATAGGATCACATCACACGCGTCGTTCTCTCCTTGCCTCTGCCGTCTCAAATCCCCTTCAAAACTCCCACTGAATTCTTTATACGTGTCAACCAAGCCACCTAACCACACTCTTTCCCATCATCCAATCCAACCTTACTCTTCTCTTCCTCACTTTCATTGGTGACACACACACCAAACTCTGCGCCTCCCTCTCCCCATATTATCTCCTCCTTCCCCACATTTGCACACGTAATCCATCCCTTTTTATTTGTTTTAATTTAGATTTCTATTATACTCATCTACCCTTTTATTTTAAGTGATTTCTAAGCTAATTATTTGGACATCTCTCATTGTCAACGTGGTTTAAAACCGAGAGGTGGCGTTGGAAAAAAAAGAAAAACGAGAGGTGGCAGAGCTACAGTGGATAATATTAAGAGTGAGGTATTAAGATATTATAAAATTCGAATGATTCTCACAATATTTTTATTAATTACACTAAACTTAAATCATAACCCTTACAATTAAATATGGATATATATAAAAATATTTAATATTTTTAAAAACTATATGATGTCTTATAAAGAATATTGACAACGCCATGTATGAAATTGGAGTGAGTATCATTTTGATTTTATTTATAAGTCTTTTTTTAAAAAAAATATTGAATTTTATTATAAGTTTACTTTCAAAGTAATAAATGTAATTTTTATAATTTTTTACATATTAATTGTAATAAAAAAATTATTCATATTGATTTTTAAAATCATTCATAAATAAAGGTAAAATAATTTAGACCATAATCAATAAATTAGCAAACTATCTTTAGCATGTGATAGTTATTTAAGACCAGAGTGATATATCAGCTTTTACATTTTAAGATATAATTATTATTTGTTTAAATAATATTCTTATTAAGTGAACGATATAACAATGAGGTCGAAGGTTTTTTCTTCTTGTTATCCGACTTTTTAGGAATTTGTATTTACGGAAATGAGATTTCTTGCACGTAGGGCATGAGAACTTTTCCTGATATTTTTTCTTATTTTGCGCGTTTTTTAACTAGTAAATGCAAAGAAAGAAAGGTATAAAACACCCCTCATTCATAATCATATACCTCTGTATATACCATATATACGCGCGGCAGCACCTGTGCGTACCCAAAATCCCACCACTAGACAAGAGAACAAGAAAGGAGAAATATCAGCTTCTTTCACTCTCCTATATATGTCATCTTCCTCATATTTTCCTTTCTTGTAGCTCCACTTCAATCAATATCTGTCTAGCTCTGTGGAAAACCAAGCATCCCCGAGTTGGCCGAGAACAAAATAGGTGTGTGAATGATACAGGTAAGCCATGGCTTCTCAACTATCAGCTTCTTCTCCCAGTTTCAATAGCTACTCTTCTGAAACACTCGCTGAGATTGCCGCCAGAGTTTTGAATGAGTTCCGTAACGACCCTCTTTCCCTCTCCGACGACGACCTGCTTTTCGACTCATGGGCCGAATCTCTCGATTGTTCCCAATCTCATCGTGATTCTCTGAACAACCGAGACCTAATTAACAACGACGACGAGTTTGAGTTCGAGTTTGCTTTGGTTTGTGCAGATCCCAACTCATCGCCGGTGTCCGCCGATGATATTTTCTGCAATGGCCAGATCAAGCCGATGTACCCGATCTTTAATCATCCTCAATTTGCTCCATCGAACAAAGTCGTTGTCGTCGCAGACACTTCCGTTTCTTCAATTTCCACGCCGAATGAAACGGTGACGGCTCCCCGCCACCATCGACCTCCTCTGAGGAAGCTCATGTTCGAGGAGCGAGAAACTCTGTCGTGTTCGTCTGCCGCCTCCCATGGGGATGAAAGTGACGTCAGAGGCCGCGTTGTCGCTCCGCAGACATATTGCGTGTGGAGTCCGAAATCAGCATCGGCGGGAAGGAGGAGCAAGAAAAATACATCGACGGGATCGTCGTCGTCGTCGAAGAGATGGAGGTTGAGGGATTTGCTTCTTAGAAGCGGAAGCCAGGGAAGTGGAAGGAAGGATGCGACGGTGTTTGTGAGTCAGAGCAAGAGGAGCAGCAAAGTGGCTCAGGAGGTGTCAAAGCCGATCTCCGGTGCCGGCGGCCAACGCGGAGGGTCGGATTACATGAGAAAGGGTACGAGTACGGCGAAAAAGGAAGGTGAGCATACGAAGAAGAAGTCGTTAATATTTAGTAATGTGAATGCAATTGGTAGGAATTTGCATCCATTCTGAAGCTCAGAAATTGTATCCAATTAATTCCTACGTTAATCGTTCTTGTAATTAAACTAAATACCCATTAGGTTGGATTTTGTGTAAATTGATTAGATGAGATGATCCAATTGTGCATTATTTTAGTTTAATGATTCTCTTACTACAAATTCTGAATACAAAGATAAAAATCAACGTATAACGAAATCAAAGTAGAGTATAAAAATTGCAGAACGAAGATCAGGGAACGGAAACCAATTCCGGCAACCAAAAAAAAGGGGTTTAGTGGACCACCAAAAAGTGCAGATAGAAATCAAAATCAAAAAATTAATTATCAGTATTTAATTTTTAATAAATACTATATATGAGTACATGGGAATTCCCACTTTTCATAAATCGAGAGAAATGAGTTTGAATTCTCAAACTTAATGTAATAGGACATAGGATGGCAAAAGGGGGAAAAAAATAAAATAAAAAAAGAGCAATAGTAGGATATGGGATCCACCACATTTAGTTAATTGTATAATTTTTTAGGAAAAGACACATGGGACCTTAAATAGCATAGGCAACGTCAAGTTTCATGTAAATGCATTAGGCCTAATCTAACTGTGTATAGACTAACTAAGAAAGATTAACATCATCACCAAAGCATGACATTCAGAATTTGTAACTCTGATAAATAAATAAATAGTAGTAATAAGAATACAAAAAACATACATTGAATTAAAAATTAAATGTTATATAGTAATATTTTTATGATGAGTGTTTCATCTGTTTCATTATATTTTAATCAAAGTTTGCTCAAAAAATATATTTTTTAATTAAAATACAGTAAATTTATATATGGCGCATACAAATCTAATATATATATATATTGCCAAAACAAATCCCATATCCTGAACGAGTATTCTTCCAAGTAACATTTCAACATTTTCAAGGGGGATGTGAATCGTGTGGGTCTCACACGGCTCGGCCTTTGGTATAAATGTGTGCCGAACAAGATTTGTGAGTGCGGGTTAAGTGTTTACTTAGCTGACTTTGATTTAAAATAACAATATACAACTACTCAGTTTTAATACCATAGCCTGCATCCATCTTTCAAAAGCCAAATTTAATTGTTATAATAATAATCTTATTGTTATTTCTTAAATGTTAGTAAAGCCGATGTTCTTTTAAATAATTACGTAGTTTGGGTTGGTTAGATTCACGTTCTTAATACATCTTTTACATTGAAATTTTGAATTAATTTTGTTCGCAATTTCAGTTTGAAAATTTCGTAAAGTCATCTTATGTGCAAAAGTAATTTCAGGAGTTGACAATTCTAATGTGTACGCCTAATATAAATGTCAAAGTTGAGAAGAGCATTTCTAGACGGAGATTCTTCTTTGTGGATAAATGACTTTCCGCTGTAGATCCATGTAAACTTTATTCTTCTTTTTTTTGGTAAGCTTTTTTCTAAGTAGCTTCAATGAAAGATTTTGTCAACAACCAAAAATATCAAATTTGAAAAGAAACTATCAATGCATCTTTTTTTTTTTTGGGCATGCATGCATGAAATGATTTAACTAGTTTTAAACACACAATAATTTAGAGAACATAGCTCTTAGTTATTTTATCTAAGATATGAGCTCATACAATTATAATGTAGTATTATATTACAGTGCACTTGGTTATTTAGAATTTAGTTGTTGATTCTTCTGATAATAATTAACAAGCATGTTTGCTAAATTCATACAAAAACAAAGGGCGTCAAGCACTAAAAACAAAATAAAGTGGACTTGGAGTAGAAACATGTTTAAAAATTACTGGGCTTATGTTTCCACTTTGGTTGTTGAGAAGTTTTAAATCATTGATGAGGTGATATTAATTAAATAAAATACAAACAAATAAAGTCATAATTTTGGTACTGAGGAAGTAGACGAGTGGGGGATATATTAAAGAGGCAAAGAACAATGTGGGTTGCTTCAGTTGAGGCCTACATTAAAACATAACATAATATTGGTCTCCTCTTTCTGGTCTTTGTTGGGTTTTAGGTTTAGGATTAACCTAAGACTCTTGAGGCCTCTCTCTGTCTTGTCTCCTTTGGAATTTTCTCAGCAATTCCCAGTTTCTACATTCTCTGGAAACTTGGCTTAAAGTTGAAAGTGATCAAATGACCCACACCACACTTTTGCTTTTGGAGGAAGAAGCACCAAAAAATAAAGGAAAAACTCATTCTAAATTTTGGCTTGATTCAATTCAATTTCTAGAGTTCAACTTACTACAACTCATACTCTATATTTTTACTAATTTAAAACTATAGTTCTTTAGTTTAATGATTAAGCTGAAACCAAGTTAAAACTATAGGAATTGAATTATATAGTACTAAAGGTTAAAGATTAGGTTGTAATTAAGTCAAAGTTTAAGAAGTGAGTTACAGCAAAATCGAAGTCACGATGATAAAAAGATTAACAAATTATAGTTCTTGAATCTTCACCTACATGTATTGAAACAGTAGATTAAACATAATTGGTTTGCTTGAAAAGTAACTTTTGAATAATAATTACAGAATACGAAATAAGTATTTAAAAAAAAGTTTTGTTTCGATTTACATATCGTGTTTTAAACGAGCACTAATTGTACTAATAAAGAAGATACTTACACGCCAAGATTCATATGATATACTCACATGAAAAATATTTTTTAAAAAAATATGCCCGGAAGTGGAAAGAGTTTTGTTTTGTCAATTAAATTAGAATAAACCTTTCTGTTAAGCAGAAGAATTTAGAGGATGAAGAAGGGATAAACTGGGGACAAACTCAACGTAAAACACGGAGTCAAGGAGTACTTGTTGTCTTCCTCCATTGTTTTCCCTTTTCGAGTGCAAATGACCGGCTTGTCAATCCTACAATTGATTGGAAGTTTCTAATACCCCACAGTGAGTGATTTGTGACAAAACAAAGCATATACATACAAATGAGTGAAAAAAGATAAAGAGAGTGGGAATTATCTATTTGTGTGTGTGTGTATAGCTCAAGGGGCAGTGTATGAGGATGTGGGTGGTTAAACATGATTGGTCCGCCATGGAATAAATGAAAACTTCCATGAAATTTTGATGGACATTCCGATTTCCAAATTAGTAATCCTTTATTTTTTAATATAAAATATATTTACCTAATTTGATTAAATTAAAAAAATTGGTTAAGTTATTTAATATGACATATATTTTTTAAAACGTCTAAATTATTTTCCTTAATTTCATTCTTTCTTTCTCCTCTTTGATTATGGTTGAGGGAGTATTGATATGGGTACATTACGAAAAAATTGATAAATATGAAAACTATATCTTATATTTAAGATCAATATCAACTCTCTATATATATTTTATATTAAGGACCGAAGGAGTATTATATATGGAATTGGATGAGAAGAAGATTGATACATTTGAGACATGGAAGCACACCGTGTTTGGAGGTGGGGCTAAGTGGAATGTCTTTATATTATTCAAAACCAAAATACAAATAACAACTCAATGGCTTAATGAATGATAATTCCCTTTATTTCAAATAACTTAAGTATATTTTATGGGGAATAGATTTATTTGTATAAATATATAATTAATAATTATCTTTAATCCTTAATATAAAAGCCAATTAACTTTTTTTAAAAAAATATATTAAAAAAGATAAATAAATTACTTGTCATTTATATATTACTTCCCTTCGATGAAATGATGGTTGGATACAAACTAAGGTTTATGATTTATTTCTAATTTAAATATGTATATATTTTTAGGTATGGCATAAGCGGAGGAGTGGATAGATATTCTGTAGGCGGTTCAGGACGACCTTCTTGATCTTGCAAAAGAAGACCTTCTTGACAAAGATGACGTCATCATTATCATGGAGCTGAGTAGGTTTCAAATGTTTTTAGAAGGCCTCGAGTACTGTTGTATGTTTGGAAGATATCAACAATCATGAACTTACTATAGTGACAAGCCCATGCTTTCACTATTTTCAGTACCCCGCTTCTCTCTCCTTTATTTTCTGACATTGGTATTAGAGTTCCAATACCTATACATATATACTTATGTATTGGTATCTGGTGACCATCCCCTCTATAAGGACAAACTCCATCAGTTTGAGCAAAACCCTCCTATCCTAATCAACAATACATGGTCAAGGTATCCTCACCATACCTAATGAAATGGGATTATGACCATTAATCCAGTATAAGCTATCACATAAGTGTACCTCGTCTTGAACCGCCTGCAGAACATATATCCACTCTTCCCCTTCTATATCTACTTCTGCCATACCTAAAAATGTATACATATTCGAATTAAAAATAAATCATAAGCCTTAGTTTGTATCCAACCATAATTTCATCAAAGGAAAATGATATATAATTGACAAGTGCAAATATATCATCTCATCTTCTATATCCAATTCATGACATATGGTAAGCGGTCTAAGCACACTTGTTTGGAGAAACGAAAACCCTTTGCGCTCTAAGTCTCAAAAGGGAAAACCCTTGCATTGTAAAAAAAATTACTTAATCATACTATATGTTATGCATCATTAAATTAGACATCAATTTATAAATTAGACAAATTAGCTTAGAGAAAAACAGTAAGTATAAAAACTTTAATATAATCTATTTAACTTTCTCAATCTTTCCAATAAAAATCAACTGTCACTTATATTAAGGACCAAGGACCAGGAGAGTACATGTGTTAAAAGTGACAAGTTAGAAGTTAATTGGAGTTAAGATAGAAAGCACTGTTTGGGCCAGACAAATTAATTCCATACTGTAAGCCAGAAGAAAAAAAAAGGTACATTCCTTTCTCCATTATAAGTTTACAACAAGCCAACATTGGACAATACTATTCTTTCCCTTTTGTCGTTTTCATTCATTCCATTAACTGACAATGGCATCGTTTTATTTTCGCACTAAATCAAAGATTAGGTTATTCGTTCCTTCAAAACATCATTCCTAAAATGAAATTAATGTAAGAATATTCAAAACCTTATCCATATGCTATGAACTTACTAATGGCATAGAAGGCCCACTTGTATGTACTGTAGTGTGGTATGCTCTTTCTTCAATACTTCTCTTTCAGTGGCAGTGGCAGACAACGTTCATGTCTTTTGCCTTCTTTATTCTCTCTTTAACTCTAAATCCCAATCAGCATTGGAAACGTATAAACTAGTACACATCAATTCGACTCTCAAGTTTCAATCTCCTTTTTCCTTTCTTTCCCCCCGAAAGTTTCTTTCCTTCTTTCTTTCGCCCATAAAAGTTTGAAAAACGTACATCAAAACCATTCGTTTTCATACATCTATTCTTGATTAACGTGTACTACCTAAGCTACTTCGTTTTCATCCACGCTTCATTAATTTGTGGAATGATCAAGATTTCACAGACTACAAGTCTATAACAACATTATTTGATCACTGCTTGCCAAAAATTACAGTATCATTCTATCATAAGATGTGTATGTATCTTATATTGATGATTGGCCAAAAGTTCAGACTAGGTATGACTATAAAACAAAAGGTTCTTTCAAGCTCATCCTGAACTTTGGACAACTGTTAGTATTTCACACACTGATAAATCAAGCTAATTAAGTAAACATAACCTGACTTTATTTCTCCTCCTAGTTGACTTCCTGAGCTGTTTGTATCTCACCAGAGTAGGGCATTGAGCTAAGTCCGTTGTCATGTGTGATGCCTTCAGATTCAGATGTTTTTGGGAAGTTTTGCATTTCATCAGATTCAGATGTTTTTGGGAAGTTTTGCACTTCATCAGACATGTCTGAAGAACGGGCTGCTGACCCATCATCTTGCACCTGTTCCTTCTGAGCCACCAACTTGGGCCGTCTAATGGCTTCTGCAGCCTCTGGCATTGCTATAGGAGGCGGCTGAGGAGGAACCCATGTGCCTTTTACCGGCTGTGGCTGACTAGATGGAGCACTGTAAGGTGCTGTGTCATGCCCATTGCCATTATCCATCTCACTGATTCTAACATTTTTCCTTTGCCACCAGGGAACTGGAGTGTCCCCATTCTTTTCAATGGAGGCATCTTGAACCTTGGAACTCGAGTCTTCACCGTTGACCCGAGATTGAAGCATTTGTGTATGGATGCTTTGCACCTGACTAACCTCCCAAGGCTGCACAAGAAGAGAGGAAACAGTAATCAGTTTGGTGCAGAGTTATACGCTAGGAAAGGAATGTTGAGCATTCTACTTAGTTTCTATTCTTCATGTCCTTAATATAAAACATATTTACTTAATTTGACTAGATTAAGAAAACTGGTTAAGTTAAGTAATATGACATGTATTTTTTAAAACACCCTAGTCATCTTCCTTAATTCCCTCATTCTATCTCCTTCTTGATTATTGTTGAAGGAGCATCAATAAGGGCAAATTAAGAAAAGAATGACAAATATGAAAAACCATGTTTTATATTTAGGACCAAGATCAACTTCTCAAATATGTCTTATATTAAGGACCGGAGGGAATACTGCATAACAAAGAGATCCAATGAATTAATGTTATGGGATTAATTAAGAGATGCCTTAATATGGCTCCATTGCCTATGGCACCTTTCATATCAAATACATGGGAACCTCGTCATTACTCTGGCGATCCTGCCTCATTTTAAATTAAAACAAAATATCACTGATGAGTGATGACTAATTCAATCGAGAAATTTCCAAAGTAATATCCTTCATGGTTGGATCATACATGGCCATCACTCATCAATCAAACTGCCTCCGCCAGTCTATAAACTATAAATACTGCCAATGGGTATTCAGACAATTACTCTTCATAGATAAACCATCATAAAGTTCAATCATTTTATCCTACGAGAAGTAAAAAATGTTCTTTTCTTAAAAAAAAAAGCATAAGCCTAAAATGTTTGGAAATAAATATATCTGAGGAGAAAAAACCTTGGCTCTTGGTGCCATGCGAGGATTTGATGGTTGCTGATTTGGATTGGGGGGACGATCATCAATATCCTGCATTAAAACCAAAATTATTTTTAAAGAAAAAATAAAAAAATAATAATAGTCACTACAACCAAAATGCTAAACCCAGTATTTAATAATCTCAATCACTGACCACATATTTTTAAGTACCCCTATTCCTGTTTATTTTATTATGTCACTTCAATCAACTAATTGTATTAAATCCATAATGTAGAAGTGAGGTAGAAAGGCAAAAGTTAGGTGTCCAAATAGACTAATGCAAAGGAGAGGGTAGATGATATACTCTGATGTTAGAAGGCTTCTCCCCTCTCTGGACCATGGCCACTATCTGCAAAATATATAATGAAAAAAGTATTGGAAACTTTGCATATTAAAAGAATTACGACATCTATCTTTTAAATACATCACATCAAAGATGAAACTAAAAAAGAACAACTAGTCGTTGAACTACTAAATTTTAGCCAGTCATCAAAGCTGAGGTGCTCAACAGTCAATGGTCATAATTAGAGGACAAGAACAGCTTTCTATGTCAAAAGTGCATTCAATTTTATTCTTTCCTTGCAAAATTCACATGACAGACAGCACATCTTAAACCAGCAAGCCTACTGGCGAATCTGGTCTCCATAGTGAGCCCTAGAAGGCTTGACTTTAGGATTCCGAGGTCAATATTTGTACCAAAAGACAGAGGCATTGAAGGCCCACCATACAAGATCAATATATTAGGATGATAGAACTTTATACTGGAAGTAATATTTTAGTACAGATACGAAACCTTTTCAATAACTTAGTTTGCACAGCTAGTTGAACAACCTAATCCAGCATGCCTAATTTAGCAGTGTTGACTTGGTCCTTTTTTAAAGCACGACTAAAAAAATACACACTACATCATTGAAAAAATAAAAACAATAACAAGCTTGAATCTACAGCCAAAGTCCAAAGTATTTAGCATAAATTTCATTTTAGATTACCAAAACAGTTATTATTATCTTGAACAAAATGATTCAAAATGCCATGCATTCAAATATTACCCCTTAAAGAAAAGGAGGTGAAAACAAAAGGACAATAGGAAAAACAACATAATGACTTGCCTCCATATATGACTTGGGATGAGGAGCGGTAGATGGTCCAGCAGAAGCAGGTGTTGATGAATAGCTCCCTGCAAATGACAATTTAGCCATAGGTTGAATTCCACAAATCATAAGTTAATAAAAAAAAGGAAATTAGACTTTAGTTAATGTATCTAACCTGCATGCATGTTATAGTCCACCTTGCCATTCGCAATCAGTTGCTGCCCAGATTATCAGGGGAAAAGTATTACAGTCAAAAGTCAAAACACAACTTTTTTAAGACAACTCAAACAAGGATAAGAGAAGGCATGCCCAAGTTTCATTAGAAATCTTGAAAAAAATAGCCATCTACACCTATGTATTTCTGACCTTTGAACTTGCTTGTGTGACTGGGTAGTCTTCTTGCTCCAAAAGAGTGGCTCCACTAGAAGCTAGTGTTTTTGGCAGAATAGAAAGTCAGGAAACGATAATAAAATCAATGTGCAAAAGATAAGCCTGGAAGCTACCAACATTTGGCCAGAAAGTATTAACAGACAAGCAAAAAGGTTACTGCAGAGCTTGGCAAAATCCCAATGAGTTTTATATTTACAAGTTCTTCTATCACACAAAATTGACCATTCCTCACGGATATACCATTACGAGTGCAATTGATGAATTAAAAACCAAACTATTTATTAAATCATATATTGTAGGAGGAAAGTGTTCAAGAGAAAACCAAATATAAGAAAGATTGTTTTAAAGCTATACACTTATGTAATAATGCTGAAAATTGGGAAAGGTATCGCATGGCTAAAAAGGAGACTAAAAAGGCCGTGAGTGAGGCTCATAATAAAGCAAATGAGGAGTTTTATAAGGAGTTAGGAACAAAGGCGGGAGAGCGCAAGATTTACAAGATCGCAAAGAACAAGGAGAGAAAATCGAGAGACTTGGACCAAGTGAGGTGTATAAAGGACGAAGAAGGAAAAATTTTGGTTACTGATGGAGATCTTAAGGATAGGTGGGAAGCCTACTTTTATAAGTTGTTCAATGATGGTGGGGAAGGGTCGCATTGTGACACGGAAGATTTGACGACTCGAGGAAGTGATCTCAATTTGTCATTTTACAGCAGGATTCGAATTGGCGAGGTTAAAGAAGCTCTTAAAAAAATGGAAAATGGTAAAGCTGTCGGACCTGATGATATTCCTATTGAAGTTTGGAAATGTTTGGGCGAAGAAGGTGTGTTATGGCTCACAAAATTATTTAATGAAATCTTACGAATCAAGAAAATACCGAATGAGTGGAGAAAAAATACTTTGGTTCCTATTTATAAGAATAAAGGGGATATCCAGAATTGTGCAAACTATAGAGGAATTAAGCTAATGAGTCATACAATGAAATTGTGGGAAAAAGTGATTGAACACAGATTAATGTTGGAGACGGATATCGCTGAAAACCAATTTGGATTCATGCCAGGAAGATCTACAACAGAAGCGATTTATTTATTAAGGGGGCTAATGGAAAAGTATAGGAGCAAAGGAAGAGATTTGCATATGGTCTTCATTGATTTGGAAAAAGCGTATGACCTGGTGCCAAGAGATGTACTTAGGAAAGCCTTGGAAAAGAAGGGGGTGGGGGTTGCTTATATCAAAGCCATTCAGGACATGTATGAGGGGGTTACAACCAATGTTAGAACGCCTGGAGGTATTACAAAGGACTTTCCTATAAGGATTGGACTACATCAGGGATCAGCGTTAAGTCCTTATTTGTTCAACCTAGTGATAGATGTTCTAACTAAGCCTATAAAGGAGGAGATCCCTACATGCATGCTTTTTGCAGATGATATAGTTCTGTTGGCTGAATCCAGAGAAGATATTAATTCTAAACTTGAGATACGGAGACGGACTTTGGAATTGAGAGGCTTTCGTCTTAGTAGGAACAAAACTGAATATATGCATTGTAAGTTTGATAAAGGACAAAGCCAAAGGGAAGTGAAAGTTAAATTGGGAGGGCAAGTCATCCTACAAGTGACAAAATTTAGATATTTGGGATCAATTATACAACAAGATGGTGAAATTGATGGAGATGTCGATCACAGAATTCAGGCCGGATGTTATAAATGGAGAAAAGCTACTAGAGTTTTGTGATCGTAAAGTACCTAATAAGGTAAAAGGAAAGTTCTATCGAACTGCTATAAGACCAGTAATGCTATATGGTAGTGAATGTTGGGCTTTAAAGGGACAACATGAGCATAAAATGGGAGTCGCTGAGATGAGGATGTTGAGATTGATGAGTGGCCATACAAGAAAAGACAAGATTCGTAATACTCATACGTGAACGAGAGGGAGTGGCTCTTATTGAAGAAAAAATGGTAGAAAATTGTTTGAGGTGGTTTGGACATGTTCAGCGTAGACCTTTGAGTGCTCTGGTGAGAAGGGTGGATCAAGCAGGATGGAGTCCTATTAGACGAGGTCGAGGAAGGCCAAAACGAACGCTCACTGAAATCATAGAAAGAGACCTTCTAATTAATAATATATCGAAATCTATGGTTTTTGACAGAGCACAATGACGTCATGCGATCCATATAGCCGACCCCACCTAATGGGATAAAAGTTTTGTTGTTGTTATTGGAGGAGGAACTGTTCATCTTATCCCGAGATATGAAATAGGCAATCCAAATTTCAAGATTACCTTGCAATTTTCTTATTGCATCAGTCATCGACTTCATTTCTTGTACTTGCTTATCTACAAGGCTCACAAGTTCTCCAAAGTATCTCTTCTCTGCAGAGCATAAAACCAGATGCAGCAGCAAACAAAATCACTACTCAGAATTCAAAGATGTCAAGTTAATGTGGAACCAGACAAGCAAATCTAAAAAAATATCATCCTAACTTGTGTTGAATTAAAGTCACCTTCACTTAGTGAAATCTGTATTTCCTGGCTTGCTTTAGCCACATCTGCAGCTGCGGCGGTGGCAGCTTTTGCTGCTAGTGTTGTTTCTTCTTCCAACGACGGTTTTGAGGCTATTTTCTTCAATGGTTCATTATCTTCTAAAGCGACCTTGCGTATCCAAGACTTTAGTCGAGGAAGAATTGAATTCTATAAAACAGCAATTGCTTTCAGATGGAGAATGGAGGCTCAGACCCGAAGAGGGAAAAAAAATTATGCACATAACAATACATTAGGCTACAAGAAAAGACACGAGTCATCAAAAAAGTGAACAGGTTGATGAAAGATGCTTTTATGCCTTGGGATAGTTTAGATGGCATAAAGAGGTCACCAACATATACCTTTATTAGTAAAACTGTTCCAGCACCTGAAGCAGCAATAAATCCAATTGCTATAATGGCGTGGGACCAGTGAAATCTGCGATATGAAATAGTGGTGCCAGCAGAAGTAGATGCACCCTGCTGCAACATCTGTGCCGGGGTAAGTTGCTGAACGTTTGATGATGTCTTTGGCTGCCCATCTGTGAATGTTACATTGAGTCATGTAGGAAGGTAAGTGATGCAAGAATCAGTCCAGCTCTACTTAAACATAAAAACTTATGGACACTTTTGCAGCCAATCTAGCTGAATTCAAAAATGAAAGAAAAGAAACAGAAGCCCAACTGCTACTTCAATATTAGACCTTTCACCTTTATTTTCACCAGATGTCATCACATTTGGAGGTGAATCCTGTGATTTGCAGGGAAAACCAAGCCAAAGGAGAATATAAATTGGATGTGTTATATAAGATCAAGTGAAAAAACAACGTAGAAAAATAAGTAAACTGGCCAAAGAACTAGCTTACCGGCACACGGCGAAAGGCTTCATCTATCTCCTCCTTTGTGAGGCCCTTCTTCTCCAGAAATGATCTCCTGTATATGACAGGAGAGCCTCTAACTTTTGGGTGGGATAGAAATTTCACAGCATTCTGTACTTGCTCTTCCCGCATAGGTTGCGAGTTCACAAATACTGATGTTGAATTCTGTTTTGCAGGCTCTTCTTGGAGCTGATCAACATTAGGTTGCATAGTTTCAGGACCTAAACCCCCGAAAAGAAAACCAGCAAATTAATTTTATAATTTACCCAAGTTGGTATAACTTCAATCTTATTCAAAACATTCAGCCAGTACATCCGATCAGGTTTGCCATCATTCAGCGTGACAAAATGGAATAAAACAGTGTAGGAAAGGCATCTGTATTTATTGGTAGTAAAATTAGTTGTCCTTCACACGGAGAATGTAAGTGTTTCAGAATAAATTAAAGCATTAGATTTATAATGTCATTTAAACACGACTTAAAATTTATTTCCTTCTTAAAAATTCTAATAAGATTTGAACTTCTCTATTTACCTATTAAACCATATTTAACCCCTTCCCCTTCTCCCTCTTAATTTTACTTCCCTACCAAGGACCACCTGGGATGAAAAATCTAAGGATAAGCTCGAATTTTCTAATTATATTCCCTATGAGAAAAGGTCAAATGCAGATTACAGGTAGTCATTCTGCATTGCCTTGAGGAAATAATACACAAATATTCCAACAACTTCCATTCAGATCTAAACAGCATGCCCAGCATTTAAGCGCCCCTTCCCCCCCCCCCCCCCCAAAAAAAAAAAAAAAAGCAAACCACCAAGAAAAAAATTATGCAGAGAGAATCAACACAGCTACCGGCTTATCTTCAGAGAGAAGGGTTGAGCTTCAGAATGTAATATACGTAGCTAAGAATAGAAATTACAGAACTTAAGAAAGTGGAATAATTAAAATAGTAAAAACGTTTAACAGAGATAGCATTAAGTAAATCAATTTGATGGTGCATACTGCATAGTATGAACATATGCCAAGGATGACGATGAGGATGTATCCAGATAAATAAACAAGTGACTAGAATAGACGTTATTGAAAGAAAAGATAAAGAAACTAGCAGTTTCTCCAGTACTGAAGCAACTGAAAGTTTTCTTTGTTTTTTTGGACTGAAACAAGGTCTGGATTTAATAAAGCCGAAGGACGGGGCAATAAAATTCATAGGGTGCAACAAAACAATAAATGATCGTGTCGAAATTTCCATTAGAAATTCAATAAAGATAGGAAAACCACAAGGAAATTACGTTATTATCTTGTAAAGAAGTTGGCAATTGTTATCAAATAAGTGAATAATACAATAAAAAGAAGTTCATTTTAGTGTTAAGTATAATAGGATAGAGACATGAATCAGAAAACAGGAAAGTCGGTACTGAGATCAAGATTAAAGACTTAGCTTGAAGTCATAACAAAAGCATGCGACAGCAATTAAATGAATCAGATCATACACTATTCCCCAAACTTCTTTCCCAGTTTCTGAGCTCCTAAACAGCCGATCAGATCATTCAACTCAGGACCTAGACGAGTACTGATTTAGAAAGAGAGGGCGAGAGAAAGGAAATCATACCCTGCTTTCGAAGTTTATCGTCGGAAGCATTTGGAGGAGCCGCCGATTGGGTCGCCATGCTCACTTACTAGTTCTGAGCAAATATATATATATATGAGCGTGTATATCGTGGCAGCTGAAGAAGGTTGGAGGATCAATAAGAAATTGGAGAAGAAAAAGAGTGGTTGGATTTGCACCCCTGGAATCGTATGCAATGCTATCGTTGGCGAAGGGCACTAAGGCAGCCTCGGCGAAAGAACGCCAAATTATGAAGATTTGCAGATAATTCGATATCTGCACGCCATCGGCATCATCATAATTTTTTGAAGTATTACTATTAAGAATCAAGCTGACGATTAATTTTTTAAAAAAAAACAACAACACCAACATGTTTGGATTTGTCATCGCAGAAGATATTTTTTTTAATCTCATTTTTATAAAAATTAGATAGAACAAAGTGAGGTTGTAAATATAGTTTATATATAAATTGATAGGGCATAATAGGCTTTTTATTAGAAAAGTTAGATTTTTTAATTTTTTCTCAAAAGCTACTTCAAAAAAAAAACCTCTTTACCAAAACGTTAATCTAAATATCTCATTTTTTCTAAAAATCAATCCACCGTGTTTTTTTCAAGTTTGGGATGGCGGTGGCTGTAATTATATGGTTAAGGATTTTTTTAAAAAAAATATAATTTAAACTTCAAAATCTTAAATATATGATTTAATAATAAAATGATTTGTTATTTGCATTACTATTTTTGTTAATCCCATTAACGACTTTGTCAATGCGATTTTGAAGTTTAAAATGTATTTTTTTTAAATTTTCCCTTTTTTTCCAACTATATGGTTAACGGTATTGTAATCCGATGCTAATCATTTTTTATTTAAATATAAAAATAAAAATAATAACAAATATAATTAAGTATTTAATTTCTAATAAAAATAAGGAAGTTGATATAAAGAAAAGTGAGTATTAGAATTAACAAGTTGAAGACTGAAGTAGTAAAGATGTCGCCCAATAATAACAAAATATTGTAGTTTTCATTTTTTTTAAATACATGTTACTACCTCTAATCCTTAATAAAAGAGTTGCTTGAAGGTTAAATTTAATTTTAAATATAAAATCTCAATCCATTTGGCCTCACAAATTTATAATTTTTTCCTAAAATATTTATATTGACGGCATATGTTAAGGGATTCTATGGGTGGTTATGATTAAAGATAGTATTTTAAAAAAACCATCTAATATTTAAAGTTTTAGCAGTTTTTAGTCCTTATTATAAGACACAAACTACCTTTTATTAATTCATTTCTTACTGTTTTTTCATTATATACTCATTTTAAATTGACTCATTTAAATTTACGTCATTAAAACAGGGGTAAAATTTTAAAAAAAATTATCAATTTTGGAACATCACTTTTAGGGGAGAGTAATGGGTGGGTTGGGCTGCCCAAGCCTAAACCCACAACCCACCCATTTAACTTTAGACGGATATGGGCTAACTCAAACCCGTACCTCAACCCAATAAACTCATACTAAATGGGTTAGCACATAAATGGGCGGGCTAACTTGTAACATCCTCATTTTTATTTTTAGAATATAATTATAATTTAGAGAAAATTATCATTTTTAGTAGGTAATTTTTAGGATAAAAAATAAATAAATAAATAAATAATAATTAAAATAATAATATAATATATATAATATATTATATTATTAAAATAATATATATAATAAAAATGTGGGGCGGCACCCCCACATCTGAAAAAAAGGACGGTGCCACACGTTTAAAAAATAATAATAAAAAAATAATAAAGTGAGGCAAGAGGAGGTATTATAAATATCTCCCCTCCTCACACACTTCACGCAGTTTCTGCGTGAAGTGTTGTGTAGTAAGGTGACGGGCAAGGTTCTGATAGGAGTATTTTTATTTCTTTGGGGATCAATAAGGTACTCAAAATCTCTTCTAATTATAAAATTTATTTTATGAAATATTTTCTAAATAATTTTCTCTTTCTTATGATATTAATTTTGTACTGATTAGAGAATATTTTAGAATTATAATTTTGGACAAATTTGAGTTTTGTCAATATATGACTATAAGAATATAGATGACAACTAATAGTTAATTTTAATCGGTTTATTTTGTTATTTAGTTGATATAAGATTTTATAATGAATTTTCTATATAATCAACTTATAAATAATGTTATTTTGGACTTTTAAACAGATTAAATTTAGATTAAATAATTTATTTGGGTTAATGAATATATTATTGAAATTTTAGTAGGTATAGTTTTAAAATCTGAAGGACTAAACTGTCATTTATGAAATTCGTAGGAATCAACTGTCATTTATGAAATTTGTAGGACTCAACTGTCATTTATGAAATTTGGAGGACTAAACTGTCATTTATGAAATTTGAAGGACTAAACGGTCATTTTATAATTTAAAGCCTAAATTGTTATTTTCAGTTTTTATAGTATATTATTATTAGAATTTGTAAATAAGTTATAATTTTGACTTTTGGAAAATTATTAACGGGTAGTAAATTAATTGTGATAGATTGATTTTGGCGTGTGTTTGAGCTCTTGGATTTGGAACAGTGTGATAATAATTAGCTTTAGCGAGAGGTAACCACTTTCCACTTATTATGTATGTTGGTGTGTGTTTGTGAGTATTTTGTAAAATGATTATGAGATTGAAAATCATATATGAATATTGAAGAGTATTTTGTTATACACTTGCTTTGTGGAACCATGTGATTTAAATTATAAGATGTATTTGTATATTTTGAATATCCTCATATGTGTATGGAAATCTTGAGAAAATTCCTATTGAGCTATTTATTGATACATATTGGGTTGTTTGGTTTGGGTTGAGATGGAGAAAGTTATTTTTACCACGTGGTATAGCCTCCATTGGTGCACGAAGGTTGGCTTTCTATTGTCCTATCAGTTCTATGAGGGATCGTCCCACCAGTTCAATGAGGGACTGCGACACCCCACTCATTCAATGAGGGGAAAGACCTATGGTCTAGAAACATGCTCTGTGGATTTTGGTCAATCCTCATCATGTGACCGGAGAGCTCTTTGAGTGGCCAGTAACATAGATAGTAACTTAGCCCATGGGTCTAGTCGGCGGAAATAAGGCGGTTCGGTTGGATTGATGGGAGGCATTTGGGAATTGTGATATGAGATTTGAGATATAATATTATAGTTTCTTATATGAGATTTGTGTACAAAACAATGATATTAGATTTTTAATATTTTATTATATAAACTGTTCCATTTGGCACCTCATGAATACATGTCAGCATGTGTAATGAGTTGGAAAGCTGGTTACTGAGGCTTTTGTCTCACCCCGTCGATTTAACATTTTTCAGGTGATAGTTTCCGTGCTGGAATGTCGGGAGGAGCTCCTGAGTTATAGATATATCTCTATGGCCTCTTGTGGTTTATTATGTGTTGAATTGATGTATATTGCCACTCATAGGGCCTACATCCTATAAACTCTGCTTTGACTACATACTTTGTATTATCGTATCATAGATTGAATATTATAATATTTAATAGTTGTGCGATTTTATCTCTATTATGATTAGTCTTTGAGAGATAATATTTAATATTATGGAATTAAGGAGAGGATCTTACATAACCGGATTACAAAGAACCCATTTGCATTGAACCTGTTTATTTTTCTGGAAAAAAAATTTCAATCATTCAATCCAAAGCATCAATCATTCTGATGTTGAAAAGAACTAATTAACATACATAAACATCAATCATTCAATCTAAACCATCATAACAGAATTTTGATGTTCAAACTCCAACTTTTAAATTAAAACATTACAACTACAATATCATCTTCAAATTAATAAATTAAAAGAAAAAATTAATAAAAGAAAACATCCAATAATAATCTAATATGAAATGAAAAAAATGAAACAATACAAACTAAGAATGTTATTAAAAATACCAGTAACAACAGTTACACTCTCATCAAAATTATCAATATCAAGGTCTTCACCGTGCAAGTGCAACTACTCAAGCTTCAATTAACAACTGACATAAGATTATAATGTTAAAACTAGCATGAAATCAAACTATAATGCAACAAAATATTGGCTTAAGTTAGAATATCAACCCAAAAACTCAACCATTTCCCTATTTCTACATTGTACTCAACAATCATAACATGAACGCACGATGGCAAGCTTACTACGGTAGAGGCAGAGAGCATGATAAACGGAGGTATATGCAATAACCAGAGATAAACGGCAGAAAAAATAGAGATATATGCAATAACTAGAGATAAACGGCAGAGGCAAAGTGCACGATTGAAAAGGAAGACGATGAACGGCAAGTGGATAAAGCAATAACCAAGTTTCTATAATATGCAATAACCAGAGATAAAGCATCAGAACCGAACACAAAGATGAAATTACAATATTGATTCCAACAATCAGTGAGAAATTTTCAAACCATTAAAAGATCTTCTCAGTATGTGTTTGGAGTTAAAAGGACAAGCTAACTTGGAAATAGTGAGCCACACAGCGAGTTAGCGACGGGGACAAAGAGAGTGGCAGAAGGCGACGGAGTCAGCGACGGGGTCTTCCTGGAACGAGATTGAGTGATTGGCAAAGGCGGCGGCCAACGGGTCCAATAGAGAATGGCAGAAGGCTAGGGCAGAATCGCAGTCGCATATGGTGATTACTGATTTAGGAAAAATGATAAAGAGTCGAAGATTGAGGATTTAGGGATTGGGGAGTTGGGGAGGGAACTGACCGATAGATCGAGTTGGAGAATGGAGACACAAAGATAGAGAGAGTGGGAGACATGAGTTGGAGAATGGAGACACAAAGATAGAGAGAGTGGGAGACATGAGTGACTGACGTGAGTGACAAGAGTGAGGAGTACTTGTGCTTGATTGATTGAATATAGAGTGGGTATAGCTGGATGGTAAAAGTGGTGGGGTATTTTTTTTTTTGAAAAAAAATACTAAATTGGTTGGTACAGGCAGCCTGAAGGTCAGTCCGTAGCCCGCGCATTTAAATTTTAATTGGGCGGGTTGAAATCCACCCCATCACGGGTTCATTTTGGGTGAGCTAACAATGGCTTAATTACTCTAGGTTATGGGCGGGTTCACGGGTTATTGGCTGTTTGCTCTCCCCTAATCACTTTGATATACTACCCCAACAGAACAAAGTATGGCACATCACTTCTATATCTGCACGTTTGGAATAATAATTAGGGTCTTTAAAAATAATTTTTTAATTATGATTTATAAAATATAAGATAAATATATAAAAGAAGAATTATCAATAACTTACATGTATAACACTTAATAAACCCTTTAAAAATAATAGCAAACATTAGTTACGCTTGTGCGCAACCACTTTCTCAAGCCTCGTACGGTTTTTTTAACCATACTATACTACAAACATTTCTGATTTCACTTTATGTTTCTATTATATCCACGTGGCGCGTTAAGTGGATTGGGGGGAGTGGTATCACCAAAAGTGAAAGGTGAGTGAAGTTGTTGAAATAGTATCAAGTGTTGATTGG
The DNA here is from genome assembly GCA_037074505.1 of Albizia julibrissin. Classification (NCBI taxonomy): domain Eukaryota; kingdom Viridiplantae; phylum Streptophyta; class Magnoliopsida; order Fabales; family Fabaceae; genus Albizia; species Albizia julibrissin. The sequence continues at coordinate 52,580,506 of CM073482.1, forward strand.
CAAATAGTCGAAGGTTTGAGAAAGTAAATAATGAGTTATAGAGTTTGGCCTTTCGAGTGTATGTGTTATTGGGAGGGTTACTATTCAATAATGGAAGAAGAGTAACTCATGTTTCATGGTTAATCTGATTGGCAAAACAAAGGAAGAACATATCAGAAGTTTCTATTCACAGGAAATGCATTTCATTAATAATCACAAACATACTCGAGTGCCGTGTCAGTGTAAGGCAGGAACTTCCTTCTACATGTCACATGTTTGAATCTGACTCCTTACTAACAACAATAATCATCACAGACTAGTCTGGGCCGAAAAGAAAACATTCATTGTGGGCTTAATGAGGGCCCAAGTGTCTCACTTGAAAATATAGGCTAGTCTGTAGCCCAAAAGAGCTCACTCATTTTTTTAAGCAAACAAAAATAAGTCCATTGATTAATAATGAGTTTGAGAGGAAAGAGAGCCCGCAACTTTTCTGATTGCCAGATCAGATTCAATGGATTTTGGAGGGGCTATTTAGTTTTTGAATTTTATCTTGCAATAAAAAAATTATTACTCCCTTATAAAAGTCCCCTGATATAAAAGTTAATTGAGGCATTAAATTTGATCATAAATACAACATCTCAAGTAATTTTCACTCTTATGTTTTTCGTTTTTTCCTAAATTAATTTTTTTTACAGTCCTAAATTAATTTACTTAACTTATAAACTAATATATAATCTGATATTACACATAACTATTTTATAGACATCATGATCATATTTATTACAATAAATAATTTATATTTTTAAAAAAATTTAATCAAATTAGTTAAATAGTTATTATACTAAGAATTGGAGGGAGTATTATAAAATTTTATGTAAAATTAGTTGATTGATGATGAGAATGAGGTGAGGTGAAGATAACGAACAAAAACTGAGTGAATGTTTGTATAACACCCAAATCATAGTTTTAGAAACCTTTTTTTGTAAATCAAAATAAAACTCTTCTCATATACTTATTTCGTAAATTATAAAAATTATTCTTTAAAAATTAATCCAAACACACATTAAAAATGAGATAGGATGTGGATAAGAGAAAAAACATTATTGTATTTTTAATTATAACTCTAAGTCACCACCCCGCCCAAGTATTTGAGTAATCGATTGAGACTGGCAAAAATTAAATTTAAATAAGGATGAGAATGTTCTCATTTGTGTAAGCTAATTATTTTTTAGAATATATTTTGTAATTTTAAGGTTATGTTTGGATGGAGAGAAAGTTAAATGGAAAATAGGGGAGAGAATACAAGGAAGAAATTTTTTTCAAAATAATTAAAAAATAGTACTATTTTTCAAAAATTTCCCTCCTAATATTCTTTCCATCGAATTTTCTCTTTCTATCCAAACAAAGGGTAAAATATCACATTGAATTTCAGGATAGAACATTCTATTTACTTTAATTTGGGCACACTCAGACCAAATTGTATGGTGTGTAAATAAAATTAAATGCTTTAAGTTAAATACACATAAAATTCAAAGGAGGATGAAATAGTTAAACATAAAGGCTATTTTGTAAATATATGAAAGAAGGGTTTATGATTTTCTACTCTAGGTACACTTTTTATCATAGAGGGGGAGGGGGAGGGGGTGGAAAAAGAGAAGAAAGGACAGCCTTAGTGGTTAAGTTTGTGTCATTTGTCACCTAAAAGTTTGTCTCTTTATCACCTAATGTTCACACTTCTACATACCCCCCCCCCCAACACACACACACACATGCACCCAAAATGTTACTGCACACACTTTCAATTCAACTACATTGATTCCCCATTATTGTCTCTCTAATGGCCTCCTTAAACTAAAGTCAATATCTATACAGAAACATTAGTTAACACTATTCACTACGTGTGAGTTGACGGTGCAAAAAAATCTCATATGAAACGTGGGGTTAAGCAAGATGCAGATAAATGATAAAAGGCCATAAACTTAACGATTGAGTTGTAGGTTAACATATAGGACTGTAATTCTCCATGCCCCGACAGAAATAATTTTTTAAAAAAAAAAAGAAAAAGAAAAAAAAGGTTAATAACAAAAAAAGATTCTTCCATATATCAAACATAGCCATGTTCTATGCCAGCCGAGACTTTTGAATCACTCTTCTGCCTGGTTGCAAAAGGACAACGAACGAGTTGTATATATTTTCAAGTATTCATCATAACAAATTTTTGACCTTATCGTAGATTTTTTTTTTTCCCGTCCAAATGAATCACCCATGTAGCGTTAGCGTTTTGAACGTGACTTTATCTCATGTTTTTGCATAATATTTACATTTCACGTGCCTTTTTATTCAGTGTTTCTTGTCTTAGCTAGGGGCTATTTGGTTATGAGGGGAGGGAAAATAAAATTTTTATGAATTTATTTTTTAAAAAAAATGACAAATAAGGTTATGGAATTCTAATTAAAAAATACGTAAGATAAAAAAAGTATAAAAATTAATTAAGAACTTTTAATCTTAATTCTTTAATTATTTTAAATTCAACTTGTAAAGTTTTCGCTCCCCTCAAAATTCCTTGTCCCAAACAACACGCATTGATGATTGATATGTTATCCAAGAAAATACAAGTCCATGAAAAAGCTGTGCGCTTAAGCAACCTTACGTGTCCATTTCAAACTTATCTTCATACTGATCGATGAGAACAAATGAACGTGGAATTACCCGGCCTCGTTCAAACTGTGCTAAAAATTAGTAGTTCTTTTTTAAAAAAAAAAAATAGAATAAGTAATAATTTTCAGCTATAAAAAGGACATGCATGCAAGCTAAGCTTCTTAACTAAGTATCCAGTTTAATTTGGTGTCCCTCAGTGCTCTAGTTTTCTCGTTGCATAGGGTATTTACTCTTTACCCAGAAAACCATTCATCATATTAGAAAATTATTGACGAAACTTGAGCTTTATTTTCTAGCTAAAGTTTTCATAAGTTCCCCTTTTTTTGAGCCAACTGAACTGGATAGGAGTTGCATTAAATATTAGGCTTTTTTAATTAGGCATATGCGTTAAATTTATTATTTTACCAGTTGTGTTAAGTGTTAGTGTTCATTTTCATCTCCAGTTTTGACTTCATCAAGTGGAACTATCAACCATGACTAAGAAGCAGTCCTCCGAGTTGGCCATCGAAGAGCTTAAGAAACTTGTCAGGTAAATACTACTCCTATATAATATACACTAGTTAAATAATAAACTTACAATTATTCATTATTATTGGTGTTATAATGATAATACTAATGACGTGTGTGTGTGTGTGTCAGAGAAAAGGAAGAATTGGAGGATGTGGCGGCTGAAAAGATCGGCAAGCTCATAGCTGAGCTGCAGGGAATCCATCTGGATCTATTAGATCCAGCTGTTCAAAGGATAATCAAGGGCTTCCAGCACTTCAAGTTCTGCATATTCGAGTACATAAATTAACCTAAATATGTTAAATCACTATTTAAATCTCACTCCACAATAATTATATACAGTTTCTCTTCAAGCTATAACTTGTTTACTTATCTGTGCGCCTATAATTTTTTCAAATGGCAGCAAGAACCCAGATCTGTTCGATAAACTCGCCCAAGGCCAGAGACCCCAGGTGATTGATGATTCTGTCTTATATATATTACTCCTAAAATTCCGTCATTCTTTAATGTAAAAATTAAATGGAGAGTTAATTTTCATTCTAAATATAAAATTTATTTTTTATATTTGTTAGTATTTTCATAATTTATTGTTATGGATATTCTTTCAACAATAATATCAAATAAAAGAAAGATAAAGGGAATTAAAAAAAAGAGTTTTAGAAAAAACATTTTCCAGTAACTTCTTTAATGTAACCACATTATCATTTTAAACTGATATTGTGGAGTGTGTGTATGTGTTTCGGTAGTTTCTGGTGTTCGCATGCTCAGACTCACGAGTGAGCCCCGATGTTATGTTGAACTTCCAACCAGGAGAAGCTTTCATGGTCCGCAACATAGCTAACATGGTCCCTCCTTTCGATCAGGTTTTTTATTAATTCATTTTGTGTGTGTGTTTGTATGTATATATGTGTCTCATGATTTCCTCCACAAAAGGAAACAAGTTTTAACGTTAGTTGTTGAATTGGACCTACATACAGATAAGGCACACCGGAGTTGGTGCAGTGCTTGAATACGGTATCACAGCACTCCAGGTAATTAAGCATACAGATCATATTATCACAGCACTTGTGATGACACTGTTTAAATATAAATAATGTGATTTATTAATTAAGAATGGGAAATTAATAATGATTGGATACAGATACCAAACATTCTGGTGATTGGGCACGGCGAGTGTGGGGGAATCAAAAGGCTTATGGAACATCCAGAGGATGGCTCTCCTCCCTTGTAATAAATCAAAAAACCTAACATTAAACTTTTGTGTATGTTCTAATGTGTGGGTGTGTGTGGGTGCAGTGACTTCATAGATGAGTGGGTGAAAATTGGCTTACCGGCCAAAACCAAGGTGAAGCTCGAACACGGTGATAGCAATTTAAGTTTTAAAGAGTTATGCAGAATCTGTGAGAAGGTGAGTTCATTATTCATATCCCATTGTATAGTACTACCACATCACCTCTGATACTTAATATAAAGAGTAAGTTAATTTGTTTTAGATATTAATAAGGAAATTAAATAAATAATATTACAATATTTATGTTTGTTGTTTTTCTTCTAACTAATTTATCTGATATATATATATAATCTAATAATATGTAATATATATTATATGATTATTAAGGAATCGGTGAACAACTCACTGGTGAACCTGAAGACGTATCCATATGTGAGGGAGAAGAAGGTGGGATTGTACGGAGGGCACTATGACTTTGTAAAAGGAGAGTTCAAGCTGTGGAAGTATGAATGTGATCACATGACTGAAGCCATCACCCTCCCAGTTATTCCCGTCCCTCTTCCTCTTCCTCTTAATTAATTCCCACCAAGTGACCATCCTCTTAATCATAAAAAAGTTTTATAACAAATGAACAACATATAATAAAAAATTCAAAAAATTAATGATAATATGTTGTTGATTTGTCATTTAAGACTTTTTTATGATTATATGTCAGTAATTTTTCTTAACTCCCCTCGTGGTTTTGCTCTCTATCCCTCTCTACATGTTATTATGTCTTAATGAATAAGGTGTGCCTTGCCTTTGTACCTTTTATGAAATATCCAATAAAGTTGATCATCCCCACTCTATCTTCATTTTTCTCTTAGCATTTTCATGCTTTAATTTATTGCTGCCTATGTCCTAACTAAAGGTTGTTTTTTCATACCAATAAAAGGTGTGTTTTGGTTGGAAGGGAAAGGAGGGACTCCAAAACTTTCAATTAAAGGGGGGCACCCTCCCCTCCCCTCATTTTAGGTTTAGGCCCATTTATTGTTATTATTATTATTTTTGGAGGAGAGCCAAATTTCTTGAATATTTTGTCTTCATAATTTTTATAATAAATGCTCATAATAAAAAAAAATAAGAATAAACCCATCACTCGTTCCATGCACAGAGGGAAAATTATTTTTAAAAATAAAAATAAAAATTACTGACCATTTTGTCCTCATGATTTTTGTAATATTTCATTCTTAAAATATGTATTTGTAATTAATTGCGTGTTTGAGCTTGTGTCATGATTATAATTTTATATATAAAAATAGAATTTTTAATTGGTTTCATGCTGACTATTTTTTAATTATTGTTTTGTGCTATATATTAATTTTTATGATTATACATACATTAGTTTGTTTTTTTTAATCATACTCTATAATGAATTAAAATTCAATTCAATGATTGAACAAATTATCCGATCTAGAGGGCAATAATTGAAAGCAGCGGAGCCACAATTTGGAAAAGGGAAACTGATGAGATTGCTATTTTCATCTGATAAGACTAATAAATAGAACGCCACGCAATCACGGGAAATTATTTCTCCTTGCATCAATTGGCAAATGAAAACGCTAATAACAGCACTTTTTTTGTCCCATGTGATTTTCTGTGGAAAATAGTTTTACATAACATTTTTCATTTTTCAGTAATTATTAGGGAAAAATGGTTTAAACTCGATACACACAATAGTATATCAAATTTGGGCAAAGAAAACAAAAGCGCGAAATGGAATGGAAACAGCCAAGCAGGCTTTCACTATATGATCCTCCTAGTTCAAAAAAGGACAAAGCCATGAAACAAATTAAATGACCCAAGTTGGTTTTACAGTCTCTTGGACTTTTTGAGAGATTCACAACTTTTACTGAGACTCTTTAAAGCTGGGCCCCCTAGTGGAGTTGCGGTCCACTGGTCCTCCTCCACAGTACGACACCTTGTAACATCCCCCAAACAAAAAACAAAACAAATATATATACATATATAGATATAATAATAACAATAATAATATTATAAATATAAGGCGCTCCCTAATCTGATTCTCTTTTCAGTTCGGACACAAAAAAGTAAGATATCTTCTAGTGTTCTATTCTAAAAGTGCCCTAAGACTTCTAATCTTTGGTAAGCCTCTCTAACCCCCCTTCTCTTTCTTCCTCCTCCTTAATTATGAGATTTTAAGTGCTAGTTTGGTTCACTTAATTAGAGGTAATGTAATGCAATAGAATGTAATGATGATTATATGAATTTTTTTGGTTCGCTATTAAGGAAATATGATGCATATGCATAAAGACGTTTGGTTGGATTACATCAAAAATAAGAATATATAGGAATAATATAGTAAAAGACAAAATTACCCCTATTTACATATATATGTATAATATACACATTGGGTTCAAAGTAATTTTTTTTCCAATTTGTGCAGTGTATATGTTGGGTCCATAATAATTTTTTAATATTTAATGGTGGAAATATTATGAAGGGGTTGATAGTAATTTTTTAATATTTAATTGTGAGAATATTATTTAATGGGATATTTTAATATTTTTAATGGTGTAATATAATTTTTTTAGTCGGGAATACTTTTTTATATTTTTATATAGTTAATTAATTTTTTAAATATTTAATGGTGGTAATTATTTAATATTTAACAACATTTATGGGTATGTATTTTGGTCAAATTAAGAAATTATAATGGTAAAAGTGTCTTTTTCACTTAATTACCGGATGCTTGCATCCTCATTTATTAGTCCTAACAGTGTAATCCTGATTACATCAAATGATGTAATGAGGATTACTTATAGCCCGTTTGGTTTGATTACATAAGAGATGATTACATGTAATCCTGATGTAACAACGCAATTACAACATTTGATTAGACTTATGTAATGTAAAGAGGATTACATTTTGTAATCTTGATTACATTATTGATGTAATCAGGATTACACTTCTATGACTAATGAATGAGGATGCAAGCATCCTGTAATCTAGTAAGACACTATTGCCATTATAAGTTTTAAAATTGACCAAAGTGTCCACCTATAAATGCGGTTAAATATTAAATAATTTTAATCACCACCATTAAATATTAAAAAATAATTAATAATATAGAAATTTAAGAAATATTCCCCCATTCAAAAATTTAAAAAAAATTATATTCCACCATTAAAAAATATTAAAATATCTCATTAAATAATATTCACATCATTAAATATTAAAAAATTAACATGAATCTAATATATACACTGTATAATATTTTCACCATTAAATATTAAAAAATTACTATAAATTCAGCAAATACACTTTACAGAATACAAAAATTATCTTGAACCCAACGTGTGCATTATTATATGTGTAGAAATAGGTAATTTTGCCACTTGTTATATTATTCTTATATATTCTTATGTTAGATGTAATCCAACTAAACATTTATATATATATATATATATATATATGCATCATCTTTCCCTAATGACGAACCAAACAAATTATGTAATCATCATTACATTATGTTCCATTACATTACTTCCAATCCCGTAAACCAAACAGGCATTTAATCTAATAATCTTTATATCACATAAGACCAACTAAAAGCTGTAATCAATCTGTTACATTAGAATTAAATATAATCATCTCCTATGGAATCGAACCAAATGGGCTATAAAAAGATTTAGGCTGGGGCTTACGAATCCCAATTTGGAGATTTTTCATAGAACTGAGTTTTAAGGGTTTAAAACCCAAATTGAAGATACAGGGGTGTTAGAATAATCTAGTCTAACACTTCATGGGGAGCAATGCTTAGTTCTAACCTAAATCTCTATTACTACTAAAACTCAAAAGAATTTTTGAATAACCATATGAGATGAATTCTTGAGTAGTTAGATATTCGTAATTTAATTTAGTTTCTCTTGCTTTGTAACTTGAATTCGTGCATTGAGGAAATATCATTCTTGTTTGTCACTAAAGGAAACACCAGGTAACGTGGTCTTACTCATCTTATCTATCGGTATTGCTCGTGGGAGTTTTTAGAAAAACTTCACAAGCCTATGATGAGTATATTTATATTATCTTTATCTTTTTAAGACCAAAACATGCCTTATGGGACTTATGTGTGAACCCTAGAACTGGATATATGTAGTTATTAAGTGTTGAATTCTAATGGGTTAAGGGGCAAAAATGCTTCGGAAGTTTTCACCTAGGGGCACTGGGTGTCTGGAAGTTTTCGAGGGGGCATTTTTTCCCCGGAAGTTGTAAAAATAGGCAACTTTTACCCCACTACGATGAATGGCAATAGACGTTGGACACAATTGAATTTTGTGACAGGTAAGTTAGCCACGTTGGTTAACTCGTATAGGTTAGAATTGTGTTGAATTTGAAAACCTTGGCAATTTGGGTCAAAAGGCTTTGCTGATAATCTATTGGAGGGTTCGATCGTTGAGTGGATAAGAGAGAAGATGGATGAGTCGACGGTGACCGAAGGAAGGGGAGGCTTGCATTTCTTAGAGGGTGTAGTTGAGAGAGTGAAAATGATGGAAATGCTCGGATTTGCCATTATGGAACGGCAACTCGGCTGCGTACATCGTGGATAGAGCTCAACCTAGGAAGGAGGTTCTTTAGTTTCCGAAATTATCGCTAGGCACAATTTTGTATTGTTGCTCGATTTGAGAAATTATGTTTTCCAGGTTGTTTATGTACTTGTGCATTTTTTTTTCAGGGAGGGGGTTGTGGGTATTTTAAGTGGCATGATGATGAAATGAGAGAGAGGTCGATGGAGGTTATAAACGAGCTTGTTGGTCATGTTGACAGGCTGTATGAGGAAAATGTGAGACATAGAAGAGGGGGTGTTGATATTGTTGCGGAAGTTAAAGCTGAGATTGGTGTGATTGTTGCTAAAATGAAGAAGATGGAAAGGAGGCTGAAGGTAGTAATCACTACATTGGTAGCCACTTGGGTGTTAATCTTTGTTAACTATATATGCACTTAATTGATAGCAAATGTGATTGACATAATTTTTTGTTGATTTGAGGAATGTATGAATTGAAAGACATGTTATTGGTGAATTTATGAAGTTAATGATTTTGGGGAACTTGTATTAGTTGGATGACGTATGTTCATTATAATTACTACTATGTTTCTGTCTTGACCAGAGGTTCAAAATGAAGTTAGTTCTTGCTCTGTTTTTTGCCAATAAAAGGAATTAGTTATCTTATCATAGCTTGTTTATTTTCTATCTATATCATGGAAGGAAGATATATCATGGAAGCGAGATATATAATCAACAACATATTTAATAGCACTTATTTGTTCTATCTTTAAAGCAAATACTACAGATTAAGTCCATACTGTCCATTAAAAATATGTGTGTGTTAAATTTTTTAAAACTCTGTCAATGAAGAAATAGTATTTCCTTATTAAAATATGACATTTATTTTGTTTTGCATCTTGTTAACTCCCATACCACAATGCCTTGATGATAACAAAACCTTAAGATTATAGAGAAAGAATTCGAGATGAAGGATAAATTGATTTACTAGTCAAGATAGGATGATTAACCTACTTTAATAGGAAATCAATTCAGCAAGCAAATGGCAAATCCTACAGAAAATGCTAAGTATTGAAATAAGGAGTAAATCGATTTATGCCTTATATAAATCAATTTATACCTTACGTAAATCGATTTATGTCTTATGTAAATCAATTTATGCCTTATGTAAATCGATTTATGCCTTATTGAGGTAAATCGATTTATAAGTCAATGTAAATCGATTTACTAAATCTGGCCGAGAGCAGCCAAGTTTTCAAATATGAAGTAAATCGATTTATAAGCCACTGTAAATCGATTTACAAAGGCCAACATAAAGCAACTAAATTTTCAACTATAAAGTAAATCAATTTATGAGACATTGTAAATCAATTTACCAAATGTGGCCGAGAGCAACCAAGTTTTCAAATGTAAAGTAAATCGATTTATAAGCCATTGTAAATTGATTTACAAAAGTTGGTCAAAAACAACTAAAAATTTTCAACTATAAAGTAAATTGACTTATGAGCAATGTAAATTGATTTACTAAATTTGGCCGAGAGCAATTATGTTTTACAAATTCAAAGTAAATCGATTTATCATATTGTTCAAATCGATTTACCATGGCAACTAAATTTTATAACACAAGATAAATCGATTTAATGTATAGATAAATCGATTTACATAAAGCCTGGCCAAGATAAGGCAAACTTTGAAGAAGTGGTAAATAAATTTATGATCTAGGGAAATCAATTTACCTCATTGTGACAAAAATAATAAATCGATTTATCAAGAACAAAATCAATCTATCTTTTCTCTCTCTACCAATAGAATTTTATGTCTTATACTATCAGAAAAGCTAGTATCATGCCTAGTCACATCCTCATATTTACTAAGGAAACAATTACAACATGGAACCCAAAAAATTGTCATAAGCTACTTAGAAGTTTTGGCCATTAAATTGTCATCATGTCTATAAAAAAGTGTACAACCTCAACCTATTAAATTGTTATCATGTTGTTGCTATAAAATTGGCTAAAAGGTTGCCATAAATTTACGCCAAGTTTCATAAGAAGAGCCAAATGTTTAGCTTTCAAAATACACAAGTTTACAAAAAATGGCCTAAAGTTTAACTTAGCATTATCAAAATATGACCTGAAAGTATACAAAATATAAAAGCTTGTCACAAGTGTAAGTTAACAAAACATGGCACAAAACTTGTCATTGCCCTTGTTTCTACCGTCTTCCTCTTATTGCCTTGTCATTGTTTTTGCTGGTTGAAGAAATCAAGTTGGGCTTCTTGTTTGCTAGTAGCCTTGATGTTGTGATAGTTGGATATCCCTTCCACATAAGACCAGGAGGAGTGAATGGCAGCTGAGATGGACTCAGTGGTGCTGTTCCATATTCATGATATCGGATTCTTCGAGACCCTCTTCATCTGTAGTTTGAGACATAGTGGCCCTTCTAATTTCACTCTCATTGGGTATAGGGAAGCGAGTCTCAACATCATCATGGTGTTCCATGTACTCCTCAGTTGTCCTCTTACTAATTACTGCATGAGAGGTCATGCCAGGCTAAAAGGAAAAAAAGGAAAAATTGATAGCAAGTTAAAACAATGACACGCTAATGTTCATGTGAAGAAAAATGAATGTCTACTAAACTAAGTTAAAATATACATTGTAAACAGTCCTTCCACTATCCAAATCAATCCTCACCCCCATCCCACTCTCAGTTCTTGGCTTATAAAATGCTCTCCCTCCACAAAATCTAGTATTGGTTTAAGATTCTTGTATGGAAGGTTGGATCTCACTTTCTCTTCCTATTTTCTTTGTTTAAGTTGTACTAGTACACTTTTGTTTCTGGGTAAATTGAACAAAAGAAAACTTTTATAGTTGTTGACATCAATGACATTTAAATCAAATAAAGCACAAATAAATTGGCGAATACTTATACCTGCACAAGTAGCCTTATTGTGGCCCCCCTTACCACAAATTATACATTTTGAGTTGGAACCTCTCTTGCTTAATTTCTCAGGTACTGAATGAGGCATATTAGAATTGTGCCCATCACTAGACTGTGAAGATTGTTTGCTTTTAGCAATTTTCTTTCTCCTTCCATTCTCATTAGTACGACTCTTCTTTAATTGTAGTTTTCCTGACAATTTGAAAATTGGAGGTGATTCCAATAGTTGAAAACCTTTCAATACCCCAGAACCTCTTACCTCGAATAGGTAGGAATTGCCCCCCTCGTACTTCTTACTCCAGTTCGCATATATGTGTCTTGCATATAATCTTTGCTTCGCTTGTGGCAATACTTCTAACAGAGCAATAAGTAATCCTTGCACCATTTATTGACATAGAACCAGAAATAAGTGATTTTATTGACAACTTTCACATATATGGAAATACCTTTTGCATGTCAGACATTATAGTCACATGCTCTCCAGTGTCCAAGTCTAGGGATTTCTTTAGCCATTCAAGAAACCATTTCCAATTAACAGTGTTTTCCTTTTGATTAATCACAAATGCAATAAGATATAGTGAATCATCTGCATCTAAGCTTGTTGTTGTTAGCATAATGCCTTTGGCCTTTCCCTTAAGGAATGTGCCATCTAATCCAATTATAGGTCTACAACCTACCTTCCACCCAATCTTTCAAAAAAAAAACAATGAACCTTAGTCACATAGTCAGGAAAATTCATCAGAACACAACACTGTCATTGTCATGTATTCAGGAAGCAAGCAATGTAGGCTCCTTTTACACACACACACCCTTTGCAATATAGATCAAGTTACAGACCTTACACATAACTGAAATAATATGGCAACAACACACAGACAACTATAATTACATCTATTTATCACCTACACACCCTTTCTAATACAGAGCAAGTTGCAGACCGTACACACAGTCCATGTTTTTTTTCACATAACTGGGCAATTGATTATAGTGCTCATAATATAGATCAGGTTCTAGACAGTGCAATAATTGAAGCATATATTTTAGAAACACATAAGACATAAATTTTATTACCTTTGAAGCATTGAAGCATATATATGCTCTATTAAACACCCTTCTCCACCTTCTAAAGCATCCTTACTCAGCTCCATAGACACATCTAAACCCGTATTTGAATTCCTCAACTCATGACAATATGCTTCAAGGTTGTTGAACTTATCCACATAGCTCCCTTCCATATCATTCATAATAATCTTCTTGGCTCTTTTGTACTTCCATATGTGAATGTGAAGGGCCATCCTTTAAATCCTTCTTCATGTCCGATATCTTGTATTGTAGCCTCTCTTGGACCTTCTTCTTGAAATGCTCAGCTATCCAGTTCACTTTAGCCCTAGGGTTCTTAAAAACTCTACTACATTTGTGTTCCAGATGAAGTATCTTCATAACCATCCCTGGATTTGCGGCTTATTTGGATGCGTATAGAACAAAGGGACACCACTTTTGACACCTAACCCTTAACCTCGCTGGCTCACTTTTTGAAAACTTCAATTTCACTCCATTCTTAATTGAATAGTTATTTATTGCTCTCAACAGCTCACCTTTATCTACATATATCACACCAAGTACGAAAAAGGGCATCTCTTTAGACTCATTGGGTTCTTCATATACTGACCTCATCATTAGGCCCAATATTATCATTTGAGCCCTCTTCATTAAATAAGTCATCATCCTCATCATCTTCACAATCATCATCTCCGTCATCTTCCTTTTTACTGTCTAAATCTTCACCCCCACTACCACTCTCATCATCTTCACAATCATCATCACCCTCCCTCCTCAAAGTTATCATGCTCCAACTTTGTGGTTTCACACACATTCTTACAAGTAGATGTTTTCTCAACACGTTTCCACCAAGCAAACCTACACTTTGTTCTTGTATTTGCTCCAGTTCCTTCCTTCTTTCACTATATTCAACTTTCAAACTCTCAAAAAAGCACACTTTATCATTCCAATCTATAGCTTCTTCCACCTCCAAACCATTACCTTTATCTACTTGAACTGACTTGTCTTTACCCTTTCCTCCATCGCCTTCCCCATTCGCCTTTACTCTATTATACATACTTGAAAACCCAAAACCAATCACATAATCACTTAATGTCTCATACCGACCTTTTATTCGTGCATTTATCTTGTCAGTCTCTATTTTCCTATAATTCAACTTACTTAAGTTCTCCAAGTATATTTTATACTTTGCACTACCATTGAGACCACCTTTAGGACCACCCTTCCCACCATCTAATGCCATCAACCCTAAACCCCAAATTATTAATCACAAAAAAAAACTATATTCACAAAAGCAAGATGATTAGAAGACAAAGTAATGGCTCAAAAGGAATTTCACTCCCGACAGTTTCTGTTGTAACCAAGAAAGATTCCTTACATGATTGACTGTTTAGGATGAATCTGTTGTCTGTCGCCTTCTTCGCGCGCTCAGACCTCAAATGCACCCACTGTGTGTGCTTCGTCACCTTCTTCAAATGCTTCGTCGCCTTCTTCAAACGCTCTGACTCCTGCTATCGAAACCGACCTTGCTGAACTCTTAATCTCTTTCGTGCCCTAATTTCTATCTTTCCCTCTACAATTTTCTTCCAATACAATCACATGCCCAAATTTTTCTATTTCCAAATAAAACAAAATAACACTCACTTTTTCCCTGTAAGCTCCCACAAGGAAGCCACATTTTCATTGACAGTGGCAATTTTGGCTGACCGTGTGTCACTTAACGGCTCCAGTTTAACGTTCGTCTTATTAGGGTAAAAGTGGCCTCTTTTTACAACTTCGGAGGCAAAAATGCTCCCTCAAAAACTTCCAAACACCTAGTGCCCTTGGATGAAAACTTCCGGGGCATTTTTGCCCTTTAATCCAATTCTTATTTATGATTAAGATTGATGATGTATGAGAAAAAGATGACAATCCATAAGAATAATAAGATTAAATAGCAGAGTTAGTGACTGGGCTGTGATATAAAAAAATTTGAATACTACATGGCAGGCCGCTGTTTAATTATTGTGCGCTACTAGCTAACATTTATTTACAAGGTAGTATTTCCTGACACGACACTCCAGCAGCTTCTGGGCAAAATTCCCGTGGGCAGTAACTCTACTAGAAGAACCTATGATCCCTTGTGTATTCTGTAGTACTATGGTTAGTCTACATCACATTTGTAGAGAGCTCATGAGAATTACTAGCAACATGGATTAGGATTTAGCCTATGAGTTTAGTATGAGGAAATAAAGAGGATATAAATATGTTATTATGTCTTAATGGATAAGGTGTGCCTTGCCTTTGTTACTTTTCTGAAATATCCAATAAAGTTTATCATCCCCCGTCTATCTTCATTTTTCTCTTGGTATTTTCATGCTTTATTGATGCGTATGTCCTAAGTAAAGCTTGTTTTTTCATACCAATAAAAAAGTGTGTTTTGGTTAGAGGGGAGGGACTCCAAAACTTTCAACCCAAATAGGGGCACCCTCCCCTCCCCTCCCCTCACCTCATTTTAGCCCTTCTATATTTTTTTTTTAAGGGGAACCAAATTTTTTAAATATTTTGTCCTCATAATTTTTATAATATTATTTTAATACTCATAACAAAAAAATAAAAATGCACAGAGGGCAAATTAATTTTTTTAAAAATAAAAATTACTGACTATTTTGTCCTCATGATTTTTGTAATATTTCATTCTTAAAATATATATTTGTAATTAATTGCGTGTTTGAGCTTGTGTCATGATTATAATTATATATATAAAAATAGAATTTTTAATTGGTTTCATGCTGACTCTTTTTTAATTATTGTTTTGTGCTATAATGAATTAAAATTCAATTCATTCATTTTTTATACTAAAATTCAATTCAATGATTGAACAAATTATCCGATCTAGAGGGCAATAATTGAAAGCAGCGGAGCCAAAATTTGGAAAAGAGAAACTGATGAGATCGCTAATTTCATCTGATAAGACTAATAAATAGAACGCCACTCAATCACGGGAAATTATTTCTCCTTGCATCATTGGCAAATGAAAACGCTAACAGTCGGGGGGGGGGAAAAAAACGCTAACCGCATTTTTTTTTTTTTGTCGTGCTTTCTGTGGAAAATAGTTTTACATAACATTTTTCATTTTTCCCTAATTATTAGGGAAAAATGGTTTAAACTTGATACACACAATAGTATCTCAATATGGCTTTGGGCAAAGAAAACAAAAGCGCGTAATGGAATGGAACCAGCCGAGCAGGGTAGTTAAAAAAAGGACAAAGCCATGTAACAAATTAAATGACCCAAGTTGGTTTCACAGTCTCTTGGACTTTTTGAGAGATTCACAACTTTTACTGAAACTCTTTAAAGCTTGGGCCCCTAGTGGAGTTGTGGTCCATTGGTTCTCCCCTAGTGGAGTTGTGGTCCATTGGTTCTCCCCCACAGTACGACACCTCATCATTCATCTTCCATTTTTATTTAGAGTAAAAAGTTTAGATTAATTGAGTTATGGAGACTCCGTTAGAGTCTGGACATGCCTCCGCTCTCAATGAGGACATACAAGGATAATTATAGACCACCCACCAACAAGATCATCAACCTTAAAAGAAGATTCTTCAGTTTTAATCGAGCGTTTTCAGATTTTACACATGCCAATTCATTCAACATCCAATGCCTAAAAATCACACCTACTGACTAGTGTGTTCAAATCAACAAGGCCTCTGAACATGAGCATATTATATGAGACGCCCCAATTATTATTGGAAAACGCAGAACTATATGTATATATATATAAGATGTGAACCAAATCTATAAGAATATATTGACACATCAGCAATCAAAGTGTTCAAACAATGGGTATATCCGAAGATCATAAATAATTTACATCGTATCATACAATAATATATCTTAAAATAAAATATGATACAAATCATCACCCTCATTTTTCCTCAATAATTGAACTGCACAACCTGTTCTTGTGTACCTTTATTAGAGTTCCTGTGAAGGCATTGTAATTCTTTGTGCCCTAGCTAGCCATCCTCATGACAAAATTGTTTAGAGCATAAACATTGGAATCAAGAAGGCGCTCCAGTGATACTGATTTTCTGTTGCGAACTCTACCTGCTTCCTTCAACAATTCACTCAACCTTCTCTTCTCATCATAAACATCAGGATTGGCAGTCCCAAGTTTTTCCTCCCTTAAACTAACAACGTACTCCAGAATTTCAATTGCATCATCCAACCTGAAATAAACATCAAACATAGAGGACCAATGAATCTGTGTTAATCTAATTATCTCTCAAGCCAGTCATTTGGTAGGATATGTTCTTTTCTGGAACGTTAGTGACACAGGTCTCAAGAGGTGGATGGATCAGAAAATGAGACCTCTAATCTTACAGATTGATTCAGCAGTAAAAATTGTTACTTGGCTAAAGAAATCACATGATATAATATAAGCATGTAATTAGTCATAACACAACGTTTTTATCCCTATTACTTCAGTAACTTGACCATGAGTAAAACTCAAAGTGCTCAATATGCCTAAATGATGAAGGGCACTTTACTGGTAGAAGAGGGTATGCTATAACAAGAAAAAGAACAAAAATGTGAATACCTGCCAAGTGCATCATATGTGCCGGCAAGATTGCTACATACGCCAAGTGTTTCAGGGTGATATGGTCCATACTCTTGTTCCAAAATACTCTTGGACTCTTCAAACAATTCTGCAGCCTCAGTGAGGGCGTAACGCTGCACGCAGGAAAGTCCCATTTGATTAAGAGCAACGCCAAAGAAGGCTGATTTCTTCTCTCCCATAGCACGAAGCTTTGTGATACCACTCTTAAATGCATTGTAAGATTCTGTATAGTCCCCTACAATGTAGTACAATACTCCCATCTGAGCTTCAATTCCTGCTATTGTGCTTTGCTGACCAGGGGCATTGTTATATATACCCAATGCCTTCTTCAGTAAATTGAGTGCATGTTCATGTTCATTCATTGACTCATAGATAGCAGCAACATCAGTGAGACCACTTGCAATATCCTCGAGAAGGACCCCGGGAAGAGGCTTCTCATAGATTTTAAGTGCACTGTCACAGTAAGATTTGGATTCCTTTATCTTCCCTGTCCTCTTATACAAGTCAGCTAAACGTACAAAAACCAAAGCCACGGCTGGATGATTCTCTCCTTTGCTGGCCTTGAAGGCTGTTAGAGCCTTTTGGTAAGCAAAAACAGCCTCATCATATCGAGACAAGGATAGATAAGTGTCTCCAATACTACAATCAACAGATGCCACTTCCCCTTCTTGTCCATTTGCTACCATTGCCATGCTTGCTAAAACAAGATGCTCTAGCGCAGCTTCATGCTTTCCCTTTGTTTCACATATAAGGCCCATGAGCCTCCTATCAGCTGCCTCTTCAAGAGAAGGAGGTGAATCTCTCGCTCTATGAATGTCCAAAGCCATTTGGCAGAGCCTCTCAGCCTCATCAAACTGCAATGCTTGAACATGAGCTTCAGCCAGATACCGACAAGTTTCACCAACTCTCTGATCTGTTTCTCCCAAAATCTGTTTCTGCACTTCCAAACCTTTGGTGTAGTACGTAATTGCATTCTCAAGCTGGCCCAGCATTGCATAGGTGTCACCCAGTTGCATCAGACCAGCAAATTTACCCAGTGCATGGTCCTCCCCTTCCTCAATATCAGGAATCGCAATAGAGCGCAGGAGAACTGGAATCGCATCATTGTATTGACCCAAGCTACAATATATTGCTGCTGCAACATGTAAGCTCATAACAAGCTCCAAACTTGGTTTCTCACCAGCATACTTCTCAAACACTTCGGTAGCTTGAAGAGCTAATTCAAGAGCCTTATGTGGATTATCCCCTGATGACATCTGATCCGCTGCCTGCTTAAGCAAAATTGGTCCCATCTCCGGCTTATCCGATGCTGGTTCAGCTATATTCTTGGCACGACTCTGTGACACTGACCTTCCAGGAGGAGCAATTTGTGATTTCTTCAAGCTAACAACTCCTGTGCCTTGTTTTTTCAAAGGCTTATCGTTCTTTTTCTCAAAAGAAGGCTTCACAAGAGGACTTTTGACATTGGGTTTTGATTTTAACACTGTCTTGGATTGTAATCTTGCATTGGATGGCTTGTTTGGTTTTTCAGAAGTGACAGAACTTGTACTTGCAGGTTGAATCTCATCCACATTATCCACCTTCCTATCATTAGACAAACTACCCTTTCTAGAAGATGTTTCACTAATTCCATCACCACCTTGCTTTTCCTCCATTTCCTCTTCCATTATCTCCACCTCCCTCATTTGCCCTCCAACTAGATGATGCAATTCTGAATCAATCCTAGACTCATCACCATCAGATCCAAAACTTTGCCTCGAAGGTGACTGATCAGAACTTTGCATGTCATACACATTTTCATAAAGCTGGTCAATAGAGGGATCAACAGCACCAGCAACACCTGTACTCTCAGGATGTTGTGACTCAATTGGGGTTGAGGCCTCCTTAGATTTAGAAGAGGAAGGATTTATATTCCTCTCGTTTGCCTCCCTCTCAACAGTAACTCCATTATCAGCCATTCCCGGCATCTCTAATTCCTTTAGGAACCAAAGTTACCGGGCTGGGACAACCAATATCAAGCAGATAATCTACAAAAATTAAAAACAACAGTCACAACAGATCCAACCAAAAAAGATCAATGATCATGAAAAACAAAGATTCCCGAATAAATTGATGCGTTTTACAATGTGGTAGTTAGAAAAAAGCTTTGCTAAGGCATTATGAATGCAAAGTCAATATCATTCAAAAGTAAAAGCATGAAAAACTCAGGATTGAAAAGGTCAAAGCTCTCCATATTTTGCCTTTTCTATTCCCCTTCTCTCCATAATAATCAGAGGAAACCCATAGGATCTCCCAGGATGAGTTTAAGCATATAATCATGAGGAATTCAGACAAACAGAAATTACTGTATTATCCATAACAAACCTTGGCTCAATTGAAAAGACAGAGTGCGAGAGGGAACATATCCTAAGAATAAGTCGTTCCCGAACTCATACAACAGAAAGCAAATATAGAAAGAGTAAAACTGAAAAAAAGGGTTTGTTTCCTTTCTGTGTGTTTTCTTTTTTGGTTGGATGAGAGAAGATAATGAGTTGGAAGAAAACAGGGGAATTGCAAAAAGCGAAGAAATAGGAAGGCATACCTTTATAATTTTATAAATGAACCATGAAGATGAGAAGCAGAGAGGGCTTTGTCCTCGCGTTCTCTGAGAGATATAATAGAAAGAGAGGTAAAAGGAAGAGTGTATTTATAGAAAAATAGTCATCGGAAGGAAAATTCCACCATTTGGGTGAGATGTGTTCATATTAGCAAGTGGCAATGAATGAAACAGAAGACAAAGGTTATGGCATTTGAGAAAAAGGGTGGTGGCAAAATGGGGAATTCAAAGGATGAGTGGGAAATTTGGGGTTGAAAATGATAAAATGAGAGAAATTTTTTTGCAGAGTTGGAATGTCAGAGAGGACGGCGACGTCGCGCCTAATGCCGCGGGACGGCAACTGTGTGCCGAGGTTTATTTTGTCTGTATTTTGGTCTTTGTCAACACGTGTCAAACTTCCACGTGGCAGTATGTCTGTGTAAGGACAATTGTGCCACCGGCAAATATGTAAAGACAGATAAGGACGCTTTTGTAATTTTCGGTTTCACCCTTCGTTCGTTCTTCACTTCTATTTATCTGTGTTTGCAATTACTACCAAAAACGTCAGCGACAGAGACCGACTGTCACGCTCTTAAAATTAATTTAGACTTTGTTAAGTCAATTTTCATAAAATAAATGAATTCTATAATTTATTAAATAATTAAACTTATTCATTGTTCAAGTAATGGTGACATATTTTAAATGGAATTGATTTAGTTATCATTTTGAAGGCGTTTGTGTGAAAAGATGTCACGCTGAGTTGGGGCCAGGTGACAAATGCTGGAAA
Organism: Albizia julibrissin; assembly: GCA_037074505.1. Classification (NCBI taxonomy): domain Eukaryota; kingdom Viridiplantae; phylum Streptophyta; class Magnoliopsida; order Fabales; family Fabaceae; genus Albizia; species Albizia julibrissin. The sequence continues at coordinate 52,601,409 of CM073482.1, forward strand.
AAGGGCCCAATCATGGAATATTGGTAAAGATCACTCATGTTAATACTACTTTTTTTATTTGTTTAAGGAATTATCAAGCTATTTTGAATTTGAGATCAATTTCTTTTAAGATTTAGTACGTGCACTTTGGTGGCCTTAGAACTTGTGTTTTTTTAATCCGGTGCAATAATTTACTACCTCAATTAATAATTTATTGGTATCTTAATATTATTTTTAGTCATATGTGTTTGTTTCTTTGTTGAATAATGGGGCTTACGGGCTACCGCCCATAATGTCATGCATGTTTATCTATAGACTACCTTCCCTTTTTTTTTTCCTTTTTTCCCCCAACACATGAACTATTAGTATTAAAATCAGCTGAGGTGTAAAGTCTCAAGGGTAGAATTAAAACAACTAACAGTAATAGAACCGGAAAGTAAACTCCTTACACTAGCAGACAAGGTAAAAAAAAACAAGTATTTAAAAAGTCTTTAATACAACAAAAATATAAGACTAGAATTGGTACATCTTCCACACTATAGGACAAATTAATCCGTAACTAGGACGAAGGTTATAATACTCAACTAAGGGTCTGTTTGGTTTGAGGGGAGGGGAGGGATTTTGCTCATCTCCCCTTAGGTGGCATGACAGATTTTTTAGGAGGGGAGGAAATTTTTTTTAAGATTTCCCCTCCCCTCCCCTCCTAACCCTCCCCCTTCAAATTGGGGGGATTTAGAGGGGATGGATAATATTTTAGTTTGATTGGACTATTTTACCCATGCTCTTTTTTGATATCCTTGAAGCACTCGTCTCTTTTGCTCTCACCTTTGAACGCTCCCTTTTGCACCGAGCTTGCCGTCGAAAAACGTCTACCACGGTTCACCTTCGTAGAGCGTCCACCACCCTTCAACTTGCAGGATTCAAGGATGTTGTGAGGAAGCTGTCTTCCACCAGTGTAGATACAAGAAAATTTGAAGACGATGGTTCTGCAATGTCTTGAACTCCACAAAGATATTCACGCAACTTTATGTTGCTGTGCTCCTTTGAAAATTTGTACCTCTTATCTTTTCCATGCTTAGACTTACTAGTGGAGTGATTTCTTCCTTGGGAAAGCTTGTGTGCCCTTTCAGCATCTAGTTGAGTTATGTACTCTCTCATCGTACTATCTACATTTGCTTCCAACTACCATTTTCTCATTTCTTCTTCCTTCTTTTGTTGACACAGAGGAAAGAACTGCTCGGTATAAATTTTTATAATAATATTTATTATTTTAATAATATTTATAAATATAATCTCTTAAACCTACAAATATTATAATTATAAAATTATAATTATGTAATTTTAATAAGGGTAAAGTTGTCTATATAAAAATATTTTACCTCCCCTTCCATCCCTTTTCATCAATCCAAACGAGATAATATAAAAATCTCTCCCCTCTCCTCCCCTCCATTGAATCAAACAGACCCTAAAAGGGCAAGACTTTTTCACTGAAGTTTTGGCAATCTACCCGACTACCAAATCTACTCCCATGAGAACACCTCTGCAAGAAAGGTTCCTAACCAAATTTCTTAGGACAAACATGTACTCAAGGAGAACAACATTCATTATATCATTAGAAAAAAAAAACAATCAAATAGACAATAAGATAAGGAAACATAACTTCAGTCCAAGGCTGAACAAACATGTATAGCCCAACAATGAACAATGATAATCTTCACACTGAACAGGCACATGTATAGCCACTGGCGAACAAGGTACACAGTCTTATTGAACAGGGCCAAATTGATAACTATGAGTTGTCTACCTAATGCACTTTCCTTAGACACCTGGCCAATAAAGTGTTTTACTTGCCTTTTAGATTAAGGAACCCCCAACCAAGCATAACCAAATTTTGACAAGGTCTTAAGTCCCCTATCTTTGGGGCTTGGATCAATTGTTTCTACTCTTGCCCCCTTAACCTTCCACACTAATACTAGTAGAATAGATACATCTTGGATAAGGTATATTGATATATAAAACCTACTGAACAGTGAAGAAATATATTGGACCACCCATACAAATGATACTAACCAAGTCATACTGGGTATTAAATCTTCTACACAGTCATCAGGATTTAACATAAAGAACCTAATATCCAGAGAAGCTATTCTACCAATTTCAAATATCAATCCCAACAAGCCATTAGAAGGAAAAGATCAAAACTTTAGTAAACTACAAACCTCAGGTTCCAAGAAACGAAAAGAAGGTACCTTTAAACGCATTTGTGTTGTTGTCTTAGGCTTCCTTTGAACGGCTAAACAGCCCCCAATCCCCCTTATTAGTTGTTTCATCATCTCCTTACAGTCATCTGGGATTCCTATCGGGATCTTTAAACTTTGAAATATCGTGTGCCACTCATCCGCCATAAATCTGTCCCCAGACACCTGAAATCCCTTACTCCCACCCTTCAAAGCATCAACCAAGTTTGTCCTCTTACTAGCAACGGGAGAAATCCATCAATTTAAACTGTACCTTGACTTCAGAGGCCATGGGAGCACCCATCGGAGGTCGTCGTTGGAGGACGTCTCGGAAGATTTATGCTTGAACACCTCGCCGTAGTCCACCCTACGATCTCGCTCACCCACTCCGCTACCACCGAATGTGTTCCTAATCAGCACCTCCACTAGCCGTGACATAAGTAATCTACCAAGACACTCCACCAGAAGGAGAGAAGAAACCCTACACCTGAAGGGACTGATCGCCACCATCACAGCACCCGACTGCATCTATACAACGGAGGGTCCCAAAACTGAGGGGGAATAAACCCTAGCAGAGGGATATTCTCGCAAGGGGAGAACCTGTCTCCGACAGGCTACCTTCCCTTTCATTTTATGGTTAAGTTACACATCACACATTAAAATATTTGTTATAGTAGCATTCAATATTTTAAAATAATTTTTTGTGCTTTTAACATCATAAATCATTTATATGTATCCTAAAGTAAGTTTTAATGCCAGTCTGCCCATAATGTATTAAAATAGTGAGCACACTAAAACAATTTAATTAATATTAAAAAAATTATTTATTAATTTAATATTATTAATGCAGCTAACAATTTTATTAAATATTTTACTGATAAAATCCAAAATCCAATAATATGTATGATCTAAAAAATATTTCACTGTTAAGTTATACACAATATTCTAAAATATTTTTTAATAATAATTTTGTTAATAAAGTATTTTCCAATGATTTTAAACCCGGACCAGATCGGACGGTCGAACCGATCGAACCGTCGACCAGAGCTTTAAGTGACTCATTTTCTGGTTGGGAATCGTCTGAGAGGTTGAGCCAGTAAGGACCAGCTTTTAAGCGGGAAACCACCATCAAGTTGGGAGCTGGGACGAGTTTTGAATAACCAAACGGGTCATTGTGAAGAGGGTCTAGTTACTTACTGATAAAGGAGGAAGAAAAAGGAAGGGGAGGAGTAGGAAGCAGGAAAAAAAATTCCAGCACCAACCTACATGAATTTTTTTCTTTAATAACAAACGAAAAAACTACAATGAAATGAAAAAGATGAAACCTAAACCATTTAACCTTTGAACACTGTCAAGGACAAAGATGAAATAAAAGAAGATACCGAAGAGAAAAGAAGATGCCGGAGATGAAAAGGAAAGAATGTGAAGGAATGAGAGAGAAGAGCACGTAATTGAAATTAAAGACTCTCTTTCTTCTAAAAATTTATTGCCACTCTCTATTTTCAATATAAAAAATTTATTACTGCCATCCATTACAAGCTTTAGAGCTACACACATACATATTCACTGAGGTATTGAGAGTGGAGACTTTTTAAATTAGGGAGAGTGAGAAATTTTTTACTTTATTTCTTTTATTAATTTGAATAACATTTTTTTTTTACATATAAGAAATAACAAAGTCTTTTTTTTGGGCCAGAGCAATGACAACATCTTTTTAACTTAAGATGTTATGCATTCTTTTCGCCGGCCAAAAAAAAAAACTGCCCAAAAATGCATTTTTTTCATTTTGTTCAGATTTTTTTGTCTTTATATGTTAGTTCCATGTACTTAGTATTATTTATTTGTTTATGTATTTAGTATTGTTTATTGAGTAATTTTTTTTATCTTTATATCGTTTAAATTCATATAATTAAATAATTATATAGTGTTATTTAATTGAAATTTTATATAATACTTGCTATTATGTTGACTGTTAGACTTTATATTGAATTCATTTTTTATATAAATTATTATACACTCATATAATTATTTTTTATTAGATTTTTATTTAATTATTATTTCACCGGTCTAACCGAACTGACCGTTTAAACCGTGATCCGCTGACATTTCAAATTCGATATCCGGTCCGACTTTTAAAACATTGATATTTTTTTAGTAGCACTCAAATTTAAAAATATTTTCTAGTGTAACCTTACTCTCCTATTGTAAAGTGTTAAATGTTCCTGAAAGATATTTTTAAAATAAAATTGCATCAAACATTATTTTATGATATTAAGTATTTTGTTTTTTTAAAAAAATTCTATTCTGGGTTTGAATGTAACTTTAACTCAAAATTTTATGAGAAAAAAATAGAAAAAAATTTTAAAATTGGAAAATCCTAAATCAGATTTATAATTAAGAGTTGATAAAGGGATGATGAAACTTATTATAATTCACAACTCATTTTTTTAAGAAATACATTATTTAAAATTTTACAAATTCAAAATTCTTTTTCCCCTATTTTTTTCTAAAATTTATTATGATGAGATTAAAAAATGAAAATTGAAGGATAATGAATCCGTGGGGGATGGGACATTCAATAATGAAGACTGCGATAGAGCACGTGAGGTGAAATAATTGAAGGGAACCCGTCATCCCTTGGACCCCTCTCCTCTCTTAAAGCCACTTTCGTAATCATGTTCACTTCTTTACTTCCCATCTAATTTTTACCCGTTTTTAGTTCTTAACATAATTCTTATTCCAATTTGGTTCCTCCTACTGATTCATTTTCACTTGCTTTCTTTCAAATAATAATACTTCCCTCACATTTCTGGAGCACTTTTTAAGTGGGAAAATATGACCACTTCCCCATAATTTTAGCCAAAAACAGTAGATGCTCGCACGCTAGTTATATAATTGAGGAGCTTCAAATACTATATTGAGAATCCTGTTTTTATTATGGAAAGTATTACTTTATAAATAGCTAACACAAACCCAGAGAATAAAACCCCACTTTATTTCAACCTTAATTTGTTTCCATTTCGGACAGTCACTCAAAAAAGGCAAATATCAGTACTTTTAGTTTTTGTCCCTACAGTCCAACTCCATTAAGGGGCATTTGGTACATTGGAATTGATTTTGATAGATATAGATATAGATATGGATATGGAAATGAAAATAGAATTTGATATGGATATGAAATTGGAAATAAGGTTTAAAAGTGTGTTTGATATGTACATGGAATTCAGACATTATTTTTATTTAATATTTATATTTTAAATATGAAATTATTAATATGCCCTCATCTAAAAAAAATCTGACAAGTACCTCAAACATCCAAATTATTTTTTTTATTATTATAATTAATTTTTTTAATAATATTTTTTTCTAATTTTTTTAATATATTTTAACCATATCCCCTTTTTCTTTTTATTTCAAAAATTACCTACTAATTTCATTTTTTTATTTTTTATAAATAATTAATTCAAAATTATAATTATATCTTAGAAATAAAAATAAGGATGTTACAGTTGTAGTCAGAGTGAAGAGAGGTTGCCGTTGTTACCGAAGGGAGGAGGGTAATTGATGAAATTGTGGAGGTGAAATTATAAATCTTAGTTTTTTGGATAGAATTCATTTTGGTGAAATTGGTTTATTTGGCTTTCACATGGAATTGAAATTGAAAACAAATTTCATTGTATCAAACAAACTCTCTGATAAAATTAAAATCCAATTCAATTTCCATCATTTTTAATTCTAGCATACCAAACGACCCTAAGTAAGCTACTCACTTCATTCTTCTGCATTTCTAGTGCTATGGTGACACTATTCGTCGCAATAATCACAATAATGGTAATCTTAAATTAAATGGATTTGAGTAAAAGGAAACTGGGGGAAGGGGATTCCGAAGCAACATGGGAGCACTCGCTGGAACTAAAAATTTCGATGTTGGCTATCTTTTTTCGTTTTTTTTACATCCGACTAATAGGATGTTTAGAATAGCGATTGGAAACTCTATAAGTGTTTTTCAATCGTGATTTATGGTCTACGAGATAACTTTTACAGTTTACGAGGTAGTTTTTACGGTCTACGAGGTGCTTTTACGGTATATGAGGTAAATATGTGTAAGAGATTTATCACGATTTATATAAATCAGACTTATATAATAAACTTAATTAACTTAGATGAATCCAAACAAGCTATAAGTTGATTACTTTTCACAATCATTTTATGAAAAGGAATTAAGGACGTCTTCACAATCATTAACTTAAGGAAGTAACTTTCAGGATTCTCCCAACTTTTTTAACGGCTGCGCATAATTATAGCAACGGCATTCGGGCCAGCACGTCTTCCATATACACTTCGGTTTCTGAATTTTAATTTTAATAAAAAAAGGAAATTGTTCAGATATTGACAGCTGTGGGATTTGAACCCACGCCCTTTCGGACCAGAGCCTAAATCTGGCGCCTTAGACCACTCGGCCAAACTGTCATGTGAATGCTGCGTTCTGATGTTCTAAATAATTCATATAGATTAAGTTTTTAGTTATCCACTATCACCTATATCATCCTTTAAATTTATTTTTTTTACCATGCCCTTCAAAATTATATATATATACCTTTGTGTTCTTTAATATTAGCGAAAATTCTATTTAAATCCAACCGAAATACTAAAATCTAAATTCATGTTTATATTTTCAAGAAATTCTTAATCAAACTAAGAGGTCTCATTAGGAATTTTTTTAATGTTATTAAAAGACCAAAATGCCCCTCTATAGTTAAAAAAGAATATTGAAGGTAGGTGTAATGATTATTTTAACTATATTTAATTAGAATTTTTTTCCAATAAAACAATTGAAAAATTAAGATAAAATAATACATGATAACGAATCAAAGATTGATGGAATTCCCTTATATATGTTAATGCCCTTGCTATAGTTTCGTTGCTATATTTTGTAAATGTTATCTCTCCTAAATTTATTAGTTTAGTGTGGCAATAGTAATTTTTGGGAGGACACCAACGATTAGTGACTTTAATATTATGTGTAAACCATTGTTAATTGGTTGACGTAGAGGTGTGAATGAACTTTTATACTCACATTTAACAACTTATTTTCTGAAGATTGTTTATCATATGGGTAAACCATTTTCTGTACAAAGCATATGTGGTGCTTGACAGTTTGGATATACAAACTTTGGGGACTAGAGTGACAAAATTTTTGGAATATTCTAATTTAATTAGAATGAAAAGAGATATGTGGTGAGATTCTAATTTAATTAGAATTATTATTGTAAAGCTTTGAAATATTTTTGAGATATTTGAAAGTGTGGGGGTGCTTAATATGTAGGGTACCTTATAAATTTTAAGGTTCAAATTGTTAAGTTGCAAATTGTTTCTTAGCCTTATTTGATAAAACCATGTTGTGATTTAAAATTAATTATGTGGAGGCTTTGTTATTTGTTGGGTGCAAATAAGCATTATGTGGTATGGAAATTTTATCATTTATCTATGGTAGATAAATGTGATTTTCAAAATTTGAGGCTATGTAATTATTTTGCTGTAAGGATATATATGTGAATATTGAATGCAGATAGCATATGTGTTTTAATGTGGCTTCAAAATTTTAATATGAAAGCATGTGTGAAGCAAATGTGATTTTGGGTTTTGAAATCATAAAAGGAATAGTGATTATATACAATATTGAGAAATGTTTTTGAAGTTTGGTTTTTTGAGAACCATTGTGAATATTCCTTATGATTCTAACATAGTTTTTAAAGTAATTTAAGAACTAATTTTGATGTTCAATTTGGGTATGTACAAATTGTTGAGAATTTGTTACATTAAAGGATGTTAATCCATGTGATATAGCTCGTGCTATGTAAAGATTGAGCATATATAAATATGCAGTCTCATGAGGAGATTTAAATATTTGAGGGGTACCATAAATGTTGGTATCATATACAGTAGATTCCCGTTATATTGAGATACACGGATGTTCAACTGAATTTCAGTTTTGTATGTGAAAATCTACTAGTAGCTTAAATAAATTATTATGTGAGACAGAGTATGTTACTCTAGAATTGGCTGAAATTGGAGGCTAAGTTGTTGAAAATCTCTTAGCAAAAATTGTGGGTGTAAAACCGACATTTTATGTCGATGAGTTGTGATTGCTAAATAGCAATAGCCATTGTTGAGAGAATAATGGTATAAGTGAATATCGTTTGAGATACTATATGAATAAGCATGCTTAAAATTTGTGGAGTTATCTCAATCGATTTTTTGAGGTCAAAAGTTGACCTACGGATCCGTTAAAAAACCTCAGGAAGAATTAAATTAGCCGAGGGGAATGGGACTGAAGCCAATACGAAATTAACAACGATGGCAACCCAACCTCTGTGATTGGTGATCCCATGAAGGAGGTTCAATGGGTAAGAACAAGTCGTTTGTTAGTTCTGCTAGCACTAAAATAATTTACCAGTCCCTCCTATGGCAAGAGAAAGTGATAGAATGCATTTTGGTGAGGTTGAGCAAAAGCTCTTAATGATTTCATAATCCTACGGGATAGTGTGCTCATTGCAGGTACATTTCATGAAATCACCTATACGAATGAGGAGTGGGGCCGCTCCTATGAGATCGTGGCAAAATCTCTAGAGCATTCGTTAAATACCAGGACACGCGCATGGCCGTTTTAATGTGCAAAAACGCGGTAACAGCAGAAAATGTGGGGGTATAATCTGACTCTTAATGCCTCTAGTATACGCCCAAGAGATGTTGGTTCATAGTCCATAGGACCACTAGCATCTCTGTGTACTAAGTGTTATTAGTCTAGGTCTAGTTCATAGTCCAAAGGACCACTAGATACAATGATTATATCCATGTGTGTAACTCAGCTAATGAGGCTATGAGCTTCCTTTGACACATGTGGGGGATTGTTGGAAATATTGTGTGTGAGTGTGTCAAAGAAAAAAGTCTCATAAAACTCAAGATTGGGAAGGCCCTAGTATACAATTAAATATGAGCTTGAGTTAGTAAAAAAGACTGATAAGAAGAGTATGTGAACTGACCGTTGGAGATGACCGTTAGATTTTTTAACTGAATGGGTTTAATGACATTTAAAAGGTTTTATTACATTAAATTGTCATTAATACTGGTTTTGTAACTGTTGTTTTAATTGTCATTAAACCTTCATTAATAGTCATCATTGCTGCTCAACGGTCACATAATATCTGCCTATAAAAGGCAATGTATGGAGCAAGTTTTGGGGAGCCAAGGTGAGATCACCGCGGTTTGGTGACACAAAGGTCCCTGAGCTCCTCTCTTCTTCTGAGTTACACTAATATCTTTCTGTAGTTCTGTCACCCTGCTTTCTGCAGGAAGAGTTCGTTTTATCCTGGGGAGTGCCGCTTCATAATCTACTAGGGGGGGTTGCGGAATATCTCCTAAGGACAGCGTCCTTGGACGTGACTCGAACTATACTTCTATTGTATTTGAATAGGTGCTGCCGCCAACAATTTGTACGGTGTACGATGCTAACGCCAACAATCTTAGGAGATAATTCTTGCTGATCTTTTGAGTGTATGTGATGGTGTGCTAGATCGTAATTCATGAGTTGCATAATCATCGTTGAGATAGATCATTGGCTTTCTGAAAAATGATCATTTTGAGGAGCCGGAGAGAGAAGCAATATGGCTTCCAAGTTCCATCATACAAGGGTACTTGAAAGGAAAGAAAGAAACACACAGGCAATATGTGGATGTTGGACTGTGATGGTGGGTGTGAACAAATGGTACGTTACTGTCCGTTGGAATAGTTGAGCAAATGGTACGTGATTTTTCATTCTGCAACTTAGTTCATGGTTTAGACCTATGTTATTCCTAGCAGTATGAGCTACTCATTGGTTGCTATGGTTATGACATTCATTATTGCCCCAGCAAAAATGCCATGTGTTTGGGTTCTTATGGGTGTTAAATATAATGTTATCTCATATATTATTAATCATTCATTGAGGAACCGTGGGAAAACAAATGGCGTGACTTGTGATGTGGTTTTGCAGAAGCAATTATATTTGTCATGAGTAACAGATTCATTTAAAAAATAAGTATATTATAAAGCCATGATTGATGATATGTGGGGGTTACATATGTTTGTGCAGTGCGGTAAATTATGCAGTTTTACTGATAGAAATATATTTATAGTGGAGATAACTATATTTTAGTTACGTTACTGGTATTAAAAGACAGAAATGTCATTATTGGGGGAAAAAAACATTGCCAATGACATGAGAATTCGAATCAGTTTTACAAGCTGTGGTGTTGTGGAATGATTTAATAAACAATTACATTAGTAATCTGTTTCCATTTTTAATGATTTATTTCCTTCCCACTAAAAGTTTTTGGATCTTTGGTCAACAAATACCTTAATTTGATTTTAATACTAAATATATTATTGTGTCACTAGTTTGGCTATGTTGTTGTATTATTTTTACCATTAGTAAATTCAATTCCATCCCATTGGAGGTTTGTTGACAACTTTGCCAAGCTATTACAAAATGATTGTTATCATTACTTTTACGTTGTCATCGTTGGGGTATTACCGTTTGTGAGAGGATTTATTGCTTAATGAGTATTAAATTGTTGTGAATAATTTTTAATGCCCTTGCTATAGTTTCGTTGCTATATTTTGTAAATGTTATCTCTCCTAAATTTATTAGTTTAGTGTGGCAATAGTAATTTTTGGGAGGACACCAACGATTAGTGACTTTAATATTATGTGTAAACCATTGTTAATTGGTTGACGTAGAGGTGTGAATGAACTTTTATACTCACATTTAACAACTTATTTTCTGAAGATTGTTTATCATATGGGTAAACCATTTTCTGTACAAAGCATATGTGGTGCTTGACAGTTTGGATATACAAACTTTGGGGACTAGAGTGACAAAATTTTTGGAATATTCTAATTTAATTAGAATGAAAAGAGATATGTGGTGAGATTCTAATTTAATTAGAATTATTATTGTAAAGCTTTGAAATATTTTTGAGATATTTGAAAGTGTGGGGGTGCTTAATATGTAGGGTACCTTATAAATTTTAAGGTTCAAATTGTTAAGTTGCAAATTGTTTCTTAGCCTTATTTGATAAAACCATGTTGTGATTTAAAATTAATTATGTGGAGGCTTTGTTATTTGTTGGGTGCAAATAAGCATTATGTGGTATGGAAATTTTATCATTTATCTATGGTAGATAAATGTGATTTTCAAAATTTGAGGCTATGTAATTATTTTGCTGTAAGGATATATATGTGAATATTGAATGCAGATAGCATATGTGTTTTAATGTGGCTTCAAAATTTTAATATGAAAGCATGTGTGAAGCAAATGTGATTTTGGGTTTTGAAATCATAAAAGGAATAGTGATTATATACAATATTGAGAAATGTTTTTGAAGTTTGGTTTTTTGAGAACCATTGTGAATATTCCTTATGATTCTAACATAGTTTTTAAAGTAATTTAAGAACTAATTTTGATGTTCAATTTGGGTATGTACAAATTGTTGAGAATTTGTTACATTAAAGGATGTTAATCCATGTGATATAGCTCGTGCTATGTAAAGATTGAGCATATATAAATATGCAGTCTCATGAGGAGATTTAAATATTTGAGGGGTACCATAAATGTTGGTATCATATACAGTAGATTCCCGTTATATTGAGATACACGGATGTTCAACTGAATTTCAGTTTTGTATGTGAAAATCTACTAGTAGCTTAAATAAATTATTATGTGAGACAGAGTATGTTACTCTAGAATTGGCTGAAATTGGAGGCTAAGTTGTTGAAAATCTCTTAGCAAAAATTGTGGGTGTAAAACCGACATTTTATGTCGATGAGTTGTGATTGCTAAATAGCAATAGCCATTGTTGAGAGAATAATGGTATAAGTGAATATCGTTTGAGATACTATATGAATAAGCATGCTTAAAATTTGTGGAGTTATCTCAATCGATTTTTTGAGGTCAAAAGTTGACCTACGGATCCGTTAAAAAACCTCAGGAAGAATTAAATTAGCCGAGGGGAATGGGACTGAAGCCAATACGAAATTAACAACGATGGCAACCCAACCTCTGTGATTGGTGATCCCATGAAGGAGGTTCAATGGGTAAGAACAAGTCGTTTGTTAGTTCTGCTAGCACTAAAATAATTTACCAGTCCCTCCTATGGCAAGAGAAAGTGATAGAATGCATTTTGGTGAGGTTGAGCAAAAGCTCTTAATGATTTCATAATCCTACGGGATAGTGTGCTCATTGCAGGTACATTTCATGAAATCACCTATACGAATGAGGAGTGGGGCCGCTCCTATGAGATCGTGGCAAAATCTCTAGAGCATTCGTTAAATACCAGGACACGCGCATGGCCGTTTTAATGTGCAAAAACGCGGTAACAGCAGAAAATGTGGGGGTATAATCTGACTCTTAATGCCTCTAGTATACGCCCAAGAGATGTTGGTTCATAGTCCATAGGACCACTAGCATCTCTGTGTACTAAGTGTTATTAGTCTAGGTCTAGTTCATAGTCCAAAGGACCACTAGATACAATGATTATATCCATGTGTGTAACTCAGCTAATGAGGCTATGAGCTTCCTTTGACACATGTGGGGGATTGTTGGAAATATTGTGTGTGAGTGTGTCAAAGAAAAAAGTCTCATAAAACTCAAGATTGGGAAGGCCCTAGTATACAATTAAATATGAGCTTGAGTTAGTAAAAAAGACTGATAAGAAGAGTATGTGAACTGACCGTTGGAGATGACCGTTAGATTTTTTAACTGAATGGGTTTAATGACATTTAAAAGGTTTTATTACATTAAATTGTCATTAATACTGGTTTTGTAACTGTTGTTTTAATTGTCATTAAACCTTCATTAATAGTCATCATTGCTGCTCAACGGTCACATAATATCTGCCTATAAAAGGCAATGTATGGAGCAAGTTTTGGGGAGCCAAGGTGAGATCACCGCGGTTTGGTGACACAAAGGTCCCTGAGCTCCTCTCTTCTTCTGAGTTACACTAATATCTTTCTGTAGTTCTGTCACCCTGCTTTCTGCAGGAAGAGTTCGTTTTATCCTGGGGAGTGCCGCTTCATAATCTACTAGGGGGGTTGCGGAATATCTCCTAAGGACAGCGTCCTTGGACGTGACTCGAACTATTTGTTTATTGTGTTTCAACAGGTGCTGCCGCTAATAAATTGTACGGTGTACGATGATAACGCCAACAATTGTTGGAAATATTGTGTGTGAGTGTGTCAAAGAAAGAAGTCTCATACAACTCAAGATTGGGAATGCCCTAGTATACAATTAACTATGAGCTTGAGTTAGTAAAAAGACTGATAAAAGGAGTATGTGAACTGACTGTTGGAGATGACCGTTAGATTTTTAATTGAATGGTTTTAATGACATTTAAAATGTTTTATTACATTAAATTGTCATTAATACTGGTTTTGTAACTGTTGTTTTAATTGTCATTAAACCGTCATTAATGGTCATCATTGCAGCTCAACGGTCACATAATATCTACCTATAAAAGGCAATGTCCAGAGTAAGTTCTGAGGGGCCAAGGTGTGAGCATCGAGGTTTGGTGACACAGAGGTCCCTGAGCTCCTCTCTTCTCTCTTCTTCTGAGTTATACTAATATCTTTATGCAGTTCTGTCGCCCTGCTTTCTGCAGGAAGAGTTCGTTTTATCCTGAGGAGTGCCGCTTCCTAATCTACTAGGGGGGTTGCGGAATATCTCCTAAGGACAGCGTCCTTGGACGTGACTCGAACTATTTGTTTATTGTGTTTCAACAGGTGCTACCGCTAACAATTTTACGGTGTACGATGGTAACGCCAACAATCTTAGGAGATACTTCCTGCTAATTTTAGGACTGCGTTATGATGGGCGTTGTTCAATTTGTTTAGTTGATTACAAAGGAAATGAGATAAGTTTTGATTCTAATCTCTGCCCCATTGTTTGATTTTTAACCATTGAAAAGTATTCATGAATTGTTGAATGTTTTGTTATTTGACATGTGAATTGATGAAAATTCATCTTGTTTATTCACTTCCATTTCAAGTGTGTCAAAATGCATATTTGAAGATTGTATATTAAATTCAAATTAAGGCTTATTTGCATTAATATGGAAAATTCGCAGTAATATATTGAGTATATTGAGTTAGCGGTTTTGTGAATTATGTATAATTGATTAATTCTATTTTAGTTATGCAGAAATTTATGGGTTAGAAAATATCCTAATGTGGGGTGCTTGACATTTAAGAAAATCATCATGAATGGATATTGATCTTGGGAGCATGAAATTGCTTGTGTTTAATTTGGGGGAAGTAATATTAGTCTTGTTCCTTTGAAGATTATATTCCTTGGAACATTTTATGAACTATATATGTACTCCATATTTACGTGGTGATTTTAATTGTTGGGTTTGAGAAACAAACTTCATATTTTAAAATTTTGTGGTATTCTGTTAAATTAGAAGATATTACTTGCAATGATTGTTTTGGCACTTATTAGTGGCGGAGTTATTTGATAGTGGGAGAGACAAAGAACTATAATGCTCAATCTCTTCAAGCAAAGTGAAGCCACTAATATGCGTGACAGTAAGGTGTCATACGTCAAATCTAAAACTAAAATAGAGTTACTAGAGGGCATTATAATGATTGTATAAGCAGTTTATAGTTTTGTATGAGATGTCTGAAAGCTAATATGTTGGGGGTTTTATTGTTTTTGGTAATAATGAGTATTCCTTTGGTGAATTAAATCATTTATGTTGGTGGTTTCATTTGATGTGATTAATGAGAATATTAATTGGCTTAAATTGTTTTTTAACCTCTTTGAAATAATTTATGGCAGCAGTAATTTTATGATGAGGTACCAACGTTCAATGATTATTAATGTAGAGAATAAATGTTAATTGTTGATGAGTGTTACCATAGAAATATTTCCTTATTTTGGTAGTTCACATTAATAAGTCATTACCGTTGGTGAATTTAATCTTTTTTATGAAGGTTTTATTGTTATGATTAGAGAATATATTTAATGGTTTTTTATAACCTCCTATGATGGTTTCATAAACATTATCTACTCTTAATTCATGTTTAAGTGTACGATTAGTTTTGTGATTTTATAGGTTTTGAACAAAACTCATGACAAATAAAGTTAAATGTGAACTTATGGGTTTTCAAATAAATGTAATATTTGAAAAACTGAGGCATCATTGGTGATGTCGAACAATGTTTAACATGATATTTGGGATTTTTTTTTTCAGTGGAAGTTTTTTTTTTGAAATTCTAATGTAATTAGAATGGAAGGGGATTATATAGTGAGATTCTAATTAAATTAGAATTATTATTTGTAAGGTGTGAAAATATTTTGAGATATTTAAAAGTGTGGGGGTGCCTAACATGTGAGGAACCTTAAAAATTTTTAAAGTTACAAATTGTTTCTAACCCCATTTAATAAAACCAAGTTGTGGTTTAAAATTAATTATGTGGAGGTATCTGATTTTGTTGTAGAGAACAAATTTTATGAATTATTTATGTGGCATGAAAATTTAATCATTTATCTAGTATAGAGATAAATGTGTTTAAATTTCATGATTTGCGAGTATATATTTATAGTAGTATAAACATGTATGACTACTGTGAAGATTTAAATTTCTAATGCAGATAGCATATGTGTTTTAATATGGCTTCAAAATTTAATATGAAGCATGTGTGAAGTAAATGTGATTTTGGGTTTTGAAATCATAAAAGGAATAGTGACTATATACAATATTGAGAAATGTTTTGAAGTTTGGTTTTTTGAAAACTGTTGCAAATATTCCTTATGATTCTAACACAGTTTTAAAGTGATTTAAAAACTGATTTTGCTGCTCAATTTGGGTATGCACAAATTGTTGAGAATTTGTTGCATTAAATGATGTTAATTCCTGTGATATAGCTTGGACTATGTGAAGATTGAGCGTATATAAATATGCAATCTCATGAGGAGATTTAAATATTTGAGGGGTACCATAAATGTTGGTATCATATACAGTAGATTCACGTTGTATTGAGATACACGGATGTTCAACTGAATTTCAGTTTTGTATGTGAAAATCCACTAGTAGCCTAAATAAATTATTATGTGAGACAGAGTATGGCTGAGATTGGAGGCTAAGTTGTTGAAAATCTCTTAGCAAAGATTGTGGGTGTAAAACCGACATTTTATGTCAATGAGTTGTGATTGCTAAAGAGCAATAGCCATTGTTGAGAGAATAATGGTATAAGTGAATATCGTTTGAGATACTATATGAATAAGCATGCTTAAAATTTTTGGAGTTATCTCAATCGATTTTTTGAGGTCAAAAGTTGACCTACGGATCCGTAAAAAAAACCCCCGGGAAGAATTAAATTAGCCGAGGGGAATGGGACTAAAGCCAATAGGAAATTAACAACGATGGCAACCCAACCTCTGTGATTGGTGATCCCATGAAGGAGGTTCAATGGGTAAGAACAAGTCGTTTGTTAGTTCTGCTAGCACTAAAATAAATTACCAGTTCCTTCCTATGGCAAGAGAAAGTGCTAGAATGCATTTTGGTGAGGTTGAGCAAAAGCTCTTAAGATTGTTGGCTATCTCTTGTAAATTCTGGATTCCGAGTCACGTCCACGGACGCTGACCTTAAGAGCTATTCCGCAACCACCGGCAAGCTGGAAGCGGCACTCCCCAGGATAAAACGGAATCTTCCTGCAGACACAGGGCGAACAGAACAACGAAAAAACAATGCAACTGTAAGGCAGAGATAACAGGGAGGACCAGAGAGGAAGGGTGCTCGATAGCTCAGAGCTGGTTGACCTGAACCTCCTGCAGGCAGCGCCTTTTATAAGGCCCCTGGAGCATCTGTACGTTGGACACAAAATTAAGGGCCATAAAAAATATTAATTATGCCGTTACCGAACGTTGAAGACAATTAGTGATAGGTTATGAAATCTGAACGCTGCTTAATGTGGTCGGTTTGAAAAAATAAAATCTGGTTAAGTATGATTTATGACCATTGTAACTGAAACGTTCAGATTTCAAAACCAAATGCCTCAAATCTGGGTATTTTTCGGTAAGCCAATTTTACAAAATAAATTTTAGATTTTTCCAAAAAACATTTCATAAAAAGTGCCCAGTCCGTGTTTTATTTGCGCGCAGGGGGGGGAAATCGCCGGATTTCAACTGCGTTTGCTTCCTGGTGGCCCTTTGTTGTGCGCGCGAGCCCACTCTTCCTCTTGGCCCATCTACTAGCCCAATTCAACAAGAAGTAATATATACTCTTGTGTTATCTCTCTCCCAAGCAATGTGGGACTTGTTCCCTTTGACACATCCACTTGTAAGTTGAAAACTCCAACAATCCCCCACATGTGTCAAAAGGAACGCCTTTAGCTTAGTTGCACACCCGGATATAATCATTGTATCTAGTGGTCCTTAGGACTATGAACTAAACCTAGACTAATAACACTTAGTACACAAAGATGATAGTGGTCCTATGGACTATGAACTCACATCTCTTGGGCGTATACTAGAGGCATTAGTAGTCAGATTATACCCCCACATTTCGCTGTTGACGCGGTTTTGCACGTTAAACGGCCATGCGCGTGCCTGGTGCATAATGAATGCTTTAGAGATTTTGCCACGATCTCATAGGAGCGGCCCCACTCCTACATTCATAGAGGTGATTTCATAAAATGTACCTGCAATGAGTACACCATTCCGTAGAATTATGAAATCATTAAGAGCTTTACTCATCCTCACCAAAATGCATTCTAGCACATTCTCGGCATCATAGGAAGGGACTAACGATTTATTTTTGTGCTAGCAGAACTAACAGACGACTTGTTCTTACCCATTGAACCTCCTTCATGGGATCACCAATCACAGAGGTTGGGTTGCCATCGCTGTTAATTTCATATCGGCTTGAGTCCCATTCCCCTCGATGAATCAAATATTTGTTTCCTTCCCAAGGGTTTTGTAAACGGATCCGCAAGGTTCACTGCTGACCTTACATAATCGATTGAGATTACACCATCTTTTAGCAGCTGCCTTATTATATTATGTCTCAATCGAATATGTCTACTTTTACCATTAAAGGTTTTATTTTTAGCCGTAGCTATCGCAGATTGGCTATCACAATGTAAAGACACTGATGGTGTTGGTTTTCCACCTAGTGGGATATCTGCCAAGAAGTTTTTCAACCACTCAGCCTCAGTACCAGTCAACTCCATAGCAATAAACTCAGAATCCCTTGAGGAACTGGTTAAGATAGTTTGTTTGACTGACTTCCACGTTATGGCACCACCACCAAGAGTGAAAACATAGCCACTAGTGGATTTGCTCTCCTCTGAATCTGAGATCCAGTTAGCGTCACTGTATCCTTCTAATACAGCGGGAAATCCACTATAATGAATACCATAATCCATGGTACCTCTCAGGTATTTCAATACCCTTACCAGAGCCTTCCAATGCTCATTATTCGGACAATGAGTATATCTGCTCAATCTACTCACAGCGTATGCTATGTCTGGCCTGGTATAGTTCATTAAGTGCAACAGACTCCCAATAATCTGTGCATATTTGGATTGAGCAATTGGATCTCCTCTATTTTTCTTTAAATGCACATTAGGATCATAAGGAGTATTCACAGGAGACTCATCAAACATCTCAAACTTTCTCAGAATTTTCTCAACATAATGTTCCTGAGAAAGTATGATACCATTATCATTCCTTATGATTTTTACACCCAAAATTACTTTGGCTTCACCTAAATCTTTCATGTCAAAATTAGAAGACAAAAAACTCTTTGTCTCAAGCACAATACTCATGCTAGTACCAAAGATAAGCATGTCATCCACATACAAACAAATAATCACACAATCATCATTTATAAGTTTTGTATAAACACATCTTTCTACCTCAATAGGAGAGAAACCACCACTGAACAAAACTTGATCCAGTTTTTCATGCCATTGTTTAGGCGCTTGTTTCAAACCATACAAAGATTTAATAAGTTTACAAACTTTGTTTTCTTGCCCAGGAATAATACAGCCTTCAGGTTGCTGCATATAAATCTCCTCTTCTAAATCACCATTTAAAAACGCAGTTTTAACATCCATTTGATGAATGAAAAGTTTGTGAATAGAAGCTAAGGCAATTAGGATTCTAACTGAAGAAATCCTAGTTACAGGAGAGAAGGTGTCAAAATAATCAACATTTTCTTTTTGAGTATACCCTTTGGCTACCAACCTAGCTTTGTATTTATCAATAGTTCCATCAGGAAAATATTTTTTCCTAAAAACCCATTTACAACCAATAGGTTTTGCTCCTGGAGGCAAGTCTACTAAAACCCACGTTTTATTTTGATTTAAAGAATCAACTTCAGTTTTTATTGCTTCTTTCCAAAAGAATTCATCCGGAGAAGAAATAGCTTCATAAAAATTTTTGGGTTCATCTTGCACTAGGTAAGTATAAAAATCATCCCCAAAAGATGTATGTTTTCTTTGTCTTTTACTTCTCCTTAAATCTTCAACTAAAACTTCTTTTGAAAATCGTTCAATAGAAGAATTTTCAACTCTTGTAGGTGTATACTCAACCTTCAAAGGAAATATTTGTTCAAAAAACTCTGCATCTTTTGTTTCAACTATTGTGTTATGATCTAAAACATCACTTTTCAAAACCAGAAAACGATAAGCAGCACTTTGTTGAGCATATCCAATAAACATGCAATCAGAGGTTTTAGAACCAATTTTCCTCTTTTTAACATCAGGTAGTAAAACTTTAGCTAAACACCCCCACACTTTCAAATATTGAAGATTAGGCAAAAAACCCTTCCATAATTGATAAGGTGTCTTCTTTGTTTTCTTGTGAGGTATTCTATTTTGTAGAAAACAGGCAGACAATAAAGCTTCACCCCACAAGTTATTAGGTGCTGCAGAACTTACAAGTAATGCATTCATCATTTCTTTTAAAGTTCTATTTTTCCTTTCTGCAACACCGTTAGACTCAGGTGAGTAAGGAGGAGTTACCTCATGTATTATACCTTCTTTTTCACAAAATTCATTTAGTAATAAATATTCCCCTCCTCTATCTGATCTAACTCGTTTAATCTTTTTATTTAACTGGTTTTCAACTTCTGCTTTGTATAAAAGAAACTTGTCAAAAGATTCATCTTTATTTCTCAATAAATATACTTTAGTATATCTTGAAAAATCATCGATAAATGTAATATAATACCTCTTACCTCCTCTGGTTTCAGTTTGTTTTAAATCTCCTAAATCGGTGTGAATTAAGGACAATAATTCAGTTTCTCTTTGTGTAGAATAATGTGTCCTCTTGGTTAATTTAGTTTCTACACAGACCTCGCATTTACTATAAAAATCAATTTTAGTTTTAGAAATTAGCCCTAGATTTTGTAGCCTCTTAATATAAGATTTATTAACATGTCCTAATCTAGCATGCCAAACATCATAAGAGTCAATCAAGTAAGCAGAAGAAGATGCATTCTCATTCATTTCAACAGTACTCAGAACAAATAGTCCCTTATCACAATAGCCCTTCCCAATAAGAACATTGTTCTTAGTTATGACAATCTTGTCAGATTCAAAACAGACCCTAGCCCCAGCTTTCCCAAGCAGCGCTACAGAAACTAAGTTAGCTCTGACTTCAGGTACATACAGAACGTCATTCAATGCTAAAGTCTTTCCAGATGTGAGCTTCAGCATCACTCTCCCTTTTCCATGAACCTTAGTGGTTCGGGAGTCAGCCAGATAAATATGTTCTTCCCCTTCTTCAAAGGAGGTAAACAGCTCTTTGTTTGCACATATGTGCCTGGTAGCTCCTGAGTCTACCACCCATTTCTTCACATCAGAGACTAGAAGGGCTTGTGATACTACAGCAACGATGATATCTTCATCACTGCTATCATCTCCTACAACCAAATTCACATTCGGCTTAGGAGGATTTCCACCATGTTGAGAGTTATCTCCCTTAGCCCTTTTCCTGCATTGAGCTGCATAGTGACCTGGTTTTCCACAGACAAAGCAATTGCCTTTCTTCTTTTTGGGGTTAGTATCCTTAGGCTTGTGATAAGGTTTTTTATTTTTATTATTTTTGTTATTAGAGTCGTACCTCTTGTTGTTCGGCTTTTCCTCAACTAAGTTTGCTTTAGCAGCCATTTCTTTGCCTTTTGCAGCTTGTATTGCTTTCCGGTTGGTATCTTCAATGATGATATGAGTGATCAAATCATTCAGGGTCAATTGTTTCTGTTTGTGTTTCAGCTGTTGCTTGTAGTCATTCCATGAATTTGGCAGCTTTTCGATCAGTACACCAGCTACGAACTCATCTGGCAGATTAATCTTTTCAGCCCGAAGCTCCTCATTCAACTTGTGGTACTCGTTGATCTGGAGCTTGATGTCTTTGTCATCTGTCATCTCCCATTTGTAAAAATTCCCTATCACGAACTTCTGCTTGCCAGCATCCTCAGCAGTATACTTGAGGATAAGTGATCCCCATATCTCACTCGCTTCTTTGTACACATGGTATACATCGAACAGATCGTTAGATAAAGTAGTAATAAGAGTGTGTCTGCAAACCTTATTAGCATAAGCCCAAGCATCCTTCTGGACTTGGTTAGCATCAGAGGATGGAGCAGGTTGTGTAAGTGCATCAGCGACTCCATGCATGTCAAGGACAGTGTAGACACGTTCCTGCCAGCGTCTGAAGTTCTTCCCTTCAAACTGCTCTATCTTTGAGATATCTGGGAACTGTCTTGGCATGGGCAGTGCCATTGGGATTGAAGCCATGTTAGCACGAGCTATATCACATGGATTAACATCCTTTAGTGCAACAAATTCTCAACAATTTGTGCATACCTAAATTGAGTAGCAAAATCAGTTCTTAAATTATTTTAAAACTGTTAGAATCATAAGGAATATTCACAACGGTTTTTCAAAAAACCAAACTTCAAAAACATCTCTCAATATTGTATATAATCACTATTCCTTTTATGATTTCAAAACCCAAAATCACAATTGCTTCAGACATGCTTCATATTAAATTTTGAAGCCACATTAAAACACACATGATATCTGCATTAGAAATTCAATATCCTCAGGAGTCATGCATATTTATACTACTATAAATATACACTCACAAATTATGAAATTTAAACACATTTATCTCTACACTAGATAAATGATTAAATTTTCACAACATACAAAGAATTCACAAAATTTGCTCTCTGCAGCAAATAACAAAACATCCACATAATTAATTATAAAAAAATCACATAATTTTCTCTCTGGAGCAAATAAAAAAAATCCACATAATTAATTTAAACCACAACTTGGTTTTATTAAATGAGGCTAGAAACAATTTGCAAATTTAATAATTTATAAGGTACCTCATATGTTAGGCACCCCCACACTTTCAAATATCTCAAATTATATATGAAAATATTTTCACACATGATAATAATTCTAATTTAATTAGAATTTCACTATATAATCCCCTTCCATTCTAATTACATTAGAATTTCTCAGAGAACTTTTCACCAAAAGGGGAAATAAGTTTCAAAAAACTTATAAATGTCGTGTTAAACATTGTTCCCTGTCTCCAACAAATATATTGTCATGCTTTTCCAAATACTACATTTATTTGAAAAACCCACAAGTCCATACTTAATAAATAACCTCCAGTGAGAGGTCAGAGCGTATTGCATCATATGCTATTTATAATGCCAATTGAATTCAATTAATTTAATGTATTCATTCACTAATTAAGCCAATAAATTATTGATATTTTGATCCAACAATTTATGCCAATAAACTGTTGTTAACAAATAATGGCCAACAACTACTATATCCGTTATGATATGCTATATTACTCCTATGATATAATAATAGGAAATATCTATGCCTTCTCCTCTCTCATATAGTACACCATGATTTTCACAACAGATAATGGCATTTGTCTCAAAATGCAATCAAGCAAAATGAATATATGTGCAGAGAGGCTTACCTTACTAACGCTATGTGCCCTCTTCTTGATCATACTTTTACGGCTGGAAAACAAACCTAAATGATGCAGCGATCTTGAGAGATGCAAGAACAACAATATCTCTTGTGTTCTCATCAAAATCCACTTCACATGTGCTTTTGTACATTATGTCTCAACACATCTTCATTGGCTTCATAGATTACCACACTGTGTAGCTCCTTGAAGGCGCAACATAAACACGCCCAACTGTAGCCTCTTTTGCAATATCATAATAAGCTTAAAAAATATTGATGATAGCACAACGGTATAAAAACTGACAGCACCTTAAAATCAATGAATAATAGGAGACATAACATTGCCAGAACAAATACATAGGTTACCAATTATTTAAACCAAATTAGTATACTCATTAACCAAGAGGATAAATCTGCCAACGCATAGGAATTAAATTCTCCAACAGAAGGGAATGTATGATTATGCTGAATTAAATAATGTTTTTTCCTATTAAAACATTCCATAGTACCATGTAATGGTTACTTTATGCATGCTGCAAAGTAACTATTCCTGCAAAATAACTATTCATCCTCATAGCCTTCAGAACATTATACCTTCAGGCATAAAGCTAACTATTTGCGTACAATAACAAGTCCTTTTATTGCCTCATTTCTCATGGGAATAGTCCTTCACATTTAGCGATAAAGATCCATATGTAACTGAATAGCTTCAACCAATGGTAATTCACGATACATTGTTCAAGATCATAGACAATTTCCATAACTTTGAACTTAAGATCAGCAGGTAATATCATCTAGTGTAGAGATTGGAATTAAACTTAGCTCATTCGCTTTGCAATCAACCAAATGAATTGAAGAACGCCCATCATAACGCAGTCCTAAAATTAGCAGGAAGTATCTCCTAAGATTGTTGGCGTCACCATCTCGGCATTCCCAATCTTGAGTTGTATGAGACTTCTTTCTTTGACACACTCACACACAATATTTCCAACAATCAACCATTCAATTAAAAATCTAACGGTCATACAACTTATATATAAATATGCAGTCTCATGAGGAGATTTAAATATTTGAGGGGTACCATAAATGTTGGTATCATATACAGTAGATTCCGGTTGTATTGAGATACACGGATGTTCAACTGAATTTCAGTTTTGTATGTGAAAATCCACTAGTAGCCTAAATAAATTATTATGTGAGACAGAGTATGTTACTCTAGAATTGGCTGAGATTGGAGGCTAAGTTGTTGAAAATCTCTTAGCAAAAATTGTGGGTGTAAAACCGACATTTTATGTCGATGAGTTGTGATTGCTAAATAGCAATAGCCATTGTTGAGAGAATAATGGTACAAGTGAATATCGTTTGAGATACTATATGAATAAGCATGCTTAAAATTTGTGGAGTTTTCTCAATCGATTTTGTGAGGTCAAAAGTTGACCTACGGATCCGTTAAAAAACCTCAGGAAGAATTAAATTAGCCGAGGGGAATGGGACTAAAGCCAATAGGAAATTAACAACGATGGCAACCCCACCTTTGTGATTGGTGATCCCATGAAGAAGGTTCAATGGGTAAGAACAAGTCGTTTGTTAGTTCTGCTAGCACTAAAATTAATTACCAGTCCCTTCCTATGGCAAGAGAAAGTGCTAGAATGCATTTTGGTGAGGTTGAGCAAAAGCTCTTAATGATTTCATAATCCTACGGGATAGTGTGCTCATTGCAGGTACATTTCATGAAATCACCTATACGAATGACGAGTGGGGCCGCTCCTATGAGATCGTGGCAAAATCTCTAGAGCATTCGTTAAATACCAGGACACGCGCATGGCCGTTTTAATGTGCAAAAACGCGGTAACAGCAGAAAATGTGGGGGTATAATATAACTCTTAATGCCTCTAGTATACGCCCAAGAGATGTTGGTTCATAGTCCATAGGACCACTAGCATCTCTGTGTACTAAGTGTTATTAGTCTAGGTCTAGTTCATAGTCCAAAGGACCACTAGATACAATGATTATATCCATGTGTGTAACTCAGCTAATGAGGCTATGAGCTTCCTTTGACACATGTGGGGGATTGTTGGAAATATTGTGTGTGAGTGTGTCAAAGAAAGAAGTCTCATAAAACTCAAGATTGGGAAGGCCCTAGTATACAATTAAATATGAGCTTGAGTTAGTAAAAAAGACTAATAAGAAGAGTATGTGATCTCACCTTGGCTCCCCAAAACTTGCTCCATACATTGCCTTTTATAGGCAGATATTATGTGACCGTTGAGCAGCAATGATGACTATTAATGAAGGTTTAATGACAATTAAAACAACAGTTACAAAACCAGTATTAATGACAATTTAATGTAATAAAACCTTTTAAATGTCATTAAACCCATTCAGTTAAAAAATCTAACGGTCATCTCCAACGGTCAGCTCACATACTCTTCTTATCAGTCTTTTTTACTAACTCAAGCTCATATTTAATTGTATACTAGGGCCTTCCCAATCTTGAGTTTTATGAGACTTTTTTCTTTGACACACTCACACACAATATTTCCAACAATCCCCCACATGTGTCAAAGGAAGCTCATAGCCTCATTAGCTGAGTTACACACATGGATATAATCATTGTATCTAGTGGTCCTTTGGACTATGAACTAGACCTAGACTAATAACACTTAGTACACAGAGATGCTAGTGGTCCTATGGACTATGAACCAACATCTCTTGGGCGTATACTAGAGGCATTAAGAGTCAGATTATACCCCCACATTTTCTGCTGTTACCGCGTTTTTGCACATTAAAACGGCCATGCGCGTGTCCTGGTATTTAACGAATGCTCTAGAGATTTTGCCACGATCTCATAGGAGCGGCCCCACTCCTCATTCGTATAGGTGATTTCATGAAATGTACCTGCAATGAGCACATTATCCCGTAGGATTATGAAATCATTAAGAGCTTTTGCTCAACCTCACCAAAATGCATTCTATCACTTTCTCTTGCCATAGGAGGGACTGGTAAATTATTTTAGTGCTAGCAGAACTAACAAACGACTTGTTCTTACCCATTGAACCTCCTTCATGGGATCACCAATCACAGAGGTTGGGTTGCCATCGTTGTTAATTTCCTATTGGCTTTAGTCCCATTCCCCTCGGCTAATTTAATTCTTCCCGGGGGTTTTTTTTACGGATCCGTAGGTCAACTTTTGACCTCAAAAAATCGATTGAGATAACTCCAAAAATTTTAAGCATGCTTATTCATATAGTATCTCAAACGATATTCACTTATACCATTATTCTCTCAACAATGGCTATTGCTCTTTAGCAATCACAACTCATTGACATAAAATGTCGGTTTTACACCCACAATCTTTGCTAAGAGATTTTCAACAACTTAGCCTCCAATCTCAGCCATACTCTGTCTCACATAATAATTTATTTAGGCTACTAGTGGATTTTCACATACAAAACTGAAATTCAGTTGAACATCCGTGTATCTCAATACAACGTGAATCTACTGTATATGATACCAACATTTATGGTACCCCTCAAATATTTAAATCTCCTCATGAGATTGCATATTTATATACGCTCAATCTTCACATAGTCCAAGCTATATCACAGGAATTAACATCATTTAATGCAACAAATTCTCAACAATTTGTGCATACCCAAATTGAGCAGCAAAATCAGTTTTTAAATCACTTTAAAACTGTGTTAGAATCATAAGGAATATTTGCAACAGTTTTCAAAAAACCAAACTTCAAAACATTTCTCAATATTGTATATAGTCACTATTCCTTTTATGATTTCAAAACCCAAAATCACATTTACTTCACACATGCTTCATATTAAATTTTGAAGCCATATTAAAACACATATGCTATCTGCATTAGAAATTTAAATCTTCACAGTAGTCATACATGTTTATACTACTATAAATATATACTCGCAAATCATGAAATTTAAACACATTTATCTCTATACTAGATAAATGATTAAATTTTCATGCCACATAAATAATTCATAAAATTTGTTCTCTACAACAAAATCAGATACCTCCACATAATTAATTTTAAACCACAACTTGGTTTTATTAAATGGGGTTAGAAACAATTTGTAACTTTAAAAATTTTTAAGGTTCCTCACATGTTAGGCACCCCCACACTTTTAAATATCTCAAAATATTTTCACACCTTACAAATAATAATTCTAATTTAATTAGAATCTCACTATATAATCCCCTTCCATTCTAATTACATTAGAATTTCTAAAAAAAAACTTCCACTGAAAAAAAAAATCCCAAATATCATGTTAAACATTGTTCGACATCACCAATGATGCCTCAGTTTTTCAAATATTACATTTATTTGAAAACCCATAAGTTCACATTTAACTTTATTTGTCATGAGTTTTGTTCAAAACCTATAAAATCACAAAACTAATCGTACACTTAAACATGAATTAAGAGTAGATAATGTTTATGAAACCATCATAGGAGG
The DNA here is from genome assembly GCA_037074505.1 of Albizia julibrissin. Lineage (NCBI taxonomy): Eukaryota > Viridiplantae > Streptophyta > Magnoliopsida > Fabales > Fabaceae > Albizia > Albizia julibrissin. Next base: position 52,629,162 of record CM073482.1, read on the forward strand.
TTATAAAAAACCATTAAATATATTCTCTAATCATAACAATAAAACCTTCATAAAAAAGATTAAATTCACCAACGGTAATGACTTATTAATGTGAACTACCAAAATAAGGAAATATTTCTATGGTAACACTCATCAACAATTAACATTTATTCTCTACATTAATAATCATTGAACGTTGGTACCTCATCATAAAATTACTGCTGCCATAAATTATTTCAAAGAGGTTAAAAAACAATTTAAGCCAATTAATATTCTCATTAATCACATCAAATGAAACCACCAACATAAATGATTTAATTCACCAAAGGAATACTCATTATTACCAAAAACAATAAAACCCCCAACATATTAGCTTTCAGACATCTCATACAAAACTATAAACTGCTTATACAATCATTATAATGCCCTCTAGTAACTCTATTTTAGTTTTAGATTTGACGTATGACACCTTACTGTCACGCATATTAGTGGCTTCACTTTGCTTGAAGAGATTGAGCATTATAGTTCTTTGTCTCTCCCACTATCAAATAACTCCGCCACTAATAAGTGCCAAAACAATCATTGCAAGTAATATCTTCTAATTTAACAGAATACCACAAAATTTTAAAATATGAAGTTTGTTTCTCAAACCCAACAATTAAAATCACCACGTAAATATGGAGTACATATATAGTTCATAAAATGTTCCAAGGAATATAATCTTCAAAGGAACAAGACTAATATTACTTCCCCCAAATTAAACACAAGCAATTTCATGCTCCCAAGATCAATATCCATTCATGATGATTTTCTTAAATGTCAAGCACCCCACATTAGGATATTTTCTAACCCATAAATTTCTGCATAACTAAAATAGAATTAATCAATTATACATAATTCACAAAACCGCTAACTCAATATACTCAATATATTACTGCGAATTTTCCATATTAATGCAAATAAGCCTTAATTTGAATTTAATATACAATCTTCAAATATGCATTTTGACACACTTGAAATGGAAGTGAATAAACAAGATGAATTTTCATCAATTCACATGTCAAATAACAAAACATTCAACAATTCATGAATACTTTTCAATGGTTAAAAATCAAACAATGGGGCAGAGATTAGAATCAAAACTTATCTCATTTCCTTTGTAATCAACTAAACAAATTGAACAACGCCCATCATAACGCAGTCCTAAAATTAGCAGGAAGTATCTCCTAAGATTGTTGGCGTTACCATCGTACACCGTAAAATTGTTAGCGGTAGCACCTGTTGAAACACAATAAACAAATAGTTCGAGTCACGTCCAAGGACGCTGTCCTTAGGAGATATTCCGCAACCCCCCTAGTAGATTAGGAAGCGGCACTCCTCAGGATAAAACGAACTCTTCCTGCAGAAAGCAGGGCGACAGAACTGCATAAAGATATTAGTATAACTCAGAAGAAGAGAGAAGAGAGGAGCTCAGGGACCTCTGTGTCACCAAACCTCGATGCTCACACCTTGGCCCCTCAGAACTTACTCTGGACATTGCCTTTTATAGGTAGATATTATGTGACCGTTGAGCTGCAATGATGACCATTAATGACGGTTTAATGACAATTAAAACAACAGTTACAAAACCAGTATTAATGACAATTTAATGTAATAAAACATTTTAAATGTCATTAAAACCATTCAATTAAAAATCTAACGGTCATCTCCAACAGTCAGTTCACATCCTCCTCTTATCAGTCTTTTACTAACTCAAGCTCATAGTTAATAATATACTAGGGCATTCCCAATCTTGAGTTGTATGAGACTTCTTTCTTTGACACACTCACACACAATATTTCCAACAATCCCCCACATGTGTCAAAGGAAGCTCGTAGCCTCATTAGCTGAGTTACACACATGGATATAATCATTGTATCTAGTGGTCCTTTGGACTATGAACTAGACCTAGACTAATAATACTTAGTACACAGAGATGCCAGTGGTCCTATGGACTATGAACCAACATCTCTTGGGCGTATACTAGAGGCATTAAGAGTCAGATTATACCCACACATTTTCTGCTGTTACCGCGTTTTTGCACATTAAAACGGCCATGCGCGTGTTCTGGTATTTAACGAATGCTCTAGAGATTTTGCCACGATCTCATAGGAGCGGCCCCACTCCTCATTCGTATAGGTGATTTCATGAAATGTACCTGCAATGAGCACACTATCCCATAGGATTATGAAATCATTTAAGAGCTTTTGCTCAACCTCACCAAAATGCATTCTAGCACTTTCTCTTGCCATAGGAAGGAACTGGTAATTTATTTTAGTGCTAGCAGAACTAACAAACGACTTGTTCTTACCCATTGAACCTCCTTCATGGGATCACCAGTCACAGAGGTTGGGTTGCCATCGTTGTTAATTTCCTATTGGCTTTAGTCCCATTCCCCTCGGCTAATTTAATTCTTCCCAGGGTTTGTTTACGGATCCGCAAGTCAACTTTTGACCTCAAAAAAATCGATTGAGATAACTCCACAAATTTTAAGCATGCTTATTCATATAGTATCTCAAACGATATTCACTTATACCATTATTCTCTCAACAATGGCTATTGCTATTTAGCAATCACAACTCATCGACATAAAATGTCGGTTTACACCCACAATTTTTGCTAAGAGATTTTCAACAACTTAGCCTCCAATCTCAGCCAATTCTAGAGTAACATACTCTGTCTCACATAATAATTTATTTAGACTACTAGTGGATTTTCACATACAAAACTGAAATTCAGTTGAACATCCGTGTATCTCAATACAACGGGAATCTACTGTATATGATACCAACATTTATGGTACCCCTCAAATATTTAAATCTCCTCATAAGACTGCATATTTATATATGCTCAATCTTCACATAGCACGAGCTATATCACATGGATTAACATCCTTTAGTGCAACAAATTCTCAACAATTTGTGCATGAGCAGCAAAATCAGTTCTTAAATTATTTTAAAAACTGTTAGAATCATAAGGAATATTCACAACGGTTTTTCAAAAAACCAAACTTCAAAAACATCTCTCAATATTGTATATAATCATTATTCCTTTTATGATTTCAAAACCCAAAATCACAATTGCTTCACACATGCTTCATATTAAATTTTGAAGCCACATTAAAACACATATGATATCTGCATTAGAAATTCAATATCCTCAGGAGTCATGCATATTTATACTACTATAAATATACACTCACAAATTATGAAATTTAAACACATTTATCTCTACACTAGATAAATGATTAAATTTTCACAACATACAAAGAATTCACAAAATTTGCTCTATGCAGCAAATAACAAAACATCCACATAATTAATTATAAAAAAATCACATAATTTGCTCTCTGGAGAAAATAAAAAAAAAAACCTCCACATAATTAATTTAAACCACAACTTGGTTTTATTAAATGAGGCAAGAAACAATTTGCAACAATTTGTAACTTTAAAAATTTGTAAGGTACCCCATTTATTAGGCACCCCCACACTTTCAAATATCTTAAAAATATTTCCACACCTTATAAATAATAATTCTAATTTAATTAGAATCTCACTATATAGTCCCCTTCTATTCTAATTATATTAGAATTTCTCAGAGAACTTCCACCAAAAGGGGAAATAAGTTCCAAAAACCTACAAATGTCATATTAAACATTGTTCCCCGTCTCCAACAAATATGTTGCCATGGTTTTCCAAATACTACATTTATTTGAAAAACTCACAATTTCATACTCAATATAATTTTATTTTCCATGAGTTCTGCTTAGAACTCACCAAACTTAAAAAAAAATATTTGCAGCGTGTAGTCTTTCACTTAAACAATATATAATTTCCAACAAATCATGTTGCTAGCCTCATTTATTTCCAACAGTTTTATTCTATAATTTTATGTAAATGTCAGAGAGAGAAGCTACCACATAAAGGGCACATGAAATATAACGTATATACATAACTCATAAAGCTCAATTACATGCCATCAATGTAATGTAGACTATAGAGTCATAAACCCAAAAACCATCGGTAAGCCAAAATAGTGGAAATAAACTATTATTATGACAATGCAAATTTGTGTTAACACCATAGCAAGGAAAACATTTGCACAATGGTGTCATACCTCAACGGCATTCGAAGTGGGAAAAACAGTCAATAAGAATTGTATTGTCATCCTCAGTGAGTAATAAGCTCCTAAAACTTTGCAATCAGCTTTGACTTAATAATTTAGTTTTCACAAATTCAATTTTCATCAAACCATCGTTGAATGATTTTTTTTTAAAAAAAAAAAACAATCACGCCACCTATACATATGTATAACTGCTGAGGGATTGGTGCGTGCACTCCCAGAAAATTAACATTGATCGAATCATAACAAGGAGGTTATCAAAATATTAAGTATTAACTCACTAATAATAAAAAAATTAAACATCCAAAACTTAATTCACCAACGGTAGGAAATGTTTTTTGAAACATAAACTCAATAAATTGACACATTAATCGCACATAGCTGATTGAATTCTTATCATTTGATGTGCCAAATTATAAGTATTTATTTCTTTGATGGACATTATACCTAATCAATCAATACTGCCATTAAACTTGGAAAATCCACTAATGCTTTGCCTTTAACTTGCATATAGAAACTCAGGGAAGAAATTCATGTGCATAAGACGACTAAACACCACAAGTTTGTTTAAAAAAAAACACACCACATGTTTTATTCGGCAACTCATACCCAAAAAAAAAAAACCACAAACTGCATAAATCTTTTTTAAATATGTCCATTAATACCCTTGGTTAAGTTCTTGAAATATGCGTACCTGTTTAGTAACCATCACATGTTCACCACGACTCAAATCGGCATACTTACAGTTATATTCTTCTCTAAGGCCACAAGCACTATGTGATCATGCACCAAGACTATGATGGTGTAGAAGAGGCGCAATAGCACACCTTCCCTTAAACTCTAATTCACTCAAAGGTTAATGCTTATAAATGCATAATAGCAATATTATGACAACGTATTTCTCCAATGTATTAAAATACCTGCTCCTGCTAACATTCTTTGTAAAGCATGATTCTAGTATTTTCACAAAAATATTATGCACTACTCATAGGAAGTTGTTGCTTCCTTTTCTGAAAGATAATCCTCATATAAATTATTTCAGAGATTACTCATCGCATGAGGTAAATCAATAGTAATAATTCACACCTCTTTCTAAAACTTATATTCACATCAACCATCAACCATCAACCATCACGTTAATCATAAACATCAAATGAAAATTGTAAATCATCACCTTAAGTCAATGATGCAGTATGGTAATTTATCCAAGATCGTCACATGAGTAACATTTGACCAAGATAAATATGCTTCTTACCATAGATGATTTCCACTACTTTGAATTCTAAAAATAGCGGGTATTATCTCCTAAGAATTGTTGGCGTCACCATCGTACACCGTAAAATTGTTAGCGGTAGCACCTGTTGAAACACAATAAACAAATAGTTCGAGTCACGTCCAAGGACGCTGTCCTTAGGAGATATTCCGCAACCCCCCTAGTAGATTAGGAAGCGGCACTCCTCAGGATAAAACGAACTCTTCCTGCAGAAAGCAGGGTGACAGAACTGCATAAAGATATTAGTATAACTCAGAAGAAGAGAGAGGAGAGGAACTCAGGGACCTCTGTGTCACCAAACCTCGGTACTCACACCTTGGCCCCTCAGAACTTACTCTGGACATTGCCTTTTATAGGTAGATATTATGTGACCGTTGAGCTGCAATGATGACCATTAATGACGGTTTAATGACAATTAAAACAACAGTTACAAAACCAGTATTAATGACAATTTAATGTAATAAAACATTTTAAATGTCATTAAAACCATTCAATTAAAAATCTAACGGTCATCTCCAACAGTCAGTTCACATCCTCCTCTTATCAGTCTTTTACTAACTCAAGCTCATAGTTAATAATATACTAGGGCATTCCCAATCTTGAGTTGTATGAGACTTCTTTCTTTGACACACTCACACACAATATTTCCAACAATTGTTGGCGTCACCATCGTACACCGTAAAATTGTTAGCGGTAGCACCTGTTGAAACACAATAAACAAATAGTTCGAGTCACGTCCAAGGACGCTGTCCTTAGGAGATATTCCGCAACCCCCCTAGTAGATTAGGAAGCGGCACTCCTCAGGATAAAACGAACTCTTCCTGCAGAAAGCAGGGTGACAGAACTGCATAAAGATATTAGTATAACTCAGAAGAAGAGAGAGGAGAGGAACTCAGGGACCTCTGTGTCACCAAACCTCGGTACTCACACCTTGGCCCCTCAGAACTTACTCTGGACATTGCCTTTTATAGGTAGATATTATGTGACCGTTGAGCTGCAATGATGACCATTAATGACGGTTTAATGACAATTAAAACAACAGTTACAAAACCAGTATTAATGACAATTTAATGTAATAAAACATTTTAAATGTCATTAAAACCATTCAATTAAAAATCTAACGGTCATCTCCAACAGTCAGTTCACATCCTCCTCTTATCAGTCTTTTACTAACTCAAGCTCATAGTTAATAATATACTAGGGCATTCCCAATCTTGAGTTGTATGAGACTTCTTTCTTTGACACACTCACACACAATATTTCCAACAATCCCCCACATGTGTCAAAGGAAGCTCGTAGCCTCATTAGCTGAGTTACACACATGGATATAATCATTGTATCTAGTGGTCCTTTGGACTATGAACTAGACCTAGACTAATAAGACTTAGTACACAGAGATGATAGTGGTCCTATGGACTATGAACCCACATCTCTTGGGCGTATACTAGAGGCATTAGTAGTCAGATTATACCCCCACATTTCGCTGTTGACGCGGTTTTGCACGTTAAACGGCCATGCGCGTGCCTGGTGCATAATGAATGCTTTAGAGATTTTGCCACGATCTCATAGGAGCGGCCCCACTCCTACATTCATAGAGGTGATTTCATAAAATGTACCTGCAATGAGTACACCATTCCGTAGAATTATGAAATCATTAAGAGCTTTACTCATCCTCACCAAAATGCATTCTAGCACATTCTCGGCATCATAGGAAGGGACTAACGATTTATTTTTGTGCTAGCAGAACTAACAGACGACTTGTTCTTACCCATTGAACCTCCTTCATGGGATCACCAATCACAGAGGTTGGGTTGCCATCGCTGTTAATTTCATATCGGCTTGAGTCCCATTCCCCTCGATGAATCAAATATTTGTTTCCTTCCCAAGGGTTTTGTAAACGGATCCGCAAGGTTCACTGCTGACCTTACATAATCGATTGAGATTACACCATCTTTTAGCAGCTGCCTTATTATATTATGTCTCAATCGAATATGTCTACTTTTACCATTAAAGGTTTTATTTTTAGCCGTAGCTATCGCAGATTGGCTATCACAATGTAAAGACACTGATGGTGTTGGTTTTCCACCTAGTGGGATATCTGCCAAGAAGTTTTTCAACCACTCAGCCTCAGTACCAGTCAACTCCATAGCAATAAACTCAGAATCCCTTGAGGAACTGGTTAAGATAGTTTGTTTGACTGACTTCCACGTTATGGCACCACCACCAAGAGTGAAAACATAGCCACTAGTGGATTTGCTCTCCTCTGAATCTGAGATCCAGTTAGCGTCACTGTATCCTTCTAATACAGCGGGAAATCCACTATAATGAATACCATAATCCATGGTACCTCTCAGGTATTTCAATACCCTTACCAGAGCCTTCCAATGCTCATTATTCGGACAATGAGTATATCTGCTCAATCTACTCACAGCGTATGCTATGTCTGGCCTGGTATAGTTCATTAAGTGCAACAGACTCCCAATAATCTGTGCATATTTGGATTGAGCAATTGGATCTCCTCTATTTTTCTTTAAATGCACATTAGGATCATAAGGAGTATTCACAGGAGACTCATCAAACATCTCAAACTTTCTCAGAATTTTCTCAACATAATGTTCCTGAGAAAGTATGATACCATTATCATTCCTTATGATTTTTACACCCAAAATTACTTTGGCTTCACCTAAATCTTTCATGTCAAAATTAGAAGACAAAAAACTCTTTGTCTCAAGCACAATACTCATGCTAGTACCAAAGATAAGCATGTCATCCACATACAAACAAATAATCACACAATCATCATTTATAAGTTTTGTATAAACACATCTTTCTACCTCAATAGGAGAGAAACCACCACTGAACAAAACTTGATCCAGTTTTTCATGCCATTGTTTAGGCGCTTGTTTCAAACCATACAAAGATTTAATAAGTTTACAAACTTTGTTTTCTTGCCCAGGAATAATACAGCCTTCAGGTTGCTGCATATAAATCTCCTCTTCTAAATCACCATTTAAAAACGCAGTTTTAACATCCATTTGATGAATGAAAAGTTTGTGAATAGAAGCTAAGGCAATTAGGATTCTAACTGAAGAAATCCTAGTTACAGGAGAGAAGGTGTCAAAATAATCAACATTTTCTTTTTGAGTATACCCTTTGGCTACCAACCTAGCTTTGTATTTATCAATAGTTCCATCAGGAAAATATTTTTTCCTAAAAACCCATTTACAACCAATAGGTTTTGCTCCTGGAGGCAAGTCTACTAAAACCCACGTTTTATTTTGATTTAAAGAATCAACTTCAGTTTTTATTGCTTCTTTCCAAAAGAATTCATCCGGAGAAGAAATAGCTTCATAAAAATTTTTGGGTTCATCTTGCACTAGGTAAGTATAAAAATCATCCCCAAAAGATGTATGTTTTCTTTGTCTTTTACTTCTCCTTAAATCTTCAACTAAAACTTCTTTTGAAAATCGTTCAATAGAAGAATTTTCAACTCTTGTAGGTGTATACTCAACCTTCAAAGGAAATATTTGTTCAAAAAACTCTGCATCTTTTGTTTCAACTATTGTGTTATGATCTAAAACATCACTTTTCAAAACCAGAAAACGATAAGCAGCACTTTGTTGAGCATATCCAATAAACATGCAATCAGAGGTTTTAGAACCAATTTTCCTCTTTTTAACATCAGGTAGTAAAACTTTAGCTAAACACCCCCACACTTTCAAATATTGAAGATTAGGCAAAAAACCCTTCCATAATTGATAAGGTGTCTTCTTTGTTTTCTTGTGAGGTATTCTATTTTGTAGAAAACAGGCAGACAATAAAGCTTCACCCCACAAGTTATTAGGTGCTGCAGAACTTACAAGTAATGCATTCATCATTTCTTTTAAAGTTCTATTTTTCCTTTCTGCAACACCGTTAGACTCAGGTGAGTAAGGAGGAGTTACCTCATGTATTATACCTTCTTTTTCACAAAATTCATTTAGTAATAAATATTCCCCTCCTCTATCTGATCTAACTCGTTTAATCTTTTTATTTAACTGGTTTTCAACTTCTGCTTTGTATAAAAGAAACTTGTCAAAAGATTCATCTTTATTTCTCAATAAATATACTTTAGTATATCTTGAAAAATCATCGATAAATGTAATATAATACCTCTTACCTCCTCTGGTTTCAGTTTGTTTTAAATCTCCTAAATCGGTGTGAATTAAGGACAATAATTCAGTTTCTCTTTGTGTAGAATAATGTGTCCTCTTGGTTAATTTAGTTTCTACACAGACCTCGCATTTACTATAAAAATCAATTTTAGTTTTAGAAATTAGCCCTAGATTTTGTAGCCTCTTAATATAAGATTTATTAACATGTCCTAATCTAGCATGCCAAACATCATAAGAGTCAATCAAGTAAGCAGAAGAAGATGCATTCTCATTCATTTCAACAGTACTCAGAACAAATAGTCCCTTATCACAATAGCCCTTCCCAATAAGAACATTGTTCTTAGTTATGACAATCTTGTCAGATTCAAAACAGACCCTAGCCCCAGCTTTCCCAAGCAGCGCTACAGAAACTAAGTTAGCTCTGACTTCAGGTACATACAGAACGTCATTCAATGCTAAAGTCTTTCCAGATGTGAGCTTCAGCATCACTCTCCCTTTTCCATGAACCTTAGTGGTTCGGGAGTCAGCCAGATAAATATGTTCTTCCCCTTCTTCAAAGGAGGTAAACAGCTCTTTGTTTGCACATATGTGCCTGGTAGCTCCTGAGTCTACCACCCATTTCTTCACATCAGAGACTAGAAGGGCTTGTGATACTACAGCAACGATGATATCTTCATCACTGCTATCATCTCCTACAACCAAATTCACATTCGGCTTAGGAGGATTTCCACCATGTTGAGAGTTATCTCCCTTAGCCCTTTTCCTGCATTGAGCTGCATAGTGACCTGGTTTTCCACAGACAAAGCAATTGCCTTTCTTCTTTTTGGGGTTAGTATCCTTAGGCTTGTGATAAGGTTTTTTATTTTTATTATTTTTGTTATTAGAGTCGTACCTCTTGTTGTTCGGCTTTTCCTCAACTAAGTTTGCTTTAGCAGCCATTTCTTTGCCTTTTGCAGCTTGTATTGCTTTCCGGTTGGTATCTTCAATGATGATATGAGTGATCAAATCATTCAGGGTCAATTGTTTCTGTTTGTGTTTCAGCTGTTGCTTGTAGTCATTCCATGAATTTGGCAGCTTTTCGATCAGTACACCAGCTACGAACTCATCTGGCAGATTAATCTTTTCAGCCCGAAGCTCCTCATTCAACTTGTGGTACTCGTTGATCTGGAGCTTGATGTCTTTGTCATCTGTCATCTCCCATTTGTAAAAATTCCCTATCACGAACTTCTGCTTGCCAGCATCCTCAGCAGTATACTTGAGGATAAGTGATCCCCATATCTCACTCGCTTCTTTGTACACATGGTATACATCGAACAGATCGTTAGATAAAGTAGTAATAAGAGTGTGTCTGCAAACCTTATTAGCATAAGCCCAAGCATCCTTCTGGACTTGGTTAGCATCAGAGGATGGAGCAGGTTGTGTAAGTGCATCAGCGACTCCATGCATGTCAAGGACAGTGTAGACACGTTCCTGCCAGCGTCTGAAGTTCTTCCCTTCAAACTGCTCTATCTTTGAGATATCTGGGAACTGTCTTGGCATGGGCAGTGCCATTGGGATTGAACCAGCAGTCGGGTTGTTAGGTTCGGAAGCAGCAGCATTGTTGGCATGGGCACCGGACGCAGGACCAGTAGGAGGAACAGAAGCCATGTTAGCTCTTAAGATTGTTGGCTATCTCTTGTAAATTCTGGATTCCGAGTCACGTCCACGGACGCTGACCTTAAGAGCTATTCCGCAACCACCGGCAAGCTGGAAGCGGCACTCCCCAGGATAAAACGGAATCTTCCTGCAGACACAGGGCGAACAGAACAACGAAAAAACAATGCAACTGTAAGGCAGAGATAACAGGGAGGACCAGAGAGGAAGGGTGCTCGATAGCTCAGAGCTGGTTGACCTGAACCTCCTGCAGGCAGCGCCTTTTATAAGGCCCCTGGAGCATCTGTACGTTGGACACAAAATTAAGGGCCATAAAAAATATTAATTATGCCGTTACCGAACGTTGAAGACAATTAGTGATAGGTTATGAAATCTGAACGCTGCTTAATGTGGTCGGTTTGAAAAAATAAAATCTGGTTAAGTATGATTTATGACCATTGTAACTGAAACGTTCAGATTTCAAAACCAAATGCCTCAAATCTGGGTATTTTTCGGTAAGCCAATTTTACAAAATAAATTTTAGATTTTTCCAAAAAACATTTCATAAAAAGTGCCCAGTCCGTGTTTTATTTGCGCGCAGGGGGGGGAAATCGCCGGATTTCAACTGCGTTTGCTTCCTGGTGGCCCTTTGTTGTGCGCGCGAGCCCACTCTTCCTCTTGGCCCATCTACTAGCCCAATTCAACAAGAAGTAATATATACTCTTGTGTTATCTCTCTCCCAAGCAATGTGGGACTTGTTCCCTTTGACACATCCACTTGTAAGTTGAAAACTCCAACAATCCCCCACATGTGTCAAAAGGAACGCCTTTAGCTTAGTTGCACACCCGGATATAATCATTGTATCTAGTGGTCCTTAGGACTATGAACTAAACCTAGACTAATAACACTTAGTACACAGAGATGATAGTGGTCCTATGGACTATGAACTCACATCTCTTGGGCGTATACTAGAGGCATTAGTAGTCAGATTATACCCCCACATTTCGCTGTTGACGCGGTTTTGCACGTTAAACGGCCATGCGCGTGCCTGGTGCATAATGAATGCTTTAGAGATTTTGCCACGATCTCATAGGAGCGGCCCCACTCCTACATTCATAGAGGTGATTTCATAAAATGTACCTGCAATGAGTACACCATTCCGTAGAATTATGAAATCATTAAGAGCTTTACTCATCCTCACCAAAATGCATTCTAGCACATTCTCGGCATCATAGGAAGGGACTAACGATTTATTTTTGTGCTAGCAGAACTAACAGACGACTTGTTCTTACCCATTGAACCTCCTTCATGGGATCACCAATCACAGAGGTTGGGTTGCCATCGCTGTTAATTTCATATCGGCTTGAGTCCCATTCCCCTCGATGAATCAAATATTTGTTTCCTTCCCAAGGGTTTTGTAAACGGATCCGCAAGGTTCACTGCTGACCTTACATAATCGATTGAGATTACACCATCTTTTAGCAGCTGCCTTATTATATTATGTCTCAATCGAATATGTCTACTTTTACCATTAAAGGTTTTATTTTTAGCCGTAGCTATCGCAGATTGGCTATCACAATGTAAAGACACTGATGGTGTTGGTTTTCCACCTAGTGGGATATCTGCCAAGAAGTTTTTCAACCACTCAGCCTCAGTACCAGTCAACTCCATAGCAATAAACTCAGAATCCCTTGAGGAACTGGTTAAGATAGTTTGTTTGACTGACTTCCACGTTATGGCACCACCACCAAGAGTGAAAACATAGCCACTAGTGGATTTGCTCTCCTCTGAATCTGAGATCCAGTTAGCGTCACTGTATCCTTCTAATACAGCGGGAAATCCACTATAATGAATACCATAATCCATGGTACCTCTCAGGTATTTCAATACCCTTACCAGAGCCTTCCAATGCTCATTATTCGGACAATGAGTATATCTGCTCAATCTACTCACAGCGTATGCTATGTCTGGCCTGGTATAGTTCATTAAGTGCAACAGACTCCCAATAATCTGTGCATATTTGGATTGAGCAATTGGATCTCCTCTATTTTTCTTTAAATGCACATTAGGATCATAAGGAGTATTCACAGGAGACTCATCAAACATCTCAAACTTTCTCAGAATTTTCTCAACATAATGTTCCTGAGAAAGTATGATACCATTATCATTCCTTATGATTTTTACACCCAAAATTACTTTGGCTTCACCTAAATCTTTCATGTCAAAATTAGAAGACAAAAAACTCTTTGTCTCAAGCACAATACTCATGCTAGTACCAAAGATAAGCATGTCATCCACATACAAACAAATAATCACACAATCATCATTTATAAGTTTTGTATAAACACATCTTTCTACCTCAATAGGAGAGAAACCACCACTGAACAAAACTTGATCCAGTTTTTCATGCCATTGTTTAGGCGCTTGTTTCAAACCATACAAAGATTTAATAAGTTTACAAACTTTGTTTTCTTGCCCAGGAATAATACAGCCTTCAGGTTGCTGCATATAAATCTCCTCTTCTAAATCACCATTTAAAAACGCAGTTTTAACATCCATTTGATGAATGAAAAGTTTGTGAATAGAAGCTAAGGCAATTAGGATTCTAACTGAAGAAATCCTAGTTACAGGAGAGAAGGTGTCAAAATAATCAACATTTTCTTTTTGAGTATACCCTTTGGCTACCAACCTAGCTTTGTATTTATCAATAGTTCCATCAGGAAAATATTTTTTCCTAAAAACCCATTTACAACCAATAGGTTTTGCTCCTGGAGGCAAGTCTACTAAAACCCACGTTTTATTTTGATTTAAAGAATCAACTTCAGTTTTTATTGCTTCTTTCCAAAAGAATTCATCCGGAGAAGAAATAGCTTCATAAAAATTTTTGGGTTCATCTTGCACTAGGTAAGTATAAAAATCATCCCCAAAAGATGTATGTTTTCTTTGTCTTTTACTTCTCCTTAAATCTTCAACTAAAACTTCTTTTGAAAATCGTTCAATAGAAGAATTTTCAACTCTTGTAGGTGTATACTCAACCTTCAAAGGAAATATTTGTTCAAAAAACTCTGCATCTTTTGTTTCAACTATTGTGTTATGATCTAAAACATCACTTTTCAAAACCAGAAAACGATAAGCAGCACTTTGTTGAGCATATCCAATAAACATGCAATCAGAGGTTTTAGAACCAATTTTCCTCTTTTTAACATCAGGTAGTAAAACTTTAGCTAAACACCCCCACACTTTCAAATATTGAAGATTAGGCAAAAAACCCTTCCATAATTGATAAGGTGTCTTCTTTGTTTTCTTGTGAGGTATTCTATTTTGTAGAAAACAGGCAGACAATAAAGCTTCACCCCACAAGTTATTAGGTGCTGCAGAACTTACAAGTAATGCATTCATCATTTCTTTTAAAGTTCTATTTTTCCTTTCTGCAACACCGTTAGACTCAGGTGAGTAAGGAGGAGTTACCTCATGTATTATACCTTCTTTTTCACAAAATTCATTTAGTAATAAATATTCCCCTCCTCTATCTGATCTAACTCGTTTAATCTTTTTATTTAACTGGTTTTCAACTTCTGCTTTGTATAAAAGAAACTTGTCAAAAGATTCATCTTTATTTCTCAATAAATATACTTTAGTATATCTTGAAAAATCATCGATAAATGTAATATAATACCTCTTACCTCCTCTGGTTTCAGTTTGTTTTAAATCTCCTAAATCGGTGTGAATTAAGGACAATAATTCAGTTTCTCTTTGTGTAGAATAATGTGTCCTCTTGGTTAATTTAGTTTCTACACAGACCTCGCATTTACTATAAAAATCAATTTTAGTTTTAGAAATTAGCCCTAGATTTTGTAGCCTCTTAATATAAGATTTATTAACATGTCCTAATCTAGCATGCCAAACATCATAAGAGTCAATCAAGTAAGCAGAAGAAGATGCATTCTCATTCATTTCAACAGTACTCAGAACAAATAGTCCCTTATCACAATAGCCCTTCCCAATAAGAACATTGTTCTTAGTTATGACAATCTTGTCAGATTCAAAACAGACCCTAGCCCCAGCTTTCCCAAGCAGCGCTACAGAAACTAAGTTAGCTCTGACTTCAGGTACATACAGAACGTCATTCAATGCTAAAGTCTTTCCAGATGTGAGCTTCAGCATCACTCTCCCTTTTCCATGAACCTTAGTGGTTCGGGAGTCAGCCAGATAAATATGTTCTTCCCCTTCTTCAAAGGAGGTAAACAGCTCTTTGTTTGCACATATGTGCCTGGTAGCTCCTGAGTCTACCACCCATTTCTTCACATCAGAGACTAGAAGGGCTTGTGATACTACAGCAACGATGATATCTTCATCACTGCTATCATCTCCTACAACCAAATTCACATTCGGCTTAGGAGGATTTCCACCATGTTGAGAGTTATCTCCCTTAGCCCTTTTCCTGCATTGAGCTGCATAGTGACCTGGTTTTCCACAGACAAAGCAATTGCCTTTCTTCTTTTTGGGGTTAGTATCCTTAGGCTTGTGATAAGGTTTTTTATTTTTATTATTTTTGTTATTAGAGTCGTACCTCTTGTTGTTCGGCTTTTCCTCAACTAAGTTTGCTTTAGCAGCCATTTCTTTGCCTTTTGCAGCTTGTATTGCTTTCCGGTTGGTATCTTCAATGATGATATGAGTGATCAAATCATTCAGGGTCAATTGTTTCTGTTTGTGTTTCAGCTGTTGCTTGTAGTCATTCCATGAATTTGGCAGCTTTTCGATCAGTACACCAGCTACGAACTCATCTGGCAGATTAATCTTTTCAGCCCGAAGCTCCTCATTCAACTTGTGGTACTCGTTGATCTGGAGCTTGATGTCTTTGTCATCTGTCATCTCCCATTTGTAAAAATTCCCTATCACGAACTTCTGCTTGCCAGCATCCTCAGCAGTATACTTGAGGATAAGTGATCCACATATCTCACTCGCTTCTTTGTACACATGGTATACATCGAACAGATCGTTAGATAAAGTAGTAATAAGAGTGTGTCTGCAAACCTTATTAGCATAAGCCCAAGCATCCTTCTGGACTTGGTTAGCATCAGAGGATGGAGCAGGTTGTGTAAGTGCATCAGCGACTCCATGCATGTCAAGGACAGTGTAGACACGTTCCTGCCAGCGTCTGAAGTTCTTCCCTTCAAACTGCTCTATCTTTGAGATATCTGGGAACTGTCTTGGCATGGGCAGTGCCATTGGGATTGAAGCCATGTTAGCACGAGCTATATCACATGGATTAACATCCTTTAGTGCAACAAATTCTCAACAATTTGTGCATACCTAAATTGAGTAGCAAAATCAGTTCTTAAATTATTTTAAAACTGTTAGAATCATAAGGAATATTCACAACGGTTTTTCAAAAAACCAAACTTCAAAAACATCTCTCAATATTGTATATAATCACTATTCCTTTTATGATTTCAAAACCCAAAATCACAATTGCTTCAGACATGCTTCATATTAAATTTTGAAGCCACATTAAAACACACATGATATCTGCATTAGAAATTCAATATCCTCAGGAGTCATGCATATTTATACTACTATAAATATACACTCACAAATTATGAAATTTAAACACATTTATCTCTACACTAGATAAATGATTAAATTTTCACAACATACAAAGAATTCACAAAATTTGCTCTCTGCAGCAAATAACAAAACATCCACATAATTAATTATAAAAAAATCACATAATTTTCTCTCTGGAGCAAATAAAAAAAATCCACATAATTAATTTAAACCACAACTTGGTTTTATTAAATGAGGCTAGAAACAATTTGCAAATTTAATAATTTATAAGGTACCTCATATGTTAGGCACCCCCACACTTTCAAATATCTCAAATTATATATGAAAATATTTTCACACATGATAATAATTCTAATTTAATTAGAATTTCACTATATAATCCCCTTCCATTCTAATTACATTAGAATTTCTCAGAGAACTTTTCACCAAAAGGGGAAATAAGTTTCAAAAAACTTATAAATGTCGTGTTAAACATTGTTCCCTGTCTCCAACAAATATATTGTCATGCTTTTCCAAATACTACATTTATTTGAAAAACCCACAAGTCCATACTTAATAAATAACCTCCAGTGAGAGGTCAGAGCGTATTGCATCATATGCTATTTATAATGCCAATTGAATTCAATTAATTTAATGTATTCATTCACTAATTAAGCCAATAAATTATTGATATTTTGATCCAACAATTTATGCCAATAAACTGTTGTTAACAAATAATGGCCAACAACTACTATATCCGTTATGATATGCTATATTACTCCTATGATATAATAATAGGAAATATCTATGCCTTCTCCTCTCTCATATAGTACACCATGATTTTCACAACAGATAATGGCATTTGTCTCAAAATGCAATCAAGCAAAATGAATATATGTGCAGAGAGGCTTACCTTACTAACGCTATGTGCCCTCTTCTTGATCATACTTTTACGGCTGGAAAACAAACCTAAATGATGCAGCGATCTTGA
This sequence comes from Albizia julibrissin, assembly GCA_037074505.1. Taxonomy (NCBI): domain Eukaryota; kingdom Viridiplantae; phylum Streptophyta; class Magnoliopsida; order Fabales; family Fabaceae; genus Albizia; species Albizia julibrissin. Next base: position 52,646,899 of record CM073482.1, read on the forward strand.
GAGATGCAAGAACAACAATATCTCTTGTGTTCTCATCAAAATCCACTTCACATGTGCTTTTGTACATTATGTCTCAACACATCTTCATTGGCTTCATAGATTACCACACTGTGTAGCTCCTTGAAGGCGCAACATAAACACGCCCAACTGTAGCCTCTTTTGCAATATCATAATAAGCTTAAAAAATATTGATGATAGCACAACGGTATAAAAACTGACAGCACCTTAAAATCAATGAATAATAGGAGACATAACATTGCCAGAACAAATACATAGGTTACCAATTATTTAAACCAAATTAGTATACTCATTAACCAAGAGGATAAATCTGCCAACGCATAGGAATTAAATTCTCCAACAGAAGGGAATGTATGATTATGCTGAATTAAATAATGTTTTTTCCTATTAAAACATTCCATAGTACCATGTAATGGTTACTTTATGCATGCTGCAAAGTAACTATTCCTGCAAAATAACTATTCATCCTCATAGCCTTCAGAACATTATACCTTCAGGCATAAAGCTAACTATTTGCGTACAATAACAAGTCCTTTTATTGCCTCATTTCTCATGGGAATAGTCCTTCACATTTAGCGATAAAGATCCATATGTAACTGAATAGCTTCAACCAATGGTAATTCACGATACATTGTTCAAGATCATAGACAATTTCCATAACTTTGAACTTAAGATCAGCAGGTAATATCATCTAGTGTAGAGATTGGAATTAAACTTAGCTCATTCGCTTTGCAATCAACCAAATGAATTGAAGAACGCCCATCATAACGCAGTCCTAAAATTAGCAGGAAGTATCTCCTAAGATTGTTGGCGTCACCATCTCGGCATTCCCAATCTTGAGTTGTATGAGACTTCTTTCTTTGACACACTCACACACAATATTTCCAACAATCAACCATTCAATTAAAAATCTAACGGTCATACAACTTATATATAAATATGCAGTCTCATGAGGAGATTTAAATATTTGAGGGGTACCATAAATGTTGGTATCATATACAGTAGATTCCGGTTGTATTGAGATACACGGATGTTCAACTGAATTTCAGTTTTGTATGTGAAAATCCACTAGTAGCCTAAATAAATTATTATGTGAGACAGAGTATGTTACTCTAGAATTGGCTGAGATTGGAGGCTAAGTTGTTGAAAATCTCTTAGCAAAAATTGTGGGTGTAAAACCGACATTTTATGTCGATGAGTTGTGATTGCTAAATAGCAATAGCCATTGTTGAGAGAATAATGGTACAAGTGAATATCGTTTGAGATACTATATGAATAAGCATGCTTAAAATTTGTGGAGTTTTCTCAATCGATTTTGTGAGGTCAAAAGTTGACCTACGGATCCGTTAAAAAACCTCAGGAAGAATTAAATTAGCCGAGGGGAATGGGACTAAAGCCAATAGGAAATTAACAACGATGGCAACCCCACCTTTGTGATTGGTGATCCCATGAAGAAGGTTCAATGGGTAAGAACAAGTCGTTTGTTAGTTCTGCTAGCACTAAAATTAATTACCAGTCCCTTCCTATGGCAAGAGAAAGTGCTAGAATGCATTTTGGTGAGGTTGAGCAAAAGCTCTTAATGATTTCATAATCCTACGGGATAGTGTGCTCATTGCAGGTACATTTCATGAAATCACCTATACGAATGAAGAGTGGGGCCGCTCCTATGAGATCGTGGCAAAATCTCTAGAGCATTCGTTAAATACCAGGACACGCGCATGGCCGTTTTAATGTGCAAAAACGCGGTAACAGCAGAAAATGTGGGGGTATAATATAACTCTTAATGCCTCTAGTATACGCCCAAGAGATGTTGGTTCATAGTCCATAGGACCACTAGCATCTCTGTGTACTAAGTGTTATTAGTCTAGGTCTAGTTCATAGTCCAAAGGACCACTAGATACAATGATTATATCCATGTGTGTAACTCAGCTAATGAGGCTATGAGCTTCCTTTGACACATGTGGGGGATTGTTGGAAATATTGTGTGTGAGTGTGTCAAAGAAAGAAGTCTCATAAAACTCAAGATTGGGAAGGCCCTAGTATACAATTAAATATGAGCTTGAGTTAGTAAAAAAGACTAATAAGAAGAGTATGTGAACTGACCGTTGGAGATGACCGTTAGATTTTTTAACTGAATGGGTTTAATGACATTTAAAAGGTTTTATTACATTAAATTGTCATTAATACTGGTTTTGTAACTGTTGTTTTAATTGTCATTAAACCTTCATTAATAGTCATCATTGCTGCTCAACGGTCACATAATATCTGCCTATAAAAGGCAATGTAAGGAGCAAGTTTTGGAGAGCCAAGGTGAGATCACCGCGGTTTGGTGACACAGAGGTCCCTGAGCTCCTCTCTTCTCTCTTCTTCTGAGTTACACTAATATCTTTCTGTAGTTCTGTCACCCTGCTTTCTGCAGGAAGAGTTCGTTTTTGCACAAATTGTTGAGAATTTGTTGCACTAAAGGATGTTAATCCATGTGATATAGCTCGTGCTATGTGAAGATTGATTATATATAAATATGCAGTCTCATGAGGAGATTTAAATATTTGAGGGGTACCATAAATGTTGGTATCATATACAGTAGATTCCGGTTGTATTGAGATACACGGATGTTCAACTGAATTTCAGTTTTGTATGTGAAAATCCACTAGTAGCCTAAATAAATTATTATGTGAGACAGAGTATGTTACTCTAGAATTGGCTGAGATTGGAGGCTAAGTTGTTGAAAATCTCTTAGCAAAAATTGTGGGTGTAAAACCGACATTTTATGTCGATGAGTTGTGATTGCTAAATAGCAATAGCCATTGTTGAGAGAATAATGGTACAAGTGAATATCGTTTGAGATACTATATGAATAAGCATGCTTAAAATTTGTGGAGTTTTCTCAATCGATTTTGTGAGGTCAAAAGTTGACCTACGGATCCGTTAAAAAACCTCAGGAAGAATTAAATTAGCCGAGGGGAATGGGACTAAAGCCAATAGGAAATTAACAACGATGGCAACCCCACCTTTGTGATTGGTGATCCCATGAAGAAGGTTCAATGGGTAAGAACAAGTCGTTTGTTAGTTCTGCTAGCACTAAAATTAATTACCAGTCCCTTCCTATGGCAAGAGAAAGTGCTAGAATGCATTTTGGTGAGGTTGAGCAAAAGCTCTTAATGATTTCATAATCCTACGGGATAGTGTGCTCATTGCAGGTACATTTCATGAAATCACCTATACGAATGAAGAGTGGGGCCGCTCCTATGAGATCGTGGCAAAATCTCTAGAGCATTCGTTAAATACCAGGACACGCGCATGGCCGTTTTAATGTGCAAAAACGCGGTAACAGCAGAAAATGTGGGGGTATAATCTGACTCTTAATGCCTCTAGTATACGCCCAAGAGATGTTGGTTCATAGTCCATAGGACCACTAGCATCTCTGTGTACTAAGTGTTATTAGTCTAGGTCTAGTTCATAGTCCAAAGGACCACTAGATACAATGATTATATCCATGTGTGTAACTCAGCTAATGAGGCTATGAGCTTCCTTTGACACATGTGGGGGATTGTTGGAAATATTGTGTGTGAGTGTGTCAAAGAAAGAAGTCTCATAAAACTCAAGATTGGGAAGGCCCTAGTATACAATTAAATATGAGCTTGAGTTAGTAAAAAAGACTAATAAGAAGAGTATGTGATCTCACCTTGGCTCCCCAAAACTTGCTCCATACATTGCCTTTTATAGGCAGATATTATGTGACCGTTGAGCAGCAATGATGACTATTAATGAAGGTTTAATGACAATTAAAACAACAGTTACAAAACCAGTATTAATGACAATTTAATGTAATAAAACCTTTTAAATGTCATTAAACCCATTCAGTTAAAAAATCTAACGGTCATCTCCAACGGTCAGCTCACATACTCTTCTTATCAGTCTTTTTTACTAACTCAAGCTCATATTTAATTGTATACTAGGGCCTTCCCAATCTTGAGTTTTATGAGACTTTTTTCTTTGACACACTCACACACAATATTTCCAACAATCCCCCACATGTGTCAAAGGAAGCTCATAGCCTCATTAGCTGAGTTACACACATGGATATAATCATTGTATCTAGTGGTCCTTTGGACTATGAACTAGACCTAGACTAATAACACTTAGTACACAGAGATGCTAGTGGTCCTATGGACTATGAACCAACATCTCTTGGGCGTATACTAGAGGCATTAAGAGTCAGATTATACCCCCACATTTTCTGCTGTTACCGCGTTTTTGCACATTAAAACGGCCATGCGCGTGTCCTGGTATTTAACGAATGCTCTAGAGATTTTGCCACGATCTCATAGGAGCGGCCCCACTCCTCATTCGTATAGGTGATTTCATGAAATGTACCTGCAATGAGCACATTATCCCGTAGGATTATGAAATCATTAAGAGCTTTTGCTCAACCTCACCAAAATGCATTCTATCACTTTCTCTTGCCATAGGAGGGACTGGTAAATTATTTTAGTGCTAGCAAAACTAACAAACGACTTGTTCTTACCCATTGAACCTCCTTCATGGGATCACCAATCACAGAGGTTGGGTTGCCATCGTTGTTAATTTCGTATTGGCTTCAGTCCCATTCCCCTCGGCTAATTTAATTCTTCCTGAGGTTTTTTAACGGATCCGTAGGTCAACTTTTGACCTCAAAAAATCGATTGAGATAACTCCACAAATTTTAAGCATGCTTATTCATATAGTATCTCAAACGATATTCACTTATACCATTATTCTCTCAACAATGGCTATTGCTATTTAGCAATCACAACTCATCGACATAAAATGTCGGTTTTACACCCACAATTTTTGCTAAGAGATTTTCAACAACTTAGCCTCCAATTTCAGCCATACTCTGTCTCACATAATAATTTATTTAAGCTACTAGTAGATTTTCACATACAAAACTGAAATTCAGTTGAACATCCGTGTATCTCTATATAACGGGAATCTACTGTATATGATACCAACATTTATGGTACCCCTCAAATATTTAAATCTCCTCATGAGACTGCATATTTATATATGCTCAATCTTTACATAGCACGAGCTATATCACATGGATTAACATCCTTTAATGTAACAAATTCTCAACAATTTGTACATACCCAAATTGAACATCAAAATTAGTTCTTAAATTACTTTAAAAACTATGTTAGAATCATAAGGAATATTCACAATGGTTCTCAAAAAACCAAACTTCAAAAACATTTCTCAATATTGTATATAATCACTATTCCTTTTATGATTTCAAAACCCAAAATCACATTTGCTTCACACATGCTTTCATATTAAAATTTTGAAGCCACATTAAAACACATATGCTATCTGCATTCAATATTCACATATATATCCTTACAGCAAAATAATTACATAGCCTCAAATTTTGAAAATCACATTTATCTACCATAGATAAATGATAAAATTTCCATACCACATAATGCTTATTTGCACCCAACAAATAACAAAGCCTCCACATAATTAATTTTAAATCACAACATGGTTTTATCAAATAAGGCTAAGAAACAATTTGCAACTTAACAATTTGAACCTTAAAATTTATAAGGTACCCTACATATTAAGCACCCCCACACTTTCAAATATCTCAAAAATATTTCAAAGCTTTACAATAATAATTCTAATTAAATTAGAATCTCACCACATATCTCTTTTCATTCTAATTAAATTAGAATATTCCAAAAATTTTGTCACTCTAGTCCCCAAAGTTTGTATATCCAAACTGTCAAGCACCACATATGCTTTGTACAGAAAATGGTTTACCCATATGATAAACAATCTTCAGAAAATAAGTTGTTAAATGTGAGTATAAAAGTTCATTCACACCTCTACGTCAACCAATTAACAATGGTTTACACATAATATTAAAGTCACTAATCGTTGGTGTCCTCCCAAAAATTACTATTGCCACACTAAACTAATAAATTTAGGAGAGATAACATTTACAAAATATAGCAACGAAACTATAGCAAGGGCATTAAAAATTATTCACAACAATTTAATACTCATTAAGCAATAAATCCTCTCACAAACGGTAATACCCCAACGATGACAACGTAAAAGTAATGATAACAATCATTTTGTAATAGCTTGGCAAAGTTGTCAACAAACCTCCAATGGGATGGAATTGAATTTACTAATGGTAAAAATAATACAACAACATAGCCAAACTAGTGACACAATAATATATTTAGTATTAAAATCAAATTAAGGTATTTGTTGACCAAAGATCCAAAAACTTTTAGTGGGAAGGAAATAAATCATTAAAAATGGAAACAGATTACTAATGTAATTGTTTATTAAATCATTCCACAACACCACAGCTTGTAAAACTGATTCGAATTCTCATGTCATTGGCAATGTTTTTTTCCCCCAATAATGACATTTCTGTCTTTTAATACCAGTAACGTAACTAAAATATAGTTATCTCCACTATAAATATATTTCTATCAGTAAAACTGCATAATTTACCGCACTGCACAAACATATGTAACCCCCACATATCATCAATCATGGCTTTATAATATACTTATTTTTTAAATGAATCTGTTACTCATGACAAATATAATTGCTTCTGCAAAACCACATCACAAGTCACGCCATTTGTTTTCCCACGGTTCCTCAATGAATGATTAATAATATATGAGATAACATTATATTTAACACCCATAAGAACCCAAACACATGGCATTTTTGCTGGGGCAATAATGAATGTCATAACCATAGCAACCAATGAGTAGCTCATACTGCTAGGAATAACATAGGTCTAAACCATGAACTAAGTTGCAGAATGAAAAATCACGTACCATTTGCTCAACTATTCCAACGGACAGTAACGTACCATTTGTTCACACCCACCATCACAGTCCAACATCCACATATTGCCTGTGTGTTTCTTTCTTTCCTTTCAAGTACCCTTGTATGATGGAACTTGGAAGCCATATTGCTTCTCTCTCCGGCTCCTCAAAATGATCATTTTTCAGAAAGCCAATGATCTATCTCAACGATGATTATGCAACTCATGAATTACGATCTAGCACACCATCACATACACTCAAAAGATCAGCAAGAATTATCTCCTAAGATTGTTGGAAATATTGTGTGTGAGTGTGTCAAATCTAAAACTAAAACTAAAATAGAGTTACTAGAGGGCATTATAATGATTGTATAAGCAGTTTATAGTTTTGTATGAGATGTCTGAAAGCTAATATGTTGGGGGTTTTATTGTTTTTGGTAATAATGAGTATTCCTTTGGTGAATTAAATCATTTATGTTGGTGGTTTCATTTGATGTGATTAATGAGAATATTAATTGGCTTAAATTGTTTTTTAACCTCTTTGAAATAATTTATGGCAGCAGTAATTTTATGATGAGGTACCAACGTTCAATGATTATTAATATAGAGAATAAATGTTAATTGTTGATGAGTGTTACCATAGAAATATTTCCTTATTTTGGTAGTTCACATTAATAAGTCATTACCGTTGGTGAATTTAATCTTTTTTATGAAGGTTTTATTGTTATGATTAGAGAATATATTTAATGGTTTTTTATAACCTCCTATGATGGTTTCATAAACATTATCTACTCTTAATTCATGTTTAAGTGTACGATTAGTTTTGTGATTTTATAGGTTTTGAACAAAACTCATGACAAATAAAGTTAAATGTGAACTTATGGGTTTTCAAATAAATGTAATATTTGAAAAACTGAGGCATCATTGGTGATGTCGAACAATGTTTAACATGATATTTGGGATTTTTTTTTTCAGTGGAAGTTTTTTTTTAGAAATTCTAATGTAATTAGAATGGAAGGGGATTATATAGTGAGATTCTAATTAAATTAGAATTATTATTTGTAAGGTGTGAAAATATTTTGAGATATTTAAAAGTGTGGGGGTGCCTAACATGTGAGGAACCTTAAAAATTTTTAAAGTTACAAATTGTTTCTAACCCCATTTAATAAAACCAAGTTGTGGTTTAAAATTAATTATGTGGAGGTATCTGATTTTGTTGTAGAGAACAAATTTTATGAATTATTTATGTGGCATGAAAATTTAATCATTTATCTAGTATAGAGATAAATGTGTTTAAATTTCATGATTTGCGAGTATATATTTATAGTAGTATAAACATGTATGACTACTGTGAAGATTTAAATTTCTAATGCAGATAGCATATGTGTTTTAATATGGCTTCAAAATTTAATATGAAGCATGTGTGAAGTAAATGTGATTTTGGGTTTTGAAATCATAAAAGGAATAGTGACTATATACAATATTGAGAAATGTTTTGAAGTTTGGTTTTTTGAAAACTGTTGCAAATATTCCTTATGATTCTAACACAGTTTTAAAGTGATTTAAAAACTGATTTTGCTGCTCAATTTGGGTATGCACAAATTGTTGAGAATTTGTTGCATTAAATGATGTTAATTCCTGTGATATAGCTTGGACTATGTGAAGATTGAGCGTATATAAATATGCAATCTCATGAGGAGATTTAAATATTTGAGGGGTACCATAAATGTTGGTATCATATACAGTAGATTCACGTTGTATTGAGATACACGGATGTTCAACTGAATTTCAGTTTTGTATGTGAAAATCCACTAGTAGCCTAAATAAATTATTATGTGAGACAGAGTATGGCTGAGATTGGAGGCTAAGTTGTTGAAAATCTCTTAGCAAAGATTGTGGGTGTAAAACCGACATTTTATGTCAATGAGTTGTGATTGCTAAAGAGCAATAGCCATTGTTGAGAGAATAATGGTATAAGTGAATATCGTTTGAGATACTATATGAATAAGCATGCTTAAAATTTTTGGAGTTATCTCAATCGATTTTTTGAGGTCAAAAGTTGACCTACGGATCCGTAAAAAAAACCCCCGGGAAGAATTAAATTAGCCGAGGGGAATGGGACTAAAGCCAATAGGAAATTAACAACGATGGCAACCCAACCTCTGTGATTGGTGATCCCATGAAGGAGGTTCAATGGGTAAGAACAAGTCGTTTGTTAGTTCTGCTAGCACTAAAATAAATTACCAGTTCCTTCCTATGGCAAGAGAAAGTGCTAGAATGCATTTTGGTGAGGTTGAGCAAAAGCTCTTAATGATTTCATAATCCTACGGGATAGTGTGCTCATTGCAGGTACATTTCATGAAATCACCTATACGAATGAGGAGTGGGGCCGCTCCTATGAGATCGTGGCAAAATCTCTAGAGCATTCGTTAAATACCAGGACACGCGCATGGCCGTTTTAATGTGCAAAAACGCGGTAACAGCAGAAAATGTGGGGGTATAATCTGACTCTTAATGCCTCTAGTATACGCCCAAGAGATGTTGGTTCATAGTCCATTGGACCACTGGCATCTCTGTGTACTAAGTATTATTAGTCTAGGTCTAGTTCATAGTCCAAAGGACCACTAGATACAATGATTATATCCATGTGTGTAACTCAGCTAATGAGGCTACGAGCTTCCTTTGACACATGTGGGGGATTGTTGGAAATATTGTGTGTGAGTGTGTCAAAGAAAGAAGTCTCATACAACTCAAGATTGGGAATGCCCTAGTATACAATTAACTATGAGCTTGAGTTAGTAAAAAGACTGATAAAAGGAGTATGTGAACTGACTGTTGGAGATGACCGTTAGATTTTTAATTGAATGGTTTTAATGACATTTAAAAGGTTTTATTACATTAAATTGTCATTAATACTGATTTTGTAACTGTTGTTTTAATTGTCATTAAACCGTCATTAATGGTCATCATTGCAGCTCAACGGTCACATAATATCTGCCTATAAAAGGCAATTTATAGAGTAAGTTCTAAGGGCCAAGGTGTGAGCATCGAGGTTTGGTGACATAGAGGTCCCTGAGCTCCTCTCTTCTCTCTTCTTCTGAGTTATAATAATATCTTTATGCAGTTCTGTCGCCCTGCTTTCTGCAGGAAGAGTTCGTTTTATCCTGGGGAGTGCCGCTTCCTAATCTACAAGGGGAGTTGCGGAATATCTCCTAAGGACAGCGTCCTTGGACGTGACTCGAACTATTTGTTTATTGTGTTTCAACAGGTGCTGCCGCTAATAAATTGTACGGTGTACGATGATAACGCCAACATCGTTATGGTAGGCTTGTTTGGTTTGAATCGAGCTTATGTATAAGTTCAATTTATGTAAATCGAGATAAACATCTTTCACATATTTACTTCGTAGATCGTAAAGTTACCTCAGATCATAAAAGCTACCTCGTATTTCATAAATTACGATTGAAAAGCACTTATAGAAGCTATCCAAACATACATTTAGTGTAAGAAGAATCCGCGAAACAAAGGAATAATAATCTTTTAGATAATATTCTCACATGTATACATTATATAATATCTTATTCATCTGGCAAAAAAAAATCTCTTATTCATGTTTCAATTCATTCACTTATCATTGTTTTGGTTTAAAATTGAAAGCATTACTCTTGAGATAATAGTAGCATATGATGATTTGCATATGTACTAACCACGGTGAATCTTCAGCCAAGCGGAGTGATCACAGAAATTGTAAACTTTACCTTAATTCAATTATAGCTTTTTAGTTTGTTTTTATTTATACAATGAAAATGTGATATTAACTAAATTTTGAAGACAAATTGATCAGCCCAATGTGATCCGCGACATCATAAGATTAATCTTGATTTTTTTTTTTTTTTGGTTTTTAGATGATACTTGAAATATTTAAAGAAGAGAAAATCTCAATTAAATATTTTTAAAACAATTAAAAAAAACTAGGCATACACCTATTTTCAATTTTTTTTAACTACATGGGACGTTTTGGTTTTCTAACAACATTTAGAAATTCCTAATGAAATCTCTTGGGCTTATTAAAAATGTAGGTCTAAATTTAGATTTTGATATTTTAACTGGATATAAATATGATTCTTTTAATATTACTTCTCTTATAAATAGAATTACTTGGACAAGTCCTTCACAGCTGAATTGGCTAATATTAAACCATAATTTATTTAAAACCAGTAAATGCACCAATAATTGAGCTATTTTTTTAAAAAAATTATTCAATTATAAGTAAGATTATGTATATATGAATGTCTTCATTAACCTCCCTCCCTATTTAATATTGTCATCATTTGATTAAGTTTTAATAGATAAGATTTATTATGTAAAAACATTATTACAATATTAAATATTGAATAATAAAGATAGATAAATAAATTTATAATTTTAAAATTTGATGCATATATATTTTTATATTTTAATATCATAAAAAAATTTATATAATATTAAATCGCAATTATTAAGAGTTAATTCAATAATAAATAAATTAAGTGAGGAGGAAAGTTAGTACAGAGATTTCTCAACATGTCAGGTGTGTAAAACTCAAAGTTGTGTGAATCTTAAAGAGTGTTCTAACAAACAAAGTAGATATTATTATAAAATTAAAAAAATATAAGAGAATGAGATGAGGGAGATGAAGAAATATAAGAGAGAATGGAGAATAAGAAGGGAGTGAATCTTATTTTATTTTAAGCTTATAAGTTTTGATGCATGCCTATTATTTATAGGCTATAAATCATTAACTTCTATTACAAGAATTACAACAAAATAATAAATATACATAATTGTATAATATAAAGTTTTTGTAGCTTATTTACATTAATCATAGAAAACTCCCACTAAGCCATTCATGTCATAGGTTATATGGTTTAAGTGTAGAATTCTAAACCAGGTAAAAAAAAAGTGTAGAATTATAAAAAACTTATCTTGGAAAGTCATAGATATCCATCCGAAATATTGGAATATTTATAATACTCCCTTTGGATATTCATAAACAAATATTGTGCCTCATTAAAACTTTACTAAGAAAAACCTAATGGGACAAAAACCAAGTAAAGTAAAAAGAGTACACAATACATATTAAAACTACTTCATTAAAAACCTTACCAAGAAAACCCAGTGGGACAAAACCTTAGTTAAAAAAAAGAATACAACATGGTCTTTACTCCCCCTGATGTTAATATCGTATTTACTCCTCCTGATGATGACATCAATTTTACTTATGAAAATATCATTTTCAATGTATTTTTGAATATATCTTTCTTTTAGCCACCAAACTACGAATGATGCATTATCACCAAAAATTCTACTGAAATGTGGTCCTCTAACATATCTTCAGGATATGTTAGAATATCAGTATATTATGCGTTTATCTTATTCATTGTAGAAATAATAAATGAAAAATTATTTTGAAAATCACCAAAATATATCTTGCATCCACATATTTAATTTGTTCTAAACAAAGTAATATCATATAATATATTCATAAGACTGTCACACCAAATCTCATTTTCATCAACTGTGTGCCTGCAAGAACTAATTTTTACCAATAAAATCATAATAAATAATATTATTATGATACATAAAATATTCTCATAAAATATAATGTACTTCTTGACCATTAAATTAAATATATCTTTGCAAGAAAATTCACTATAGCAAAAATATATGATTTTGAAGTCATTGATACGTTTAATAACTCGACTTACAAGTCAAGTAAAATGTAAAATTACTCATTTCTCAATATATTTTTCAATCAATTATACATGCTTGAATTATTTTCAAACTCACATAATATTTAATATATAAAATGATTTTCTTGTATATGCTTCTGGCCTTTTAGATCATTCAAATATTCTCATATAATATTCACTACCCATATATATATATATATATATATATATATATATATATATAATAAACGTATTATTTAATTTGCATATACTGTTAGACTAATAATATATGCAAAAATTATTGAATCCATCACTAAATGTTTATCATAATTATCATTAGACGTTGTGAAAATTTTTATTTTCACATGAATATTCATATATTACAAATGACTTTATATTTTAAATGTTTTAGACTGCAGGTCCATAAATTTCACATATTGAAAGAACATTTTTCATTGCATCTTGTCCCCTTTTTCAATTGGCCAATCACCTTTTTTTTTCTTCACTCACATATTTATGTATAAGATCCTTATTTGATCATGTAATATTGTTACTAAAACTTCTGTTGACTTTCAACTCCATTTTTCTTATTGTGACATAATTCATTGAGATCTCTTTGTTATTTTCAGATATTTGAACCTCTTTTGAGGTTTTTGCAATTAGTTATGTCTTGACTTCTTCTGGAGTATCTATCTCCTTAATATGATCATCTTGATTATTTGCTTATTTCTCTTTTCTTTTGGAACAAATTATTCTCTCATGCTTTAGGCATATTTTACTTTCATTTATGTTGATTCGAGCGTTCTCAGCTAAAATTTGAGATTTAATAATATTCATTTAGGTCAGTAATTGCATTTGACAGATTTCATGCAATATTTCATGAATGCAAAACTTAATAAACTTCTTGTTCATATTGTTATATTCAAGGATCTACACTTAATAGTGTGTTCCTTTTGTTTTCTTTTCTAACTATTCAATTTCTCCCCTTCATGTTAGGACAATTTTGTCAAATGACAATCGACTAATCATGCAGTACAAGTCTCATAAATCCATTTGTTTTCATGAGAAACATCATTTTGTTTCATTTAGAAACAAACAAGAAGAAGGAGGTTCTTACCCAACATTTATCTCAATTTCCTTTAAATATCCATCTATTTGCATTATGGTGGATCAATAGGAATTCACATTCAAACTTTTTAAGATGGAATATACCTGGCTCCTAACTAAAAGCCAATTTTATCTGGAGAATTTAGTTGACTAGTATAAGTGTTGCAATATGTAAGATTAAATATACCAATATTGAAATGAAAAATTATATTAATCTAACTATTTTATGGAGGCTTCAATGAATGAATCATATAATCTAAAAATTGCGCTTAATATAATAAGTTATTCAAACATTCATGCAAACTTCAGGTTGCAAACTAATAGTAATCACACATGTAATCATCTTATAGATGCATTTATCAAAATTCATTGAATATTTGTATGGTTTACATGCTATTTGAATGGACCCATATATGAGCTTGATATATTTCCAAAAATATAGAGATTTATTTTAAATTATAATTTGTGATACTCTCATAATCAAATTTCAAATTTGAGAACAAGCAACACATGATAATTTTTAAATTATATAACTCGGATGATCAAATAAGTTATGCCAACAATAAATTTGTTTGGATTAGTAAATTGTTGTTTTACTATGATATGTTGCTTGACAAACAACAAACTTTTCAATTTCTATAAGATATTGATATAAAATATCAATATGACATCTATTCATGAGAGATCAATAGGCTTTATGAGGAATATATGAATAAAACTTTTAAATATTGGCTCACACTTATATTCTAACAATATGCCCCTCAAGTGTAAGTCATATAAATACACTTTCTTTCTTTCTATATTTTAAAGACAAATTAGTATATAGTAAACAAATAATATATCTTTCACTTAAAAGATCAAGTACTTCATAACTCACAACCAATCATGGATTTCAGTCCACAGCGGCACTACGCTATCACTTAGACTCTTTAACAGAGTGAAACTCTAGTGTAAATCTATGAGTCATAACTTTTCATGATCAATTATTCTTCCACCCATAGAATTAAGAAAAATCTGTATTAAGTTCTCCAGAAACTATATTGATTTTATTACATGTATGTTCTTCAGAAACTAACATATATTATCGCATTTTTATATAACTCATTAATAATAATATACTTCAGTAGTTTACCTCTTTTGATACATATTTAAAGTATGTATTGCTTAGAATTTTTCACTACATAAAGAAATATTGGGAGATCCATAATCAAAATACATAAAGATCTTATTGCAATTATTTGTGATGTTTAGTGGCTAAAATTAATTTGAGAGAAATGTAAAGACAAATGTTATAATACAAAAATAATGAATAATTATGATATGCATATTCTTCTTTCAAATATTCTCTACTATTTGATCATCCATAAATTTGACTTGCACTATACATATTGTAACACCCCAAACCAAATAACAAAATACTTAATCAAAGTATTTGACATATCGTCAATAGGGATGTTCAACATCTAAATCATCAAAATACAAAATCAGTTCAAATGAAACCCACACCATAGTGTTAATCAAGTTCTCAAAATATTCCAGCAAGACAAAATAAAATGCGGAAGTTTAGGGTCATGGCAAATAGTAACAACATAACATGTGCTCTAGGAGCACAAGAGAGCCTTCAATGCTCATTCCATAGGTGTCTTCCCTTGCTCCCTATTAGAACAATCACCTGAAAAATGTTAATGGAAATGATGAGATTCTACGTCTCAGTAACTACTGATAGTTTCTACCATACACAAGCAAACCACATATGATAAAAAGAAGGAGCTGACTATATATATATATATATATATATATATATATATATATATATATATATATATATATTTGTATGTACCATAATTCTCATACAAGACAATTACTAATTAAATCATCATTATGTCAATCTGTATTTTCATCACAACAAGTAATATATAATTATGCAATATGCAAAAATGCAACCTCCCTTATATCACCGTCCACCCTTATTCCGCTGACTGGAGCCATAGGCTAACACATAGTCCAACAGAAACTCATCCATTTGACTGGATTGTCCCAAGCTCACCAGTTCTTAAGATGCACCAGGCCAAAGGTATAGAGCTTAAGTCTGGACTATGGCTCCCCTCCTTAAAAGACAAAACTAAGGAGGTGTCACATGTCCCATAGCTCCAATGCAATCTCGGCCAAAGGAAAACATGGAAGAAGGGGCCTTGACAAGTGTCATCTACTGTGCACCGAGTGATGGCATACCACGTGGTAAGAGATCTCATCATACAAATTCCTCCTTACTCCAGCTCATCATAAATGCAACTGCCATGACAGTTATATTTAATAATCAATAAATATAAATAAAATACAAGGCATAATAAATCATGCTTCCATTCATATTAACAAGCTGAAAAAGAACCAATAATCCAATCAATACATTAATTATAATTAAATTATTAACTATGGAAAAAATGAGTTATTAAGAAATTTGATTGTAAGATTATTTATTTAAGAATTTATAATACATACACATATAGATATAATTCAGTCATTTCTTAATAAAAGATATTTATTCACAATCATACATAATTTATAAGTATATGGGAGAATATTCAAAGTTACTTGTTACTCCCTAGCTTACAGTTAATTACATAAGAGTTACTCTCAAGCTCTCAATAAGAGTCTACAAGATCATAATATAAATAACTATTAATATATATATAAATAACTATTAATAGATACAAGAACATGGTCCGCTTAATATATATATATATATATATATATATATGTATATATATATATATGTATATGTATATGTATGTATATGTATATGTATGTATATGTATATGTATGTATGTAAAAATACACCATCATTAACAATAAGCAAATGTGGTGGTTGGTAAATTTTTTTTTTCTTTTTATATACACACATATACATTCGTATAATTGTGTAAGAGAGAATTTAGGATATTGAGGGAAGATTTAGTAAAATATACAATACACACATTCACACACGGATCAATGTAAGAGAAGGGGTTTTGGTTGTTATTGATAAAACATTCTCACACCTTCAGAGGAAAATGGTAGTTACATACGCATAGAAAATAGTAAATAGAAAGAAAGAAAAAGGACCAGTGGGTATATAAATATATAAAGTGTAAACAGATTCATTGCTAGGAATATAGTAGAGGCCTAGAAGGGATAAGTAAAGAATAAGAACCTCCTTACAATTGTGTAGAAATCTAGATGGATGGTTATAAATATACATATATAGGTGTGGGTGTGGGTGTGTGTAGGTATGTATGTATGTATATAGGTATGTATGTAAACCTGTGCGCATATAAGAAAGAACAAGATGGAGAAAAGAATGTGGAGTTAGAGAAATTGCATTGAAGAAAGAGCTTAAGTTGCATACTAATATGGGATAATGCGTGGGTCAAGTAGCATATCTCAATTTCAGATATACAGTAACCTACCCATAATAGTAACTATGTGATGGTAAGAGGAAAATAAATTAAATAAATAAAAACAGTTTATATCCTTAGACCACGAAAGAATATCAGTCGAGACATGAGAGAATGAACAGACAGGAAGAGTAAAACGAAGAAAAGAGAACCTGATGGCCGTTGGAGAGTTGCGGCGGCTGAGTAGAAAGAAGTGAGAGAAGAAAGGCTTTTTATAGGGCTAGGGTTATGGTTGGACCCTTTCTATTAAAATAATATTTCTTTAAAATAAAATAAAATAATAGTAGTAATAATATTTATTGTTCAGTTTTTTTATCACTTATTTCAATAATATTTATACTCATATATTCTGAAATAATCATTTTATTGAGGTATTTTACTTGTACTACTATTATTATTATTATAAAAAAATATTTAGATTTTTTTTTTAAAATAATATTTAGAACTTGATACTTCTATTAAATTATTAATCTATCTTATACTATTTGCTTAAATAAAATATAAACTACAACTAACTCTAAATCCTAAGAAAATCAAGGATGTTACACATATAGTCCATGTACATTAGAAAATTAGTTTTGTCTAACAAATCATAAATTATTCATAATGAATTTTCTCATAAAATTAAATAAATTCTCATTCTCTTAATTCAAATATGATATATGACTTTTTTTTCCACAAATGTCACATAAATCTAATTTAATTCCAATATATATCATCATATTATATATTATATCATTATTAATATATGAAACTTGCATATATCATATGAGAATGCTTAGTAGTAGAAGAAATGACAATACAATGAATTGGGAGAGAAGACAACAACTTATCAATACTAAAATAAATTATAAATTACAAAGTATTTGTATGTCTTTATATAATAAAACATTTGAGAAATAAGAAAAACTGCGCATGCTCAAAAAGAGAAAAGAGATAGAAGACAAAGCTAAAATGAAAAATAGAATTAATAATAAAAGAAAGTATATTAATGTTGAGGCATATAAGTTGAGTGTTTGTTGAAAAATCTATGGTGTAACAGAGAAACATATATCCCAAAAAGAAAATAGAGATAAATTTGATGTGGTAAACTCCATTGATGTATAAATAATATTCACATACATTATATACATAAAGTTACAAATAAATTGTTCAATTATACATAAAGAAGAGAATTAAACAACTTAATTGTATAATTGAAGGTTATATAAATAAATACAAGAAACCATTTTATTTGGGAGTTATATGGCATAGTGACAATGCCATAACTCCATAAGGTAGAATCTTAAAATGTCATGAAATCAAAATATTAATAAACATCAATAATGTTTAAATTTGTAAATAAACTGGCACCATATTAAAATTTTAAAATGACCAGTAATTACATTTTTTTCTATTTGATTTCATACAATACTCATGAACACTTATCAATATCACAATATCAAATAATTTTTCTCTCACAAATTAATAAGAATAAATTTAAATTTAAAAAATAATCAAAATCAAAATCATATAATCTTCAGGGTATACAATTATTTCTTTTGGCCTTACAATTTGGTCATCTTTCTTCATAGCTTATTGCTTTAAGCATCATAACTATATTTGGTACTTTTCACAATATTTCATGATCTTGTTGGCTTCACAACTATTTTGATATTTACTTTCAATAAATTGATACATATTAGTTTATATGGCTTCTTGTCATATTGTATCATTTTTGTATCCATATGATTTCTAATCATAGTATAACATTTGCTCATAATTTTAATCACTTTAGAAATGTTATTATTTCCACGACTTTGATTTAATAGTCAAGACAAAGTATTCTTGGTTTTTAGCTATCAATTCTATCAATACAATGTGATCATGTTCATTTTCACTCTTGTAGATATGTTTTTTGTTTTCAACAGCACATCATTAATTTCTCCAAATATTGGTCTTCAGAACCATAACAAAAATCTTGTAAAGCTAATATTTTTTCTTTTTTTGTTTTAATTTGATATTTGAACCTTTAGCCTTCTTCTTCTTTTTTTTGGTCAAAACCTTTAGCCTTCGGGATTTTGATATTTTAAACAATTAAATCATCAAAGTGTCAAATTTGTTCTTGTTAATCTTGCAATTTAATGAAACCAATATCATTCTTTCTTATAAGAACTATATTACAAAAGTAATGTGACTTTTGGTCATTTGATCACGAAATTAAGAATATTATGGCTTCTGACCTTTCGATGAAAATACTATAAAATAAATTAAGTAAATTTAAATTTATAATCAAATATAAATAATAGATAAGCCCATGATCATATAGATCACATTATATGATCATATATAATACTATTATATATTAATGTAATATAATAAATGAATGAAAATAAAAGATTGACATAATAATATAACAATACTATATTAACATAAATAAATGAAATGAAAATAAAATAACAATAAAACAAGATGAAATAAATAACATAAAATAAAGAAACATAAACAATAATATATAGCATAAAATGTAAATAAAATAAAGAAATATAAATGTTAAATATGTAAATAAACAAATTTATGCCATAATATAAAATAAATAAATATAAATGTTACATAATAAGAGATTCTCGGAAAATGATAAATAAAATTTTAAAAAAAATTGTGAAGGATAATAAAGCAATAATAATCTTCAATCTTAGTTATTGAACCCGATGTATAAAATAATTGGTAAAAGAGTCTCTTTAATTCCATATGATATTTTAGATTATCCCAGATAAAAGAAAAATAACCAAAAATAATATAAAATCACATATTGGTAACTTAAACTAAAGTGATAAAATAACATAAAATATAGTATGAAAATGAGAAAATTAGATAGTAGAAGAAACAGAAAAATAGACTATAAACTTTTTGAGCAAAATCATGTATAAGAGATTGAGATAAAGAAATACAAGAGAGGAATTGAGAGCAAGAAGGGAGTGAATCTTATTTCATTTCAAACTTACAAGTTTTGATACATGCGTACTATTTATAAGTCACAAATTCTTAATTTCCATCACAAGAGATATAATTTATTTATTTATTTATTTTTGTTACAAAGATATAATTTATTTTGAATAGTCATCATTTTAAGGCGAAGGCATTACAAAGGAGTCCAGGCCTCTTGGGCCATGATCTCCAGGCCACGTCAAATGTGATTCGAATCAAATCATAACTTATGAACAGCAGACCATAATCGTGATCCGCTCAACTCAGTTTCTCGGTTGAAGTTGAACAATTAAACCACTCAGTTTTGTCCAGACATTGTCTGAATATTCAGAATCAAACTCACACTCACTTTTATTATTATATATTAAAAAAAATCACATTCTGGGCATTAGGAATACCGGCCATAGCCATCAACTCGTCAATAATTGAGGAAGCATACAGCTGTTTCTTTTCTCTTACACCAGGAGAGGGGAAAAAAAAGAATCTCCACAAACTTAAAAAAAAAAAAGGAAAAACAGAGAGAAAAGGATTATGGACAGCTCGTACTTATTCATTGAACGTATTTGTCGTTCATGAGATTAAGCATGACACAGAGCAGATTTACGACCAGAAATGCAGTCTGGTAAGTAATCCTTAATAATATTAGTATTAGGAGGAGGTGGTATGAAATTAGAGAAGAAGTCTGGATCCTCCTTCAGGGATTCTGAATAGCCCTCCAAGATTGAAACTATCTCATCAAAGTGTGGCCGTTTACGTGGATTGGCTGCCCAGCATCTGGTGACCAGACTTCTAAACGCCAATGGACATTCAGGTGGCAATGGTGGCCTCACATTCTGCACAAAACCCACCAAAAAGTTCTTGCATCAGAAGTTGAAAGAGACATACAAATGAAATGAATTTTTCGTATAATTGATCAGTGATTGATTCAACTGTACTTGCATATCGTCCAGATGTTCTGTATAGCAGATTTAACAATCATTGATTTGGATAACTGGTATAGCAGATGTCAATGATCTTGAGTTATGAGTAATAATTTATATGTCAGCCAAAAGAGATTAGCATCTGCCCATAATGGATTGATATGCTGAACTAAGCAGGGGAATCACAAACAAGTCCACGTGCTGGTAAAGATAATACCCAATGATTTCCTATTGTTGAATTGTTGTGGCCTACTTCACACGGACACGTTGGTGTCCACATTAACCAAAGAAAAAGTGCCGATCCATATACATGAATGCAATAGATAAAATATAAGAAGACAAACATGTATGCACGTAGCATAACAACTTAGGCATTCATGCAATATTTTTTGTTTATATGTAATACACATAAAAAGGTAAACTGCTGAATTAAATAGCGACTCATTTTCAACATCCATCTCCATAAAATTACATTTTAGCCTTTCCCAAACATCTTGTACCTTTAAGTTCTTTCTGAATAACAAATAAACAAATTATCCTTGATTAATTTCTGATAATGCACAATCCTTTCTATACTAAATCCAAAACTGGTTTGTTGGGGGCTTGTAGCCCAAATGACACTTACGCATCCCTTAAAGGTGTGTTTGGTTTGAGGGGAGAGGAGGGGGAAAATAGGAGAGGGGAGGGGGGTATGTTACCTTATTTGGCTTGTTAAAGGGGCGGAGAGGAGATTTTTATAATGAAAGCCAAAAATAAAGGGAATGAGAGCCAAAATTTTGACTTTCCTGCCACTCAAAAATTCAAACCAAATGAGAGAATGAGGATCCCTCCCCTCAAACCAAACACACCCTAAGGCTTTCTAAAGTATGAGGTTTTGAGTTTGAACCTTCTCTTAAGGTTATGATGGGTGCATGAGTCATGACAAAAAACAAATCCAAAACTAGTTTAGCACTAAGATTGTTTTCAAGCCGCTGCTAGCATGGTTCTTAAGAAGTCTATATGCAAATGGATTAATCATTCGAAATTTTGGAGAGTAAGCAATTGCGGAATTTCCGTTTCTTCACAATATGAAAATGTGCCATTTCATAAAAGAATTTTGATACAATACCTTTTGGGAGGCTGCAAATGCTGCCTGCTCCGGTGTCATGTTCTCATATGGTGTTAATGCTGTTAAAAGCTCCCATAGAACTATGCCAAAACTGTACACATCTGCTTTCTTGGTATGATTCTTTTCTCTCAACATTTCAGGTGCCATCCAACGATAAGTTCCAGTAAATTCATTAGTGGTAAAGCTCTCAGATTCTTGGCACGAGATTCCAAAGTCTGCTACTTTTGCACGCATATCTCCTCCCAGCAGAAGGTTTTCTGATTTGAGATCCCTATGAAGTATCCCCTGAGAATGAAGATATTGCATACCCCGTGCAATGTCTAGGGCTAATTTCAGAACAAGTTTGGGTGGGAGTGAATAGGGATTTTGGTTACGCAGGTATCTTCTCAATGACCCCCCAGGCATATATTCAGTAATTATGCAGAAGACAGGAGGTTTCTTGCAAGCGGCAACTAGCTGCAGGATAGACACAAGTCAATAGCTGCAAGAAAATGTACAATTTCTCTCATATCTAAGCATGAAACCATCTCTTCTCTTTCAGCAGAAAAATAACTCTCAGCTAATTCTCAGCACCAACTGATTTCAGCACTCATATAATAGGTTTTCAAAACAAGAAATGAAACCACCAGCGAAATCGGAGTTTTCATTTTGTACTTAACCAGTCAATATTTGTTAATTAATGATGAATCTGAACAGTGAAAACTACACGGATAAGGACTATTCTGGGGACCTACCAAATCACAGTTTATGACTATGCAAGAAGCAATAAGATAAATCAACGATGAATCTCAGCTCTGTTCAATTTGGCACCAACGGTATCGGCTGAGCAAGCACTTCACTAGCACCATCTATGGGAACAGGAGGAACAAAAGAAGTAAATTCATATTTGTCTTTACAGATGATTGGTCCATTTTTTCCCTTTCTGGTTAACATATTTTACAGTCCCAAGCAGATACATAAGTTTAGATAAGAGAATCGAAGTCAGTATATTCCAAGCAAAAGCAAGAGAAATGTCTCGTATCCTTTTCACATAAAACCACTGATTCCAACTACATAGGAAGTTCAAGAAGCAGTGTTTACCTTAATGATATTCGGATGATGCAATCTAAAGAGCATGGTAACCTCAGAATTAAACTGCCTCTCGAGCAAAGAAGCCAAGTTTTCGTCCTCCTCCGGTAGACTTATCAACTTAATTGCCACTTCGCTGTTCTTGTATACACCTTTATAGATCCTACTATGACTGCCAATGGAAAATTTGGCGCCAATGAGCAACCTGGACAAGTCGGCGCTCCAATCCTCTTCTCCATCTTCCTTTATTGCAGCCCCAGAGGAGACCAGATACTTGGACCACGACACGGCTCGCTTGTATTCGCCAAGCGAAAGCCTTCTCCCAAGTTTCTGGTTGAGCGGAACTTGTTCAGACCAGCAAAAATTCCTCATGGAGGATCGGGAGTTAGTTCTTATCAGAATCAACCTAGTTCAATTCGGCCCTAGAGATGAACACAGCGCAGATCCAAAAGAAAAATAAATATATATGAAAAAGAAGCCGCCTGAAATGCCTAGAACACTTGATCTTGATGGCTTAAATTGTTCCTAACAAACTACATTTTAGCATTTCTCCTTAATGTTCTGTAACCGCACAAACGATGATCATCGGATAATTCAAATTTACGGACCAAATCAGCTAAGTTCTCCAAAAGGAGTGACGAGAGGGTCTACAATTTTCCGGGGAAAGAAGAGAGATAGCCTAGAAATTGAGGGAAGAAAAGAAAGCAAATTGGAGAAGGAAGAAACAAGAAAGTAGCGCGGGGCTCAAAGGAGCTAATTACGCAGAAGCCACATACTGTTCTACGTTGCGGAGTAACATGCCAAGATCCTCCTCTCAGCAGACAAAATGGGTCTGCCTGATAGGGACCTTCCTCCTTCTCTTCCTCTTTCTCTGTTTCCCTCAATGCCATTCTCATCATTACACGTACCCATGTTCTTAGCTTGTTTGGTAAAAAAAATTTTGAAGGGAAGGAAATGGGAGTGAAAATTTTTATGAATCTAATTTAAAAAAATTGAGGATGTAGGTTTAAAAAAAGGAAGAATGTCAAAAAAATATCATTTAAATTTTAAAATCTTGTTAATAAGTTTGGTAATGGGATTAACAAGAATGGTAATGCAATTAACAAATCATTTTAGTGTTAAATCACCTATTTGAAATTTTGAAGTTTAAATGATATTTTTTTGGAATTCTCCCTTAAAAAAATAAGAAATAATATAATATAATCATTTTTTTAATTCAATTCATAACATTTTTTTCCTCCATCTCTTCTCCAAAATTCTCCTAACCACCTACCAAATAGCACATTAATATGTGAAAGAGTTTTATCTCGATTTATGTGAATCAGGCTTATGCATACACATAAGCCTAACCAAACAAGCCTCTTCGTACCCAATGTAAGAGTTTTGGCTTTTGCGACTGTATAAACCCGATTTACATAAATCGAGATAAAATTCATCTACATATTTTCCTTGTAGACCATAAAAGCTACATCATAAACCGTAAAAGCTACCTCGTATACCGTAAATCACAATTGAAAAGCACGATTGGAAGTTCCAATCGCTATTTCAAGCATATTCAGTTTCTCATTCCATTTTATCAACTAATTTTATTTTTATTTTTTAAATTAATTTATTTCACTTATATATATATATATAAATATAATGTAATGTACACGCGGATATTTTAAGAAGGGAGGACACGTCACCTTTATTCAAATTAACCCATATTTGTTTTATTTTTTTAATTTATTTAAATTAGTTACATGATTTTTATATTAAGAACCGGGTGAGGGAGTATTTGATATCATATTGCATTTTTAGCAATATCATGAGAACGATAAACATACAATTTTCTCATTGTCATCTTAAGAAGCTAGTTATAGACTTTATTTAGATTTTAAATATAATATTTCAGTATATTTTATTGGGATAATTGTTAAAAAACACCTTACAAGCAAATTAATTGCTCATTGCTACCATTGCACACGGTGGGTGGTATGTTGCACACGGGTGGATGATATTTTGCACATAAGGGATGGTGTTTGCACTTTCGCAGTGATGTTTTTTGCACATGTGGATGCTGATTGCACATGATGGATGCTTGCTTGCACATTGGTACCATTTAGCAATTAATTTGCTTAAAAGGTATTTTTTAACCATTTTCCCTACTTTATTTCTCAAATTTATAATATTTTTCTCAAATCATCTATATTGTTGTGAGTAGTAAAAAGGATTTCACCAAACAATAATTCTAACACAAATGATTATTAAAAAGAGCATTTTAAAAAAATATCAGCACATATTTTTAATAAATAATTAATTTAACTTGATTTTTTTAATCTTTATATATTAGCTACTTAGTTCAGTGAGGATAATTCTCATCAGTCAAGGGTGGTCAGACATTAGTTCACGGGGAGGGGGATTTTATTTGACCTTGTATTATAGATTTGATTATTTGAACTCTGCTTCTTTTCCATTGACTTATTAAATAAACAAAGATAAGATTATAGTAAAAGATTACCTAAAGATGGATCTCTTCTCAGGTTTTTTATGGGGATAAAAGGGTCATGAATGGAATATAATTATAGTTTGTGCGAAATAAAAGACTTTCTTAACATAACAAAACAAAACAAAAGGACAAATTGTAAGGAGCATTAAATGAGTTTGAGAGGAATGAGTGGGCAAAGGTTGCTTGTATACGTGGGAATGCCATTTGGCAGAGTGGCAATTTGGCAAATGCAGCACTTGCCGTTTCTTTTTCTAACATCTGCCCCCAACATTGACTCCTTCTATGAAAATGAGAGCAAACTATTTTTCCATTGAAATATAATAATTATATACCTTTTCTTTTTAATAAAGAATTTTTTATAGGGTTGATCCTTTTTATAAATAATTTTAACTTTGTATCTGAAAATGTATGTTTATTTTTCTTATGTTATCCTTATTAAATGTATATTATTTATAATTAATTATCAATCACACCAAGAGTTATATTCGAGAGAGAGATAACTCACTAGGTGAATGAAGTCAACAAAGTATTGAAAAAACATACTTTACTACTTCCTCCGATCCTATTTATAAGCAATTTTTTCTTTGATTACGCAAAACAAACTGATAGTTAAAAGCAATAAGTGTGTAAAAAATGCTATATTTTTTTCATATATGCCTCTATTTATGAAAACATAGAGATAATGTATAAAAAATATGAGAGATAGTAAAATATATTTTCACAATGCTTTGTTGATTTCATTCACCTAGTAAGTTCTCTTTCTCTCTCCTGAATATAACTCTTAGTGTGTGTGATAATTAATTATAAATAATATACATTTAATAAGGGTAAAATAAAAAAAATAGCTTACATTTTCAGACACAAAATGAAAGTTGCTTATAAAATGGATCATCCTATAAGAGAACAAATTACTTATAAATAGGACCAGAGGAAGTATCTCTTATGCTTTTTATATATTCTCTCTGTTTCCATAAATAAAAGCACATATGAAAAAAATATGATATTTTTGACACACTTATTACTTTTAACTGTCAATTCATTGTACGCAATCAAGAAGAAATTTGCTTGTAAATAGAACTGAAGGGAGTAACATAACAAGCATTTATTTTCAATATTTATATCTGACATCCTGTAATTTTATTTAAATTAAAAAAATATTTTATTGCAATTCATTCGTGACATAGAAACATATACTTGAATTATACAAATTTGTATGGCGTGATTTTTTTTTGAGAAAATTATATTGAGATCCCAAATACACAAGAAAATAAAGAAACAGTCTTTTAAAATAGCAAAATAAAAAATTAGTCATAAAAAATTGTTAATAGAGCCCCTCAAGTTGTTAATTGACAACTTGAGGGGTTTCATTAACAATTCTTTAGGACTAATTTTTCATTTTTTGATTTTGAATGACCGTTTCTTCGTATTTTTAGTTGCTTGGAAATACAGGATAATTTTCCCTTATTTTTTTTTATAGCAATAGTATGACGGGATTATTGCTCTAATGTAATTTAAAATCACAATGTTATTATTTTTTTTAATGAAATACTACCTCTAGTCTAGCCATTAATATAAGATCTCTTTTATAAGATAATTTACATTATGAATAAGATCTTTTATTAAAGACAAAATATAGTAGAATCTTAATGCTATTGGGGGTAAATTTATAGATATGCTTGCACTATTACTATTTGAACTAGATATTATAGAAAGTATGAAAAGGCGAGGAAAGAAAAATAAACATGGGCAAACGGTTAATTTCTTCTTGGTTTTGGAAGAATAACTAGCTTGGATTGTTTTGTTCTATTACAAAGTCAAAATGGTAATTTTTTAAAAAAAGAAATTGTTAGTAAATAATTTTTTGAAAAAATTACATTAAGGTTCCAAATAAAAAGAGAAATGAAGAAATTGTCTCTGAAATCACAAAAATAAAATATTGGTCCTAAGGAGTTATTAATTGCGCCCCTCAAGTTGTCAATGCCCAACTCCTGGAGTTGTTAATGAGACCAATTTTTTATTTTACGATTTCAATGGATTATTTCTTTATTTCTCTTTTTGTTTGAGACGTTAATGTAATTTTTCCTATTTTTTTTATATATTGCTATTCGACTCAATCATATTTAAACATTTAATTGGAATAAATCTCTTAACTACAGTAGAGAGGTGATTAAACATTAAAAGGATCTTCCAATAGAAGTAAGTTCAAACAGAAATGTTTAAATTGAAGGGAAATTACAGTCAGGTATCAAGTAAGTGGTAAAATAAAATTTTTTTTTTAAATTTTAAAATAAAAAAATAGTCTAATTAATAATTTTAGGAGCGAGTCATTGACAAATACAATAATTCTATTAATAAGTTCTTAAAATTATTTTTTTATTTTAAGATTTTAAAAGATCATTTATTTTATTTTATCTTTTATTTAAGTTGTGACTATAGTTTTTTTAAAAATAAATGATGAGAGAGAAAGTGGGGAGAGAGTTGGGTCATGGATGATGGATGCATCAAATTGTGGGGACAAGCCGGATGGTCCTCTTTCGAATACGGTCCTCTCTTTAAACCCCCCGGGGCGGTGCGCGGCGTTTTGTTTTTAATAAATTTATTTTGATTGGGGACAGATGTGGTAAATTAATCAAGATTTAAACATTCCCACTTTTAATAAAAAGGGCTAAAGGGCATTCAAATCAACAATTTTTTTTCATATTGATCAAGTTCCATACAATATTTTGTGGTGCATTCTGTATTTTAAAATATTTTTTTAATGTGTTCATCATTTTAAAGTATTTTTTTAGATGTATTTATCACCCTAAATTAATTTTTGGTGCATCATATACTTTAAAGTATTTTTTCAGATGTGATAACTCAAATTACCTAAATTGTTAAATGAAAAATTGCTCTAAAAATTTTTTTTTTAGAGTGTACCTAAAAAAACACTTTAGAGTACTTGATGCACTCTACAAAATATTTTAAAGTTCTAAATGCACATGAAAAATATTTCAAGTTGTTAAATGCATGTTAACAGAACAATAAAGAATTTATCATATTAACATATTTTTTATTTATTATATTTAAATCCTTAATTTTATATAAAAAAATTACTTGATCCAACTACACTCAATTTCTATTTATTATTTATGAATATAATTTATATGTTTATAAGAATTAAGGGCAATCAAATCACGTGGTTGGAATTTTTCATGAAATATTGCAAGAGACTTAGTGCTTGTTTGAAATAGCTTTTGGGACCCTCAAAAATATTTATTCACTTAAGTCGAAATAAAACTACTTTCATATATTTATCTCGTATATCGTAAATCGTGATTGAAAAGTTATTTTTGAAAACTCAAATCGTTATTCCAAAAAATCACTAAATTTTAGTTGATATATAGTTTTTGTTAAATCAATGAAATCTAGTTTTTTAAATGCACATAGTATGTATCATTTTAAAATGAAAAAAAAAGGATATGATGAGCTAACATGTAACAAGTTTATGATCGTTTGGATTAGCGGTGATAGAAGTGACTTTTTCTTAATCTAACTTTTAGCAAAGTTAGATAAAATAAAATTCAGATTGTAAATGTGATTTGTGTTTAAATTGATGGCGATAAAAGAGAATTTTTTTAAAAAAAAATCAAACTTTTAAACTTTTTCTCAATATTTTCTTTTGAAAAAAAAAATCTATGTTATCAAAATGCCAACCCAAATACTCTAAGGCTTTGTTTGTATTAACGGTGAGAGGGATTGAATGTACTGTGAGAATAAAGAAGCACGGTGAGAGAAATATTTGAGTGTTTGGCATAACCTTGTTCCCAGAGTCTAAATGTGCGATACCAGTGGCAGTGAAGCCACTTTATACTACTTCTAAGAAAAAAGCCGCACTGCAGTGGAGAAAGAAGAGAAACATGGATGAAATAGAGAAGGTTACCATAAAGAGTGTCACTGTCTTTCACTATCTTTTTATCCATGTTTAAATAAGTATTTTAGTGTATTTTTTAATAATAATATTTTTTTTATTTTATCAAATTTTATTTACATTTTTTCACCTCAATCATCACAATATATACAAATAATATATAATATTCAATAAGATTCATGCTCTTTTAAGTCATTTTTCATCTAAACGAGTTTTTCAAACGTTAATCCAAACATGTTCAAAGTTAAAAAAAGTTATTTTTACTACTGTTAATCTAAATACAAATCACATTTATAATATAATTTTTATCCTATCTAATTAATTTAAAAATCAAATTAAAAAAAATCACTTCTTCTCCTCTCATACAAACAAACACTGAACCAGCCAACGAGTTTTTAAAAAAAATTGTCACATTTGGATGGCAGAACCCATCTAAACAAGCTCCTAAAATTAAATTAAGAAAGGAGGGGGGATGGGGGCCACCACGTGTGGGTGGAGGGGGAAATCGTGATTGGGGGATAGTGGGGACCACACACACGACCAAATTTTGGCTGGTTAGCTCCCCACAGCAAACACTCTTCCCTCCCCAATTCCCACGGTCCCATTACCGTTCTTTATTAATTACTAAACTTTTCTTACCATTCACCTGATTTAAGACGCAAAATTTTAATTATTTTTTACTATTTAATGTTTTTAAGTTTTAACAAGAAAAGTATTGAAGATTTAACTTGAAAATGAAAAGACATGAATGGCATGTCATAAAGTTAAACTACCCTTATTTTTTTTTAGGGTGAAGGTACAAATATACTCATATATATATCTCGTATGTGCGTCAGGCATAATATATAATTTTTGGGTGTAAAAATGCCAACATCGTTAATTGAAGCAAACGGCAGTTACTTTATAATTTTGTGGGTCCTACTTTGATAATTTTTAAATAATTATTTTAAAGATAAATGTGCAAAAATACTCATATACATATAATACAGGTGCAAAAATACCCATATGCAATCATTGGGGTGTAAAAATACCTATGATCATTTAAAAAAAGATAAAAATGCCAGCTTAGTTAATGAAGGAAAACGTTCATATATTAATTTATAGCTTCATTAATGCCAATTCTATTAATTTCTAGTATCGACTTGTCCAGGACATTTTGACCGGGAATTTCCTGTCCCATTTGGGACAGGAACAGGAACAAGAACCGAGATCACCCTTGAGATCCTGGTCTCAGTCCCAATCTCATTTTTTACTCTATAAATTAAATTATCATTTTAATTTTTTTTACCCTATAAATTAAATTATCATTTAGTAAGATGTGTATCAAATTTTTAGTTGGAGTTAAATTGCATATATTATGATAATAATCTTAACTATATATTATATAAAGAT
Organism: Albizia julibrissin; assembly: GCA_037074505.1. Classification (NCBI taxonomy): domain Eukaryota; kingdom Viridiplantae; phylum Streptophyta; class Magnoliopsida; order Fabales; family Fabaceae; genus Albizia; species Albizia julibrissin. The sequence continues at coordinate 52,677,860 of CM073482.1, forward strand.
AATAATAAAAATGACGATAATTATGATGAAGACAATGTTATTCTTCAACTTTAGATCACTTTATGTAATTATGGCTTTATTAGTTGTTAAATGATTACTTTGAATAATAGAATATAAACAATTTAAATAATATAATTATTTTTTTATAGTTTTTTTTAAAATCCTAATTTTCCCGATCCTAGTTCTAGTCCCATAAAGTCCCGATATCACCGGGATCGGAACTTTCCTAGAACTAGGACCGGAAATTTAGGTTTTAAAAAAAATTTAAAAAATAATTATATTACTTAAATTTTTTATATTCTATTATTTAAAGTAATCATTTAACAACTAATAAAGCCATAATAATTTCTAGAGTTGAAGAATAACATTATCTTCATCATAATCATCGTCATTTTCATTATTATCTTTATATAGTATATAGTTAGGATTATTATCAAAGTATACGCCATTGAACTCCAACTAAAGATTTGAGACACATCTTACTAAAGGATAATTTAATTTATAGGGTAAAAAAATTAAAAATTAAAATGATAACTTAATTTATAAGGTAGAAAATGGGATTGAGACCGAGACCGGGATCTCAAGGGTGATCTCGGTCCTGTTCTGGTTTCGGTCCCAAATGGGGCAAGAAAATATTGGTCAAAATGTCCAGGACAAGTCGATATTAGAAATTAATGGAATTTGCATTAACGGAGCTAGAAATTAATATATGAACGTCTTTCTTCATTAATTGAGCTGGCATTTTTATCTCTTTTTAAATGATCATAGGTATATTTGCACCCCAATGATTGTATATGAGTATTTTTGCACATGTATGATATGTATATGTGTATTTTTGCACATTTATCTTTAAAATAATTATCTAAAAATTATTAAAGTGGGACCCACAAAATCAAAAAATAACTTATGTTTACCTCTATTAACGGCGCTGTCATTTTTACCCTCTTTTTTAATGATCATGGGTATTTTTCACCCAAATATTGTATATGGTGCCAGACGCACATATGAGATATGTAAATGAGTATTTTTACACATTCGTCCTTTTTTTTATAAACACGTCCGACATTAAATACAAACACATAACTCAACAATGATTCAAATATTTGTTCAACACATTGGTATGTATTAGTTTCGTCTACTAGATTCAATTGTCGTAAGTTAATCTTGTTTGGTTGGGTTTATATTTATGTATAAGCCTGATTCACATAAATCGAGATTAAACTTCTCCACATATTTATTTCGTAGACCTTAAAAACTACCTCATATTCCGTAAATCACGATTGAAAATCATTTATGAAGGCTATCCAAAATTATTTTGGGAAGATGCCAAAAAAATACCATTTAAATTTTAAAATCCCGTTAATAAGTTCGGTAATGAGATTAACAAGAATGGTAATGCAATTAACAAATCATTTTATTGTTAAATCACATATTTAGGATTTTAAAGTTTAAATGGTATTTTTTTAGAATTCTCCCAATTATTTTTAGATTGGGTTTTGTTCTGAGAAGGAAATAATGATAATGAGAGAATAAATTGGGGGTTGATGAAGGAGAGGATAGAAAATATTTGGGAATCATGGCAGATTTGGGAAGAAATAAGTGTTTTTGGGTGTGTAACCCAACAACAACAACAAACGGTACAGAGTTGCCTAAAATAAAAAGAATGGGGAAAACAAACATGTGTGACGATTTGCAATATCCAATTATTATTGAGCTAACCATCTCCATCCCCATTATTCTTCTGTATATACACTTCTCTATTATTTAATATAAAATATATTTATATAATCAGATTAGATTTATAAAATTAGTTAAACTAATTAATATGATATGTATTTTATAAAACACTTTAGTCATCTTTTTTAATTTTCTTGTTCTATCCTTAATTATTATTGAAGAAATATCAATAAGATAAATTAAGAAAAAATAATAAATATAAAAAATATGTTTTATATTTAAGTTTAAGATCAACTATAAAATATTGTATATTTAAAATTAAAATCAATTATTAAATATATTTTATATTAAAGATCGAATGAGTATATTATTAGTTGGCACCTTTCTCTCTCTCTCTCTGTATATATATATATATAAAAATATTAGTTGACACCTCTTCTCTCTCTCTGTAAATAATAAAATACTGTTACCTCTTGCCACCCACTTAACGTATATGAATCTCCGTCTATGCTATTGCTAGGCCATGTGTGCATTATTTTTATTTATAAGTAATTTTTTATTATATAAAATAAATAAATAGTTAAAAATAATAAATGTGTTAAAAATATCATTTTTTTATATATGCCTCTATTTATGAAAATAAAGAGAGAATGTATAAAAAATATGAGAGGTAATAAAATACATTTTCCTAATATTTTATTGACTTAATTCACTTAGTGAGTTCTCTCTCTCTTAAAAAATTCTTGATGTGTGTGATAATTAATTATAAATAATATATATTTAATAATGATAAAATAGGAAAAAAGAGCTTACATTTTTAGACATATAATAAAAATTACTTATAAAAATGACTAACCCCATAAGAGAGAAGATTATTTATAAATAGGATCAGAAGGAGTAATTTATTGGTATACATGCAGTTTAAGATTTAATCATGTGAGCCGTTCAATTAAAGCATATTCACGTTTATAAAAATTTCATTCACACAAGTCAAAATAAATCTTCTATCATATACTTATTTTATAATCCATAAATCACATTTAGAAAAATAATTCTTACCCCTAATCCAAACATACACTTAAATATTATAACCTTGCATTGCCCGATGCCCCGATTCACTATTCTTTCACTAACTTATGCACTCTCCTGCTTCGCACTCACCAATAGATATGGATCTCTTTAATTTTTATAAAAATATAATATAATTAAGTTTTAATTCTTTTATGACATCATAAACATTTTAATGGATAACTTAACACTGCATAAGTATATTTAAAAAAATACAGGTTAAACGGTACAAGTTAAAATGAATAGGTCTAAACTTAACGAAGAAATAATAACATCCTGATATTATTATTATTATTATTTTTATTGATAATTCAAATACGACTCTGTAAGAATGAAGAAACAGGAACGAAGCAAAACATTTATGATGAATTGTCCTTGTTGTGTTTTGTGCTGTGAGATTTTTGAAAATGGTGAACACTATTTATTTATTGAGCCAAGTTGTACAAAATCCACCAAGATCAGTCTCTATCACTGTTGGCCACAGTTTGTCATAAAAGCCTTAATTATTAAAGCCAAAAGAGAAAGAAATCCTTGATTATTTGTATGTACTTTCTCTGTTTAACTTGTTTGGAACACATACATTGGGGGTACAAATCCTAAGGTTCTATTTGTGAGAAACAAAAATTTATTGCTTCATATGAATAAAATGTATGTTTAAAGCCTCTAAATGAAAATCATTTACAATTTCACATAATCCCAAAATCTGAATTCATAACAAATCTGCCTATTCCCCAAACAAGTGTAATTTTATTGATATTTTTCCAGTTAGTTTATATATTTTCTCATGTTGTCGGATCAAAGGTTAAGTTAATAACATGTTTGGATAACCTTTATAAGTGCTTTTGAATCATGATTTATGAAATACGAGGTTGTTTTTACGGTCTACGAGGTAACTTTATGGTCTACGAAATAAATATGTGAAGGAGGTTTATCTCGAATTACGTAAATCGAATTTATGTATAAGCCCGATTCAAACAAACAAGCCTTTAATCTTGCCAGACATCTTATTACAAAAGTTTCAGCGTGAATTTTTTTCATCGGAAAATCAGAATTACCTATTTGTTATGGTGAACTGAAAAAAATATCAGAACCATCTTTTCTTTTCCCTCAAAAAATTAATCAGAATCATGTTGGGCCTGAAATTGTTGAGAAAATTGGATCAGGCCATCCTACTATTGCGTGGGCCCAAAAAATTCCCTCATCTCAACTCTTTACAACTTCATATTTTTCACCCCTCATCCTTGGTTCAACTGGTGGAGCGATCAGACTCTCATAACATGGAGGGGGTTCGATCCTGAAGTTAGTTAAGGTGTTGGAGGAAACATCCTAGTTTCTGGATGTTTAGGTAAACGTTTGAGGGTAATTGAAAGTTCGTCCTACCCGACATTGATATCACTTAGGAAGAAGGGAGATTTCACCTTGTCCTTGGATTGTGGGTGAATTCAACCCTTTTTCTAAAATTTGCGTACCCAAGAAAAAAAATCTTCATAGTTTTCAAGTGAAGTTGAACAACTAAAATAGATACCCATTATATCTCTGTGGATCTCAAATTCATCTTTTAAAAAAGACACATGTGGTGAAAAGTGCAGTCACAAACCCAAAGCAAAGCCGAACACCCCTAGTGCCCTAGTGACATAAGACGTGCCCTATATGGCTCCAAGTTTGAGGTTCCAGGCCCATTTCTCCTCATGTTGCACAGTTTCATTCCGTTTATGGGAAAAACAAAACTCTTCGATCATTGAGAATAATTGGATTTTTTTTTTCATGATAAATTTGATTCCATGATTTGTAATTTTCCCCAAATACAAACCATGCAAGGCACATGCAAAACTAATAGATAAAAAAGAGGGAAGATCATGTGATAGTGGAAACCAACGTAGCAGAGGCCATATATGTTGGAATTGTGAGATGAGGCGGTCCCACCCTCCACTGGTAAAAAAAAAAAAAAAGACTCATCCATTAATTAACTTTAACACTACTCTGCATTCACTTTCCGTTTTCTGCACAAAAAAAGTTGAATCCATTTGCCTAACACTAATAATATAACTATAAAAGAGAAGCAGAGGGCGGAAAGTAAAATGACTATAATAGACACATAAAAAAAAAGGCAAAAGAGGAGTATATGAACCATCAAGTGGAAGATGAGAAGGAAGCTCCAAGTTTAAAGAAGGAAATGAGAGAGCTAATTGCAAAGGCAATGAAAGCCAGAAACGCCATTACAATGGAAGCACTTGCCTTCTCTGTGAACTTGTCCTTCCCCCAGTTTGATTCCCAGTCCTTCACCCTCGTCGCCGCACTTGAGGACGCCGATACCAACAGATACGCCACTACCTATATATACATATTACACACACAACTATATTCACACTCAAATCCATATATAACCTAGGGTTTACGCGCAACCAGCAACCTGAAGCTCTAAAGTAATTTATAGTGTGCCTAACATTTAAAGTATTTTTTTAAATGTGTCTATTAGTTTAAAGTAATATACTTAGAAAAAATAGCTTATAGTGTTAGATATACCATAAATTACTTTAATTCACTTGATGCACTTTAACCCTATCTTCCCCCCCTCTCTATATATATTCTTCTCCCTCCGTAACATTTAAATGTACCTAGTATAATTAGTCTGTAACACTTGCCTGATCCATGAGATAATCAAAGTGAGATCGGAGATTGGGAGTGAAGAAGCGTTTGTTTTTAGCAGAAACGAGTTGATACGCCTTCACACAAGCTTGAAATCCTGAGTATACACACCCTATCACATTCACACTTAAACAATACCTGTATTCCTTGTACCGATCAAACGAGTCACCGGCCCAGCCTTGGGTTCTGTCCGTCGCCATTATTGAAGCTGAAACTAGACATAACACCACCTCGCTCATTCTCAACCCTAGCTCCGTTGTCGTCCTCGCCGCCGTCTCCCTCTTCAACGCCGCCGCCGCCGCATTTGCTGGAACTACTTCTTGCTGCTCTTGATGATGACGACTGTTGTTATTATCCCACTGCACGTCCGGTGTGTTTTGAGCCGTATGGTAGCGTGACCCCGGCGTGTCACTCAGCTCCGATGCCTGATCACCCCGAGACTCCGGCCACTTCATGCTTGCCATTTCACTGTGAAAGGAAGAGAAGATCTCTCATAAATAAATTACAAGCTAAAAGAGAAGATTGGGAAGAAGAAGAAGAAAGACGTGTGAAAAAAAGTCTGATGAGGCTTTAGTTACTTGGTGATTAATTTATCAGCTGTGTAGGGCCTTGCCAAGTCGATTTGAGTGTTCGACTATGGTCAACAAAGGATCTTTACGTGGCATGCTTTGATTGGTCGACAGCCAGCGGGGACAAAATCGAATTGTGCATATTATATAAGATCCCACCAAACTAATAATAAAGTAAATTCATATCCTAAGCATCTTCTTTATGGTCGTCATACTTTCACTCAGAGGCAACACATTGCATAAAGACGGGCTTTGAATTGGAAAGCCTCACTCTCACAAACTATATATAATGCATTGTCTTTTTGTAGAATTTTTGGTGTCTCCATAATAATAATGTACAGACAAGATAATGCGATATATAAACACAAATAATACAAAAAAAAAAAAAATCGAAGTGGGGCCTTGCCAAAAGCTTAATGAGATTCATTGATGAAAGATTTATCAAGTTACTTTCATTATTGTAAGCTTTCCGATACGAGCGTCTGCTGGAAAGTGGAAAGGCCTATGCTTTAATAACATCTCTTCGTTCATATATATAAAGAATATTGGGGAAAGCAACCTAGCTACTAATGCCAAATAATGGAGCCTTTTGCCCTATTATATTTCTCATCACAAGACTTCTTTTTATCTTTCTTATTTTTTTAATTTGGTCTTTCATACTGGAGTCTGAGTACTGCAAACAACGATAGCTACTTTCTCACCAACTTTTGAAATAAGAAATGGTCTATCTACTTCCTCAAAAAGCTCAAACATTCAAAAAATTTATCAAAATGTGAAGATTCCTCGTTTTAGTTCTTGTATTTATTGCTTTGCATCAAACATCAACAGTAGGAGTGAAGGACACGCGCACGAATCAAATACAGGGGAGGAGACAAAATTGAACTTAAAACCATGACAAATTTCTACTCTGTTAATATCTGTCAGAAAAACAAAGGGGACTTGCGGATATGCGGTTCTAATCAATGCAGTTGCGCCAAAAGGGGGAAAGGGCATACGTCATTTTTGTAGTTAAGAAATCCATTTATTATAACAGGACCAGTTAGTAAGGAATTTCAGAGTTTGCAATCATTTTCATCCTCATTCCTTAGATTTACCTTTTGACAATGTTAATGTCATTAGTTGCACCCTTTGACCATGTTAATGTCAATGTCATTAGTTGCATGATGGGTTACTTTAAAAAGGGGCCTTCTAAGATTTGAGTTACCTAACTCCAACAGCTAGTTTGTCGGGTTTAACTCTCTCACAGACTTGTATACCCATTGCACTGATACATTCGTTGAGAGATGGCCACCAAAAGAAGCCACCTACAAAGTTTCTCCTATAGACTTGTGTTTATTATATTTATTGTTATGAATCCCATATCACAAGGGTGTCTTGAAAAAAGGGCCTTAAAAAGCTTTGAATTACCCAGCTCTAATAAGCAATAACTAGATTTAAGGGTTGTGGTTACTTACACATTATCTATGTTATCGTATTGATGCTTAGTATAGTATTAATTATCTTATAAGCGACTTATTTTTTACACCAAGTTATTTTTCTAAAAACACCCTATATTGTAGATCGGAGGGAGTATAAAAAGTGGATCACATCCCAAATTGGGAGGGAGTTTTCTGCTTAATCACTGGTATGTTTTAATGTTATGCTTCATATTGTGCCAAAATTTACAAGACAGTTACAGTAATCTATTTTAGTCTGGGTTTGGCAACACGATTGTTAGTCAATGGTCATACAGTGAGCAATAATATTTATGCCATGGGAAGAAGTTAGTTACAATTTGGAGGGTTCAAGCATTTATATACAGCAGATGCAGGCTGCTTATAAGTGGGAATGCTTTTGGTATCAACAAAACGGACTTCGCCAGGCGCAAAAGACAGATCCCTGTGCCTGAAATATCAAACAAGAACAAAGGTAATTAAGGAATCTAACATCATTTATGCTCTGAAGAGTGGAATGATAGAGTAAAAATGGTTTCATCAGTAGTACAGTTAATTACCTTCGCAGGTCAAGTCCTGTCAAACCAGCCTGAAGAACTGTCAAATTGTCAGAATCAGGGGAAACTATAACCACAGTATCACCCGAGTACTGAGTTTCTAGAATTGACATTAGTTGTGTTACTCGAACAAAAACATCACTAACACTCTCATTTGGAGTTCCATCATCCACTGGAGGTGGTTTGCTGTTTTGAGAAATGCTATCTAATGCATATATCTGTTGGAATTCAAATAATATTCAAATTTAGATCACACATAACACCGTTATAGGATAGATGATGCACAACCCAACAAGAGGACAGTGAAGAAATTGATCTAACAGAACATGCATGCAATGCAGCTAAATAGCACAAGGAGAAATCTTACTTCAGACATGGATTCCAAGTTTTTGCCTTCATAAGCACCCAACCCACGGGCATCCAAAAAGCTGTATTCTGGAACTATGAAACTGAAATGAAAGAAATTGACAAATATTCTCAGCTCTTGCGCAGCATAGCCTGCCTCTCAGATGACATAGAATAGCAAGTCTTGAGTAAAAGTTGTTGTTCTATATTTCTTAAAAGTTGAAACTATGTAAGCAACATTTCAAATGATTCTCTCTGTTAGTGTGACAGTGTCAATGAAAAAGGCAGATAAATTTATCACTAGGAAAAACATAGAACAAAACTTTGGTACAATGTTCATCAATATTAATAACAAACGATAAGTGGATCTAATTCATAGCTCAGAGACAATCTTATACAGCAAAATATAGTTATTCTAAGCTATCTGACATATCAGTTAACTTCCAATGGAAGGACCAGAAGCATTTCATTCAACAAATAAAAGAAACATCAATTTGAGACTGAAGAATTTTAAAAGATCGTACCAATGGCAATCAAGTTCAAAATTTAATTGCTGCACCTTCTACTAATTCCATTAACGGATGCAATAATTTCTGCAGTCTGATAAGCTCTCTGAGTAATGGCAGGCCAAATCCAGCAACTCTTATCACAAGCCCCCATTTCCTTCAGATCAAAAGCAGTTCTCACCGCTTGCTTCTTCCCTCTTTCAGACAAGCCACTATCTACAGAAGTCTTGGCCACTGGATTCGTGTTAATTACTCCCATGCTTTCGAATTGAGATTCTCCAGCCCTAACCAGAAAATACCTTCCCACACCACCAACAACTGTCATCAGAAAACCTAGAATCCAATAAAAATGACAGAGTTTCATGAAATTACCGATTGCTGAGACGAAAGGGCGGCATCTGGAAGAGACCGCGTGCGGCGGCGACCGGCTCTGCAACTGGGAGCGAAGTCGTGAAGGGCGCGATAATGGAGTTGAAGGGGAGGGTGAGTGCAGTGAGGAGGTGGCGGCGATGAAGGTGGATGTGCTTGGAGAAATCGCGGAGTGCGATCGCCGGAACCAGAGGAGACGGTGGTGATACATGGCGGAAAATTTGGCGAGGGTCACTGGGTGCGGACATGCTCATTTCTCACTGACACGGTGCTTTCAGAGGGATGGCCTAGGCGGCGTTATCCACTTATCAGTATTCATTTCGGCACCATCTTGAAATTCATTTCATGAGATTTTTTACTATAGGCAAGGCCAATCTTATTCGAAAAGTTGTTCGGAAGGCTAATTTTATTCGGGAAGTTTTTAAGATGGTAATTTTATCCTAAAAGTATTAAAAAGAGTGTAATTTTATCTTTGTCGTTATCCCAGTTAATTTAAACCATTAGTTAACCTAATTTTGATCGTTAGTTAACTAAATATACTGAGCTGATAGTCCACATGTCATAATTGTTAAGGCGCAATTTTACCCCATAAATCCAAGTGTCATATACTTCATTTTTTTTCAAAGTTAGATTAAAACTTCCGGGATAAATTTACACCTTAACAAAAATGATATGGATGACATGTGGACTGTCAGCTCATCATATATGATCAACTAACAGTCAAAATTAATTAGGATATCGGCTAGAGTATAATTAGTAAATTACTCTCATTTTGAGACTTTCGGCGTAAAATTGGCCCCAAAAGACTTCGAAAGTAAAATTGCCCCTCAGTAAAACTTTTGCGGTAAAATAACCTTTTAATCCTTTTTCAATTACAAAACACTAAACATATTTTTAGTTTCACTCGACAGATTAAATATTGTGCCTCAGTCCTAAATGTAAGATTCAGTTAAATTTTTTTAGAGAGATTAAATAAACTAAATAAGTTAGCTAATCATATCATCTGTTATGTATTATTATATTATATATCAATTTATAAGTCATACAAATTAGAATACAGAAAAACAATGAGTATAAATGTTTGAAAATAACTTATTTAATTTTTTAATCTCTTTAAAAAATTAAACTGAATTTTATATTAAAAACAAGAAGGGAGTACTTTCTAATCTAGTGCCATCTAATCAAAATTCAGCGACACTATCAGGCTTGTTTGGCAGGGCTTATGCTTATGCATAAGTCTGATTTACGTAAATCGAGATAAAAATCATCCACATATTTACTTCGTAGACCGTAAAAGCTATCTCTTATTCCATAAATCACAATTAAAAAGCACTTATGAATGCTATACAAACATACCAATAGATAAGTGTTTCAGTCAACAGAATGTTAGATGGCTGTAAGAATAAAAATAGAAGTTACTTTTTATCTAACACGCTTGCCTAAAAAGTGCAAACTTAAAATAATGCTCCCTTTTATTTTTAATATAAGATATATTTATCTAGTTTGATTAAACTAAGGAAATTAATTAAATTATTTAATAAGAGATGTATTTTTTAAAACACTATAGTTATCTTCCTTATTTCCCTCATTCCCTCGTTCTTTATTATTATTGAGGGAGTATTAATAGAGATAAATTAGAAAAAGGTTAAAAAATATAAAAATTATATCTTATATTTAAAACATAGATCAACTTGGTAAATATATCTTATATTAAAATATGGAGTAGTAGTTTTTTTTAAAGTAATTTTAAATTTTTTTTTATATACAAGAGATGGCATGAGCCCATATTACATCAAAATAATTAATCTAAAGGGGAATTACATCCCAAACACTCGTTGACAACTAGAGTCCTAAATTTAGTCGGACATGATCTAAGCACAGCATAATTACTTAATCCTTCTTTTGCAAGTACATCTGCAACCCTATTTTGCTCCCTATATATATGCATCACACTCAATTCTCTAGGTTGCTTCAATAAATTCTGTATCTGCATAATCATCAGACTGCATGCTGTGGAATCCACACCCTTCTGCAACATTAGAACCAAATTTTTTGCATCTGATTCTATGATCAACTTTGAAAATCCATATTCTCTAGTAAGAGTAAGACCTTTATAAATCACCAATTCCTCTGCTTCTTGAACGCTGCACTTTCCAAGAAAATGTGTGAATCACACTTTCCACTCTCCATTATGATCTCTAATTACCCCACCACAACCTGCCTTACCTGAATTATTAGAGACTGCCCCATCAACATTTAACTTGACCCATCTTGAAAGTGGTGGCTGCCATGTTCGTTGTGGAGATGGACAATTAATAACTGGAACTGGAATGTCATGTATCTGAGTGAAGCTCCTCCAAATTTGTTGAATTATAGTAGAAGGATCGTGAGGCCTAGAGAAGTCAGGATCAAATATTTCTCCGTTCCTCCATTGCCAAAGTTTCCAGATAGAAACACCCTAAATAAGATGCCAATTGCCATCTTTAGTGACACCTAAATCCCTTTTTAGATTAAGGTCAAACCAGTCTCTTAATCCAGCTTTAAAGAATTGTGAATTAAGCTTGGGATTCAATAGATTACACCATAAACTTCGTGCATAAATACAATCTCTCAAGATGTGTAAAACATCCTCAGAAGCTTGTTCACAATAAGAACAAATTGGAGAGCAAGAAGACCACTTACTTCTCCATTCATTAGTAGGTAGCTTGTTGTTAAAGGCTATCCACATGAATACCCTTACCCGTTCAGCTCCACTCCATTTCCAAATATCTTTGTAAATCGAACACGAAACATTAGTAGGTCCCTTCTCTATAAGATAATATGCGCTTTTAATAGAAAAGGAACCATCTGATGTAGCACTCCAAGAAGGAACATCATTCCCTGCCTCCAACATTGGTGGCAATACAAATATTAATCTGTGAAAAACATAGCCTGGGACAATAGAAGCTAGTCTCTGAAAATCCCAAGTACCAGAATCAACCCAATCTGCCACTTTACTCTCCTCCTCCTGATTTAAAGGTCTCAAACAAAAATCTTTAATTTTTTTGTCCAGAAAAAGCCAATAATCTTTAAAGAAGTTTATAGACATACCATCACGAACATGCCATCTCATTCATGACTCCACTAAATCTTTCTGCTGAGCAATAAACTTCCACAGTAATGAGTCTCCTGCATGTGCTTCAAACATATCCCCTTCATTTCTTAAAATGTACCTATGAACTAAAACATCTGCCCATAACCCAGTAAAGGCCATCACCAACTGCCATGCAAGTTTTGCCCCACATGCATTATTAAGAGAAGTCAGTCTCTTAAAACCCAGTCCACCATAGAGCTTAGGTAACACCAACTGATCCCACCCGATAGGATGAAAAGTACGTCTAGCATTATTTATTCCCCAGATGAAGTTACGCTGTAGTCTCTCAATCTCATTACACACAACAACTGGTATTTTAGCAACTAACATGGGATATAAGGGAATATAGTTTAATACCGATCTAGCTAGTGTAATTCTCCCAGCTAATGATAAGCAATTAGCTTTCCACGTTGAGAGCTTATTCTTGACTCTCTTAATAATATAATGGAAAGTATCTGTTGATTTTCTTCCTCTGCTAATTGGGAAACCCAGGTATTTCCCAATTTCCGTCGATACCTTCATGACAGTTTCTTCACAAATTAATCTTCTAGACTCCTTAAGCACTCGTGGGGAGAAGAAAATAGACGATTTACTTATACTTATCTTCTCTCCTGAAGCTAAGCAAAATTTCTCAAGGCAGGACATCATACATGAAGCTTGTTTCACTGAAGCTTCCCCAAAAATAAGTAAATCATCAGTAAACATAAGATGTGATATTCAAGGGCCTCTTTTTGTCACTACAACAGGTTTCCAGCTTCCATCATTCACTGCATCACTTATAACGTGTGAAAGTTTATCCATACACAAAACAAACAGAAGAGGGAACATTGGATCTCCTTGTCTAAGACCCCTTGAAGGTTGAAAAAATTCCGTTTGAGACCAATTCCACAATATATTATATGATACTGTAGAGACACAATTCATAATAAGGTTGACAAATTGTAATTCTAAACCTGCTTCTAATAGAACCTGCTCCAAAAAATCCCATCGAATTCTATCGTAAGCCTTCTCCAAATCAATTTTCAAAGCCATCAAACCTTTTTTTCCTTTTGTCTTCTTCATTATGTGCATAATTTCCTGCCCAACAACAATGTTGTCTTGTATATGCCTTCCTTGGATAAAACTAGATTGGAACGGAGAAATCAACTCATCCACAACTAGTCTTAACCGATTAGTAATTATCTTTGTAATACACTTATAATGGACCATACATAAAGAAATCGGTCTAAAGTGAAGTACATTTTCAAGTGAATCTCTCTTAGGGATGAGTGCAATCAGTGTCTTATTAGCCTCTTGCAATACTAGCTTACCTTCAAACACTTCCTTCACGAATTTGCATAATGAATTCCCTACACAATTCCAATTGGCTTGGTAGAAGATCGGAGAAAACCCATCATAGCCAGGGGACTTATAGGCTCCCATTGAAAACAAAACATTCTTGATCTCTTCTTCGGATGGTACACAGTGAAGCTGTAAGGAATTAACATTTTTAACAACTGGAAAAGAAGCTCCAGTTTGAAGATTACAACTATTTCTAACCTCCATATTATATGAGGATTTGAAATACTGAGTAACTAGAGATTTGAGATTCTCCTCATTCTCAATCCAATCACCATCATCATTTTTAAGAGCTAATACTCTGTTTCTCCTTCTTCTCATACTAGCATTTAAATGGTAATAACGGGTATTCCTATCTCCTTTCGAAATCCAATCAGCTCTTGACTTTTGGAACCATTTGATTTCTTCATTCTTCAATACTTCATCTAATTTAGCCTGGAGACTTTTTTCCAAGTTACATAAGAATGACGAATATGGGTAGGCCTGGGAACTCTGAATACCAGCAAGTCTTACCAAAAGAATTCTTTTTTCTTCTCAAATAAACCAAAGAATTCTTCGTTCCAATGATGTAAAGCAAGTTTAAGGTCCTCAAGTGCATAATTAACATTGCCATCACCCACCCAAGAACTACTTAAGAAATCATTGAAATTATCATGAAGAAGCCACATAGCCTCAAATCTAAAAGGTTTAGCACCCTTATTTTGACTAAGATTATTACATAGTTGCAGAACAATAGGATTATGATATGAGAATTGGGTTCGAGGAAGTACCTTTAAGATGCTATTAGGAAATTGAGCTAGGAAGTGTGAATTTCCAAAAGCCCGGTCCAGCCTCTCAAACAATCTCGCGAACCTAGCAGTTTTCGGTCCCTTCCAAGTAAATCTGGGTCCTGTAAAGCCTATATCAGTCAGATTGCAAACATCTACTCGGTCTTGAAACCATCGCAGTCTTGAAAAATTATAGAATGTACCACCTTTCCGTTCACAAGGAGACAATATATCATTGAAATTACCCAAAACTACCCACGGTTCTGATATTGAAGAGGAAAATGATAATAATTTTTCCGAAAGGACTTGCCTTAGGTTAGAGTGAGGAATTGCATAAATAGCTGTTAAATAAAACCGAGGTTTACCAGATACTACACATTCAAAGTGTAAGAATTGTCTATCACTTTCGTTCAACTTCACTTTAATTTTGGTACTGTTCCAAGCCGCCACTAAACCTCCTGACTGACCCACACTGGGCACCATTTCAATTGAATCAAAACCCAATTTTTTGAGGTGCTTAAGGCGTGATTCCTGTTGACACCTTGTTTCTGATAAAATAATCAAGTTGGGTCTTAGCCCATCACACACCAGTCTTAAATTTCTGGGAAGCCCACTACTACAGGCTCCCCTTGCATTCCAATAAAATATATTATCTATAAAATAAGATAATAAATTATTCAGTAGCCAATAAAATGAATTCCAGTTCATTAATTCCTTAAAGGGAATTGCGTTTCTGGGACCAACGAAGCATCACGGGTTCCTGCTTCCTCAAAATCAATTGGAATCGGGCTAATAACCAAGAGCCCATTATCTGTATCTCCTGGTTCTAGTTCCTCATTTCCCACTCCATCTGTTACCAAAGCTGAAACATTGTGTTGGGCTTGGCCCAAATTGTCTTGTTCCCCTTCCTCCATATCCCTGCAATTAATCTCATATTTTTCACAATAATTCCCTTTGTCAGTTTGCATCTCATCATGAATCTCCATAGTAGGTGTCAAACTAACCCCACTTCTATTCTCCTTACGAAACATCTCCCGCGTCCTTTTCTCTTTTCTTTTCTGCCCAGCCTTTTTCTGCGCCAATATCATTCTCATTTGTAAAGGTACATCCTCCGGTTCCACAGCTATACCATGATGTCCACTCACTGGTACTCCTTTTTTAGCTTTTGCCCATATTGAAGATCCTTGTTTTGGTAGTGGTTGCTGCTCCACTATCTGTTGTTTGACAGCTGGGTTTGTCGGTCCATTACCCTCTGCACTTGGAGGACCTTCCATGTCAGCAAGAACACCATACCGTGATCCTGAAAGACCCAAACGAGAGCTCTCTCCCTTATTCGGCGGAGTTTTACGTTGCCGTCGATTCTTTTGCAACTACATGCCAAACCACCTGCAATCGCTTCTCTTCCTCATGGTTTGAAGACTTGTCTCGCTCAAGACCCACTGGATCATTATCTGTACTTGTGGTTGAGTCGTCCGCTTTCTTCTTTTCTGGACATGTTTCATTCCTATGTTCATATATGCCACAATTAGTACAAAGTGAATGAAGGCCTTCATATTCTAGGTAATAATCCTCGCCATCTAAGGAGAACCCAGACATCAGTTGTTTTGTCAACTCCACAAGGACACAAATTCTCGCATAATGTCCTCTTAATTGACAAGAAGTGTTCATATCCACTTTAACAGTCTCACCAATTCTATTACCGATAAAAGTAAGCGCCTCTCTATCATAATACTCCAAGGACACCTTTGGCATTCTTACCCAAACTGCCACCTTATCTATCGCTGCTCTGCTTGGTCTGAAATTTAGTTCCCATGGCCTAACAGTTAAGTAATGATCGTAAATCATCCAAGGTCCCCCTGTTAAGGCATTAAAGTAATCATCTCTATTTGAAAACTTCACTACATAATAACCATGCTCGATATTGATGAGACTGAGGACACCCCTTTTCGCCCACAGAGTCTGTAGACGTGAGAGTAATGCCTTGTAACCAATAGATCGATCCAGTAGCTTGACTATAACTGCTCTTTTCCACGCCTTGTATAATCTCTTCTTCACTCTCCCAGAAAAACAGAACGTGGGAAAGTTTCTTTGAGAATCCTCGATGGTTTTACAGAATTGCTCCTCCTCACCCTGTTCCATATCATGTCTATCCGAATCAGATAAGGAGTCATCAGAGCGCTCCTCCCCTCCTTCATCGTCCTCATCTTCATTGAACTCATTGTTTCTATCTATGCCTTTAAGCTTCTCGGCAAATGACGGACTGCCAGCATGATAACCTTTAGCATTAACACCTAGCTGTGGCCAATGCTCTCGTGCAAGTGGATCCTTTTTAGATCCATTCTTTATTTTCTTCGAACTACGAACCAGTTGATCATCTTCTTCCTGGGAAGAAGGGACTAAAGTATTTTCTTTTCCAGAGAGTACTATCGACATTTTTTCAGATTTCTTATAGTAATTTTAAAGTTGATGAAAAGAGTAGAGAACCTCAAAATCCAGGATTTTTGGGCCTCCACAGATGATCTGAAATATAATGTGGCTTCTAAAGCCCAAATTAGTGGAAGACCTTGTGGGCATTTTCTTGGTGCTCTAAACAAAACCACCTAAATATTTTTGTGCATCACTGGTGCTGCGTATGTTGGATAAAGTTGTCTTCAGCCCAATACTGTGTTTGGGAAGGGAGGGGGTGTCCCCATTTTTTTTTCATATTCCACTCATTAGATTAACTTCTAATAGTTAGATTCAACATTTTAGGACAATAAATTATAGCCTTAAATAAAAAAAATAAAGATAAATTTAAACTACTAAAATGTAACCTAAAATGTTCAAAAATTTAGAAGATAAAACGTAAAAAAATTATAAAATATTTTAATAGAAGCATGTAGAGCTGAAGTATACATTTTAAAATATTACTATAATTTAAAATATTTTTCAATCTTATAATAATATTATAATTATAAAAAATATAATAATAATTTCATAAAATATTAAATCCCAACAGAAATTGATCTAATGGTAGATATAGTAAATAGAGAGAAATTTAAATGGAGACACCCTCTTTCATTTGAGAAGGCGGTGGGTAATTAGCTAATTAGGAGGGGAACCTTTCTACCTCCCTTCCATTTTCACTACACTTTTCATCTCTGTCATTATATTAATTTTAATTAGTTGAGATTTAATTTAGAGTTATAGAGGATAAAAATTTAACAAATATATAAAATATTGTGATATCATAATAATATTTATATAGGATATGAAATATCAACCACTTCAAGTTGATTTAACGATGAAGATAAGAAATAGAGGGGAAATGAAGAGTAAGAAAAACGGAGAAGTTGCATGTGAGGTGTGTGTTCTCTTGGAATAAGATTGAAAAGTGTAAGGTTCTGAAATTCGGACCGGTCATTAAATCGATTGGGGTACTGGGTAAAGGATTAGTAGGTCAGATTGAAGTTAAACTGGAGCTAAACCGGGGTCAAACCGGTGAGAAATTGAATATTTTAGGCTTATTAATATGAAATTCTAAAGAAAAATTTTAAAAAATTGATTTTTATTTTAAAAAATAAAAATAAAAAAAATACCAAACTGGGTCGGTCACCGGACCGGCCCGGTCCGGTCCAAGTTCCAAAATATTGGAAAAGTGTGATTAGAGCAGGTGAATAGAAAGAATAATAAAGATTATATCAAAGAAAGAATAATAAAGATGCTAAATGTAGTTCAAGGATATCATCCGGTCCCTATCACTGCACCTTGATTGATGAGTATTCTATCGAAGGATTGTAAAGCTGGCAACAACAGGGATGAGTGGATCTCATTACCTGCTCAGCTCATTATTCATGAATTTAGAAGCTTATCCATCAAAACGATGTCGTTTTGTGAGGTGAACTCTTCAGCTTATAAATACACTAAGCATGTAATGTAGACCAGTAATGGAAATGTAATGCAAGGCTTTTTTTATACCATAAACCAAGGTAAAAAAAAAACCGTGGAGAAATTGTCCTCTCTTCTGTGGTTGACAATTGTTGTGCCTCCAGTCTTGGGACACGAGAGTCAAATAAATAACCTTGCTGTTCTCTCGTGCTCTCAAAACAAGCCGTATTGTAGCCTGCATGCATGAATCCCTCCCTTAGAAAATCGTGACCTGCTAGCTGCTTGCCAAATCAAATAAAGTTTAATTCATTCATTCTACATTGTCGGTTTCCCCCCAAATTTCAATTTCAATTGTCTTGGGAATGATGTTTGTCAGATAAATATGCCTCAATTTGAACATGCATTGGCCATATATTCCAATTTTCGTTATTATTAATACTCCCTCGTATTTTTTTTATAAACAATTTGTTTTTTTCATAGAGCCCTCCTCATGGTGGTTTAATGTGAACAAGATCTTGTTTTTGTGGCCATCAAAAGATATGCCAAACTATATAGTACGTACTTCGAAACAAAATAGGATAGAAAACCCGGTCGTATGATAAGTGGGAAATTAAGGAATGAGAATGATAGTTGATAAATAATTGCACACATATAGGATACCTAAATGATAAGTGGGAAACATAAAAAGATAGGGAACACGCACAAGGCCTCATAATCATTGGTTCATACCCAAACTGCCAATAAAACTTCATTATTATCTTCCCTTCTATCCCTCTCTTTTGTAATATTCTTTTTAATGATTGATTCCATGCTACACTGAATTAGGAGATAATAAATATAAATAGGGTTAAAGTACAATTTTAGTAATGAAGTTTTGTTCAAGGGGTGTCTACTACAAATAAGTTTTAGAAGAAGAAAAAATAATAATGACACTAGTACAAAATACTCTTTTTAGACTGTAACATTTAGAACGGTTGTTGCAGATAAGGTCTAAAAAATATGACCGATGACAGTTTCGTAATTATAAAGAACTTTTAAGACCGGTTTTTAAAATATGCGATCTAAAAAATATTATTTAGACCGGTTATCTAAACAACTGGTCTAAAAATATAAAATTAATTAAAAATTAAAAAAATTGAAAACTTTTTAGACCGGTTATTACTAATAACCGGTTTAAAAGATAAAATTTTTTAAAAGATTTGAAATATTAAGACGGACTTTTAAGACCGGTTATTTGGAGAAACCGGTTCTCCAAATAACCGGTATTAAAAGTCCGTCTTAATATTTCAAATATTCTCTTGCACGCCTAAAAATATAAAATTAATTAAAAATTAAAAAAAATGAAAACTTTTTAGACCGGTTGTTACTTATAACCGGTCTAAAAGATAAAACGTTTTAGAAGATTTGAAATATTAAGACGGAATTTTAAGACCGGTTATTTGGAGAACCGGTCTAAAAAAACTTTTTAGACCGGTTCTCCAAATAACCGGTCTTAAAATTCCGTCTTAATATTTCAAATCTTCTCTTGCGCGCCTAATTTTAACTTTGAAATCTAATATTTATCAAGCTTCTTGTAAACCCCTCATTTGTGCCTCGACATCTTCTCCTTCCCACGTCTCTCCTCCGTTCTTGAACATCGTCAATGTCGACGCAGAGGTCACTAGGTTAGTTCATTTGTTTTCTTATTTTCTAACTCTATTTAATTTGAATTATCTATCTCAAGGCTCTACTTAATTAAAAATCTTCTTTCAACTTGGGATCTAATTACTTTCTTTTCTAACTCATTTCCTAATATTATTATAGATATGCTATAGACTATCCTTTGAAACCTACAACAAAACAGAAGTATCAGGTATGTGAACTTGTTTTCTTGATGATACTTGCTGATAATATGTTTTTGTGGTACTCTTCTACATTTTGAAATATGATTTTGTTTTGTCAGGTTATTCATGATAGGGAACAAACCAATCTTTTGTTTTTACGACAATATATGGTGAACCAAAGTTGATTCAGCCAACTGGTAAGTGTTCTCAGTAATCCATCTGTAGATTCTTGTTTTTTTGTTGGTATATGTTGTTATCTAAGCAAATGTCAGTAGTTAATTGATGTTGTGTTTGACTAAATTTTGTTATACTTGTTTTTCATTTTTTTCAATGTTAGTTTATTGAGATCTGACCAATCAATTGGTATACTAACGAAATCAATGAACCAGAAAAAAAAACACTTTTTAAACCGGTTCTCCAAACAACCAGTCTAAAAAGTGTCTATTTTTTTGCTGGTTTATTAGTATAAAATGCGCACTTTTTAGACTAGTTTTTTAAACAACCGGTCTAAAAAGTGTGCCTTTTTAGACCGGTTATAAACATCACACTTTTTAGATCGGCTGTATTAAGACCTCATCTAAAACCGGTCTAAAAAGTCATTTTTACCCGTTCTAAAAAGTCATTTTTCTACCGGTGTGAACAATTAAAACTGATGTAAATTTAACAAAACAGTTAAATTTAATTTAACATCATTAAGGGTTTTCTTCCTTTATAATTTAACGCCGTTAGATCAAATTTAATAGTTTTGTTAAATTTGCATCTTTTTTAATTATTATTGTTATTTTTGTCCCTTTCAAAACTTATTTGTACTATAAACCTTTGAGAAAAAACTTAGTTATTAAATTTTCACCTTAACCTAATATAAATATAATAGTTCACATACATATATATACCACCAAAAAGAGGGGAAATTAATCAATTTTGTAACCTTTAAAATTTGACAATATTGTTAAATTTGTTCAAATTTTAAGCAACACCGATTATTGACTAGGAGGTTGTTATTTTAAGAAATAAAAGCAAGTCTAGTCAAGAAAATAAGATTCGAAATTCATTACAAGCATTACTGAAGACCGCTTATAGATGAACAATTAAAGGAATATTTGGATGAGTTTAAAATTATTTTATAAATATTTTTTACATAAATCGAGACAAAACTACTCTAATATATTTATCTCATATATCGTAAATCATGATTAAAAAATATTTTTAAAAATTTTAATCACTATTTCAAACACTCACTAAATATATCTCGTGGCCTTCAGTGTAGATTTTCAAACTATCCCTACTCATGGGATCATTGGATATATCATGATACATTTCCTGACTGGGATGAAGTGCAATCTTTTTCATTTTATATATTGTCAAAGAAAGCATGCAAAAAAAAAGAAAAAAAAAAGAAAGAAAGAAAGAGGCGCCCTGATATGGGGAACAAGTTTATTTGTAATGTCAAGTACACGTGTAAAGAAGCCTCCTTTTGGCGGCTGCATTATTGTTTTTTCTTTTCGGCTTTTGTTTTGTTTTCTCTCAATTGTTAATTATATTTATGTGTTGTCAGTATATATGCGTGTGTGTGAATTTTGGGTTTTAGTTGTCTCGTCATGTGTTGGCAATTTAATAATATGGACGTTTTTGGTGTTATGCAAATAACTGGTTAGGTTGATGCTAATAAAATAATACTCCTAAATCATGTTTGAATTGGAGCATGAGTGCACATTCATATGGAGGCACACTTTTACACAGAGTGTAAATGAATACGCCGGGGGACATTCATTCCACTTTTTTAAATGGGCCCAACCTCCGGCCCACTTTACCACCCATAATAATTTCTGTGCCCGCTACAAATTATTCAAGCGAATCTACTATATTAAGAGTATTATTAATTAAATTAATAATTATTATCCTGGATTGATTCATATAGTAGTGTGTATCCGGGATGGAACTCACATTATTCTGTGCTAGGCTCTTTCTGATGAATGCTTAAGCTTAGGTTGAGAAGATCCAAAATAAGAATTTGGTCTTGGATTTGAGAATAAGTTGAAAATGAAAGAGGGTGCTAGCCGTCTTGTAGCACGGCGATATAAGAATTTTCTGTGAGTATAAGTAGGAGTTTGTGAGTATTATTGTCAAATTCTTAAATTGATTCTTTAAATTTATTGTTTTTTCCTTTTTAATTTATAGAACCAAGTTGAGTCTTTAATATATTCATGTTAATTTTAAATTTGATTAAACTCACAATTTTATATATTAGGTTTACTGTTTTTTATGTTTCTAATTTATAAAACCGTATTAATTTATTTTTAAACTCATATTAACTTTATCGATTTGATCATATTCAGTCTTTTTATAAATGAATTTTATAAATTTTTTTTATTAAATATGATAAATTATGAATGTTAATAGATTTAATTTTAATTATTTGGATTTTAAATATATTCATGTTATTTAATTTTAATTTTATATATTAGGTTTACTGTTTTTTATGTTTTAATTATACTCTATTAATATCTATTTAATGATAAAATTAAAATTATTATAAATTTAATTACTGTTACGAGTTAACTCAAATTCATAAGTTTAACAAGATTGATAGTAAGTTTAATCTTTGTTATAACCTCATGTGGTTGGTATCTATTTTTTTTAATTTTAAAAAGAAATGAAAACGAAAGAGGGGTCGGGGAGGGTTGGGTCACACTTTTCATATTGGGTGGTACTGACATGTCAGCGTGGGGCCCACTTGGGACCGGCAAAATTAAAAGATGTCCTTATACAGCTTCGAGTCATCGACAGTTGGGGTGGGGAGTGTTGACCAGTGTTCTGCTTTCGGTTCGTTCATCACACAAGGATAATTAATTATGACTGTCCTTTGCCCCCCCTTCTTCATGTCTACAATGTAAAATTTGAATCCCTACCATTATGAATTGAAATTCTGGAAATGTGTATCATGTGTGTGTGTGTATATATGTGTGTGTGTGTGCTTGTTTCGAATTTCGCCTCCAACCTCTACCTCCTATTTATTTATGAAACTGGTATATTTGTACTACTGGATTACTGTAAACTTTTCTCAATCTCCAGGGGCTCAATATAGAAAGAAAAATCTAATATTTAGAATCCAAACCAGAAATGGAATAATCTGATCTGAATGGTAAATGCTCAATGTGGAAATGAAGAGGGTTAGGGGTATTGAGGAGCAAATAAAGATAATTTTTTAATTATTATTATTTTTCTAAAAAGATGATCATCATTTTAAAAAATTTAAATCTAAATTGTTCAATATTAGACCTGGACGGTATAAATTTGATTAGCTTTCTCTATTAAACATTTTATTTAATAGGGAAATTAGTTCCCTCCTCAACCAGCCACACCTCCTCTCCGTTCAATGCCCCAATATATTGCACCCACACGCTAATTGGAGCTTAATTAGAGTGATTAATAAAACAAAAAATAATACTCCCTCCTGCGTTGATTTTCAAACTACCCCTTACTTATGGTACATTGGATCATGATAGATTTCCTGAATGGGATCAAGTGCAATTTTCCCCCTTTTTTTCGGTGCATTTTCTTTTTGCATTTTTTAATTATTTTATTGCTAATTATAAACACATTTTTCTCATCTTTTTTATAAATTGTCAAAGAAAGCATGCAAAATGCCAAAAAAAAAAAAACAAAAAGAAAGAAAGAAAGAGGCGCCCTACCTTGATACAGGGAACAAGTTTATTTGTAATGTCACGTCCCGAAATCACTCCGCCAACCTAACTTATGATTAATGTATGTAACACATGTAGGGAAGCTTTCTTGCGGCGGCTTCTTCTTCTTTTTTTGATGGGGGCTTTGTTAAATCATGTGTTATCAGTATATAAGGGTTTGTTTTTTACCAAAAAAATGTATATATGGGTTTGTGTGAATTTTGGGTTTTGGTCGTCACGTCATGAGTGGGCAATCATATGAACGTTTTGGTGCAATGCAAATAATTGGTTAGGTTGATGCTGATAAATAATAATAAAAAAATAATATATAATGTTTGAATAGGAGTATGACTGCATATTCAAATGAGGCACTCTTTTACACACTAGTATGCGTGTGAGTGTGCGTGTGAGTGTGACGCTGTGCACTTATCAAGCCTTGCTTGGTACACAAGCTTCCATTTGAATCAAGATTTCGGCAAGAATAAATATCAAGTCAGGCTATAGTGTTCGCCAATGCCGATATGCCGGAGCCATACCCTGTCATTCGGCTTTTGTAAATGGGCCAACCATCGGCCCATAAAGATCACCGCCTAAATAATTTTTGTGCCCGCTACAAATTATTCATGTGAATTTACTTTATTAGGCCTCATGTTTTTATAATAAGATATATCTAAGGAGTTGATTTTGATCCTAAATATAAAGTATAGTTTTTCTATTTTTTTTCCTAATTTACCCTTATTGATGCTCACTCAACAATAATCTGGGACTAGATGAAATGTGGGAATTAAAGAAGATGTTTAGGGTGTTTGAGAAAATATATATCACATTAGCTAACTTAACCAACTTACTTAATATAATAAAATTAAATAACTATGTCCTACAAACTACTACTCCCACTAATGCTTAATATATGACATATTTGGGGAGTTAATATTGATCATTGATATGAATATACCTTAGTGATGCTCCCTCAACAATAATCAAGTAAGAGAGAGATAGAGGGAATTAAGAAAAATCACTAAAGTGTTTTCAAAAATACATGTGTATATAGGATAGAACTCATTATTCTTTCTTTGAGTTATAAGGGCAAGCACTTAAGACTTAAGGGCGGATTGAACTCGCAACCAAATACTTACAGAGGAGTATTGAGGTAGCGTTTGGTTCAACGATTGAAAGGCCCAATCATGCGATTGGAGGCCTAATCACGCAATTGCCTGCTTTTGGTGAAAGCTGGAATGTTTGGTTCACCGATTGCCAAGTTAGGCTTCTACCAATTGTGAAGGTCAATCGCACGATTGCATATAAGCTAGAATTTGGAGCTTTTAGCTTTTGCAATAATCCCATTTTACCGTTATATTGCATTATTATGGATTCAATATTTTGACCAACCCTAGTATGCAAGGTCCTGAAACCCGGACCGGTCATTGAACCGATCGGGGTGCTGGGTCAAGGGTTAGTGGGTTAGATCGGAGTCAAACCAGAGCTAAACCGGGGTCAAACCGGTGAGAAATTGAATATTTTATGCTTATTAATATGAAATTCTAAAGAAATATTTTAAAAAATTGATTTTTTTTAAAAATAAAAAAAGTATCAAACCGGGTCGGTCACTGGACCGGCCCGGTTTGGTGGTCGGGTAGCCGGTTCCCGGGCCAAACCGGGTTCCAAAACATTGCTCGTATGTCACTTTCTCTCTCTCTCTCCTCCCAATCACTACCTTCTCTTTTCGTCTAAGAACATAGCCGAATGTCCACAGAAGCTCGAGCTCGTGGCTGTGGCGACCTAAGCTGGTTTTGGTAGTGAAGGCTGGTTTCCGGCGTGGTTCTGAGCTCCATCGTATAGGATGTCATCCAGTGTGGGTTTTCTTTTCTTCTCCGTCTCAGTCAGAGTGGGCATCGGTGTTGAAGTCTAGCAGGTTCCATTGAAGTAGGACAATGTGTTTATCTGCGATTTTGGAAGGGCTTGACTTAAGGGGTGGCGGATCTGCTCACGGTGATTTGTTTCAGCTTGCATGGTATTGAAGTCTCCATCTCTAGTTGAAGCTGCTGTGGTGGTCGATTTGCTCAATCACCATGATCAGTTTGGCTGGTAAGGTTTAGAATTTCATTTAACCAAGGTCTCTCCCTATAGCTAAAGTTCCATACCTATCCATGCTTACGCGTAAAGGCGGAAAGCTTCCCCTTCATCTTCGTTTCATTTCACGGTACCTCTCCCTGTTGTTGGTTTTCCTTCGTTTATCCTCGTATCACATCATCCCAAAACTTATGATTTTTTGAGGAACTTCCAAGACACTGCGCCCTCCGTTTGATTCGTTTAATGCTTAGTTATCATGAAATCTCTGATTCTCATAGTCCAGGTTTGATTTTGCGTCCTAGGTTTCATTTTGTTAAATGCCTTACTTTCTTAACGATCGATCTGCTACTACTTAATATCGATCATACTGAATTCAATTGGATGGGATTGGGATCAAAGTTTCACACTGGAACTAAAAAAGGGAATGAAATGAATATTGTAGATTTAGTTTCATTGCTGTATTTTATCTGTATGAGAATGTTTAATGCACATGATCAGTTTTATTTTTTATATCAATTCTTATTCAATGACATATAATAGTGTTTCATGATTTTTAGTTGTCCTTATGAAGTTTTGATTACATTTCCAACAATAAGTGTTGCACTTTTAGTTATTATGTGGGACGCCAATAAAATCATGCATTTATTGTTGTGTGTTTGTAGTGATCAATTTTTTCTTTGCTGTAATTGGTTTGAAATGTTTTTTTAGCTGTAAGTCCTATGGAATTAGTTTTGGACTGGACAAGAGAAGTATATTCTCATTTTTTTGTGCGTTTCTAAGCTATAATAAGTTCATCCCAAGCCATTTACTTTTAGCATTTAGAAGGCCAAATTTGTTGGGGTTGCATTTACTTGTTGTGGTTATGGAATTTGAATTCAAATCAGTCTTTTGCTAAACTTGCCGAAAGGCAGAGTACTAGTTATGTACAAGTACATCATGCATTCAGGTTTCTACTGCTCGAGTGTCATTATGGACCACATATTGAACTATATAACAACCTATATATCCTGGGCATGTTTTTTGTTTTGTGAAGTTAGTGAATTTATTGATAAAGTATCTATGAAATTTTGTCATAGAAATATGACCATATGGGATGACGAGTCAATTGAGATTTTTATAAATGCATGTTTTGAGCAAATTTACCTAAAACAACAATATGGGTTGACATTTACGAAGGCTGGCTGAAACAATATTTTCGATCTCCACCTTCAATGAGAAGAAACAGTTGAAGAATAGGCTTGATATCTTAATGAAGGATTTGAAGACTTGGGATTCGTTAACCAAAGAGATGGGTATGGGCCAAGAACCTATAACAAATAATGTCGTTGCATCCAATGAGTGATGAAGGCAGAAATTACAGGTAAGTAATACCTATAGTAACTTATAATTTTGGTTACTACTGATTTAGTTGACTCAAGTATTGTTTTTTAATATAGCTATTGATTTTGGTTACTTGTTTACATGTAGGTGAATTCATCGCACAAAAATTGTAGGTGTATAAGCCTCAAGTTTGAAAGAAAATTAAGAATTATATTCAAGGATGTTATAGCAACCGGAGAGGATATTTTTTCACCTTCTTTTACATAAACAGTGACCCAGGAGGCAGATCAGGAAAATGTGTACCAATTGATAATGGATGAAGAAGAAGGGCCAGGGGATAACAAAGATGACCTTTTTGGAGTTAACTCAGGAGTCACAGATGAGCTAGCAAGCATTGGGTTATCAACCCATACTCCACCATCTGTTCCAATAAATTCAGGAAGCCATGGAAAGAGGAAGAGAGTTGATCGGTAGGGTAGAAGAAAAAGAAAAAAATGCCAACTTTAAAGCGAATTGCGGATACAGTTAGTTTAATAACTAATGCATCGAAGGAAAGAGCTGTAGCGATTAGTGAAA
Organism: Albizia julibrissin; assembly: GCA_037074505.1. NCBI lineage: Eukaryota > Viridiplantae > Streptophyta > Magnoliopsida > Fabales > Fabaceae > Albizia > Albizia julibrissin. Next base: position 52,705,607 of record CM073482.1, read on the forward strand.
TCATAAATAGGAGTGTTGATGTTGTTATGAATGACTTGCTTGATCCTGAGGAAGTACAACGTGATTAGGACTTCCGAGTTTGTTGTATCAAGCTTCTTATGGACAAGACCAGGTGGGAAACGTTTGTTTCCATAGCTAAACGAAACAAATAGTACTTGATTGAGTGGTTGCGGTTTATGGTTAAGATCCTTTAGTTATGGTTTCTCGTTCACGACCCTTACCTCCACCTGAACTATATGTCAAATTAGTTGAATTTTGATATACTATTATATGCGGTTTTTTATGCATGTTCGTTTATGTAATTACTAGATGAAAAGCATAACTTTGACTGAATGTTTGATGAAATACCTTTTATAACATGTTGAATGTGTTTACATGTATCTTTGAATTTTTGTTTGGATTTTTTTTCTCACACCTTAATTTAACCACATTCACAAGTTACATAAGCAATGACAAATTGGATGGAGGAAGAAGATGATGACTCTCGAGTACTATCTCTTATAGATGAAGAGTTAACAGAATATGAACAATTGACTACATTGCTGTGTCAATATTGAGTTCCTTTTGTGTGCAAAAAACCTCGTAAAACTAGTAAACACACTGAGCATTTATGGGTCCAAGAGATATTGGTAACCCATGGTACATGTTGTCATGACATGTTTAGAGTGGAAAAATATGTGTTCTGCCACTTATGCAATAAATTGGTGGTTATGAAATTCAAAGAATGTCGGTTTCAAAGAAATATTTTCCATGTTTTTGCTCACTGTTGGCCACAGAGTCAAGAATAGGGTGGTCCAAGAACTGTTTCAGCATTAAGGGGAAACTGTCAGTCAGCTATTGTATAGGGTACTAGAGGCTTACCTTAGTCAAGCATGGGAAAATATTAAATCTTTCGATTCTAAATTATGCGAATACCATCCACAAATACTCAACGATCCCCGATATTATCCCTACTTCAATGATGCTTTATGAACAATAGATGGAACTCACATAAAGTGTGTGATCACTGGTCCCAACCGGGATATATATATAAGGTGAAAGGGATATTCAACACAAAATGTAATAGTTGTATGTGCTTTACGTTCGTGCTGGCGGGGTGGGAAGGTACCGCACATGACTCTCTTGTGTTTCAATCTATTGTCTCAAATCCAGTTATAAATTTCCCTCATCCACTTGCAGGTATATTTGGATCACCTTCACTTGAATTACTTTCATTTCACACTTTGATTAATCTCACAACTTTAAAATGATTTCAACATTTATTAGGCAAATATTATCTAGTCGATGTTGACTATCCGACACCAGTTGGGTATCTTGGTCCTTTCAGATGTGAGTGTTATCACCTGCCAGAATTTAGACCTCAACATGCATTTAGAAATGCTAAAGAGACCTTCGATTTCTATCATTTCAGTTTGAGATCAACTATTGAAAGGACTTTTAGAGTGTGGAAGAATAGATTCAAAATATTACAAAAATGCGCAAATACAGCTACGAAACACAAGTCCGCTTAGTTTGCGCAACAATGGTCATACATAACTTTATTATGAGAAATTCTCAAAGTGATGTTCATTTTGAGCAAGCAGAAATTGGGAATGTAGCTCATGAAGATAATAATACTGTAGAGGATGAGGCTTCCTCGACCACTTACATTGGGACATTTTCAACCCGTATGAATCGTATTCGTGACATGATTAGAGACTAACTTATACAGAACATGTGATACAATTAGTTATGTAATATTTTTTTTATCAATTATGTATTTTGAACCACATTTTCTAACTTCAATTTTCCACTTGTTTATAATATTAAATATCTTTTTTTCTTATAATTATCACAAAAGCACTTATGCAATTATCAATCCAAACAACTTTTGACTTTCATAAAAGTACTTACGCAATCGTTTAGCCTTGTTTGGGATAGCGGCCACTTAATTTATAAGTGCAATTCATGTAATTCGAGATAAAACTCCTCTCATAAATTTACCTCATATACCATAAATCACGATTGAAAAACATTTTTGAAGGTTCCAATCCCTATTCCAAACATAAATCATATTACACAATCTGACTTTTACCTAATTTTAAGTTTTTATAAGTCAGTTTGCAAATAATTTATTTTTCTCACTGCTATTACAAACACACATTTATACAACTAGACTACATACAAGCCTGTTAGTGAAATGTGTGTCCGTGTGTGTTTGGTTGGATGATTGGAAGATTTAAAAATATATATGTATATAAATCAAGACAACATTTATCTTATATACTTACCTCAAATATTATAAATAATAATTAAAAATTCTAATGGTTAATCAAAAGAAACACGGAGTTTTTCATATGAACGCTGGAGCTAAGGAAGAGAAGAGCCAAAATAAGAGGTTGGTTGGGAGGATGGCGTTGGAAGTTGGGAAGCCACGTGGGGTGGTAACAATTTTCAGAATTTGTTGAAGGGACAGGTCAGCGTAGGGCCCTCTTGGCACCGGCAAAATTAAAGGACTGTCATTATACATACAGTTTCGACAGGACGTGGCCAGGGTTGTTCTCTGTTCCTTTTCCCCAAAATAATGGATGCCATTGGCCTCCCTCTTTCATCTCAACCAACAATACAATGACCATCATAGTGAAAGTTAGTTAGAAATGTTGGTTTTTATAAGTTTGAAGGAATGTGTAAATGGAGGTAGGCAGTGGAATGAGATGACGTATAGATGAATAAGGTGTTAATGTGAGTAACTTAATTAGGGTTAATTGAGAAAGGAGAAAGAGAGGATAAGCAGAGCAGATAGAGGATGGAGCAGTGATGTATGTGAGAATAAAACAGGAAGATGCGAGGTAATGAGAGAAACGGGCACGAGTCTTTTACTATGTCAAAGTGTCAATCTCGACTAATAAGATGACCTCATCTCCCTAGTTACCTCTCCCTGACGTCGGTCGGGGAAGCTATAATATTATAGTTTAATATAATTAATAAAAATAATTTTAAAAATCACTTAAATTTTATATTTTATAATCATGCTTACTTAAGATTAGAGGGGGTATAACACCTTAATTACCACACGCCGGGCAAAAGGAAATGTCATTTGCCAGTGTCGAAAAATACAAATCAAACTTGATTATTTAGTAGAGGATGCACGTAATGTTAGGATTAGACAAGGAGAGTGATGGGATAATTAATTAATTAATTGGTTAATAAAATTGGGTTAATTGGGGCAATGTGGTTTTCATAGGTTATTATATATGGGGGGGGGGGGAATAGGGCCGCCCGCATTCATTGAACTCAGTGACCCACAGACGCGTCATCCATTTATGATTTAAGCCCCACTTTGACCATTTCTATCCGCGTCCTTGACTTTTTTTAATTAGATTTTTATTAGGATTATAGTTGAGTTTTTTTAAAAAAAATTAATAAAGATAAATAAATTATTTTAAAATATTTATATTTTTTTTACTAAACTACTAAACTGATATATAATCAAATTATATACTATATATGTTATGATTAAGTAAGTTATATAATTTTTTTAATTTTTTTTAAAAAAGACCAACTTTTATATTAAAAATGGGAGAGAATGCTTGGCCTGCTTAATTAGTTAGCAAAAACAAGTCATTCAGATGTTATTAGAGATGAAGAGATAGCAAGTAAAATTAAACAATGTGGGCCTAGCTTAGATTTATAAGTATGGGAAATTTTGACCCATAAGAAAATAAGTATATAACACCAGTAGAGCTGAAAACGTGAGGCATTCCCCTCCTTTGACTTTTTCAGCACTGCCGTATGCATTAATTATTGATTCCTTCTGATGAAAAATACCTTTATTTAAATTATAAATCAATTATATAATTATTCATAGTATCATTTTCATTTTACAAGAGGGCGTAGACTTTAAGATGCATGTATATTCAATGTTATTATGTTGGTGTTTGAAATAGTGATTAAAATTTTTAAAAATATTTTTTAATTATAATTTATATTATATGAAGTAAGTATATGACAGTAGTTTTATTTTAATTTAAGTAAAAAAAAATACGTATAAATTGATTGATACGGAATCAGCCTGATTAGAGTATGTCGAGCTGGTTTCTCAATTCTCTCAAAAGTCAAAACATCAAATCTACACGCAACTAAGATCTGAATATCATATTTTATTGTCGTGGTTATTGAGCCCCACTGGCATCAAACACCGATCCTTAAGGTTCTTTTGAGAATAAGGTTGCGATAAAATTTGATCCTCTATGAGGATGATGCTTAATGTGGGTGCATTATGATTGAATATTATTCAGTTGGGAAGATTAAAAAAAAATCATATTTTATTAAAATATTATTTATGAAGGATTAACTTTATTTTTATTATTGAAATTTGATGTGGACATAATCTATAAATGCCTTAATGAGGGTGCGTGATTTTGGAGATGCACAGTTAGTCTGCGGGTCCAACAAATTAGATGCCGCAGATGGAACCCTGAGATTGGATGATTAATTAATTAAACGGTAGCTAGTTTCATTAAATCCCATGATTAATTAGCTCATTATATGATAATGGAATAATGTTTTGGTGCATATATATACAAGGGTATCAAGTTTTGTATTCAAATAGGGAGAGGGGGAACTGGAATCATAGAAGAAATCACCTTTGCAACATGTAGTACTAACTTAAAGAGTAGCCCTTAAAGTTCATAATTTGTAGTTTTTTTCCCATTGTCAATCTCAAATATAAATGACTTGTCCCATGAATTTAATATTTTAAAACTCTGGATTTATGAGTAAGATTCTGGAGAAGATCTATTTTTGTTGGAAAAAAAATTGTCTCGTAACTATAAGTTTTTCAAATCCAAGAATCGATAGAGTAGTATCAAAACTAATTAATGATATAATAAGAACTACTACGAATATAACGACCCCAATGTTTGGCACTATAACCAGAAACCAGTAATCACACCTAATATTTTTGTGGGTAAAAGTTTTTCTTCTTATTCCCATTTTGGCTAGTTCATGCCATATATTTTTATAGGCTTAAATACTTACATATTTTAAGAGTGTTACCTCATTTATATTATGATTAATTAAAATACAATAACTTATCTTACTTCAATCTTACATGGTAGATGAGTTATCTGGAGAAATTCAAATTTTATTATCCTAAAAAAATAAACTTCTTAATTGAGAAAAAAATACAATTCTTTCCCATCATCTCTAAAATCATAAAATTTAAATTTATGCAGATGGCTTATCTACCATGTATGATTAAAATAAGATAATTTGTTATATTATAATTAATGAGAGTACAGATGAAGTGATGATCTTAGAGTATAGAAGTATTTCTTGTTTATTTAATTTGGACAAACAACATCAGCGCACAAATCAGGACGCAACAGGGCATGCCAATTAAGTCCGGATGATTAGGTGATGAAAAGTAATCTGATGAACGAATCAGTATCTCTCACACACACACATATAAATATATATATGCTAAATAAATGGGATTAAGTAAGATTAGTTACGGAATTGACTATATATATATATATATATATATGAGAAGACAGTAACACATGGAGAGTGTGTTTTTCATGGAGTAATACTAGTAATTTTAAAAAAATTAGACGTTAAGTAAATAAAAGGGAAGAGATAAGATGGGTTACCAGATTGACCAGTCAAAATGACCAAGTCATGTTTACGTGTCTTCTAAATTAATCAATGATATGACCAAAATCAAATCCCATTAGCCCACGTCACTTTTCAGGCTCAGGCTCCGTACATCACTGGGAGGGTGTAGGCCCTCTCTTTCACCATCTAACGTTGGGAGTGAGTTTACCAAAATCTGCATCGTATGATAGGATTCGGGTGGTTTAGATTTAATTTTTTATTTTTTTAAAAAAATATTTTAATAGATATCGAATTTAAATTAATTTTTTTAATTAACAGTTTTTTTAAAAAAATTTATTAAAAAATTATCCTTTTAAAAAAATTAAATCTAAACCTGCTCTCACCGATACTTTTTACCTATCGTTGTAATGCTACATGCATGCTCATGGACTATGACTTGTCCACTCCATGGTAATTAATTCCACGCGCCTATGGATTCCATATTCTCCCTCCCTCTCTCTCAACTCTTCCATTTCAGTCATTATCCCAACATGTTTTAAACTTGAATCAATTTCCTTATTCATCGTCAACACATATTTTTGCAATCTCAAATGGTCACATCCATCAGTTTACCACCACTACTTCTAGATAGCTTTCTCTAAAATTAAATGTCAAGTTAACGTTTTGTATATTTCTCTTATTAGTTACCATTGAGAGAGCTATCAGCTAGCCATTATTTAAGTTATAAGTTTGTAATGACAGTATTTAATGTAGGAAACAGCATGTCATGTCAAATTGACAACAAGAGAGACTAAGCACTATTTATTAACAAGATATGATGCAGGAAATAAAAATATGTCACGGTTTATAATCACAACTTAACGGATTTTGTAGTGATTAAATAATTTATGTGGGACTGTATAGTAATTCTTCATTATTTACTAAAAAACAGTAGATTAATGACATAATTTAACAACAGAACCAAATAATTTTGTTATCAAATAGATTGTCATTAATTAATTAACAATAAAATTCTGTCACTAAGTAAATTCAATGACGAAATTTGGTCGCTAATTGATTATTTTTTTGATACTGATTATGTTAGAGAGGGCTAGTTGGCTACAAATGGGATGTCTCTGTCAAGGTTAATTTGGGAGGAATAGAAGGAAAGAGAGAAGAAGCAGCCTAGGCCAAAATCGATGGAAAGCAACTAGTGAACTGATATATATGAAGTTTGACAAAATTAGAGTGCGAGGTCACTAGTGCTGGATTTATGCATGTACCTACAAATTAAAATTAAAGTAGATGGTTCTATCCAATCCTCTTCAGGACCAAATCCACTGCACATATATATATATAATTACAATGTTAAGTTGAATCCCAATACTTGTGTGTAGAATATCTAATATTCATAAGGGAGAAAGACCCAAAAACATTTCAGGTCAAAAGAAAAAGAAATATACAGACAAATATATCAATTCAGATTTTGAAATGGCCTAATTAATTATCCTGAAGTTCTTAGGAACTGATGTGTGTGATTAAATTATGAAGCTAAATTACATACATGTCCTTCATTTGAAATCTGAAGACATAAACAGTTTAATATAAACCACACTATTGCAAAAAAAAAAAAAATACTTTTTACATCTGTTATAAAAGACATTTTAGATCGGTTCTGGTTCAAGTTTTGATACAGCTGGTCTAAAAAGTTTGTAACTTTTTAGACTGGTTAAAAAACCGGTCTAAAAGCCAAACTTTTAAAACCAGTTATCTCACAACCGGTCTTAAAAATCTGACAATAAGACCTTCATTGAAAAGAGGCCTTTATGTCATGACTTTTAAGACTGGTTTTTCAGAAAATCATTTTTAAAAGTCATCACTTTTAAGACCGGTTCTCAAAAAAACCGGTCTTAAATAGACTTTTAAGACCAATTTTGTTTAGAACCGGTCTTAAAAATATGTTTTTTTTTAAATTTTGTCTGTTTCAACCTTGCCCAAGCCAGTAAGACATTTCAACGATAATCCCTTTTCTACACAAGCAACATCACATATATTCACAATCAGAAGCAATGACAACAACATTTTTATTTTCAAAAACACTTGGTATTTCTCAAAATCAATTTGTTTCTACTTCTTTGGTTCAGCCTATGACATCATGTTATCCTATGCAAACTTGCTCCAAATTTAGAATCATCAAGCCTAAAATCCTTAATATTTCCCCTTTCCCTCTTCTGTTAAATATGCCATTAGTTATCATAATTGGTATGAATCTATAAATACTGAATATTAGTCTCTTCTAGGCAACAACACTTGGCCCTTTGTCCCTCCACCCTTTAATCATCCTACTATTGATTGTAAGTAGGTTTGGCACATAAAGCAAAAACCAAATGGCAATCTTGACAGATAAAAGGCTCATTTAGTTGCCAAAGGTTTTCATCAAACTCTTGGTTTTAATTATACTGAAACATTCTCTCCTGTTATAAAACCTACAACTATTCATACTATTCTCACTATTGCTTTATATCATCAATGAAGTATATCTCAAATTGATGTCAACAATCATAGAATCAACATTACCAATAAAAAACATTCAAAATAAATACATTTAATTCCAATGACTAGCGATAACACATTATCAACACATTCAATTCCTCAGCTTTAAAAAAATGAAAAAAAGGGAAGAAAATTTACAATGGTCAATCCTTCACATCCCATGCCTTTATCAGCAACCAATCAGAATATACCAAATCCCAAAAATTGTCCTACGTAGAGATATAAACCAAGTTAGATATGAAAACCACAAGTATCATTAGAACAACTTTGAATTAAAAAAATTACTATTCTTATAAAAGCTCATAGATGAATTCAGCACAACAGTTACGGATAAAATCAATATCTTCTTAAGGAAAGGGATCAGTAAGATCAAACATTTGTATGTAACACCGAAGCCAAACAAAACATTAACTTATTAACTTAAAAACAATAAAATAATACAAATTTTTGAAATATACATTTATTACCTCTTAAGTAAAATCAGTTGTGCCTAGGCTAATAATATTATAAATTTTCCTCAAAATATAAAAACCACATAAGTTGGACCCCGGTGGTTGCTTACGGCTCTAAAAAAGAACATGACATCATTAAAGTAAGCATTAAAACATAGCTAATACAACACATCTTATGGAAAACAAATATGTACTAACCTTTGGGATGATCTATGTAGGGTCTTTTAAGTCACAAACATGTTTACCACATGCAGTGTGTAGGAATGTCCACATAGCCCTATCATCAAAATCACAAAGATTATTTATTTTGCACACAAAATTTACACACAAAAGGTAATAATGCAAAAAAACTTACGAGTTCACGGTCTTCTACAAGTCACTTTTCGGTTTCAAGTGGAGGGAGCATAGGAGGGTGACTATGTAACTAGTCTTGCACAGAAGAACTAATTGCCAATGATCCCTGAAAAAAAGAGATGAATGTTAAGAAAATATAAAGCATTATATGTGTTTTGGAATATAAATTTGTTTCATACCCATGCATACACAGAGCCAAGAAACACTCAATTGTTGTTTCACTAAACCTCTCTGATAAATATCTATGTCTGATGGCAGCACTGGTCCCTTTCTCTTGTATTTGAACTGGGCATATGAATCCAAATTTATCGCTCTTGCTAGAGGAGATCAACCTACGATTCATGTACCTACAATAATGCAAGCATACAAATTAAAGTTAAACGGCGTAATTTTTAAAATATTTACTCCCAATTGAAGAAGATATTTACATTAAAATAGTTGGACAATTATAATCGTAAGATGTTGTCTAGGAGTGACCTGAGACATTAAATCATCCCTCTTAAGATAGCATGTCGCCCCTGACTTGCCAACAGCTAAATCGATAGGCCAATTTCTTCATGGGAAGCATGTATAGTATGCCATCAGAATCACTTGTTGCATGACATTCAATGGAGGCTGTGAAACTTCATAAGCGAAGGGAGCTGGACTTGGGGCTCTGATTGGAGATTCTTTAGCTCAAACAGAAACAAGGTTCTTTGGCCATTATATGAAAGTACCAAGCACATCGCTTACAATCTTGAACTCATCAGAAAGGATAGGGATAGGTGCGTCTGCAACGACAACCTCTTCGATTGACACTTTGACTTGATCATCTGTCATTTGTTGGTAGTAAACAGTTGATCCCAAGTTGTGTACACTCCTTTATTCAACTAATTGTCTCAGGGGATCCTCCACAAAAATGGCACAAGGCTCAGCAATTTGTTTTCCAGGACCCTCTGTTTGATGCTTCTGCCTTGACCTTTGCTTCCACCCTCGCAGTGGCCAACATACGCTTTAGTTCGTCTCTAGTCACCACGTTTGAGGAATAGCGTGAGGGGGCTCCAAAGTAATCCTTTATGCCCACCCCTCCTTCAACTCCCCTAACACGGCTTAGATACTCACGTTTTCCAGTAGCAATTGTCAGGATATCATTCCTCCCCTTCGACTTAAAAGATCCCTCAGCTTGCTTTTTTTTAAGTTCCTCCTATGAGATATACAGATAACAAAAATGAGTAATGAAACATGTTTACTAAATAATTAATAACAACAACGATACTTACAATTTTTTCATCGATTATATGAGATTGTTTAATCGTACAGGACCCACTACTCTTTTGGTGAGCATGCAACCACATTTCTTCACGTCATATCGAAGATAGTAGAGAAAGAAGAATAAAAGGATCGGATTGAGACGCTTCTTCCAATCTCCTCCGTTTGGGGGCAATCATTCTTCCTACCAGTCTCTTGTTCTTTTTGTCTTCTTGCCTACGAATAAGAAATTGTGACAAAAAAATTACAATCAGTAAATAAAATTGATAAGTAAATAAAATATAAAGTAAGTTAACTCACCAAAGCCTCTAGAGTAGTCTGAAGCGTTAAAAACTCTTGCCATGTCGTTTCATCGATATATGAATACTTGCTGCACGGAGTAGGACGGGGTTTACCAGCTTCCACCTCGATATACATGTAATTGTTGGCCAGATTCATCTTGAACTTCCTCCAGTACTCACAACAATACGTCATAGTTTTGTTGTACAAGATTTCACTCTGAGGGACGTCGTAGGTGAGCTGTTATGCATGCATTGACACAATTAGGGGCACATTTATGACAAATTTGATAATTATTACATGCAAAAGAGACATTTATACCTGAATAGTATCCCAAATATGCTGCTTCATTTTTTATCGACATTTCTCTACTCCTCTATAGAGATACTAGGCTTATTGCGTGCTAGGAGGTCGACGAAACTCCTATATAGGCTTGCATTAGGCCCGATTGGTTTCCAATATTTATTAAACTCAATCGGTATCTTTTCACTGGTACTCCAACTAAGGGTAATGTCTCTCAACCGTATGGCCCTCTTACCTCTCTGTACGGACTGGTTACTCAGCTCACTTTGATTCTGGCTCTGATTAACACTCACTGACTCGTTTTGATGAGTACTAGGTGACTCCTGAGCCTCCACACTAGGACGCCTCGGATCCGTCATTGTCTTATTATGACAAATCGTTAAGTTAGTAAGCTATAAAATAACTATATATATATAATCTGGATAAAACTCATAATGATAATTACTTTAGATAGATAACTAACTTTTAAAGTAGATTTATAAAGAGATATCATCCCATATTTCTTTTGCTGTGTTCATTATCTGCTTCATCTTCTTCGTTCAATTCAGGAAAACCCATGGAAAAAGAAGGAGTCTCAAGAAGATCGTAATTTGAACGACTTTCCTCATCAATATCAAGGACCATTTTTCCTTGGAGAGCTATAGACCAAATTTTATTTGCCTGAACGGTAATATAAAACACTTTTTTCGCATGATTTGCCATAATCAAAGGTACATCTCCAAAACTTCTGCTTTTCAGATCTACTAATGAAAATCCTAACTAATCAATCTTCACATAATTATTGACATCAACCCACTTGTATTTGAAAATGAGAAATTTAATTTTAACATAGTTAACCACCAAAATCTCGTCAATAACCCCAAAATAAGGTATGACTGTCAATTTAGGGTTCTTATCTTTTGAACTAGAGAAGTGTATAGATTCAGCCACTAACATAATACCACTGTTCTGGACGGTGGTCCTATCTTCCAGCGACTTCGTGTAAAAGGTATAACCATTGATCACAAATAAAGTCTAACTCATGACATCAACCTCTGGACCACGTGCTAGCCATTTAATTGTATCTGAAACACATTATTCTCCGTCAACCTTTTGATTGAACTAATGTGAAATAGTTTTGATATGCTCCCTAATTAACCTTTATTCAGACATTCGACTGTTTGCTTTTCGTACAATTTCTTTATGAGCATTCATGTAATCTTAAATTACATCAACATTATTCAAGATATACAAATGGACTTGTTGTAATTCATCAAGATCCACACTCTTTACTGTAGCCCCGCGTCTACTCCCTTCTTCATTATGGTGTTTAGGAAGGCTGAACAATAAATGCTTCAGGCCGGTCAGGGTTCTTCACATACCCTTTTAGTATTTTCATAGTTCCCTCAATTGGGTACATCCATCGGAAAGAAACATATTCATTTTCCAATTCATCTAATCAGAAGGAAGAAGGAAGAAGGAAGAAGGAAGAAAAAGCTTATAAAGCTGGCACAAAATCAGGTATCTTTCATTTTTCAATTCAACCAATCTTTCCGTCTCAATGACTTTACTACAAATAGTATTGAAGAAGAAACAAAGTCTAGTCAATATGTGTTGAAGATCATATTCGACAATGCCTCGAATAGCTACTGAGAGAAGTTGTTGCACTAATACATAACAATCATGAGATTTTAGCCCTACTAACTTTAAGTATTTCATCAACATAAGCTTCTTAAAATCTGAAGAATACCCTGAGGGAACTTTGATGCCACTCACAAAAACTTCTTTTTTCATTCTTGGACAAAGTATGACAAGCTGGAGGACAAAAATTTCTTTTACCATGTGGCATCGGATGTAAGTCTTCTCGTATTCTTATTTCTTACAAATCTAATCTTGCTTTGTGGCCTTTAACGCTATATCCTGACAAGTTTCTATATGTAGGGAAGTCATTTATAGTACAAAAGATCATGGCTCGTATTTTAAAAATCTCCTTATTATTCGCATAAAAAAACATCGACACCTTTATCCCACAACTCTTTTAAGTCTTCGATCAAGGGTTTTAGGTAAACATCTATATCATTTTCGGGTTGTTTTGGTCCCGAAATCAACATATATATCAAGATGTACTTTCGTTTCATGCATAACAAAGGAGATAAGTTGTAAATTACCAATAGAATAGTTCATGAACTATATATACTGCTTAGGCTATCATAAGGATTCATGTCATCCGTGCTAAGCCCAAGCCTAAGGTTCCTAGGCTTTTTTCCGAAGTTAGGAAATAATTGATCAATTTTCTTCCATTGAGAAGAATCAGCTAGATGTCGAAGCTTTCCATCGGATATCCTCTTATCCGCGTGTCATCTCAAATTTTTGGCATCAATTTCATTAGCAAATAGACATTTGAACATCGGTATGATTAGAAGATACCACAACACTTTTGCAAGGGCCTTATTTGATTTGTACATCGGGGTTTCACAAATCGGGCACTACTGCTTCTCTTTATGCTCTTTTCTGTACAAATGTATGGATCTTTTTATATTTCATCCCTAGTGGACACACAATTTTCTTATCAGCATAGTGTTGGCAGGGCATCACATTATCATCTAGAAGCATGTCCTTAACGGCCTTAAGCGTTTCTCAAAAACTCTTGTCGCTTCATCCATGCCGTGCTTTCAAGCTTACTAATTTCAATATTATTTTCAACAATTGGTATTTTGTACACCTCGGGTACAGTGGCTTCTCAGCATTACTGCATATATTACCGTATGCATGTGATTGCTCAAAAGCCTCTTCTCCTACATCATGAATAATATCTGATTATCCAGATCCGTGTCATTATCATCAAAGGTCACTCCCCCTGTTGAGGTGCGCTTGGCATTTCTAATCCTTCACCGTGCCATACCCATACTGTATAAGTCTTACAAAATCCTTTGCAAATTAAATGTGTATAAATATTTACAGCAGTTAGTCGCTTCTCATTCAAGCATTCTACACAAGGTTAGTATAACATCCCACCATCATTATCGTCATTTATTCTAACAAATTCTAAAAAATCCCTCACCCATTATCATATTCAACACTTGTCTGTTTAGCATTTATCCAACTACGATCTATATGTTTCAACACATTTTTTCTCTTTCCTACTTTTTCACCTTGAAAAGGCACGAGTATGATGAGAGCATGCAATCATTACACTTATCAACTATCTAGTTTAATTACTAAATAATAATGAACAAGTACATATCTCTACTTTTAACATACGCATCATGAAGAGCAAGATCGAAATTGTAGGAATGTGCCTTCAGAACATCGTAAAAATTGTAGGAAATAGTGAATAAACGTCACTACTACAGAAAAGGGATTTAACGTCACATAAAGACGTCCCTTTTTTGAAAAGGGAAGTAAAAACTATACTCAGTGGCATTTACGTAAATAAAGAGAGATTTTTTAATCTTTAGGCGTCCCTTCTTGTAGAAGGGACGCCTAAAGGGTGCATGCCAGCCACGTGGCTGGCATGCACCCCACATTAGGCGTTCCTTCTCTATGATTTGTCTCAGTCGATCTTCGAAGAGTTAGTTATAGAGATGAGCCCTTCATTCTAGCAAGCTAGGCGAAGCAAGTGTTTTATGTCACAGATCCTGCAAATAAAAATATGTCCATTGTACTTCAAAGCAAAAAACAAAAGTATGGTGATCCAACCTTCAACCTTGACGACACACCACCTTTGACAACAAATCCACCTTTAGGAAGTGAGGTCGAGTTGGTAGATGATGAAGATTATTCTACAAGAAATGATCATTGTGAAGGAATATGGGAAACAATATGAAGTAAGACCTTTAACTATAAAAAACTGTATTATGTCCTATGTGCTTTTTTCCCTTAATGTAGTTTATACAGATACCTGCAATATACCTACCTATCTGACAATCTACTTACCTCTCTGACAATGATTTTTTTGTGTCTAGAAATATGTCAAGTTCCAGTGACTCAGGGAGCGACACCGAGCAGCATAATGGAAGGCAAGAAGAGCCACCCGCTCCGAGAAGAACAAAAGGTGCCACGAAGATGGCTGTATTGGCGAAGCGCCACTACAATGAACAGGAGAGGGTTCACATAGAGTTTGATGCCAACCTGAATCTAATGGGTCCTGAGGAAGACCACTTCATTAGTTATCTTGGTTTTTTGGGTCGAAGCAAAGTCCGAATCATCTATGATAGTTGGAGGCAGGTTCCCAAAAAGACGAAAGCCATGATATGGCAACAGATTTTGGTACATAACTTTCGATACATTTTATGTATTTAGACCTTTCTTCCTATTCAAGTTTAATTGTCTCCGTTTTTGCAGCAAACGTTCGATGTTCCTGACACCACAGACATGTACAACCACTGGATGGGAGAGGTTCGTTTGCATTGGAAGGATTTTAAAAATAAGCTCTCCAGGAAGTACCTTAGAGGTGACAAGAGTCATCTTGATCCTTGTCAGGAATATTCATATCTATCTCCAGAGGACTGGAGGTTGTTTGTAGCTAAACGACAAGCTCCTGAATTTTTGGTAAATTTTCTGTCTTCAGTATGAAAATTTATAATTTCAATATAGTTAATGCAATAATGACTTGTTTTTCCCTTTTTCCCTTAAACATGAATTAAGTGTGGCGAACACACAGAGGCAAGAAGCAAATCAGTACCAGCATTGCATGTCTCGGGGTGGCTACAGGAAGCTGGAGCGGATGATGATGGCAGAAGAGCTGGAAAAAATGAAGGAAGCTGCGAAATCGGATCCTTCCGTTGTTGTGCAAGCGCCAGCTCCTCCTCCACGTCACAAAAAATGGAAAGCAGGGAGGATTAAGGGTGGCAAATATATAAATCCTACTATTGCTGAGGTTGCCTCGAGGATTGTAAGTAGTAATAGCATAAGTAATTAATTGTAAAATTCTTTCACATTTCTAGCATTTAAATGGGTATTCATAACGAATTGTATGCTACAGGACAAACTCGAAGAGCAGAGTAGCCAAGGTTCGTTCACTCCAAGTGGACGGATGGACATATTGGCCAGGCGATTGGGAAGGCTAAATACCCCGGCCGTGTTAGAGGGGAGCCAAGGGGAGTTGGTATTTCGAAGTATTTTGGTAAAACCTCGTTATATTCTTCACAAGCTGAACTCGGTCTAGAGTTTGTGGATAAGCTTCGCGATCAAATCCGAGAGGAGCTCCGAGATGAGCTAATGACACAACTACGTGGTGAAATGAAATCGTGGTTTGATTTTCATCACATGGAGGGTTAGAAACGAGGAATCCCCGGCCTTCCCCAGCACTAAAGGAAGTCACAACCCACCGGACGAATCCCTTGTACAGCCTTCCCACACTCTGCAACTCGTTGCCGAGGCTTTCCACAATCCAGAACCCCTTGTTCAGCCTTCCCACACTCCAGAACTTGTTGCCGCTCCTTTCCATAGTCTTGTCCAGCCTTCCCATAGTACAGAACCCTGTGGCCAGCCTTCTCACATAACAGAACCACTGGGCCAGCCTTCTGCCACTCCGGAGTCGGGTGAATCGTGTATCCTCTATTTGAACACCACAGACATGATTCGTGTTGTAGCCGATGCTCTCGTTTACACAAAAGCTACCACCCACCATCATAATCAAATTCCATAGTATTTACGTAGGGTGACAGTGACACGTGTTCATGAGGGGGAAGAAGGTGCAGCCATCCCTATCCCTGACGTTGAGATTGCCACGCTCGGTCAGGCAATTGGAGGTTTCATCCTTTGGCCTCAATATCTTATTGGCACGTTGGGAACCCCACCAATGGTAGGAATTATATTCATATCACTTGACATTTATTGGCATCATTGTAATATAATTGGTTTTGTTTTCTATGGTTATAGGAGGAGCAACATGCGCTGAGATGGCCCTTTCTAGCACGGCTCCAACAGATGTACAAAGGTATTCCCCAAGTCGACTTCAATATGCTTCCAGGGATTGTGGGTACACAATTGACGTATCCCTACACGATCGACAATAAAGATCTTAAGGAGTTTATGCATTTGGAGAATATAGATGCAGGATGGGTCAAACTTGCCATTTGGTTAGTTTTTCTTTTCTAAGTTCAAGATTTCATAAGTTCAATAATTCATTGGTCATTTTATTTCTATTTTAGGTCCTTCTACCACATGTGCATTGATATGCAAAGACCAAATATATACGGATTCTTGTGTCCGGTAAATACGACATCAGATAACAATGATGTCGCACAAAGGACGCATTATGTGGGCTTCACAATGGCAGCGACCAAATTGCGATGTTATCTAGCGCCAATTGTTCAAGGGTATGTAGTAACAAATTTTATTTTTGGATGTTTGAGAAATAATTTTCTTCTAATCTAAACTTCATTTTAATCTGTGTATTGTTTTAGTTACCATTGGAGCATGTGTGTTGTTTGCCCACGCCTCAATGAAATCTATTGGTTTGATTCCTTGACAAAAAAGCCAGACAAAGACACAAAATCAGTCTTCAACACGTTAGTTATTTCTTTTTTATTAATTAAAGAAATGCTTGATTTCAATAAATTGGTCTAACTTAAAATGTTTTACATTTTAATGGTTCTAACTTAAAATGTTTTACATTTTAATGGTAGCGCGACCCAAACATATAGAATGCTTGGCGGGTCACGTGAGGGTAGAGTTGTTCGCAAGCCAAAGTGGTTCTATCCCAAAGTATGTGGTTCCAATATAATTTAAGTTATTTTATTTACGGTTGTTTTATAAATGATGTATGTTATTGATTTTAACCAATTGCTTTTGATTTATAGTGCCCTCAACAGCCAGGTGGTACTGAATGTGGCTATTATGTTCTACTTTACATGTATAATATCATTCAAAGTGGTGTTACAAATGATTTTCAATAGGTAATCAAATGATAATATTTTGGTTGTATTTTAATTGAATTGCTAAACAATCCTTTACTTTCATTGATTTCGTATATATAATCATATTTTCTAATTTGTAGATCTTTGATAATGATGCTGCTTACTTATATGAAGACATTAATTTGATCAGAGACTTGTTGGCTGGGAGGATTCTTCAACACATTGATTTGTAGAAGTTTATCGTTTCCTGTACATTTACTTAGTAGTTGTTTATTATATTAGTGGACAACATTTCTGTCAACAATGTAGTGCATGAATGTTTCATTAGAGGTGGATGTTGTGTTTTGTTAATTATAAACTGCGTGCTCTATGTTTCCTTTTTGTGTATACGTTTCTGTTTGCTTTCAGTATGATATGGCCAGAAACAATACAAATGGCATTGTATAGAAAAAAAAACCCTTTAGGCGTCCCTTTGGCCAAAAGGGACGCCTAAAGTCCCTAATTTTTAAATAAAAAAATTCTAAACGGGGACTTTAGGCGTCCCTTTTGGCCAAAGGGACGCCTAAAGTCCTTACTTTAGGCATCCCTTTTGGTCAAAGGGACGCCTAAACCCAGCCCTTTAGGCGTCTTTTTACAAAGGACGTCTAAAGTCCAAATTTACTACGTCGCTGGCATACGCGTCCCCTCATAAAAGGACGTTAAAAGTGTTTTTTCTAGTAGTGCGTGTGGAATAAGTCTGTGCCTTGTACTTTAATAGCATTAAGCTTTCTTTTTAAGCTTTTCTTTAGTGACCCCTAGAATAAACTAAATATGACACATGCTTTACTATATATAGACATATACATCAAACAACCAAATGATAGACTAACAAATCAAGAGTAGTGAATTGCGTGATGTGATGGGGAAATGGTAATAAGGGTAGCAAATCAAGAGTAAGCAACAATCACTTGCAAAGCTCTTTAGTATATAAGTGATCAAATTATTTACACAAAGTTGAGAATTTTTTTTCAAAATTTTTTTTGAGAGGTGGCTACTAGTAACCAAATGGTTACAAAGTATGATTGAATTTACAACTTCCTACATATAAGAAAACTTTCATGTCACTAAATTACAAATTCAGATTTTGACAGATATGAAACAAAAGCAAGTAGGAGCCATTGATACTCATTATTCAATGAGCTCCTAATTAAATGTACTCCTCTATTATATATTTATTAAGAAGCAAAGAGTATTGTGGGAGAAGAATATATGGGTGAAAATAAAATCCCAACCTAAGAAAGGAAAGATAATGGCCTAATAGACCAACCCATTTTAATGAAGCAACTAAGCTTCCCATTTTGCTTCCCTACATTCCTTCCATTATTCAATTCAATAGATATTTATAGGAGACTAGTACATTATAAATACGATTCAGAATATGTATGAGATAACAAGTAGTACTACGTAGAAGCCAAAACTGAAGGCCAGAATTAGATTTAAAGCCAAGCTAGTTTAATTTAATGACATCAGCCCTAAATTATTGGTTGCATAGTACATCATTATATTGTTGGGTAGTTTAATGTTCATTATATGAAAATAAATTTGGAGTTTTCTTCCTTGAAATTACTTGTAAGTTAGTTATTCCCTCGGTTTCTATATATAAGAGATTAGCAGGGTAATTTTAAGTTGTTGTACTTTTGATTCATTAAATAAATCTTTGATTCCACTCTTGTTCCTCTATGAAAAAAAACAAATCCAGAGTTTTCTTCCCCAGCTGCAATTACTTGAAAGTTAATTTTCAACACAACTTATACACTTGTGGGTTCTGACTTTCCTTGCCCTTAATAATATAATAAAATGTTTGTCAATGTATAACTTTAATCAGTGACATTTGAATCTCTTCAAGTAATGCTGTAGGGGTAAGAGAAGGATTATATATGTATGTTTGGCACCTTCCTTTTTCAATTTTCTGAGCATTTACCAACCCCAATTTGCATATTGCCAATTCTCTGTATTTCTAAGCATTTACTCCTACATTTATACTAACTAGTGATAAAGAGGAATCAAATCATTTCCAACGGAAAAAGCACTACTCAACAAAAAAAATCCTCAATTTTGTGAACCCAATTCACATATTTCTACCAAGGAGATCAAGCAACAGAAAAAGGCAAAAGCCTTAGAGATAGCAACAGAAAAAGCCAAATGTCTCACAATTACCTGGAGTCTGAGAAGAATCGAACGGAGAAGCAACGGAAAAATCCAAAACCATTGGTTAAAAATGGAGAAACAACGTGGCTGTGTTCACCGGCGCCGTTAGTTGAAAATGGAGGAGAGTGGGAAGGAGATGGTTGACAAAGAAACTGTTGTTGAGGAACAAACCCAAGGGAGGCAAGCAATGGAGGCACGGGAAGGAGCGACGACAGCGTCTAACAATAGAGAAGTGACTGGCGATGGTTAAGGGTGGAAAGCGACAGGGGAAGGAGGAGACAGCGAGACGAATTTAGAAGAAGAAGAAGACGAGATTCAGAGTTGTAAATGAGCGCGAGACAGTACATATCTAAAATTTGGGGAACATTTTTAAGACCGGTTATTTCAAATAATCGTTCTTAAAATATTTTATTTAAGACCAGTTGTGAAATAACCAGTCTTAAAACACAAACTTTAAGACCGATTTTTTAAAAAGCCGGTCTTAAAAGATTTGATTTTTTTAATATTTTATTTTCATCAGCTTTTAAAACTGGTTATCTTGTAATGAGTCTTAAATTCCACTTTTTAAGACTGGTTGTAGGACACAACCGGTCTTAAAATAGTAGGATTTTTTTCCTTGGATTTTTTAGACCGGTTCTTTGTTTAATCGGTCTAAAAAGTTTTGAAATATTTTTTTTAATTTCGTTTTAATTAGAAAAATATATTAGACCTATTATTATAGTTATATTAGATTTAATAATTATATTTATTTTATCTTTTTAGACCTTATATTAGTATAACATGTCTCGTAAGTAGCTTTTTAATTATAAAAATGCCACCATTCATATTTTTTAAACCTTATCCATTCTAAATGATTAAAATGTGACAGTTTAAAAGACAATTTTTATACTAGTGCCATTTTCAAGTAATGATCTTAGGATTTTCGTATTTCGGTGATGTTCATCTATATCTTTTTAGCTTCCAGCTAGATCATAACATTGGGAACACATACCAATGACTACCCTATTGTCTGTTAGTAGTGGTCCAAATAAAGGTGTGGTCCCCAGCTTGACTGCCGGATGTTGGGGGTCCCACTGTCTCACTCTTACACCCAAGGGTTTAAAAGCAGAACCGGATAAGACGGTTGGACCGGTCCGACCGGTGCCCATTTACTTTGCCAGCTCGTTTATGGAGTTTAGGCCGTCCGAAGGGTTGATCCGTTTTGAGCCGCCTTGAACTGGTGTTTCAGCTGGAAGCCGGAACCCGAAGCGGATCTAAGAGAACCGGACGGATCTGAAAATTTTTGGATCTGAAAAAAATTCTTCCGCTTAGCCCTCCCGTCCCTCACTTGCATAAGGAACAATGATGAATAAAAAGAGGGAAGGGAGAAAATAATGAAGACAAAAGAGGAAAATAGAGACCAATGATAAATAAACCATATACCAACTAGATTTTCTTCTACTTCTTTTGTCCATAGTTGCTAATTGCTGTAACAAAGGTTCGTTTGAGAGGTTGCAAAAACGCTGATCGAAGAAAACATGTTGCAGAGTCCGACAGTGAAAAGTTAAAAGAAAGGTTTGGAGAAAGATGATTCTATAGGCAAATAAAGCAAAGTTTTTTATTCACACCCTTTTTTTTTTCTTTTCTAACCTTTTGAAACACTCTTTAGTTGCTTTTAACATTTAAAATTTACCCCACTTTTGTTGGATTACATTCATTTAATTTAACATCTTTATATAAATTGATACTCTTATTTTTATCAAAATATATAATGATTATTATAAAATTAAATCTATTGGGTAAAAGATAAAGTTAAATCTGTATATATTTAGTGTATGTTTGGATTAGTGGTAAAATATATAATGATACTCCTATTTTTACCAAACTATATAATGAGGTTAATCCTCAAGCTAAGGATGGAATTTGAAGCTCTAATATTGGAGTTGACGGTTTTGATTTTGGATTTTTTCCTCAAGCAGATGATGATATTTATGGTCTAAATGTTTTTCAAGAAACTTATGTTTGGATCAATCAAAATCCACCAATGTTTGACAAGTCATGAAATCATTATAGTCCAATGCATTTTATTAAGTTGATTGTTGACTTAATGTTCTTCACTCAACCATATTTTGTAACCTAGTTAACTTCCTATTAAATTAGACCACTAAAGATTAATTGTGTGTGTGTATAATATTTTTAAATTTAATTATTACGTCATCGGTCCGACCGAACAGTTCAACCGTTCCAACCGGTTGAACAATGGCCCGCTGACCTTTCTGACTCGACATCCGGTCCGACTTTTAAAACATTGCTTACACCATGCTTACCATTTAATCTTCAATCTCCTTTAATTTCAGTCCTTTTTTTTTTAATTCATACTCTCTATATATAGTAAGTACTATTAGCTTGTTTGACTTGGCTTATGCGATTGCATAAGCCCGATTTATGTTAATCGAGATAAAACTCATCCACATATTTACCTCGTAGACCGTAAAAGTTACTTCATATTCTATGAATTACGATTAAAAAGCACTTATAAAGCTTCCATAAGCTATTCCAAATATATTTTATTTATTTATTTTTGTGTCAGTAAAATCTTCTTTATCTCTTTTGGTAAACCCATGTCTCAGCGGCACTTTATTTTCCATATCTGTATAAGAATCTCATATCATAAGCAAAGAAGAAGGGCGTGATCTCACAAAAAATCGAATCCACCCTGCATCAACTTTATTCCTCAGAGACTAGAAGCTTTCCATGAATTGAAGATACGCATTACAATATATACTTGGCATGCCTGAAAATAAAAAAAAACATTTTACTAATTAAGTAATTTCGGTGAACTAGAAAAAATTTTAAAAAAACTTCGGAAATAGTTTTATGGGAAAATACTAAATTATAATATCCCTCATCCTTAAATCAGAAAGTAATCCAACACAAACTTTTTTTTTTACACTGCTAATTATTATTGGTGCAAAACTGACTGGTAATTAACATGCGGTCTCTCTTGTGATCACCATGCAAAAATCTACTTTCTGTCCTCTTTTAGGATACCAACTCGTGGAAATTTTGTTTTTTTAAAGTAAATTAATTGAATCAATTGAAGGTTGTCTATGGAATTGTTTCTATGTATCAGAATGACTATGATGTCATGAAGAATGAATATAATCGCTAAAAACCTCCATAACAAATGAACAACATATGAACCTATTATTATTTTTTAGAACTTATCATTGTATATATTGCTTACTTATTATGGGATATTTTAGTTTTTACATCCTTTTTTTAAAACATTATAGTAGTTTTCTGTTCACTACTACAGAAAAGGGATTTAACGTCACAATTAGGCGTCCCTTCTTTGAAAAGGGAAGTAAAAAGTGTACGCGGTAGCATTTACGTAAATAAAGAGAGACATATTAATCTTTAGGCGTCCCTTATTGAAGAAGGGACGCCTAAAGGAGACATTAGGCGTCCCTTCTTGAGAAGGGACGCCTAAAGGGTGCATGCCAGCCACGTGGCTGGCATGTACCCCACATTAGGCCTAATGGAGGGACATTAGGTGTCCCTTCTGTATGAAGGGACGCCTATTTATATGTTTAGGCGTCCCTTCTTAGAGAAGGGACGCCTAAACATATTTCCCTCCACTTTTTCATCATTTCCCTCCATTTCGTTCGTCACTCTTCCTCCCTCTCTGATCAAAAACACTTAGCCTCCTTCCACCGAATATCCCTTCCACCGCTCTATCCCTCTTTCTTCATTTTCTCTCATCTCCTCCTTCTATCATCTCACTTCAATACTCACCCCCTGTATCTTTCTCTTCCGCCGCCTTACTAACTTGTTGCAGCGAGCTGAGTTGAGAAGGTATATATTACGGTACAGTCTTCGATCTCTTCTTTCTTTTTTTCCCCAACTAGCTAATCAGCTATCCCTACCAGTGAAAGCCTCATATTCCTTGATCTTTTCATTGTTTGCAGCATCGGAGCTCCCTCTCTCACGGTGGCTAGCGCGCCTCCTCCCTCCCAACCTCTTCATCATCACGCCATTTTAATTTCTTCCAACCTGTAAGCTTTTTTTTTTTAATTTTGGTTTATTTTATTTCACTTTAGTTAATGTCATGATCGACAGTTTAATTTAAAGTAGTAGTTTTGCTAGAAACTATAAGTCACTCGTATATGCCATAAGTACATATGTATGCTAGATTCCATAAGTACATATAGGAGTTTTGCTAGTTAACTAATTTTATTAGATTAAATAAGTATATAATTTATTTAATTATATAAAACATGTGTAGGAAGCTCTGAGTGCTATAGAACTTTTATTGGTTTGAAATAATGAATACATGTATAGAACTTTTAATATATTAGGTAGCTGCATAGAACTTTTAACTTGACTAATTTAAACATATTAGTTCCCTAAAGAAAAATTGATATTTTAAATTGTTGATATTGTCCTTAATTGCCTAAGTTACTTTATTTTTTTTTTGTTTTGTTTGAATTAAGGTGAAATGGTTTGTTATTACAATTGTGGGATCTTACACTTCATGGGAAATGATCCCGAAATGTTTTTTGAAAAAAGTGATAAAAGGCAATCTCATAGTTAACAATTGTTATAAACTTGAGTATTATTGGGAATGGTTTAGGTGGTAAAACAATGGATCATAGTTGGATGAATGCTTTGAAAACTAGTGAAGAATATGAGAATGGGGTGGAAGAGTTTATTGAATTTGCTAGAAGGAATGCTCCAACTAAAAATGGGAAGTATTTTTATCCTTGTGTGAATTGTTTAAACGAGAGTCGACGAGATGTTGATGATATAAGGGATCACCTACTTTGTGATGGAATAAATCTTCGATACACAAGGTGGATATGGCATGGTGAGGAAGTAATTACTGATTGTCCGTCGCACAAGAAGGAAGGAGTGGATGTTATGGAACAAGATAGAATGGAGAAAATGATTCACGATGTCGAGGTTGAATCCTTCGCCCAGGCACATGAATTTGACAGCTTGCGGAGTGATGCGGAGACACCATTATACCCTGGGAGTAAGTACACACGACTGATGGGAACATTGCATTTGGTGAACTTAAAGGCAACTTGTGGATGGACCGATAGTAGTTTTACATTACTATTGGAATTATTGTGTGATATGTTTCCAGAAGATAATGTACTTCCAAACCGTATGTATGAGGCAAAGAAAATCTTGTCTACGATGGGTATGGAGTACAAAAAGATACATGCTTGCCCTAATGACTGTGTATTGTATAGAAAGGAGTATGCAGGTCTTAGTGAGTGTCCTAACTGTAAAACATCACGATATAAAGTGAAGAAAGATGGTGGTTGTAGAGAAGGGACAACAAGTAAAAGGCAACCTTCGAAGGTGTTATGGTATCTTCCAATAATTCCACAGTTTAAGTGTTTGTTTGCGACCGCAACAAAAGCGAAGAAGTTGAGATGGCATTCTGATGAGAGAATTTGTGACGGAACATATCTTCGGCACCCGGCCGACTCTCTACAGTGGAAGAAGATAGATGAAATGTTCCCTCAATTGGCAGCGAGCCGAGAAACCTTCGGCTTGGACTTTGTACAGATGGAATAAATCCGTATGGAACTCTTACTAGTATACATAGTTCGTGGCCAGTTCTCCTTGTAATATACAACTTACCTCCCTGGTTATGTATGAAGCGCAAGTACGTTATGCTTTCTATGATGATCTCTGGACCAAAACAGCCAGGGAATGACATCGATGTGTATTTGGCTCCTTTGATTGAGGACTTGAAGAAGTTATGGGAGGAAGGTGTGGATGTGTTCGATGCTTATAAGAAAGAGTCTTTCAAGTTACGTGCAATGATTTTTACCACGATAAACGACTTCCCCGCATACGGAAATTTGTCAGGGTATAGTGTGAAGGGTCATAAAGCATGCCCAATCTATGAAGGAGACACACACTTTCGACAACTTAAGCATTGCAAAAAAACAGTGTACCTTGCCCACAAGAGGTTTCTTCCTCGATTCCACCCATATCGTAGGCTGAGAAAGCGTTTTGATGGCTTACCAGAACATGGAGTTGCACCAAGGGCCTTAACCGGGGAGGAAGTTTATAGTCGGGTAGAACGTGTCAATGTGACCTTTGGTAAAAATCAAAGGATTAAGGGTGAGAAGAATATATGGAAGAAGAGGTCAATTTTATTTTATCTTCCGTATTGGCATTGTCTTGATGTAAGACACAGTATTGATGTGATGCATGTGGAGAAAAATGTGTGTGACAGCCTTGTAAGTACGCTTTTGCACATCCCAGGTAAGACCAAGGATGGAATGAGCGCGAGACTTGACCTTGTTGATATGGGAATAAGAGATCGGTTGCATCCACAACTAAGAGATGATGGTAGGAGGGCATATATGGAGCCAGCTGCGCATACGCTATCAAAATCGGAGAAAAGAAGTTTGTGTGGGTGTCTGCATGAAATTAAGGTCCCACAGGGCTACTCTTCTAATGTTAGCAGGTGTGTGTCAATGGATGATTTGAAGTTAGTGGGAATGAAGTCCCATGACTATCACGTGTTAATGCAACAATTGTTACCAGTAGCCATTAGAGGCATTATGAAAGAAGAAGTGCGAACTACTATAACCAGATTGTGTGTTTTCTTTAATGTTATCTGTAACAAAGTCATCGACACTGAGAAGTTGGATGAACTAGAAAATGAGGGTTATATAATTCTGTCCCAACTAGAGATGCATTTTCCTCCATCATTTTTTGATATAATGGTGCATTTGGTAGTTCATTTAGTAAGGGAGGTAAGGCTTTGCGGTCCAATTTATTTAAGGTGGATGTACCCTTTTGAGCGATACAAGAAGATCTTAAAAGGGTATTCTAAAAATCCTTATCGACCTGAAGCCTCAATAGTTGAGCGATATGTAGTTGAAGAGGCTATGGACTTTTGTAAAGATTATCTATCTGGTAAAAAGGAACAGTCTCGGCATGAAGAGGGGAGAAGCAAGGGAACACGAGGACTAAAAGTGAAGACTGCGGAGCGTGAAGAGGTGTTGCAAGCACACTTGTATATCTTGAATAATATGGAAGAAGTTCAGCCATACATAGATGAGCACAAAAAGACTTTGAAGAACTTGAATCCAAAGAAGAGTGACATGCAAATAGCTATTGAGCAAAACAAGACATTTGTTAAGTGGTTTGAGGAGAAGGTTTCGCATGAGATCGGTGTGTCCGAGACAATCAACTGGCTAGCCTGGGGGCCTTCATTTCAGGTTGTTACTTGGACTGGTTATGACATAAATGGGTATTCATTCTACACAAAAGAGCAAGATGACAGAAGTACCATGCAAAATAGTGGGGTGATGGTTGAAGCTGAAGCTATGCACTTTTCCAGTTCGAAAGACAAAAACCCCATATGTGCATCAATGACTTATTATGGAGTTATAGAAGAAATATGGGAGATGACCTACAACAAGTTCAAAGTTGGTTTGTTCAAATGTAAGTGGGTTAGCAATGCTGCTGTAGTAATAGATCCACAATTTGGATTTGTCTCAGTCGATCTTCGAAGAGTTGGTTATAGAGATGAGCCCTTCATTCTAGCCAGCCAGGCGAAGCAAGTGTTTTATGTCACAGATCCTGCAAATAAAAATATGTCCATTGTACTTCAAATCAAAAAACAAAAGTATGGTGATCCAACCTTCAACCTTGACGACACACCACATTTGACAACAAATCCACCTATAGGAAGTGAGGTCGAGTTAGTAGATGATGAAGATTATTCTGCAAGAAATGATCATTGTGAAGGAATATGGGAAACAATATGAAGTAAGACCTTTAACTATATAAAACTGTATTATGTCCTATGTGCTTTTTTCCCTTAATGTAGTTTATACAGATACCTGCAATCTACTTACCTCTCTGACATGATTCTTACCTCTCTGACAATGATTTTTTTTGTCTAGGAATATGTCAAGTTCCAGTGACTCAGGGAGCGACAGCGAGCAGCATAATGGAAGGCAAGAAGAGCCACCCGCTCCGAGAAGAACAAGAGGTGCCACGAAGATGGCTACATTGGCGAAGCGCCACTACAATGAACAGGAGATGGTTCACATAGAGTTTGATGCCAACATGAATCCAATGGGTCCTGAGGAAGACCACTTCATTAGTTATCTTGGTTTTTTGGGTCGAAGCAAAGTCCGAATCATCTATGATAGTTGGAGGCAGGTTCCCAAAAAGACGAAAGCCATGATATGGCAACAGATTTTGGTACATAACTTTCGATACATTTTATGTATTTAGACCTTTCTTCCTATTCAAGTTTAATTGTCTCCGTTTTTGCAGCAAACGTTCGATGTTCCTGACACCACAGACATGTACAACCACTGGATGGGAGAGGTTCGTTTGCATTGGAAGGATTTTAAAAATAAGCTCTCCAGGAAGTACCTTAGAGGTGACAAGAGTCATCTTGATCCTTTTCAGGAATATTCATATCTATCTCCAGAGGACTGGAGGTTGTTTGTAGCTAAACGACAAACTCCTGAATTTTTGGTAAATTTTCTGTCTTCAGTATGAAAATTTATAATTTCAATATAGTTAATGCACTAATGACTTGTTTTTCCCTTTTTCCCTTAAACAGGAATTAAGTGCGGCGAACACACAGAGGCAAGAAGCAAATCAGTACCAGCATTGCATGTCTCGGGGTGGCTACAGGAAGCTGGAGCGGATGATGATGGCAGAAGAGCTGGAAAAAATGAAGGACGCTGCGAAATCGGATCCTTCCGTTGTTGTGCAAGAGCCAGCTCCTCCTCCACGTCACAAAAAATGGAAAGCAGGGAGGATTAAGGGTGGGAAATATATAAATCCTACTATTGCTGAGGTTGCCTCGAGGATTGTAAGTAGTAATAGCATAAGTAATTAATTGTAAAATTCTTTCACATTTCTAGCATTTAATTTTTGTTCATAACGAATTGTATGCTACAGGATGAACTCGAAGAGCAGAGTAGCCAAGGTTTGTTCACTCCAAGTGGACGGATGAACATATTGGCTACGGCGATTGGAAAGGCTGAATACCCCGGCCGTGTTAGAGGGGAGCCAAGGGGAGTTGGTATTTCGAAGTATTTTGGTAAAACCTCGTTATATTCTTCACAAGCTGAACCCAGTCAAGAGTTTGTGGATAAGCTTCGCGATCAAATCCGAGAGGAGCTCTGAGATGAGCTAATGACACAACTACGTGTTGAAATGAAATCGTAGTTTGATTTTCATCACATGAAGGCTACTAGGGTTAGAAACGAGGAATCCCCGGCCTTCCCCAGCACTAAAGGAAGTCACAACCCGTCGGACGAATCCCTTGTACAGCCTTCCCACACTCCGCAACTCGTTGCCGAGGCTTTTTACAATCCAGAACCCCTTGTCCAGCCTTCCCACACTCCAGAAGTTGTTGCCGCTCCTGTCCATAGTCTTGTCCAGCCTTCCCATAGTACAGAACCCTGTGGCCAGCCTTCTCACATAACAGAACCACTGGGCCAGCCTTCTGCCACTCCGGAGTCGGGTGAATCGTGTATCCTCTATTTGGACACCACAGACATGATTCGTGTGTGTAGCCGATGCTCTCGTTTACACACAAGCTAGCACCCACCATCATAATCAAATTCCACAGTATTTATGTAGGGTGACAGTGACACGTGTTCATGATGGAGAAGAAGGTGCAGCTATCCCTATCCCTGACGTTGAGATTGCCACGCTGGGTCAGGAAATTGGAGGTTTCATCCTTTGGCCTCAATATCTTATTGGCACGTTGGGAACCCCACCAATGGTAGGAATTATATTCCCCAAGTCGGCTTCAATATGCCTCCAGGGATTGTGGGTACACAATTGACGTATCCCTACACGATCGACAATAAAGATCTTAAGCAGTTTATGCATTTGGAGGAGATAGATGCAGGATGGGTCCAACTTGCCATTTGGTTAGTTTTTCTTTTCTAAGTTCAAGATTTCATAAGTTCAATAATTCATTGGTCATTTTATTTCTATTTTAGGTCCTTCTACCACATGTGCATTGATATGCAAAGATCAAATATATACGGATTCTTGTGTCCGGCAAATACGACATCAGATAACAATGATGTCGCACAAAGGACGCATTATGTGGGCTTCACAATGGCAGCGACCAAATTGCGATGTTATATAGCGCCAATTGTTCAAGGGTATGTAGTAACAAATTTTATTTTTGGATGTTTGAGAAATAATTTTCTTCTAATCTAAACTTCATTTTAATCTGTGTATTGTTTTAGTTACCATTGGAGCCTGTGTGTTGTTTGCCCACGCCTCAATGAAATCTATTGGTTTGATTCCTTGACAAAAAAGCCAGACAAAGACACAAAATCAGTCTTCAACACGTTAGTTATTTCTTTTTTATTAATTAAAGAAATGCTTGATTTCAATAAATTGTTCCAACTTAAAATGTTTTACATTTTAATGGTTCTAACTTAAAATGTTTTACATTTTAATGGTAGCGCGACCCAAACATATAGAATGCTTGGCGGGTCACGTGAGGGTAGAGTTGTTCGCAAGCCAAAGTGGTTATATCCCAAAGTATGTGGTTCCAATATAATTTAAGTTATTTTATTTACGGTTGTTTTATAAATGATGTATGTTATTGATTTTAACCAATTGCTTTTGATTTATAGTGCCCTCAACAACCAGGTGGTACTGAATGTGGCTATTATGTTCTACTTTACATGTATAATATCATTCAAAGTGGCGTTATAAATGATTTTCAACAGGTAATCAAATGATAATATTTTGGTTATATTTTAATTGAATTGCTAAACAATCCTTTAATTTCATTGATTTCGTATATATAATCATATTTTCTAATTTGTAGATCTTTGATAATGATGCTGCTTACTTATATGAAGACATTAATTTGATCAGAGACTTGTTGGCTGGGAGGATTCTTCAACACATTGATTTGTAGAAGTTTATCGTTTCCTGTACATTTACTTATTAGTAGTTGTCTATTATATTAGTGGACAACATTTCTGTCAACAATGTAGTGCATAATGTTTCATTAGAGGTGGATGTTGTGTTTTGTTAATTATAAACTGCGTGCTGTATGTTTCCTTTTTGTGTATACGTTTCTGTTTGCTTTCAGAATGATATGGCCAGAAACAATAAAAATGGTTCTGAAAAAAAAACATTTTAGGCGTCCCTTTTGGCCAAAGGGACGCCTAAAGTCCCTAATTTTTAAATAAAAAAATTCTAAACGGGGACTTTAGGCGTCCCTTTTGGCCAAAGGGACGCCTAAAGTCATTACTTTAGGCGTCCCTTTTGGTCAAAGGGACGCCTAAACCCAGCCCTTTAGGCGTCTTTTTACAAAAGACGTCTAAAGTCCAAATTTACTACGTCGCTGGCATACGCGTCCCCTCATAAAAGGACGTTAAAAGTCCCATATAAGGGACGTTAAAAGTGTTTTTTCTAGTAGTGGTTAGAGATCTAATTTGGATGCAAGTTGTATATGGATGTCACACACCTAATAAAGCAGTATAAAGACAGTACAACAAGTAACTCGGGATAAAAGAAGACAATTTGACACATATACCATTTTAGTCTTTTTTATAAGTCTAATTTACTCAATTTCCTGTTATTTTATGAAACAATTTATCTAATTTTTACATGTTAAAGAAAATTAATTAACTCATTAAATATATCATAAATAAATTGATATATTTTTTCTAATTTTACTTTTATTTATGAATAGTGTTTTCAACTTTCTCTCATCTATCAGTCTTTCTAACATGAATCAATTCATGTTTTTCATTACATTTACTATGAGAAAAATTGTAATGCTATCATTAGTTACTCTCCAGCTAGGTGGACTTATAATGACTAAAATGCTTATAAAAAGACAAGAATTGTATAGCATGGCCAGCTAGCCGTACTATTGTGAAATTAGCTTAAAACAATTAAAACAGCTGTGTTGACATAAGTAGGCTATCTGAAATCAGCTTAATTAAGCACACAGAAAATGTGCTCTCTTCGATTCTATTTATAAATAATTTTTTTATAGGATACATCTTTTTTATAAATAATTTTTATTTTATGTTTAAAAATATAAGCTCATTTTTCTTATTTTACCCTTACCAAATGTATATTATTTATAATTAATTATCACACATACCAAGAGTTATATTTAAAAACGAGAGAAAACTCATTAGATGAATAAAGTCAACAAAGTATTGAAAAAACATATTTTACTATCTCTTTTACTTTTTATACATTCTCCCTCTATTCATAAATAAAGGTATATATAAAAAAATATAATATTTTTAACACACTTATTATTTTTAACTACCACTTCGTTTTATATAATAAAAAAAATTATTTATAAATATTACTCAATCGAGTACTTATGAAAAACTAATAATGAACAACAGGCATTGACGATGCACGTGAGGTGTCGTTGAAATGTGCACTAGAATCTCAACAAGGCACAATTATTTGTCTGTGTTTCTTGCAGACGAAATCTTAATAATCACGATGTCATGTCCCTTCCTTCCAAGTAGCCGCCAATCAGGTCGTGCTTCACATTTCCATGTTGCCTCCTTACATATGTATCCCCCATCTCTCTCTCTCTCTCTCTCTCTGCTTCCTCATTGGTCACTTCCGTCTCTACACTCCTACTGATACTGACATATATGACTATAATATTTATACTATAATATATATACCTCTACATAATTCTAGCATCGTTTCAATTAAATGAGGCTTCTAGAATTAATTTCTTAATCAACACATAAGCATTCTCTCCGTTTTTTTAAACATAGCTTAAATCTACAAAAATGATCAATAATCCAGATCGCAAGGTTGATCTTGTTAGGAAGTTCAATAATTTAGGTAAATGTAGAAGGAAATTAAAGAAATGGAGAACTCTCACGCATCATATATACATACTAAAGTTAGACCCAAGAATAATACGTTATTTATATATAGGTTAGTGGACAATTTTGATTCAGGAGTAGTTATTATTGAGGGATAAATTTATCCTGAAAGTATTAAAAATGGAGTAATTTTATCATAACCATTATCTCAGTTAATTTTTATCATTAATTGACTAAATATGTTGAATTGACAGTCTACATGTTATTTACTTCATTTTGTTAAGGTGTAAATTTACCTTAAAAGTTTTAAATCAAACTTTGAAAATAATGAAGTAGATGACACATAGAATTTTGCGACAAATTTACACCTTAACAAAAATGATGTGAATGATATGTAGGTTATTAGCTTAGCATATTTGATTAACTAATGATCAAAATTAATTGAGATAACAGTTAGAGCAAAATTGCTTCATGTTTTATACTTTTGAGACAAAATTACCCCTCAATAAAAATTTCTAAAATAAAATTACCGATTAACCCTTTATATATAATATCCATAAACTTAATAATTCACTTGTATGCCTTTCGCTTCTCAATACCCAACAAACCTAATAATACACATTCTAATTTTAATTTGAGGCAAAAGATAGTTAAAGAAATAACATAGTTCCTCCAACCTTAAATATACGAGTTAGATACATGGTTTACCTTTTTTGTTTTTAAATATAAAATATCAATCCACTTAATTATCTTTAAATTTATAATTTTTCTCAAAGTATTCATATTGATTATATATAGTAAGAAAGTTTTCATCAAGAAGTGGTTTTAATAATACACACAATTAAAAATTGTATTTTTGGAAAACTAACACACATTTGTTAATTATAAATAATCAATTTAACTAATTTTATCAATATTCATAAATTAATTATCTGATTCTTATATTAATTAAACATGGCAGGATGGAGCAATATATTTTACTTGACAAACCTAAAAATTAATAGATAGAAAGAAAGAAAGTACTCCCTTCGGGATATATTTGGGGAGTTGATTTTAATTCTAAATATACTATACGATTTTTCATATTTATCAAACTTTTTATAATATACCCCTAATGATACTTCCTTAACAATAATTAAGGAGGATATGAATAAGGAAGTTAAGAAAGATGACTAGGAATATTTTAGAAAATATATATCATATTAATTAGCTCAACTAATTTTATTAATCTAATCAAATTAATTAATTTATCTTATTTTAAACACTCAAGGGAGTATATTGTTTAGAGTGACGTAGCAAAGACGAATCCATAAGATGACAGTTTTCAAATTGACAAAAAAAGGGAAGAAGAAGAAGATCCATGTGAATTTATGGTTAGTTCAAAAAAGAAATTCCTTTCGATGCGCAGATTGACAAATATGCAGTGGCCACTTTATATAATATAAGGACGGTGCATGCACATGCTCAAATGTATTCAAACTTTAAATTTAACAATGCCTCACTTTATTAATTAAAATCATATGTTAATTGAATAATGATAATTAATCAGTGATGATCAGGATTGTTAAAGTTTTTATACTTTATATTGATTTTGATTTAACTCAATTTCCTTAGCAGCGAGGGATTTAGTGGCATCACTTTTATAAAAGAAGTGTCATAAATAAATATTTTTTTAAAAAAAATATTTAAAAGTTATGACATTTCTTATTATAAGTACACTACTACAAAAATGTGGATTAGTGGCGTATGTTTTATCACACTTCTTTAAAGAAGTGGCGCACATTGTAATCAATTTTTCTTAAACAAAAAATTTGAAGCAACTGTGGCGCTTCCTTAAGGAAGGCCACATGTGCATGTGGGATTGAGTGACATTTTATTAAACAAGCGCCACCAAATTAGTTTTTTTTTAAAAAAAAATTATGCAACAGTTGTGGCGCTTCCCAAAAGAAGTGTTACAGCGGCATGTGACTATTAGGTGGCACTTAGTCAAAGAAAGGCCACACAATACTCACATGGCTCCTACAATCTTTTTTTTTATAAATTTTCTTTTTTTAGTTTCTTTTTTATAAATTTTCTTTTTATATTTTGCTTTTGATTTGGTAACATTTGATCAATCAAACGCCACCTACTACCCACTTATCTGTATTGTTTTTTTTATTTTCTTTTTTTGAGTCTGCTTTTAATTGGGTGGCGCTTAGTCAATCAAGTGCCACCCAAACCCAAAACCTACGTGGCACTAAATCCATCTTTTGATGAATTAGAGTTTTGGGTTAACACTTAAGTTCTGGCATGAAGAGAACTTGAGTTTATAAAGCTAATTTCTGTGAGTTTTTTTGTAGAGACATGTGATACTAATGTGACAAAGTTTAAAACTCGAGTTTGATATTTGAACTCGAGTTATGCTAAGAACAAAACTCGAGTTTGGATACTTAACTTTCGCGAGTACTTGGTAGAGATGCAGTAAGTGGTGTTGGCAACATTAGAACTCGAGTTTTTTATTATGAGAATTAGAGTTGAGACTTTGAAAAATCAAACAAGTATTTCGAGTTATGGGTAAGAACTCGAGTTTGCAATTCAAAACTTTTTTTTAATAAATTTGCTTTTTTTTACCGTTTCTTTCTTATAAATTTTATTTTACTTTATTATGCTTTAATTGGGTGATGCTTGGTCAATCAAGTGCCACACAATACCTACATGTCTGCATTGTTTTTTTATTTTCTTTTTTATACATTTTTTTAAAAAAATATGGGTATTGGGTGGCGTCTGTTTGAATAAGCGCCACCCAATACCCAACTTTAGGTGGCTCTTTCCTTGGAAAGCGCCACCTAAAGCCATTGGCTGGAAGTGAATAAAAAATCCACTCCCCGCTAACCCCAACCCCACCCCCACCCCCACCCCCACCCCGATCTTTATCTTTTTTCCCTTCCCTCCATTTACCATTTTCACTTCCTCCCTGGGAGCTCCGTCACTCTCATCCCCCCAGCATTTGTTGGTTCCTACTAGCTTTATCCAACTCACAGTCTCCTTCTCTTTTAGTCCCCACTCAAATCTCCAAGTCACATTTGGCCCCTACTTCAAATCTATAAGTAATACATCCCTTTATTTATTTTTTAACTTTATTGAGAACCTGTACTTTTGGATGTGCCCTTTTTCTTATTTTTTTTAATTGTTATACTCCATGCTCTGTACACACACACACACACGAATACATGCCTAGGAAGTACTCAAGTACCTCCACGAAAGTACTTGGGTATTGAATTAATGTTTTGATGAACTCGAGTTTTGGGTTAAAACTCAAGTTTGTAAAGCTAACTGCCGTGAGTTTTTGGCAAAGACATGTGATACTAAGGTGAAAAGCTTAAACCTCGAGTTTGATACCTGAACTCGAGTTATACTCAAAATAAAACTCGAGTTTGGATACTTAACTCTCACGAGTTCTTGATGGAGATGCATTAAAGTGGTACTGGAAACACTAAAACTCGAGTTTTTTATGAGAACTCGAGTTGGGACTTTGAAAAATTAGACAAGTAACTCGAGTTATGGGTAAAAACTCGAGTTTGCACTTCAGAACTAGGACGCAGAAGAAAATTTTAAATCAAACAAGAAAGAGGAAAAGTTAATAAGTACTTGACTTGTTTACTTATATGTTTTACATGTATTCATATATGTCAATTCATTTACTTTCATTGACATGATTGTCATTATGCACTTCTATTTTTGTTTGTTTGTTTACCTTGTAGGAAAATGGATTCATCGTGTGAAGATGATATTGTTCCCACGCATATTGGTACAGAAAGATTAGTTGAGCGTGTTGCCCATACCAGGAGCATAATGGCAAGGTTGATTAAAATGAGAAGTAAGGACGTTAAGTTAGAACTTGGATGGAATGAAAAGGGGAATCCAATTAGACCGAACAGTAGCTCCTTCAATAATTTTATTGAGACTACAATATGAAATAGAGTTCCTATTACAATTTAAGATTAGAGATGAGTGAAGAAACAATATGGGAAATAAAATCTAGGGTGAAGTCCAAGTAAGACATTAATTACTTTATTATTTGGGTTGTTTTGTTTCATATAAATACAATCTAACAAATTATCTTTGGTTTCATGTTACAGTCTTGTTTTGTTATTGATGGTGATGATCATGAGAACTTCGTACTCAGAAAAGCCAACAAACTCATGCGAAAGTTTCGTTCCAATCTTGTGAAATATTTCTTGAGTGATGATAATGAGAATATCATTCTAACACCGTCAGAATTATATGAAGGGATCATCATTCAAGAATGTGGGATGGGTTTGTGAGAACACATGTAAGTCAAGAATTTTAGGTGATATAATATTATACTTTACAAACAACTTGTAATATGTTTGTAATTAATATTTATTAATATGAATTATTTGAATCTAAACAGGAGCTAAGTGAGAAGAATCACTCTAATGCAATCAATATATCATACCGCTGCACACAAGGACTTGTATCATATGGAAAGTTAGAACAAAAAATTTTAAGAACTGA
This sequence comes from Albizia julibrissin, assembly GCA_037074505.1. Taxonomy (NCBI): domain Eukaryota; kingdom Viridiplantae; phylum Streptophyta; class Magnoliopsida; order Fabales; family Fabaceae; genus Albizia; species Albizia julibrissin. The sequence goes on from CM073482.1 coordinate 52,742,762, forward strand.
AGATTATTTCTATAATTTGTATGACTAATTTTTAACTTCAACTAACTTTCATATGCAGATAAAAGAATCAAATTAAGATATTACACATGTTCCACAACATGACTTGTGGCTAGCCGGTTGCATAAATAAAAAATATGAAATTCAAAGTGAAAAAGTAAGAAAAGTTGCATAATATTGTGTAAGTATTAAAGCATATGAGTATATACAATAAAGAATTAATACTCCTTAAATGATTCTGGTTTATAATAACTAATAATGTTGTAAGTTTTTTTGTGATAGCCATTAATGATACAAGAGGTGCCAGAGTTGGCAACCTATGTTGGTTGTGATGATCTGCCAAGCAAAGCACTTGGTGTACCTGAGTATGATGGTTGTGTTCAAGGTACTAGTTTTGGAGTGATACACACAGCATACTTCGGACACTAGAAGCACTCAAACAAGAATAACTTTTTGCAGCTGAGCGAGTAGATGAAATGCTTCAAGTATCAAATGCAAGAACAATTTGAAGCACAAATGCGTTTATTGCAAGAACAAAACGTGTAGCTTAGGACACACATTGATCACTTAATGCAGTCTAAGGCAATACCAAATGTTCCCACTTGTGACAGCCCAAGTATGAGAGATAGTTGCACTTCCATCCCTAAAGTCCATCTCGCTTTTGTAATTAATTTCTTCTCTAATATAATCAACTTTATTTTTTGTGACATTATCAATTAGTATATAACTTAACATCCTTAACTGATCTATTTTTCACAGGGCGAGTCAATGTGCAAGTTATATGTGGAACATTCTAGAAAGCACGCAATTGCAGTGGGTTTTGCTTATAACTTAGATAATGTTACCCTCCACAATTCATCATTGCCGAAGAACACAATCCGAGTAAGGGTCGATATCTGCACGAATTAAGATGTGCTATGACTGATCCCTTCTCTAGATGATGAGACAATGGTTAAAGATGTAGTAGGTAGTTATGTTGCTTGGCCAATAGGTTTTATAGAGCCATGTCAGAAGGTAGTTCATTTACGATTCCTTTTACTTTTCCTATGTACTTCCATCTACAACTATATCATTTAATTTCATGATTTTTACAGGTTGAACATTCTAAAGGAAAAAAAATTCAACTGCATGGCAAGATCTCAAAGTATTCGACAACATAGCCAAATTCTAAAGCCTCATTTAGCTAATAGAGCAGAAGAAAAAAGATCTCATATCACAATTAATTGAATTCCATTGCACCTAGGTTGATACGCAAGGAAAGTTTGTCATTACCATTTGATAGACACATCTATGGTGTTCAGGGTATAGTGGAACATATTACTACTAATGTGTTGGACTAAATTTTGAATCATGGATGGCTTGGTGCTTTTGTCATCAACATCTAGATTAGGTTCTTTATTATCATCATTTTTAGCTATTATTATTATTATTATTATTATTATTATTTATTTTTCAATTTTTTTGTTATAATCACATTTTTTATTCCCTGTAAAGGCGCTTGTAACATGACATTTTCCTAGAGACACACATGATCCAGTTCTCGTTTGTCAACCCTTATCTCGTTGGAATACACTGGAGCAGATTAGATCTCAATGATCAATCCAATGATTTAAAAGATGACTTTAGAAAGAGAGCAAAACCAAATATGTAATTTCTGATGCCATAAAATGCGGGGTAATTAAGTTATTATTAATGGTAGTATTTTACTTTATATTTAACTTTTACCATAACATGCATTGTTGAAGAAAAACTTCCAAAATATTTAGGGCACATTGGATTTTGATTGTTATCAATGTAGCAGCACCTTCTGGCCCTCGCATTTACTATATAGATCCTCTAATTCGAGCTGTTCCAAAAAACCGTCTTGATATGTTGCAGTTGTTCAATAGGTTAGTATATATACGCGTGTATGTGTGTGTAAATATATATTTGTGTGTGTCACACAATAACCAAAGTAATCAATTTCTATTTGTTTTTTTAATGCATTGACTGCATATAGAGGCTCTGCCTCCTTAAGCTATTCTAAATCTGTAACCCTGTCGGTATCTATATATGGAAGAAGATATAGGTATTAATATAGGAATTTAGTTACATTTTGATTTTAACCAAATTTTATTCAAAAATTTAGTTAACTATTTTATTATATTGTTGTAATGTTTTTTCCAGCCCAATAATAATGATTGCGGGTTTTACATCATGAAACTCATGAAGGATGTAATTATCCATGATCAGCCTCATGTTTCACCAAGAGTAAGTCATTTTAGTACAATTCATATTATGTTTTAAATTTAATTGACTAGCGTTTGATAATTAATGTTTAGTAATTTTAATTAATTGTCTGCATGATTGTATCTATGTAGTATTATGAAGATCAATGTTGTGACAGTTTGACTAACCATCAAGTCAATGAAGTCATCGAAGAATTGTGTGAATATATGTTCAGGCAATGTTCTAACTAGCTACTATATAATGTGCTAGGTTGTTTATTTACCTATTGTTGTTGTGTGTATTTAGGTAGCTGAATTTACTGGCTTATATTCACAATTGAGTAAATATATTTAGTTTTAATTTTGTTAATTAGTTATATGTCTGTATTAATTTTGAGTTATTCCATTGTGATTTACTTAAATATAGAAATTTGTGTTTCCACTGTCATTATAGGGGGTCTGAATGAAAAATACAAAATATATATATTTAAAAAAATATATCCTGCGGTGTTTCCTTAAGGAATGGTCAAAGGAGGTATGAAATAAAAAAAAAGGTTTAGGGTGGTGTTTCCTAGAGGAAGTGTCACAGAAAGTTCAAACTTCCTGTGACACTTTCTCGAAGAAGCGCCACCCTAGGTGGTATTTAAATTAAAAAAATTATATACATGTTGTGGTGTTTGTGGGTAGCGCCACAACTTCTTTTAGTAGTGTTGGGATATGTGGTGCTTGTCAAGCACCACCAATAATATTAAAATAAGCGTCACAACTATGTTTTTTTATAGTAGTGATGTCATAGTTAGTGTTAGACTTGTGTGATACTTACCTAAATAAACGTCATACAAGGTCTTTATTTTTTTAAAAAATAAAAAATAAAGAACTTGTATGGCGCTTGCGTGATCCTACACCATATAAAAAACCATTATGACTTTGAAATATTTAAAATCATAAGATGTCTTAGAAGGTGCTTATTTACCAAGCGCCTTTAAAAGGCCCTGTGGCCTTGAAATTTAAGGCCACGTGCCTTGAATAAGTGGCCTTAAATAATTCAAGGCCATAGTGGCTTGAATTATTCAAGGCCCGTCTTAGTCAAACGTCTTTTAAGGCCATAGCCTTTAAAGGTATTTGATAAGCAAGCGCTTTCTAATGCCCTTCTTTAGAATTTTTTAAATTAAGGACAAAACTTCCTTGAAGCCTTGTATGTCACTTGTTTAAGCAAGCTCTATACAAGTTTTACTTTTTTTAAAAAATTTACTCAGCTCGCCATATATGTTCTTCTTCGCACGCCCTTAGTTTCTCGTTTTCCATATTCTTATCCCAAATCTCTACTTCATTGGTTCTCACTCTTTATCCATTCGTCCCCACTCACCCCCTTTCCTTATCATTCTTCTCACTCCCTTCTCCCTATATAATAAGGTCCGCATTCTTTCTTTCTATTTTGAAGTTGCGGCGCCATTGTCTCTACTACTCCCTCCTTTTTTTTATTGTAGCAAGTAAAAGTTTCCTTGATCCCTCCAATTCCATTGCATTACAAAGCTTAGTCTCCCAAGTGTTTTTTTCCTTCTTATCTCAACCTCATACAAAAGATCACTAGCTTGTAAGTCTTTTTTTCATATACATAAGTTTAAGTTCGTACGTTTTCTTCTTTTCTTGTTTTTTAAAGCTAACATCTGTCATGAATTTTATATGTGTTTATTCACTTTAAATTAGTTACAGATTATAATTGTTGTAAATAAATACTTTTAGTAGTAGTTTTATGAATTAGTTATTTGTTTCGAGTTATTTCATTCTGATTTGGTTTGATTCTAGTTTGGTTTTGTTTATTTTATTGTGAATTTTGACTATAAATATAGAGGGTTTCACTAGAAAAAGAAAATAATTATGCAAATTTATTAAAAAAACAAAAGACTTCCTATAGCACTTTTTTAGAGAAGGTCCATAGGAAGTCATATTACTTCCTATGGTGCTTCCTTAGTGCCACACTTTATATGGCACTTCGTCAGAGAAGCACTATAAGAAGCTATTTATTTATTTTTTTTAAAAAAAACAAACTATGACGCTTCTATAGATTCAAGACGAGTCATATTTTTCTTTTATGACGCTTCCCAAGTATCATAATATTTTTAAAAATAAGTGTCACTTATTGTGTTTTTTTAGTAGTGGATGATCATTTAAACCTTAGTTATCTTCCTTAATACTCCTCTTTTCACTCCTATTTAATTATTGTTGATAGATCATCAATAGAGATAAATTAGAAAAAGATTGACTAACATTAAAAATATGTTTTATATTTAAAAATAAAATTAACTCTCTAAATATGTATTATATTAAAGTGATAGAGTATATATTTATATATAATATCCATAAACTCGATAATCCACTTGGATGTGCCTTTCACTTCTCAAGACCCAACAAAACTAATAACGCATCCTAATTCCAATTTGAGGCCTAAAGATAGTTAAAGAACTATTACAGCCACTCTAGCCCTAAAAATATAAGTTTGATACATGGTCTACTTTGGCTCCAAATATAAAACATGAATCCAATTATCTTTGATTTTTTTTATTTTTGTTAGAGTATATATACTAACTGCACATATTAAGAGAGTTTTGATAGTTTCAATCATGCACTATATTAAAAAAAATGTATTTTAGGAAACCTAATACAAATTTATTATAAATAACCAATTTAACTAATTTTATTGATATTCATAACTTAATTATCTGTTTCTTGTATTAAGCACAGGAGGGAGCTATACATTTTACTTGGCATACCTAAAAAATTAATAGACAGAAAGAAAGAAAGTACTTCCTCCGGTCCTTAATATAAGACATAGTTACCATATATATTTATCGATATTTTTCTAATTTATCCATATTCATGTTCCCTCAATAATAATTAAAAAGTAAGAGGAATGAGAGAATTATGGAAGAATTGACTGGGTGGTAGAGTCGTGGAAACACCAGTTTCTTCCATATTTTAGACCTTAGCTCCATGGAACAATATGCTACTGTGGAAACATGGAAGAATTGAAATATTATATGATTAGGATATTTTAGAAAATATATGTCATATTAACTAATTCAATTAGTTTCTTTAATCTAATCAAATTAAGTAAATATATCTTATATTAATGATTAGAAAGAGGGCATATTGTTTGGAGTGACAAAGCAAAGCCGAACTCATAAGGTCTCAGTTTCAAACTGATAAAAGGGAAGAAGAAGATCCATGTGAATTTATGGTTAACTCAAACAAGAGTGACAAACATACAGCGGTAACTCTATATATGGATGGAGCATGCATGCTCTAATGTATTCAAACTTTTAATTTAATGATTCGATCGCTTTATTAATTAAAACCATATGTTAATTGAATAATGATAATTAATCAGTGATGATCAGGATAGTTAAAGCTTTTATGTACTTTATATTGATTTTGATTGAACTCAATTTCCTCAGCTGGGATGACCAATTGACCATTCGAACCCAACTCGCTTCAAGCCTTCAACAACCGGCCAATTATTATCCCTAATGTCAATCCACATTTATGGATTAATCAACTTATATGTAATGTCCATTTAGACGAGTAATTCATTTTTATTAAACAAACAGATTACTGACTATATGTAGCCAAGAGAAGAATGTATATTAAAACGTTAAGTAAAAGGGGAAAAAATGGGAAACAAAGCATATTTCTAAAATGAGATAATCAACAAACCAAATGTACAGTATCATATGATCTCAGACAAGGTATAAACGGTTTCACACGACTTTTCAAGTTAACTTTTTGAAGACGTGAAAACATAACTTTTCTATGTATCCGATATTCCGATCCATCATTTGAGATTGACAATCAGGCACCGCAAATCATGTGACAATTTTTTGTTTTTGTTTTTGATGAATGTGACAATATTAATTACAGACATTATACAGTAATGTAGATGAAAATAGATGAGAAGGGGAAAAAAATAAAGAAATAATGAACATGAAAACCCTTTCGCAGAAATATTAAATTACTGGTTAAACAAATTTTTTTTTAAAAAAATATGTATGTATATTATTAATTTAACTCAAAGTTGATTAAATTGAGATTGACAAATTTGAATTTCCAGTCTCTAAACCAATGGTGGATTAAAATTTAAATTTTGAAACAAAATTGCGTGGAAAATTCTTACATTTGAATATATATATATATATATATATATATATATATATATGCTTTTCATATCCTATTTAATTAATACAATGCCCACCAAGTTTCTTCTCGATCTATACCAATCAAGCTAGCTATATTATATATTCCCATCTTCGTCCTTGTGAATTCAGAGTGTGATCTATACATACACAGCTTGCAGCTAGCATTACCAAAAATTTTTATAAGGTCACCAAATACATCATGCTACGTATATAATATAATAGAATATTGGGACTGATCAAAAGTCAAGCGTTGATGGAATCAAAAGAAGAAAAAGGGATCCATCGATGTGGTGAGAACAAGGAGAACATATTCAAATGTTTAAAAAGGAGGAAGAAGATGCAAACCGAGTTGATGCGTGGACTGAGGGAAGAGGAGTGTTTAATTGGTATAATAATAAGTTACGTTACGTTGGAGGCAGGGTACGTAAATTAAAAGAGAAGTCATATATACATATATATGGTCTTAAAAAAAGAAAACAAGTGAAAGAAATTTTGGTGGTCGGTGAAAGCGCGGACTTCTCATTAGAGAATGTACGTATTATCGTTTTTGGTGTTTAATGTAGTATAGAATTTTGGATAACTAATCTGTATAAAATTATGAAAATTAGTTTAATTTTGTTAGAGATTGTATTGACTTTCTTAAAATACTCATTTTAATAATTCACATTGGATATTATTTTCTTGTTGAAAAATTTATTAACATGTGCAATTAATAGGAAGAGCTTATAAAAAATAAAATATTTCCTCCTCGTGTTAACTTTTATATATATTTAGGAGTTAGGAGAGAAGGAAATATATCTAGGACGATTACTCCCAAGTCCCAAGAGACAAAAAAATAACAATAAAGTCCCAATAAAGATTGTCAACTCAGAAAAGTCCTTAGGGGCTTTTCTGTTATTAATTTCCTATGTAGAAAAGACGATCATGCCCCCAAAAAACAAAATAAGAAACTTTCATTCTTCATCTACTATCAGAATTTTCGAACCTTCTAGTGTTCTCTCATTGTTCTTGTTTCTTCTATTCATGATGGGAATTGGCTTTTCATCCTTGTTTGCAGACCGGAATGGGTCTTAGATTGTGATGTCAAAACCCTCTTTGGGGGATTTGCTTGAGAGATGCGTGGCTAAGATTCTCGGATATTTGAATCTTACGCAGATTTTTGAATTAGCTAGGTTGAATTAGACCTTTCATGGCGCTTCCTGGGCTGATTTTGTTTGGAATTGAAGTTGCCTCCCAATTATGACGTTCTTCTTGTTGAATGTGGGAAAATAGTCCCTCATTGCTCATTTCATAGGAGAGGGGGCAATTGTTTTGATATAAAAGGGAGCCACATCCCTCCTTCTCAACTCATCCCTTCAACTTGCCTTCTTCCTTATATAAGACATTTTATATTTCCTCATCTCTTATAGTATTTCACTTGTAAATTGTTTAGAGTGAAATTAGATTCTGGTATTTTCATTATTGTTGTCTTATTTATTGTTTATTAGTTGTTATTAGATATAATAGTTGTGATTCATTATATTATTAAATTACCTATAGAAACTTTGTTTTCTAGTATTGTAATTTTTTAGTATAATCGGTTACGCTCTATATATCCCGCTTCCGCAACAATTGGTATCAGAGTCAAGGTTCTCTCTAAGTATGCTATGTGGTTGCAGTATAATTTGAAATCCACATCAGAAAAGAATTACTTTGGGGTTTTGCATTAGCAGCTATTAAATAATATTTGGAGCAGAAATGGCGGACAAAGAGATTGAAGAATCCACATCAAGTGTTAGCAATTCATCGTTGGCATCTTCGCTTTTGACGAGAATTATGCCCAATGCGAAGTTTGAAGTTGAAATTTTTTACGGATCGGGACATTTTGGGATGTGGCAAAGCGAGGTTCTTGATGTCCTTCTTACACAATAATTAGATTTTACTCTTGAAGAAAGGAAGCCAGATAAAATGAGGGAGGAAGATTAAAGGATCATCAATCGTGTTGCTTGTCATACTATTCGATCGTTCCTTTCCAGAGAACAGAAGTATCCATACACAAAGGAAACTTCTGCATGTAGATTGTGGAAGGCATTGGAGGATAAATTCTTGAAGAAAAGCAGTCAGAATAAACTTCACATGAAGAAAAGACTGTTTCGCTTCACCTATGTTCCTGGTACCACAATGAATGATCATATGACCAGCTTCAACAAGTTGGTAACAGATTTGCATAATTTAGATGTGACCTTTGAAGATGAAGATCTAGCCTTGATGTTGTTAGAATCATTTCCTGATGAGTAGGAGCACTTGGAGACTACTCTACTTCACGGCAAAGAGGAAGTATCTCTTAGAGATGTTTGTTATGCGTTATACATCTATGAATAAAGAAAGATAGATAAACAAAGAGATGGAGAAGTAGAGGCGCTAGTCACAAGAGGGCGTGCTGAAAATCAATCGAGATCAAGGAAAGGGTGATCCAAATTGAGGTCCAGACCCAGTAAGGATGAATGTACTTTTTGTCTAGAAAAGAGCCACTGGAAGAAGGACTATCCAAAGTTGAAGAACAAAGCCAAGAAGAACAATCGGAAGGCTGCTATAGATTCAAATGTAGCTGATTGTGATGATGAAAATTCAGATTTTTCATTATCTACAATGACGTCATCAAAATCGTCTGGCGTATGGTTGTTGGATTCAGCTTGCAGTCATCCTATGTGTCCCAATTGAGACTGGTTCACTTATTTCCAAGATGGAGGATGTGGAGTTGTCCATACAGCAAATAACACTTCACTTACTGCATATGGCATTGGTTCAGTTCGATTGAGGAACCATGATAGATTGATCAGAACATTGACAGATGTTCAATATGTACCAGATTTGAAGAAAAATCTTATTGATGCGGGAACTTTAGATTTAAAAGGGTTTAAGATCACTGCAGAAAGTGGAGTGATGAAGATACTTTATGGTGCACTAGTGGTAATGAAGGATATTCGGAAGAGCAATAATACGTACCATTATTAAGGTAGTACGGTTATTGAAATAGCAGTAGTGACATCCAGTGATTAGAAGGAGGCAGAAGCGACCAGGTTGTGGCAGATGTGCTTAGGACATGCTGGAGGAAAATCCTTAAAAACTCTTTCAAATCAAGGGTTGTTAAAAGGATTAAAGCATTGTAGTTTGGAGTTTTGTGAGCACTGTGTGAAGAGGAAGTAGACAAGGGTTAAGTTCGGAATAGCTATCCATAATACAAAAGGTATTTTGGATTATGTTCACTCTGATATTTGGATTCCTTAAAAAACACCATTATTGGGAGGAAAACATTATTTTGTAACCATTGTTGATGGTCTTTCCCGAAGAGTTTGGGTGTATACGATGAAGACTAAGGATGAAGTGTTGGGAATTTTTCTCAAATGGAAGGCGATGATAGAAACACAAATACGAAGGAGGATCAAATGTCTTCATACATATAACAGAGGAGAATACATGAATGATGCTTTCCAGAAGATTTGTGAGGATGATGGCATCGTCAGACACTTCACCTTTCGAAATACACCACAGCAGAATGGAGTGGCAGAACGCATGAACCGGACTTTGCTGGAGAAGGTTCAGTGTATGTTATCCAATGCTGGCTTGGGCAAAGAATTTTGGGTTGAGGCAATTACATATCCGAGCCACCTCATTAATCATCTACCATCTATTGTTATTGGTGGTAAAATATTGTTGGAACAATGGTATGGTAAACCTGCTACAGATTATGATTCTTTGCATATATTTGGCTCAATTGCATACTATCATGTGAAAGAATCAAAATTGGATCCAAGAGTAAAGAAAGCTATTTTCTTGGGGATCACTTCTAGAGTCAAATGATATCGTTTATAGTGTCCAGAGACAAAGAAGATTGTATTCAGTAGGGATGTTACCTTTGATGAATCTGCCATGGTGAGAAAGGTAGCAGCTGAAGATACCCAGCAAGGTGATAGTGTTTCAAAGCAAGTGGAGTTTGAAGAAAAGATGATTTTCCTAGTACAAGGAGAAGACGGGGAAACAAGACAAAACTTTCATGAGGTAGAAGAAGAGCACCAGTTAGTTGGAAGTCGACTTTACAGTCAACAGTTGCTTTGTCTACCACAGAGGCATAGTACATGGCAATTACAGAGGCTGTGAAGGTGGCAATTTGGCTTCAAGAATTGCTAGGATTGCTTGGAGAACTTGGGATTGGTCAAGAAAACATCATAGTTTATTGTGACAGTCAAAGTGCTATTTAATTAGTAAAGAACCAAGTTTATCATGCAAGGATGAAGCACATAGATGTTTGTTAACACTTCATAAGAGAAATTTTAGAAGAATGTGGGGTAACGATACAAATAATATGGACAACTGAAAATCATACTGATATGCTGACAAAGGTGGTGACTTCTGTCAAATTTTCACATTGTTTGGATCTAATCAACATTGTTGAACATTGATTGTTGAATTGTTAGCATAAATTTGTAATTAGGAGAAATTGAAAATGGGGGAATTTTCCCAAGGTGGAGATTTATTGAATGTGAGAAAATAGTCCCACATTGCTCATTTCATAGGAGAGGGGGCAATTGTTTTGATATAAAAGGGAGCCCCCTCCCTCCTTCTCAACTCATCCCTTCAACTTACCTTCTTCCTTCTATAAGGCATTTTGTATTTCCTCATCTCTTATAGTATTTCACTTGTAAATTGTTTAGAGTGAAATTAGATTCTGATATTTTCCTTATTATTGTCTTATTTATTGTTTATTAGCTGCTATTAGATATAGTAGTTGTGATTTATTATATTATTGAATTACTTATAGAAACTTTGTTTTTTAGTATAATCGGTTACGCTCTATATATCCCGCTTCCGCAACACTTCTTATTAAAATTTTTGATGATTTACCGCGCAATTTGGGAAAGAGAGAGATTTACGCTAGGTTATGTCGAAAGAATACTCTTGATGAAGGCTCTAAGGTAAATGGTCCATTTGCTATTCTGTTTGTTCTGAGACATTTTAATGAAAGAATTGATATAAGGAGATTTGTTGAATCAAACCATCTAGACCACTCCTCTGGATATTATATTTTGATTTTTCCTCCCAAAAATTTTGATGAGGTTGAACGGGAATATAACATATGGATTGCTTTGTTATTATGTAAGGTTATAAAGGGGGTGCTATATTTTAAGTGGGAATGGTTGAATGTGATGTTCGTTTGTTTAGTGAGAAAAAACTGATATGACAATAAGAAAATGTTGTTAATACATGTAGTTATAGTTTTAAATGTTGGTGTTGTAGTTATTAATTCTTGATATGTTGTACTGATAGGTGGGATGTGAAATTTGTAGACTCCTTTGGGGAAGAAAATCAGTTTGTAAACATAACTCATGTAATTGTGAAAAGATACATTAGGAATTATGAAAACAAGCGTCAGTTATTGTCAAAATTAACACAATAACTTGTAAAAAAAATAGGCACAAGAAGGTGTTAAAATGATAATAAGCTTTTGTGATAGTTGTGACTTGTGAAATTTATAAACTCCTCTGGGAATTACAATTCTGTTGTAAATATGTTCAGTAACTTGTTAAAATAGGTACAACATGTTGTTAATATCCAAAAAAATTGTAGTGACAGACCCTATGGGAATAACTTATATATTGTAAATATGACGAATTCAATTGTTAAAAAATACAGAACAAGTTGTTAAAACAAAATCAGATGTTGTGACATGAGAGTTGTCAAGTTCTATATTCTTCCAGAAATAACTTATGCAGTTGTAAATATAACTAATTCACTTGTTAAAAATCGCCGAACAAATTGTTAAAACCAAACTAGTTGTCATGCTAGACCCTAGAGGAGTAACTAATGTTGTTATGAGAATGGATAATGAAGTTGTTAAAATAACTGATTCAGACGTTAAAGTTCTCATAAGCAATTGTGATTGTTACGACTTGTGAAATTTGAAATACACTCTATGAAGAAAAATGAAGTTGTGAAAATGGCTGATGAAATTGTTAAAATGACTGATATAGATGTTAAACTTTGATAAGCATTTGTGACCATTAGGAGTTGTGAAATTTCAAACACACTCTATGAATAAAAATGCAATTCACAAAATGACTCCTGGACTTGCCAAAATATGCACAACATGTTGTTAAAATTCTGATTATCAGATGTGAATGTAGAGACTTGTATAATTTCTAAACTCGTCCGGGAATTACAATTCAGTAGTAAATATGACTGATGACTTTGTAAAAAGAAAACAACAGAAATTATGACAGGATAACTCATACTGTTGAAAATATGGTTGATTCACTTATAAAAATTTAAACACATTATAGTTTAAACTCTAAAGACAAAATCGTTTTTTTATAATGTCAATTAATCACAAAAAATTTACTTAGAGAATTTTCTAATTTAGGAATCTCTATTAGGATTTTCTTATTATTTTTTTAGTCCCTTGAGACGTGAAAATGATTTGAGAGAATTCCAAAAAATACAATTTAAACTTCAAAATCCCAAATAGGTGATTTAACAATAAAATGATTTATTATTTGTATTATCATTATTGTTAATCCCATTACCAAACTTATTAATAAAATTTTAAAGTTTAAATGATATTTTTTTGACATTCTCCCAAATGATTTTCTCAATATATCTACAACGGTCAAAATGAAACCCAGGTCAACAGTCAACGAATCGGGTCTCCTTTTGCTTGGCTCTCTGACTATCCCAAACAACAAAAATTACCTTATTCTCCGTTCCTGTATTAAAGTGGGAACACCCCCAATCCTTGACGTGGATTTATTTTCTGAAAAACTCACGTGTACTATTATTATTTCCTTCTTTATTTCTGTCAGAAATTCAGAATCATTCAAACCATCCTATATAAAACTTACAAATGTCCCCCACCTGAATATGATACCTCCTTTTAATGGGAAAATTTCACATAGCCCCTTTATAGAAAAATATCTTTTAAAAACACCCTTAACTTTAAAAAATAGTTAATTGTGTTGGGTGCACTTTAAAAAATAGTTCTTTGCTAAGTCTGCACCTTAACCCCTTTTTAAAACATCTTTTCCGTCTGACGAGGAAAGGGAAATTAATATTAAGAAGGAATAGACAAAAGCACCCTCCTCAGATAAAAGAGGCACTTCAAGATAATAAGTGTATCGCTTTATAAGTTACATATAAGAATTTATAACATAGATAAGCTAATTTATAAGATACATAACTAAAAAGCCTGACACTTATATTATTTACAAGAAAAGAGGCAATTCATAAGATAAGTGTAACACTTTACAAGTTATATATGAGAATTTATAAGATGAATAAGGGCTTGTTTGGGAACCTGTTAAGAGGGGGGAAAGACCATTTGGATGGTAAAAGTTCATTTGACATTTTCAGACCCGTTTGAGAAAACTGTAGTATTCACTGAGCTTAAAAATAATTTCTTATAAACTCATTGAAGTAGCTTCTAGCTTTTTCATTGGATTTTAAGGGGGAAAAAAGTCATTTCTGCTACCGCCAATCCAAAAATAAATCACATTTACAATATAATTGTTTTTCAATATGATTTTTACAAAAGTCACATTAGAAAAAAAAAAAGTCACTTCTCTATCGCTAATGCAAACAGGCACTAAACTAATTTGCAAGACATATAAGTGAAAAGCTTGACACGTGCTATTTACCTGAAAAGAGACATTTTACAAGAAAAGCATGACGCTTTATAAGGTATATGTGAGAATTTACAAGAAAAATAAACTAATTTGTAAGACATACAATTGAAAATCCTGATACTTGTGCTATTTATGAAAAAAGAGGCACTTCACAAGATGAGTGCGACGCCTTAGAATTTATATGCGAGAATTTACAAGATGAATAAGATAATTTACAAAATATACAATTAAAAACCCTGACACATTTATTTTTGTTATAGAGGAGTGTATTTTTGTCAATTATCTCTTAAAATTAATTTCACTTTCACATGAGACTAAACTGATGTTTCATAAAATTATGGAGGCTTTTGAAAAATATTTTATTATAGAGGGCGCTAGCTGAAATTCCCCCCTAACTTAATGAGGCGAGACAATATCCCAAGACTGATTATTTTTGAGAAACCTATAAATAAAAATGAATTTCGCCTCTTTCATTTAATCTAATTAGTCTCTTTGACTCAAATGAAAATTATATTATATTCCGGAATTCTCCATCTTTTTATTTTCTTTATTGAATATATATTAATAATATTGTATAACAAATAATTTTTTTTACAAACATTAGTTCTTTCCATAAGTAAGGAGAATTAGTGTCAATAATCAAATAATCGGATAAATTATATAATAAGATATATTATTGAGTTTTTTTTTACTATACAGGGTATCCACCGGAACGAACCTGATGACTAATTTCTCGGATTGATACACTAAAAATTTAAGTGAGTTGGGTCCCAGGAGTTTACTAAGGCCATAACATACCTCTAAGGTTAATGAGCTTTTACAGAAGTACTTACAGATTGTCCACAATAAGGATCTCACATTAATGAGATTTGAACTCACAATCTTATGTTTATGAATCAACCTCTAATATACTATTGAGTAATTTACAAATTGTTCTGAGATTTTTCTTATTCAAAAAAGTAAGTATTAATGACATGAAGTTATAGTTGGGACTAAATATGCAATCTTTTATTCAGTGTCTGTTTAAATTGACGGTAGAATTTATTTTTTTAATATAATTTACTGGATATGAGATAAGTATGTAAGAGAAATCTTGTTTTAATTTATGTGAATATACCTTTTAAATGTTAAATCAAACAAGGCCTTAGCCTTTCATAGCAATAATCCCAAAGTTGTTAGCAAATTATTATTCTTTAGATTTTTTTTTGTCAAAATACGTCATAATTTGGGGTTTATTCATCAGTGTCATGGGCTTTTTCGGTAATTCACTAGCTCACCTCCACCCTCCCCCCTCCTTCTTATTATATAAAGGACTCATCTAGGCCAGGCCGGGGGAAGGACTCTCAAATTGGTTCGGCATCTCAAAACCTCTCTTTATCAGTAAGATATATAGAGAAATCTTCTTGTCTCGCATCCACAAAAGAGCCAAAAAAAAAATGACGAAAACAAGTAATGAGTCGTCCTCAAAAGTGGATCGCAAAACCATAGAAAGGAATCGCAGAATTCACATGAAAGCTCTTTGCTTCAAGCTCGCTTCTCTTATCCCTCCCCACTACTTAAAACACACCAAGGTCTCTATTTCTCTCTTTCATCTAAAACTCTGAAACTTTGTGCATATTTAATTAATTAGGGAATAATGAGTTTTGATTATTATTATTATTATTACAGGACATGATATCGCAGCAAGATCAGCTGGATATAGCAGCGAGCTACATAAAGAATCTGAGCCAGAAACTTGAGAAGCTGAAGGGGAAAAAGGAAGAAGCCATGAAATTAAAGGAAACAAACACTAGTAACAACAATCTGCAAGCTGGAATGGAGAACAACATGTTCATGGCTTCTAATCTGCCATTACTTGAGCTCAGAGACCTAGGTTCCAGCATCGAAGTGATGCTTATCAGTGGACTGAACAGAAACTTCATGTTATATGAAGTAATTAGTGTCCTTGAAGAAGAAGGAGCTGAAGTTGTGAGCGCAAGTTTTTCCACTGTGGGTGATAAGATATTCCACACTGTTCATGCCCAGGTAATTGTCAAAACTCTCTCACATTTCAAAACTCATTAATTTGCTTTGAGCCGGGTAGGACCTATACTGCTGCGTTCCCCAGCTCGAATTCGAAACATCTAATTAAGATATCCAATTCTTTATCAGTCGAATCAAGTGCTTGCTTGTTAATTTGATTTCTCTTTCATTATTGAAATACTGATGTAATGTCACTTCATGTGTGTGGACTGCAGGTGAAAATATCTAGAGTTGGTGTAGAAACCACAAGAGTTTACCAGAGGCTTCATGATTTGATTGCTCCACTCAAAAGCTGGGAGTATTTTTAAGAACTATATATATATATGCTCCGTGGAGAACCAGATCGTTCATTTATTAACGGCACAAGTGTTAGGGCATTGAAATTAAAAACGAGGTTACTTTAATTCGTAGCTAGGCAGCATATATATATATAAACAAACATGTGTGTATGTATTTAATGGATCAGTTGATGCTCATGAAGGAGTCTGTGCAGACAATATGCAGTATTTGGAATGTATATGTTTGTATGGAAAAATAATTCCAACAGTGAAAAGCTTTGTTGTTACGCTTTAGTGGTTGTGTTTGCTTTTTGAGTATATTAATTGCAGTAAATAAATTAAGAAACTATGGGACACGAATTTATTTTTGTTGAAGAATATATATATATATAAGAGGCTGGAAAATAATTTGTGGTGGATGATGATGTTATCCATACAAGAATGTCTGTCACATATATAAAAGAAAGCATTTGTGACCAGAAATGAAGCGCAGCCTGGAGAATAGGGACAAAAATTCGGTTATCTCAGGAAGGAAGGGGATGGATTATGTATGGAGGAAACTTGAATTGAATTAAAGAAAACAGTTTTAATTATTATATATATTTCCGAACTAACACACCAGGGGATCACATTGAAAGGAAATTACTGAACCGACACTCTCCAAGTTTTTGAATATAATAATGCTTCATTTATTATGAAGACGCGACTTGACGAGATAATAATGAGAGATCATCACCAAGGAGATCGTCTAATTTTTTTCTTATAAAATATTAAAATGATTAAAATAGAAGAACGGGATGGACTAACACCTACAAGTTCAACGGTGACGAGAATTACTCTGATAGGGAGACTGAAAAATTCTAAACCTAGCTAGATGCAAACATAGAGGTAGCGGTATTTTTAAATTAGGAGATCAGGGAGTCTAATGAGATAGAATATGTTAATATCAATAAAATAAATGATAATATGTTGAATAAGTAGAGTTTGCCTTGGTTGAAGGGGGAATGGACGGTGAATAATAAGATAAATAAATAAATAAATAAATGACAAGTGAAAGGAATAGTTTTTGTTGGGACAGATCCTAGAAGGTTACTGGGAGCTACAAGGAAACCCACCGCTGTCGGCCGCCTTTGACCTTCACCACTCTCTCACTCTCTCTATTTTGTGTGAATATATGTGCTTTCTTCTTTTTCTTCTTTTTTTTTTTAAAAAAAAATTATTTAGAAGAAGCATTAGACATCAAGAGCTAACATTTTGAAATTTCACTTACAAACCAGTATTCACGTCATTATTTTTTATTTTTAAAAGTTTTTCTTCTTAGCTACCTCTAAACATAGCCCAGTGAGATAGAAGATAAATACTGAATTTTTTATTTTTTAAATTTAGAAATGAATGAGGGAGTAAGTATAAATAGCATTAAAGGCAAGGGGGTCCTACTGCTATATAGTTCCTTCATCTAGCCGTCTGACGGAGACCTCACGCTACATCAGTTTGGACGTTACCTCTAACCTCTTTTGTCCCTCACCGTCGAGATATTTTTTTGGTTCCATCCTTTTCTCAAACATCCCTCTTCCCACACCCCATCTTATGTGGGTTTTGAAATTTGGATTAGTCACTGTATTGGTTGGGTATTAGATTAAAGGTCAGTGAGTCAGATTGGAGTTAAAACGGGGACAAAACGGTAAGAAATTGAATATTTTATGTTTATTAATATAAAATTATAAAAAAATAAAAATAAAATTGATTTTTTTAAATAGTGGATCAGACTGTTTTACTAGCCAATTCTCAGTTCAAACTGGCGGTCTGGTTTGGGTTTCAAACCTTTGAATTTTACCCTTTTTATTCTAAAGTTGGTAATACAGGTTCAACCCACTAGCCCACAGGTTTGGTCAAGGTTAAGTAAGATTAAGAGTTTACCAGCCCGCAAAAGTGCTGGTTGCATAAGTTGCACCATGTGGCTCGAACAAATTTTTTTTTAATATACTAATATCACAAAATTCATAAGTTTCACATTTCCAATTTGATACCTTTTAATTCTAAAGAGAAAAAAATTTCATCCTCCTTCCTCCTTTTTAAAACCAAATTATCATATTTTGATTGCTTGAGAGTAATTTGATTTTTTTTTTTGCAAACTTTCACAAATTTAATAATTTTATCTCTTAAATTGTAAATTATGTTTTAAAATTTTATTAGTTAAATGATTGATATTAAGAAGATAGATTTGATAGCTCGTATATATATATCTCTCAGATTTTCAGCCCTTTCAAACCTCTCCTTATACGAATTATTTGCGCCAATATAATACACGTGTAAATTTCATATCACCACTACTCTATTGTCAGGAACTATATATAGTTTTTGAGAAGAAAAAGTCACATCCGAATATCTCTTAAAATTAACAAGATCATATTCTCCAAACCATTTTCCATAGATTCCTAGTTTGGACGACGCTCACTGTAGACTCTATCGCCTGAAAATTCAAAATTAATTTGTCTTGTTTGAATTTTACACTTCATTATGCTCAGTTACTTTTTCTTTAAAAAAAAAATTCTCAAACAATTCCTCGGATGCTAAAATCTCCATTTGGTGGTCCAGCTCAGCGGGTTTAAAATCGGCCCAAATACTTCGGAAAACACATTTGCGGGATACGATTAATTAGGCCCATCGTATCAAAAAAGAATAATTTGGCCCAATTACTGACACGTCATTCAGATTATGGGCCCGCTTAGTTTTTTCCGTTTATTTTGTTAACCTGTAAAAAAATATTTTTATAAAAATTTCGAGCTTCCTTGATAAGTAAGAATTTCTGTGCTTACAATGTAAATGGTTATTTTTCACTTTTTGTTCTCTCTCATATTATGTAAACAAAAAAAGTAACAATTTTTGTGCTTACAGATAAGGATGGAAGCCGAGGGAAGTCTTTAACGTGGCAATATGTAATTCCACAGACAAGGATTCCATTACCACTTGCTAGTATTTCAGAAACAGAAGGCAGATTGTTTGATTCTAGTGTTCTAGACCTCGTCAAAATATTGTGTTGTCTAATCTAATATATATATATATATATATATATATATATATATATATATATATTGTTGGGACTGTTGCCCTGATTTAAATGGACAATGCCCTAATTTGAGCGATAATATGGCATATTTTTATGACAAAAAGGACGAGAGTATGACCTATTAGTACTGATTAAAATTAGAGGAATTTGTTAGTATTTAATTTTTAAAATCGAGGACTTATGAATAATCTCTCCTAACATTGATTTGACCCGAAGGTTAGAGCTAGAACTTGCAAAATTCATTTCCTTAATTTCATAATATTAACTCATGTTTCAAACACTAATCATACTAGAATTAAAATTTAACAAACCATTTAAAAATTTACTATGATTATAACGAGTTTCCCATTTCAAACTAAAGTAATATATGATAGAAAAGAGATAATATAAATATTTCAAACAATCATGAATAGCACTTGAAATTTGAGTTTTTTGAAACTCAGAACACAACATTCACCAAGAGTTAATATTAAAAATCCAGTTTTGCATTGTATCCAAATCATAATACAATAATCAAAAATTTATAAAATGTGAGTTTGTGGATCTACATCTATTCATATGCAATCCTAAAGGCCTTAGGCCTTTTACCAGCACATCAGCGGCTAGTGATAGTTTAATCAAAACTATGCAGTTAAATCAAAAGTTTATAAAATATTGGCCCTATGAGTGGCAATATACATAAATTCATCACATAATAAACCAAAAGAAGTTATACATATATATACGAAGAGATATCTATGTCTCCAAAGCTCTTCCCGACGTCTTAGCATGTGAACTATCACATGAAAAATGTAAAATCAACGGGTTAAGATAAAAACTCAATAACTAGCTATCCAACTTAGAGGCTAATATGTGCTCATGAGGTATCAAGTGAAACAATTTAGGTAACAAAGTATTGGAGATATAATTCACAAAATTCAATATCACAAGTTCTATATCACTGATTACGTATTAATATTTCTATATCACAATTCTCGTATCACAATTTTTAAGTTGCCTCCCATAATCCAACCGAAACACCTTATTTCTGCTAACTAGACCTATGGGTTAAGTTACTATCTATGTCATTGGCCACTTAAAAAGCTATTCAGTTACATGATGAGGATTAGCCAAAATCCACAGAGCATTTGTCCAGATTATGGGTCTTTTCCTCTTAATTAAACCAGTGGGACAGTCCCTCATTGAACCAGTGGAACAATCCCTTGTTGAACCAGTGAGATAAATATAAAGTCAACCATCATGCACCAATTAAAGCTATACCATGTGGTAAAATAAACTACTCCACCTCATCCTAATCTAATCATCACAATAATTATCAATAAATAGCTCAACTAGAATTTTCCAAAATTTCCACATCCATACAATGATATTCAAATCATTTTCATATACATTACATAATGTCTAAATTCACACACACACACACATTGCAATTCAAATCATAAGGTTCTACAAGACAAATTTCTATCAAAATATTCGTTAACATCATGATAACTTTCTTAATCACAATAAACTTATACTCATTGATATATATATATTATTTTTTATTCTCACAATCGTTTCAAAAAATACTCACAAACGATATATCAACACATATAACAAGTGGAAAGTGATTACATCTCACCAAACAAGAAGATATTACCATAAATCAAAGCCCATGCTC
Organism: Albizia julibrissin; assembly: GCA_037074505.1. Lineage (NCBI taxonomy): Eukaryota > Viridiplantae > Streptophyta > Magnoliopsida > Fabales > Fabaceae > Albizia > Albizia julibrissin. The sequence goes on from CM073482.1 coordinate 52,763,841, forward strand.
AATATGAACAAATCACAATTCAATTTACACGATGTACATCATTACCACAATTAGATTACAACTAATTAAGTGGTTAAAAATAACAATTAGAGACTCTTGGTCTTACTAGAACATCAACTCTCAATTATTGACTAACAATTATCCCAACCTATTTGTAGTCTCCCTTACTTTATTAATAACTCAGAGTTATTTGAATAATTATTAATAATATATTCATATTCATGATTAACACACACACACCACAAATATTTAACTACAAGAATAGCTAATGGTTGTAATTCCCAAGTTAAAAAAAAAATCTCAAATCTCTAGTAAATCATAATTAATCATCCCAACACCAAATTTCTATTTTCTTTAAAAATTCAAATCATTCAATTAAATCTTTAATAACTCCCAAATAGCTTACTTTAACAAAAAAAAAATCCCAAAAATCTCAAATCTAAAATTATAACTTTTAAATTTCAAGCTTAAATCTCAAAACTACACCATTAAAAATTCAATAATACCTCCAACAAACTCAAATCAATCATTTAACTCAAATTTAATCATTGAAAATATCATATATATATATAAAAAATCTTAAAATTTTTAAATACAAATAAAATTTTTTAAATCCTCAAGACAACAAACATATAAATGTGACCCTATATAATTTTGATTATTAATATAACTCTATAATTTTAGAGTCATATATTGTTAAAACTTAGCACTTACTCTAAAATCTAATTTAAAAATGTGTTCTAATCACTTTAAAAATATACTTATTAGAAAGAACAAGCATAGCAGAACAATATTTATGAAAAAACTTTGATAAATAGAAGTGATTTTATTTATTAGAATAGGCTCAAAAGCTTCAACCTAAGCTGAAAGAGAAATGGTGGACGAAGGGGAGGCAGACGGGACGAGGGCTCTTGCTCATTCTTCCCCTCCCTCTCAAAAATGAATGCCACGTGTTGGCGGGGGTGTTTAAATGAACACCCCTCATGCGTCCTGTGAAAAAGGGCTGTTGGTCGCTTTCAATTTTTTTCTTAATTAAATCTCAAATGGGCTAGGACAAATTGGGCCCATTTCTTTTTTTTTTTTTTTTACATTCCTTTTCTTACTTTCTTCAACCTTCTTAATAATAGTAGCAGTAATAATAATAATAATTCATTTTTTTTATTGTTGTTCTATTTTTTTTAATTTCTTTTATTTTTATAAATCATATTTTTGATAAATCATATTAAATTAATTAATTACATGGTAAAATTTCATTCACCATGAATTAGTTTCTTTCTAAAATTATTTAAATCATAAGGTTAAAAATTAGGATGTTATAGAATTGGCCTATGGGTCTACATATTGGATTAGGATTCTCTCTTTTACCCTACCCATTTGGTTCCATTCTTTACCCTAAAACTACGTAGTTTTAAAGGTAAAATTAAGCTAGATAATTTTTTTTTAAAAAAGTCATCCATCATTGTAAAATATTTTTTTAGTAGCATTTAGTACCCCCAAACTAAGTTTTAGTATACTCAGCACCCTAAAATATTTTTTAATAGCACCCATTACAAAAAAGTATTTTTTTAATAGCATCCAATATTTTGAGTGTTAAAAAATGTACTAAAAATTACTTGATGATAAGAAAATGCTTTTAGGTGATGGGTACTACCAAAAAAAATATTTTAAAATATTGAGTATATTAAAAATTAATTTAAGATATTAAATACAACTGAAAAAATATTTTACAGTGATTGATCACTTCCTTTTTTTTAAAAAAAAAGTTTCCCTAACTTATTATTACTCCCAAAACTACGTAATGTTTGTGCAAAGGGTAAATGCTAATCCCTAAACATTCAGCCCACGTTATTTAATGTAAGATCTTGTAGGGTAGCCGAAATGGCCCCATTCAAATCATGAGGCAATCGGATCAATGGGCCGTTTGGTTTATTTTGGATGCTTCTCTTTAAACAAGCGAGTTCTATAAAATACTTCGTGTAATAACTAATAAGTAATTATTCGTTTGAAAAAAAAAAAAGATTTGATAACCACACAAAGGAGTGGATAAATTATATGCAAATTGGTTTAGCTAAATCCTCTCATCGTAGGGTAGTCAACATATTATTATACTACACTCAAGCCTAAGTTGTGGGAGGTTAATTTGTGGGATTTGAATAAAAGAGAGAATCTAATATTCTCTGTTGGTATGAGATCGTTTGTTGAATTAAAAAATAATATAATAAACAAAAAAAGTGATGTGAAAAGATTAACTGGGGGAGGGCTGTTCTGAGATACACTTCCGACGCAGTTAGCAACTCTTTACCGTCTACGCCCACACAACACTATCTCACCCATTTGATAAGTAATTCTCAGATATTTTATGGGAAATTTCTGATTTAAAATTTTATAATTTTAAAATTATTTATTTATCATTTTTCTTTTTTTTTCTTTTTGACTCTTTCTATTTTACACCCTATATTCTTTTGTTTGTTGAAAAAAAAAATCCCCGACCACTAATTTAATTTAAACAAGAAGAGCCCACCACTAGCTGTACTAGTGACACTGTTTATAACTTCGTTATGCTGAGGTTCCAGATTCGAACACATGGAACCTGTAAAGGTATAGGAGTATATATAATTCTAGGCAAAAATTTAGTTAGCACATAAGGATATGACTTGGTTTTAGTCAATTTTTAAAAGATTCTAAAATTTTATTACACTCACTTGAATCAAAATGAAATTAAATTTTATAGGTGAAAAGGTAATGATGTTATTATTTTATTTGTCTTTTAAATAGTTTTATTTATATTATAAATACTCATATTTATCTAATGAATTTTTATATTTATCTTGTAAATAATCAAAATGTTTTTAATTTCCTTATATTTTTTCGAATCCCTTTATTTATCTTATAAATACTCTTCTAAAAAAATAAAAAAAAAATACATCATTATCTGTTCATACACAAAACTTAATTTCATTTTAATATAAAAGAATACAGTAAAATTTTAAAATATTTTGAAATTAACTGAAATTAAGTCAATTCCTTATAGGCTAAATAAAATTTTCCCATTGAAACATCTGCACACTTTTTGCATATGTGGGGGAATACAATCTCATATGGGAGTAAACTATTATTGGGGTTTCACTTTAATTATTAGTATTATCAGAGGCCATCGTGGAAATATACAAGTTCAATTATTGGGAAGGGGTAAATAAATGAGCATATACAAAAGAGAACTCTGCTATTGATCTCTTGATTTTGAAGAAAAGACCAAAGTGGGGGATTGGGGATGACGGTCTATAATATACACACATACTATAGTATTATAATCAGAGTAATGAAGATTGGGATTGGAGAAAGGAGAGGCTAATTAAATTAAAGTAGAAGAATAAGGGCTTTGATTTGTTGACTTTTGACTTTTTGTGGCACTCTTTTGTTTGCCAAAGCATGCCACGCCAATCTTTCTTTGTAGCTCTTGTTTTTTTTCCTCCTTAAATGATGATTGTTGCCTCTTATTTTCAACTTTACTATGTTGCTAGTCTGATAATCCCTTGTTTACTCCAAATGCTATACTTATCCTATAAATAATAGACAAATATAAAAGTAGGGGGAAAAAACTTATCATCAATTCATGCATATTCACATACACATTTCTCTTTTACAATACTGTTTTCAGTCTCTTATAAAATATCTCAATTTATTTTATTTTCTATATATTTATCAATTTCCCCAAATTAATTTAACTCATATATATATATATATATATATATATAATCTAATGTAACATAGGATATAATGTCACATTTATTCAAACTAACTAATTTGTCTCATTTCTTTTCTTTTTATATATTGGTTCATAGTTTGCAACTACCCTTTCAAACTCCAGCATAGATTTATACAATCTAATATAAGATTTATTTGGCATTTAATATTATTACCGGTAAATTTAATTTGATCCAAGTTGGAAAAGCTCTCTTGGTTTACCTGTTTTCATCAATAATAAGATTTAAATTCAAGACTAAATGATGTTGAGTTTTTAAATCACCCAATCTTAACCGCCTGCCAATTCTCAATCTTTCTTTTATTTTCTTGTTTTGGTTTTCATGCATTATAATAGATAGAGAGAAAGGTATTTTGTATTGATAGTAATTAATGAGAATTGTTGAGAAGAGGGAAAATGTAGAAACTTGGAAAGGAACAGAACAAACAAAATGGAGGGAGGAGGCAAAGAGATAAAAGGGAGGGAGCAATATGAACCATAAATATAAAATGGGATCATGAAAACTACTGCTGAATGAAGAAGCCATGAACCACAAATAGCAGCATATCCCATCAATGCCCCCCTAAATTATATTATGTCCCCCCAAAAAAACAATAACACTACCACATCCTTTTGCCTCCTCGTTTGTTACCATATCACTACTCATTGGGAAAAAAAGAAAAAGAAAAGGCTTTTACTTCTTATGTTTTACCCTTTTTTTTGCCACAAGTATGTATGAATATTAATTAATGCATTCTTAGAATTATTGAACGAAAATAAAGGGATGAGCAGTGACATTCTTTTATTAAAGGGTGATGTTATACATCACAGATCACACTTTATTATATTCGAATTCAAATATCCCCATCAATATTTATTCCCAAATCAAATGTCAATCAAGAAAATGAACGGTCAAACCATATTTATGACAGTTTTTTTAATCTCTTTTCAACTACACTATTTTGACGTTTATAATATTTTCGTCAAATATACATACGTAATTTGTGTGATTTCGACATATACTAAAAAGTCATTTGGCATTGGTAAGGAAAGTAATTAGATCAACTGCTATGAAGTCTTATGAAAAGAGATAAATGAATGTTGAAGCAAACACTTAATTAAAAATTCGATTTTTAATAGAGTATAATTACGTCGTGAAATCCAGATAACAAATCTTATTTAGTGGAATAAGACATTAATTATTGTTGTATATAAACATTGTGCATGTTTGAGAATAAACAATAAAACTGTGGTTTCAAAAACTATTTTTCATAAATTAGAGTAAAATTCCTTTTGAATACTTACCTTATAAATCATAAAAATTATTTTTTAAAAATTAATTCAACTAGATTATAGCCCCCGTATGATATGGGTGGCTCATTATTGATGCAAATTTATATTTTTTTCCCCTTTAGATTAACTCAGATTTGTTCATTGTTTGGCATATCTCAAATTTTGAGTTACATTGATTAGTATTGTGGGAGTGCTCGAATCATGTGTGCGGAATCACTGAATTGGTAAATATGGGCTCAAATTTGTCTTATTGTTGGATTTGGCCAATTTTGTTAAATTTGTTTAAGTTGTGTAGGGTTTGTTTATTTTCGATTTAATACTATTTAGAAAGCTATTGGTTGTCAGGGGTGTGGATTAGAGCTGGGAATCAGGGCCGGCTCGGCCCTACAGGGTTGGCCCTTGACGGGCCAGGGCTGAAAAGGGGAGGTAAGAAAAATTGCCGTTTTTCAAAGCCCGGCTCGAGAGCATGAGGGCCAGGGCTGGCCCGCAGGGCCTGAAGCTATTTACACAAGATTTAACTACACGTCTACACGCCTCATGCAATAAAACAAATACTGTTACTAATTCATATCCAAAAGCAAAAAATAGTATCCACAAATAATTCACAATCCGCACAAAAGTATAAGAAGGCAAGAAGTTAAATACTCTAAGCAACATGAGTATGACGACTATCATTTTCATCTTCTTCACCACTATCATCAATTTCAAGAAAATTTGATTGTGCTTCAGTTTGAGTAGTAGGCTCTACTTGAGGTAAAAATATCAAGAATTTATTCTCCCAAATCATGAATATATTCATAACCTTTATCTACAACAAAGAATAATTTAAAATGACAAATAACTCTATAAAATACATAAAATACAAATAAATTAATAAATTACCATCATATGTGAAACTTTAGAGTTAATAAGAAATATCTAACGTATTTTTCTTATAAAATAAGAAATATCTTTTATAAATTTTTTATTTTTATGATTCTTAATACAAAATATTCTTATGAAACTTAATTTTAAAAAAGATAATAACAATGAAATATTTTCAACATCATTAACAAAATATAAAAGATCAATAATATTATTATCATATAAATAATTTTTAAAAATAAAAAATATATCAGGGCCTAAAGGGCCGGCCCGTGGCCCTATAGGGCCGGCCCTTTTAGGCCCTCGGCCCTACAGGGCTGGCCCTTTTAGGCCCGCGTTCACTTTTTAAGCAAAATTCTCAAGCCCGGCCCTTATAAATTCAGGGCCTAAAAGGGCCGACCCGATGGGCTCGGCCTGTTTTCCCGGCTCTAGCGTGGATGGAGAATCTCTAACCTCTTGGGAGGGTAGGGAAGGAAAAAAAATCAAAATTTTTAATAATTTTATTTTTTTAAAAAATAAATCAATAAAATATAAACTTCTAATATAATTTTTTATACTTTATTCCTGTCAAAAAATTTTCTATTTTATATTTTTTTTGTATAATGATAATTTCTTCATAATAGCTTACTTTGAGCCCATTTGGTATATTGTAATTGATTTTAATGAAAATAAAAATAGAAATAGATATGGATGTGGATATGGGATTAAAAATACATTTGGTATGTCATGGAAATGATGCATATATTTACATCAAAAGACCAAAATACCCTTCAAAATAAAAATAAAAATCATAAGACCAGATTCATCCCCTTCCTCTATCGTCTACCACCTCCAAAGATTACAACACATATTACAACCCTAAAATCCGCTTGCAAATCTACAACTGAGATCCCTGCGCCATCGGTGGAAACCACGCAATCCTGAAGAATCGATGCCTTAGCTTAGTACAGTAATATATGGCGGCCTCGATGTTTTGGTACAGTAAGAAGGAGGAGGAGATTACCTTTGATGCCTTGGCTTGGGATTGCAAATTGTGAGAGAGGAGGGCCAGATCTAAAGAGAGGTTGTCGTTTCTCTTGTTGCTAGAGGAGTGGAGGTCGCGATTTAAGGTGAGGTCGGTGTTCTCATGGAAAAGCTTGCAGTTTCTCTAGTCGGTGGTAGGTTAGTAGATCGCTAGCAATAACGGAAGGTTGCTAGCGACAGGGAAAAGTTTGCCAACGGTGGGTGAGTTGCTAGTCTACTGCTATCATTGTCAGTAGTGGGATTAGATAAGACCCTGAATCTTAAAAGGTAAAAAAGAATTTGGCTACATGGAACTGTAAATCTTTACTTTTTAGGTGGAAGCCAATTTGATGGAGTTAGGGAGATTTGGCTTCCACATAGAATTGAAATTTTTTTCAATTCAATTATACCAAACAAACATCTTCATGGGATCAAGACCCAATTCTATTTTCACACACCCCAATTTCATCGTACCAAATAGGCCTTTTAAGTAATCGTTGTAATTTGGTCAATTTTTGACTTGCCACATGAATTTATTGATTGATACGATGCATTTTCTTGTGTACATTTAAAATCTTCCAAGTGCAAAATTCTTTTAAAATTTATGCGCAAGTAACTTAGTATACCTCCGGTCTTAAATATAAGACCCAATTTACTTTTTTGAGGGGAGTAAGCTAATTAAATTATTTTAAAGTATTTATTTTTTTTTCTTAACTAATTTGTATGATTTATAAACTAATATATAATTTTATGATACACAACATATTATCTTATTAAGTAATTTTTTAGTTTCATTAATTCTTCAAAAAAGTCAATTGCGTCTTATATTTAAAACAGATGGAGTAGCATTTTATTGGATTTATATAATCTTTAGTCCTTATAGTTTGCCACAATTTTGATTTTGGTCCCTGAAATTTCAAATCAGAGGTTTTGGTCCATCATGTCTACTCCATAACTGTTAGTTCTTCTAGTTTAAAAATGACTTGGGGTCTAAATAACGGTGTTAATTTTGCATACGTGTCATTAATGCTGTTTAAGTTACTTATGTGGCATGCTTATTGGGTAGCTGACATGGACATTTTATTTAAAAATAAAAAAAATTCAACTTAACACATAGCTAAGTCTGGGGTCTAAAGAAAAATCACAGGAGAAAGGGTTAGGTTGTTGGTAAGGTCTGATATGGCCGTCGTCGAAGTGATCATTGTTGTTGGTGAATTTGAGCTCACCTACTACCACCGTCTCCTTCATACATCATTGTCGAAGACAACCTTCCATCTTCGAAAGAGGTGGCGAATTTCCTCAAGATCAAGACAACCATAGATAATGTTAGGATCTTCAATGTAAGCCTTTAAATCCTGCAAGCCTTCATCGAAAATGGCATCTCCATCATCGTCACAGTACCAACGAAGGCATTGTGACACCAACCAACTTAGATTTCGCTTACCAGTGATTTATTGTACTGTTTGGAACACCATCAAGCTTCTTGTCCCTTCCATGATTACTTTCCATAAAGCTCTGAACATCAATGGAATCACAAATAAGAGACATCAAGGTATTCAATATCTCATAGTTCCCCCTCTTTTTTTTTGCTTAAATCCCTCTTTTGTGCTTTTAATTTCATTTACATTTCAATTAAAACTCTCTAACTTAAAAGATATGAGACAATCGTCTTATATTTTTCCATTCGATTCAATTTTACTCAGCTGATATTGTGATTTTTTTGGATTGAACATTACAAGAAGGTAAATTCAAGCTAATTGATGTTATCCTCTAAAACATTCTAGGTTATAATGGCACATTCTTTAGCGTTAGCATGTAAAGGAGTAGTTTTTGACTGGTGCTCAATGCTCACTGGCAATGACGACAACTCTGGCGGTGGACATGATAGACTTTACTGGCAATGGCCATGGCATACTTCATCGACGATGGCCACAATAAACTCACAAGGCTTTATCATTTTCTTTTTTCAGCCTTCACCATTAGTGCATTTTTCCGTTATTTGAATGTTGTGCGTGGGTTTTATGTAGAAGACTTTTTTAATTTTTTCAAATAAAAATGTCCATATCAGCTAGCCTTGTCAGCGTGCCACATAAGTAACTTAAACAGCTCAATGACAAATATGCAAAGTTAACACTGTTAGTATTACTCAAAGTCCTTTTAAAACTATTAGGACTAACGATTGTAGATGTAGTAAACTTGAGGAACCAAAACCTCTTATTTAAAACTTCAGGAATTAAAACCAAAATTAGAGTAAATTATAGGGACTAAACATTATATTAACCCTATTTTATTTCAGAGCTTGTCACCAAGTGCAGGTTAAAATCAATCAAACTAAATGCAGTTTTATTGACCAAACTTGAACATGTTTTAAGTTCCTTTAAAGCAAATCGACGTCTCAGAAGGGTATATATTTAAAGAAGGGTTTTGGAAAAGAAATGAGTAAATCAAATGGGCCTAGAGAGTTAGTAAAAACCTAGAATAAATTTTTGGGTGAGGGGATTGTTGTGGATTAGGAAAAAAGTAAGAGAATCGGTAGGCCTTCCAAAATTGGTATACAGCTGATGAGAGCATATCATTGTAGGGGGAAATTTAAATCAGATGGGCTCTAACACAATATTGCCATTGAAACATGAAGCAAGAAATCAATATAAGAATATATTGTTGTTAGAAGGACCGAATGAATCTAGGGAAAGTATAACAGATGCTTTTATTAAGGAAAAATGTGAGCAAAGTACACATTTGGTCCAAAACACAGCTTTAGTGACTTCAACGTCCATAGATTTGGATGAAGATATTGGTGATGACTTTATGCATGCAAAGTTTAATGAGTCAAGACGGACTAGTAGAGAGGTGTAAATCAAGGGGGATGGTGATGTTGATATTAACAAGTAAGTGTTTGTGGATTTTGATTCTAAATATAAGTGTCATGATAATTGCATCCTGGAATTGTAGAGGTGCTAGGAATAGGAATTTTCCTAACACCATTAAGGATATGGCTAAGAGTTATCATATTGATATTATATGCCTTCTTGAAACTCGAATTAGTAGTAGTCGAGCTGATTTTGTGTGTCGTAAGTTAGGCTTTAGTGATTAGATTCAGTTGGAGGCTTTTAGTTTTGCAGGGGAGATATGGATCCTATGGGATAAAAACAATACTCATGTAAATTACATTTTATCTACTACTCAACTTGTGCATTGTCAATTAGCTGATAAGAAAATGAATGATTCCTTTTTTGCAACTTTTGTCTATGGGGAGTTGGTGGTCAATAGGAGAGAAAGTTTGTGGTGCTCATTGTAGGATATTGCCCATGATACTAACAAAGCTTGGCTGGTGATTGGGGATTTTAATTCTTTCTTGGAACCTGCAGATAAATTGGGAGGTTTTGATCCTTCTCTTAGGTCTATGAGATAGTTCTTGGATTGCATTAGTAATTCAAATTTGTTGGAAATACCTATTGTTGGAGAGTATTTTACTTGGGAAAAAGAACGGGTGAAAGAAAGACTGGATTGGGTATTTGGGAATCTTGCTTGGGAATTAAGTCATTCAGATATCAAGGTTTTCCATAAACTTCAATATAAATCAGATCATAGAGTTTTTCTTCTTTCCAATAGTACCAGTACTACATATAAGAGGGAGAAGCACAAATTTAGGTATCATCCTGTATGGGCATTGGAAGATAGTTTTTTGGAAGTGGTGTGTAAATCCTGGGAAAATGTAAATTGGTTTTAGGGGAAATTAGATTTGAAGAGCAGGCCATCTATTGGAATTCGAATGTTCTATGTAGTATTCCACAGAAAAAAGTGAAGCTTCTTAAAAGGTTTGAGGGTATTGACAGAGTTAGACAAAATAATATTTCTAATGGTTTGTTTAAGCTTGAGCAAAAATTTTGGAAAGAGTATAGTAAGCTAAGTGCACAAGAGGAACTAATTTGATATCAACAATCTCGATGTAAGTCGCTTGCTTGGGGCGACAAGAATAGTAGATTTTTTCATACATTGGTGTTGATTAAATGGAAGACACAATGCTTTGAGGCTCTTCAAGATAAAAATGGGAATTGGGTTAATAACCCTGATGAGTTAAGATAGATGGTTGGGACGTTTTTTTAAAGAGTTTTATACTAGTGATAATCAGGTTAATAATTCCTCTGATTGGGTTGCAGAGTTCCCACCATTACAAGATCATGATAATGAGTTTATACATAAAGAAGTGGATGATATTGAAATTAAGAATGCGGCTTTTATGATGGGTTCTTTAAAAGCTCTTAGGCCGGATGGATTGCAAGAACATTTTTTTCAATCCTAATGGAATCATATAGGATATAAGGTGTGTGGTCTCATTCAAGAGATTTGACATGACCCAGAGAGGGGTTAAGGACATCAATCATTTCCACATTGTGCTTATTCCAAAAGTTGGAAATCCCTTGAATTTAAGGGATTTTCGTCCTATTTCTCTTTACAATGTTATTTTCAAGATCACCACTAAAGTGATTGCAGAGAGAATGGAAAGGGAAATGCCTTACTTGATCCATCCTCTACAATATAGCTTTATTGCAGGAAGACAAAGCATTGATAATATTATCATTGCTCAAGAGGCTATGCACACTATGAGAAGCAAGCGGTGAAAAAAAGGAATAGTGGCTATTAAAGTGGACATAGAAAAAGCGTGTGATCATCTTGATTAAAGGGTCTGCATGATGATTTGGTAAATCTTATCATGGTTTGTATATCCTTAGTATCTACGACAGTTCTTTGGAATGGTGTTGAATCACCTGCTTTCCAACCTATATGGAGAGTTCGCCAATGTGATTCTCTTAGTCCCTATTTGTTTGTGCTATGTATGGAGCAGTTGAGTCAATTGATCAACATACAAGTCTGTAAGGGTTATTGGAAGGGACTTCATTTTAATAAACATGCACCTACTATATCGCATATGTTTTTTGATGATGATTTGCTTTTGTTTGGTGAAGCTACACAAGAGTAGATTGATATCATGAGAGATACTATGCAATCATTTTGTGAAGTCTTGGGGCACCGAGTAAGTTTAGCTAAGTCTAAAGCTTTCTTTTCTAATAATGTTCATTTTAATAGGGCCATGGAGCTGAGTTGTAGGCTAGGAATTGGGATTACAAGTTATCTTGGTAAATATCTTGGAGTGCCACTTCTACACACAAGAATTACCAAAATCACTTATTTTCCAATTATTCAAAAGGTTAGAAAGAAACTATCTAATTGGAAAGGTAGGTTTCTTAACATAGCTGGGAGAACAGTACTGATTAAAATCTGTCCTTTAAGCTTTGCCTAGCTATTATATGCAAACAACATTGCTTCCTAAAGGCATTCTAAAGGAGTTAGAAAAGGTAAGCCGCAATTTCTTTTGGAACCAGAGTCAAGAAGGTAGGAAAATGCATCTCATATCTTGGGATCAAATCAAAGAAGATAAAGAATTTGCGGGTTTGGGTATCAAAGATTTGTAGAGGCAAAACATTGCTTTTATTGTGAAAATTTGTTGGTGTTTGCTCAATAGACCAAAAGATCTTTAGGTTAGGTGTTTAAAAGGGAAATATGGCTGTGGGGGTAATCAATATCCAGTTATTTATAAGAGACCAAATTCTTCTTGTGTGTGGCATAGCATTGCTACTGTCTGGGAAGATTTTTATCAAGGTATTGGCAGAAGTTTGAAAAGTGGAAATAAGAGCAATGTTTGATGGGATTTATGGACTCTGATTAATGAGCCCCTTATTCATTTTGTTGATAAAAATCTTCATTTGTTAAATTCAAGTGCTAAAGTAGAGGATTTTGTGTTGAAAAATGGTTTATGGAATATTTCAAAATGGAGAATCTTTTTGTCAGAATGGGTGATTAATATCATGACTAAAGTTAATCCACCATGTGAAAGTGGAGATGATTTTTTCTGTTGGAGGAATGCTTTAGATGGAAAATTCAATGTCCATGCTGCTTACAAGCACATATATGCCCAGCAGGAACGGAATGGATTGTCTTTGTGGAAGAATGTGTGGAAATTGCCTTTACCAGAGAAAGTGAAGATGTTCTTATGGCAAGTCATTCATGAGAGACTACCTACTAACTTACTCAAGGCTATGAGAGGTTTATCTGTCAGTGGAGAGTGACCTTTTGAGTGTTGAAAAGAAGAAAATATTTTACACATCCTTTGTGATTGTAAGATCGCGAGAGAGGTGTGGTTATATTTTGTTGGACCTAATTCTCGTTTTAGATTTTTTCAATCTAATTTGCAAGTGTGGCTTAAGGATAATTTGTCTTCATCTGGGGAAAGCAAGGTTCTGTCGTTGGCCATCAGATAGAATTTTCAGCGTCATATGTTGATTGTTATGGAAAAACAGATGTAAGGGCGTTATAGAAGGAGTTTGGGCTCCGGTTACATAAGTCATACATAGAGGTTTGTTCCAGCTGATGGAGTCCACCATTTATGCTACCTTGAAGAATGAAATTTCCAATTTCAACAAAGAGGAAGAAAAGCAATGGCAGTTACTATAGGAAGGGTATGTTCGCCTGGATACTGATGGCTTGGCGAGTAATCAACGTCTGGCAGCATACGGAGGGTTGGTATGAGATTCTAAGGACAACTGGGTCATGTGATTTCAGTGTAGGCTGGGCTTTGTTTCCTCTATCATTGCATAACTCCTTGATTTATTGACTGGTCTTCAGTTGTGTAGGTAACATGTCTTTCACAAAGTTGTTGCTTACACATATTTACTTAAGGCGTATCATTTGATTATGAGAAATGGATGACTTAATCATCCGCTCCAGTTAGAGATTAATATAGTTAAAGATTTGCTTTATTATGATTGAGACCTTAAACTTTGGTATGCGCCGAGGAATACAATCAGATGTACTGATTAGTTGGAAAATGAAGCTCATCACTTGATCTAGAACTTGGTGATATTACTAATCCCGCATCCAAGATGTTATCATTTTCTGAGGAATGATCTTAATAATGTATTTTGATGTTTACTAGTCTATATTATTAGGTATTATCCAAGCTTGCTTGGCCATTGTATTATAAAAAAAACAACTAATTTTAAAATACTAGTATTTATTGATTCAGATGTTATTTTTATATTATAGCTTTGGTCCAAAGTTACCATCATGTGTTTGGCATAATGACTCAGTTTTCATCTAAAGAGAAGATTACAGATTACTAAAACCATAATAAAGAAGTTGGCCGTCTTGGGATTCTTTTGCTCCAACACGGGGATACGTGCCGCCCCCAAGGAGAAAATTCGCAATTCCCAGAATCATGAACAAGTCAAATGATATTATAATATAAACTCTATTCTTTTCTAAATCAATTTGTTTTTCGGGGCTTTGATCTTAGTTAAAAAGTTAGGCGTATCAATTGGAAAATAAAAATGCAAATTTAAAATTTACCATGAGCAGAACTATTGTAGTTGATAAGATTGTTAAAGTTACGAGCTTAAGGTAACTTATAACAATAACCTAAAATCGTATGAATGATAAATTTGAAGAAGTTTATTTTTTTAAATAATTAGATATTAATATGATATAATTAAATAATTAAAATATAAAAAATGATAATAATTTAATTTAAATATATTTTAAATTTAAATAATTGAAAATAAACTTATCCACATTTATAATTTATCATATTTAAGAAATTTTTTTTATAAAATTTATATATAAGACCACATAGCTTAATCAAATAAAAAGTTAGTACATATTTTAATAGTGAGTTAACATAATTTTATAATTTAAAAATGTAAATTTAGCATGTGGATTTAAAAGTTTAATCAAGTTTACAATTAATATAGGAATTAAAATTGTAAAAAAAAAAAAGGGTCAACCGGCAAGTTTGCTGATTAGATTTCTTAAAAAAAGGTAAGTGTGAACTAAGAGAGAATTTAGCTGAACGTAAACTAAATATTTGGTGAAAAAAAGAAAGAAGTCTATATATATTGGTTGGGTCCGGCTGTGAATTGGTAAAAAGGAAATAAAAAATAAAATATGATAAAAAAGGAAGGCATAATAAATATGGAAGAGAGGAAGAAGAAGACCCAAGTGGGTCAGAGGCACTCGCTAAGCGTAGGCAAATCCATGTGCCCACATGGATGATTGGAGAGGAGGTAGCAAACTTGGGGAGAGAAAGAGGAAGACGATGAACAATCACTGCATCATCAACGACAATCCTTACACCCATGCCGTATCTGGCGAATAATTAAATCATATAGCTTACCCCCAAATCATTGGTCTCTGTTTCCCACAGAACAAGAGAGAGAGTCAGAGAGAGAGAGAGAGAGAGAGAGAGAAAGGAAAAGGGTGAATAAGGAGAGGAAGCAGCAAAGATGAAGGAGGTGAGTGGCGGATTTGTGAGGGCGGATCAGATTGATCTGAAGAGCATAGATGAACAGCTGGAGAGGCATCTGAACAAAGCATTGACTTTGGAGAAGCACAAGATTAAAGATGAAGATGTGCCGGCGGCGACTAATATCGGCGTTACTTCCATTAAAAGTCTAAGCAGTGGTGGCGGAACCTTCAAGAGGCAAAGACAGGAGTGGGAGATTGACCCTTCCAAGCTAATCATCAAGAGTGTTATCGCTCGTGGTACTTTCGGCACCGTTCATCGCGGTATCTATGACGGCCAAGATGTCGCCGGTTAGTCTCAAATTCACCGCCTTCCTTCTAATTCTTTATCTTTGGATAATCTATGTTCTTTTGATTTCCCCAGTGACTGACTCTGAATTTTTTATTTATCGATGGGCCGTTTTAAATCCAGTATTATGCCCGTCCCCTGGTGGGGGATCCATTATTTTGCAATTCTCTGGAGTGATGCTCGGACTAGGCTAGAATTAGTGGAAACAGCAATGACTTGAATGAAGTTCTTTATCTGAATCTTTTTGTGATCCCATGGGGTCTTCGACTTAGAGTCTTGTTGGCGATGTGTGTATAGAGATGTTATTGTTGAAGCTAAGGCCTAGATTTTGAAGGGTGAATTTTGTTTTCTTGGTTATTATTTTTTTTAGGGAATTTGCTTGCTTGCTTGGTTATTGTTGTATATGAATGAATGGTATGCTTTACTGCATTTTGACGGACAATGATTATTTTGATTACTTCCTCAATGCTTAGTTAAAATGTTGGATTGGGGCGAAGAAGGTCACAGGACAGATGCTGAGATTTCTTCATTAAGGGCAGCATTTACACAAGAAGTTGCTGTTTGGCATAAACTTGATCATCCTAATGTCACCAAGGTTTGATTCACTTTTACCTTTAACTTCTCTTCCTTACGTTATTGTTGTTGTCTTCAATTGAGCTTCTGATGTATCTATTACTGAAATTTACTACATATGTGCATGTGTGTTTCTGTAGAGTTAACTCCCGATATTGTCTGCGTATCTCAAAGCCAAAATTTTTGGCTTCTTACTTACATAAAGCTCTTCCATCCTTTCATAGACTCTGTTGATGTAACTTTTACACTGCTATCTTTTTATTTACCTATGAAGTTTATTTTACAAAATTGTTATTGTGTGCACTGTTTCATGCAACTTCAGAGTGGCCTAAACCTGTAAATTTTTTCCATTTGGAGGATGGAAATGGATCTAAATAGTATACCATCTCAGTAATTTCATTCCTTGTTTCTGTTTCACAGAGTCGTGCCATTTAAGTAATTACATTTACATTTTTTCTCTTGGTATCCTGAAACCTCGCTGTATTTGTCCATCTCTTTTTCCGGGACAAAAGATACTTGTAGATATAGTGAACAAGGCTTACCATATTACTTCTTTCTGTTCATGACATTTTCTACTTCATCTTGTAATTTCTCGCGGTCAGGCACGTTCATATATAAACAAAGGGTGTCATACCTTCATTTGGATGTTAACAGTGTTCTCTTTGTATGTTTAGTTTATAGGTGCAACAACAGGGTTGTCAGAATTACAGATACAAACTGAAAATGGTCTAATTACCATGCCAGGCAACGCCTGTTGTGTTGTTGTGGAGTATCTTCCCGGGGGTCTAAAAACATTCCTAATAAAAAACAGGAGAAAGAAATTACCATTCAAGGTTGTCATCCAGCTGGCACTTGATCTTGCAAGAGGGTATTTGCCTATTTTTTATTTTCCCCCCTTTGTTGGTGTGTCCAATTGTAAAACAATTGTCTTGATACTTATACAGTGATCAACTCAGTTTTACCTGGTTCTGTTTTGCAGCCTGAGTTATCTTCACTCTCAAAAGATTGTCCACAGAGATGTAAAGACAGAGAACATGCTGCTAGACAAGAAAGGTACAATCAAAATTGCTGATTTTGGGGTTGCGCGTGTTGAGGCTTCGAATCCTAATGACATGACCGGGGAAACCGGTACTCTTGGATACATGGCTCCTGAGGTATTTAAAAACCTTTCCAGTATAGCCTTTGACATATTAAATTGGGGAAATATGCACTGTATTGGTAACTTTAATGTGATAACAGGCAAGTTGCATGCCATAAAGAAAAGTAAGAAGATTTAAAGTTGATCAAAGAGAAAGCTCATCGTGTTATTGACTATTCACTTACTGTCTATATTGGGTGGCTTACAGGTTTTAAATGGCAACCCCTATAATAGGAAATGTGACGTGTACAGTTTTGGCATCTGTTTGTGGGAGATATATTGTTGTGACATGCCATATCCGGACCTAAGTTTTGCAGAGGTTACTGCGGCTGTTGTTCGCCAGGTACAATAATGCCATCTCTGTCTTTCCAGATCATTGTCTCTGGATTGATTGTGAAAGAAAAATCCCATTCTAATTAAATTTTTTTGGTTGAAATGGTAGAACCTGAGACCTGAAATGCCAAGATGCTGCCCAAGTTCTCTTGCAAATGTGATGAAGCGATGTTGGGATGCCAATCCTGATAAGCGACCGGAGATGGACGAGGTAGTTTCCATGTTAGAGGCCATTGACACATCAAAAGGTGGAGGCATGATCCCTCTTGATCAGCAACAAGGTTGTTTCTGCTTCCGCAAGTACAGAGGTCCTTAAAAAGTTTTATTCTTTGGCGCAAAAACAACGATCGGGTCGTGATGATTTTTCCTTGTTCAAACAATTAGTATGTATCTATGGGTTGAGAGAATACATGATTTAAAATACCAGAGAATTATTATATAGTGAACTGGGAGGGTATAATGAATCTTTTATAGGAAGGAGAAACTGGTGACATGTCAATTCATTGGATGTGTGAGTCATACCTCTTCATTTTCTTTCAGTCACAACTTGGTTTGGGTTTTGTGGGTATGGCTTTTGCTAATTTCAGTTTGACATTGTTGCTGTACTGGCCTTGTTATTAACATTCATGTAAGTTCTGCATTATACAGTTTCCAGCATGATTACTGTGATTAAACTAAAAATCTGCTTCATAAGTATTCTCTTACTTCAGATTGATTAAGCAATAGAGGGTGATGTACTTTCCCAGAATTTTGCATTTTAAATTTTATATCTCCAGAGTAAGCCTGATAGAGTCAGCGGCCTTGTAGCCTTGTGACATGAAAGCTCACTGTTTGCTTCTCTAATTCAACGGTCACAAGTTTGATAGAGCCAATGGCTTTGTAATAATCCAGTGGCATGAAAACTCCTCAGTAAGTAGGAGGTTGCAGGTTCGATCTCGCTTGTAATCCCATGCTATTATTATCTAACTCTCTAATGCTATGGTTGGATGGAGAGAAAAGTGGGGGGGGGGGGGAATAGGGGGAGGGAACACTCGGCTTGAAAATTTTCATAAATAATAAAAACATTTACTATATTTGGGAGTTTTCTCTTTTAGTTTTCTCACCACTCTAATTTTTTCTCCATTCAAATATAGAGTAATAGCAGATCAAGCGATGAAGATGTGTTTGGTAGGATGGAACCTTAATCCAGTTTTCAGAGGTGGTTGTGGAAGTATATCCGGAAAGGAAGTGGAGATGTTGGGAGGAATGAAAAAAAGCAATGGAAAGCGAAGTGAATGGTAGAATGGTAGAAAAGTAGAAAACGATAGAGACAAAGGGACAAAATTAAAACTGTATGATTGCTTGGATTTTGATTAAGAGCCATACATTGTGTCTGTTGCGTGTTGTATTCTTGTGAGCATCCCAAACACAAGTGAGTAGATTGTGAGCCCCAGAGTGGGTCGTTGGGATGAAGTTGGTGACAGTGCTCTAATCCAGAAAGAAAATGCTGGCAACCCCTTTGGATTCTAGTTTTATGTTTAATTAAGTTACGTCACCCACCTACTTTCTCATATTTATGATTTTGACTATAGTTTATAGTAAAATTAAGTTACGTTATCTCAAATTTATGATGCATATTTTTGTTATTTCATTTTTTCTTATAAAAACTTGAGTGTTAATTTGTGACCTATCATTCTATTTTATTTCGAACTGATATATTATTGGATTCCAAGTTTTAAGAAAGTTTTCGCGAGACACTTTCACTTTGTTGAATTTTTTAAAAGTTAAAATTTTGTTTATGTTTGCTTTAAAAATTAAAACTGTGGCCGTGGAGTCCAAAAGTGGGATAATCTTTTTTAAAGGAAGTGTTTATAACAAACTAAAGAAAGGAAAATTTGTAATGAATATTTATAAAATAAGGGTAATCCTTTTTTTTTTTTTTTGGCCTGCAAAGATAATTTCATTACTAAAAAAACTATAACAACATTTGTCTTGAAACACACATTTCTGAAAATAAAACAAAGCCGACCTAACATCTAGAAAATTAAACACCAAAAACACAATTAACCATGATCATCTATTATAACAGAAACATCACTATCCAAAAGTCTACGTAAATTAGAACGTCTCCGCATCTAATTCACAGGGCACGACCTCTTCAATGAAGTTTCAGTAATCCAATCGGCAACCAAATTCACTTTCCTAAAAATCCATGAAATAGAGTGGTTTCGAATAAGGTTCCTTTTAAAAAGGATATTCTCAATGATAATATCACACCTCCAAACATGAGAGGTACTAAGTTTGATTCTCTATGACATAGTCAAAAACATCACTCAGAGTTATACATTCCATCATAAACAGAGATTCAAAAGCATCATTCAGAGCTATACATTCCATTATAAACAGAGACTATGCCGTACATACTTTACTTATACCGTCCGAACCCCTCCATTCACATCTCTCACAACAAATGCAGTAGCAGTAAGCCCAATATCACTAGAAAAAATCTCCATCAGAATTTATCCTCAAAAAATTAGCTTCAGGTGGGATCTATCTTGCATTCCTTGGTGTATTTTGTTCACCAGCATCACCAGAATTCTGTTGCTTTTCGCCCCAGCCCTGTACCTCCCAGAACTCCTTAAGAAAAACTCTTGCTTTATTATAAACAAATACAGATGTTAGAGATGTTAAAGTGAAATTAAATGAGTAATTAGTTAGTTGAGGCCCTAGTCTATATAAAGGGTTCTAGCTAATATATTTTAGTGTGTTCAATAGTAAGATCCACACTATATTGAGAGAGGTTAATGGAGTCTCTTTCTCTAAAGAGGAAAATCCCTCCTAGATCCTTATAATTAGAGTTAGTTGTTAGTTATCCTCAAATGAGGGATGATCGTGGTTAAATCCAAATAAGTTATGATTTGTATAAATATGTTGCTCTTACATAGTTAATACAATATTCTTCATCTTCTTCATATTATTTCTATGATTACATTTGTTTTACATGGTATCAAAGCTTCAGGTTCAAGAATAAACCCAAAACATCAGGTAACAACCCATCGGATAATCAAGATCCGAACTCAATTCAAGGTGGAGCACCAGTTATTGACCCAACAAACTAACGGGTAATCAAGATCCGACCCTAGAGATATTGGAACTCCGGTCTGCACCACAACTCCAAGATGCGAAGATCGCACACACCCTGAGAGGCAAGAATCGCACCTTTAATCAATGAAATACCATCAAGAATCATCTGATTGGATTGCAAGAACGCCGTCTAGTTCTAAGAAGACTTCCTGGTCTTAAAAAAAAAAAGGAATTCTGGTGATCTCAGGGCACACCGGTAAAGAACTTAGCGCACAAAGGTTCGTGCGATTTGTCCGATCGCGACTTCAATTCACGGCGTTTCCGTTTGCGACAGCTAGCTCTTCTTGATTCTCCGGCGTCAAATCTTGATCTCGCGACACCGAGTTCTTCCTCTAAGTCCGATCAATCGCAGGAACAAAAGTTTCAAATCTGAGAGTTATGGATTGGCGATTCAAATCTTCCAGAAACCGCGACTTCTTTCTTAATCCAATCGACCCAGGAATTGTGACTTCAGTTTTTTGGCTAAACTCGGCCTAGAAATCGTCACTTTGATTTGGTTGTTTCGTGGTTTTAATTCCTCTATTTCTCTATCATTGAGGAGTTGTTAAGCAAGCTTTCATGGGATCTCCATCTTCCGCTATAGACGCACATGTTACATCCAAGGATGATGTTTTAGTAGATAAAAGATCTCGAATAATTTCATTATATATTTCCAACATCGGCACCTGTAATTCATATTTCCAGCCTTGGCCTTGCAGGGACTGTTTTGTTTGAAATATTTATCGCTTGTGGGGTACTGAGAAATCTTGTAGGTGTTAAAGAAATAAAGAGACTCATGGTGGAAAAGGTGCAGTTTCTACATTTATCAGGCCTGTGAAGTCCATGGACGAAGCAATTCAGATAAAATGGTAGCTTGAGTTCATTCCTACAAACTTTATAATGAGGATGCAGATTTACGCTTTTAATCTTCTTGTTAATAGTGCAAGTATTGCTGCTATAAAGTCTGCCATTCTCATTGTTTTGCTAAATGGGCAGAAACAATAGAACTGCTCTCTGCGTCTTGCAACTAGGACAATGGTTTTGTGACTTGGAATCAAGAAAGTCACTCTGTCTTGAAATTTTGGATTGTGTTAGTAATCCTGAAACAATTGAAAGTATTGGTACAAATGTTGAAGATTTTAAGTGCTCTTGGTTGGTGGTGAAAGTATGGAACTTAGCAATGAAGAAAAGTCACTGTGTCTTGAAATTTTGGATTGTGTTAGTAATCCTGAAACAATTGAAAGTATTGGTACAAATGTTGAAGATTTTAAGTGCTCTTGGTTGGTGGTGAAAGTATGGAACTTAGCAATGAAGAACAAAAGTGTTTCATGAGAATTAAGGGGGGTTCATAGCTAAGACACACAAGAGGCAGAAATGAAGATTCAGAGGGGAAGATGAGATGCTAGTTCACACGTGTCTGTTTTTGCGGACCAATTTTCATTGAGAGTATTAGTAAATAAATTGAGCTTTGAGGTTTGAAGAACTGAACCTTATTCGTGCTGCTGAAGATGGTAATGTTTACCATGATTCGGTGAGTGAAGGTGCAGGAACTTAATGACCAAGCAATTATTTCCTGGACATTAGAATCAGGATTGGGATGAGATCAAGCTTGATATTGAGACTGTTGCAGCTGGAAACAATTTCCTAGTTTATACATGCAGATTGAAGCATTTCAGAAGTGAATCAAGAAGTGGATATGGAGAACAGGGTTATGAAGAATTTTTTGTATTATTTTGTAGATTGAAAATTGTTTAGTTTAATTCACCTTATCCCCTCTTGTTTGTGTTGCAAGTTGACACTTTCATTATACAAGGAATGTTTAACTTTAGGGGGTGTGTTAGAGATGTTAAGGTGAAATTAAATGAGTAGTTAGTTAGTTGAAGCTCTAGTCTATATAAAGGGTCCTAGCTAATATAGTTTAGTGTGTTCGATAGTAAGATCCACATTATATTAAGAAAGGTTAATGGAGTCTCTTTCTCTAGAGAAGAAAATCCCTCCTAGATCCTTAGAGTTAGGGTTAGTTGTTAGTCATCCTCAAATGAGAGATGGTCATAGTTGAACCCAAATAGGTTATAGTTTATATGAGTATGTTTCTCTTACATGATTAATACAATATTCTTCATGTTCTTCATACTATTTCTCTGATTATATTTGTTTACAATAGGATCAAGTTTGATATCTTAATAAATGAAATTGCATCTCCATTTCCAAATTTGCTATAACATCATAACAATGAGAGCTCTATGCCATTCTGAGGTAATTCTTTTTTCCCCCTCAATTAAAAGAAGTTTAAAATTCAATTCCTTAGATAAACGGGGTAAAATGCTTTGGCACAATAATTTTGAAACGAATTAAGAGCAACAACAACGAGAATAGGGCGAATGACACACATATTTCCTCAACTCCTAAATATAGCAGCTAAATGAGTAATTTAGAAAAACTATCACATATTTATTACTAAAAAATAAAAGGGTTTATACAAGTATGATCAGGTGCTAGCCCACAATTATGAATTATCCATATATATCTAAACGGCTTGACCAAGTGAGTATCTCTCTCTCCCCACAATATCTTATGACCTTATCGTATACCACTATTTACTTATCAATCAATGTATATAAGGAGGGGTACTAGTATAGTAGTATGGTGAAATACTTATATATTTTAACTAAGAGTATCATGTCATCTGAACTCTGCCTAATAAAAATATAATAATTTTGGTCGTTTTAATTCTAATTGGCTGATGAGTCATATGAAAAAATTCAAATTTTATCTTTTTTAAAAAAAATCTTAATTTGGAAAATGATCAACTAATAATTTTCTCAAAATCAAGATAAAATTTGAATTTTTTTTATGAGTCATCAACAAATAAGGATTAAAATAGCATGAACTGTTACATTTTTATTGAATAGAGTTTAAATGACATGATACTCTAAAAGAGTATGTAAGTATTTCTACCTTATATAAATAATATATGGTATATAATAATATCATATGGCCTTCTGTCCGCCCAGGCTGATGTGGCTGTAGGGATTGGACCTATGAGGCCACCAATCTTGGGCTATTTGTAGAATCCATGAAACTATGAAAGGTGTAGGGTCATGTAAGTTCCTGAAATAGAATCCCAAATTCCCTATCAATCATTTTTTTTTTTTAATATTCTCACATGATATCTGATTTAAGATTTGGAGGTGCCCTTCTTAACATAAATATTTCCTCCGGAACTTAAACATGAGACTCAAAAGGGTTTAGGCGGGCCTTATACTATTAGATCATCTTTGTGTTGGTTGGACTCAATCATTTTTTTTAATAGGGTTTGCATTCTGCATTTGAATTTAGAATAAAAACAACACACAGACGATCCATTGACATAAAACCCTACTAGATCTAGATCCCTCTGAATCTTGAGTTTGAATGTTAAAAAAAACACTTGTGTAGTAAGGGACAACAATGAACCTCGAACCTGATAATAGTGTACAATATAAAAAAAAACCTAAAAGAATATAGAATCAAAAGTGTTCTAAACAAACAACATGAAATAAGATGAGTATTAACTAATTCAAATTCCAAAGTTTACTGCAAACTAGCCATCTGAAAAGAATCCAAGAGGATATACTAAAAAAAAAAAAAAAAAGCAATGCGATGGACTGATGGAAACTGCAAAGCCCCACTTATTGAAATTAGCTCCCTGAAGGCTAAAAATAAAACAGGAGCTAATTCCACAAATTCCTCTCTTAAAGAAACAAAAATAGCAGCAAAATCTTGTCATTAAATATTTACATGATCCTTTTCATCTTATACGTAACAAATTAACAGCGTCAAGGTTTTGTTGTTCTCCTGCCACCGCAGAAGTTGGTTTTTCATAAGACTCGTGCAAAATCTTCATGAGAAATCGAGCTTTCTTTGCCCCACGACTCGTCCCATCCGCAAGAATCAAATACAGGGAACCCATTATCGATGCGTCTTTCGCCATTACACCTATCACTTCTTCTCCTCCATTCACACACAGTGATAACAAAATCGAAACACACTGTTCTTTTCCTGTTTTGCTCGTTGTTGATTTCAGTATCCCACTGATCAATGGCACAGCCGACACTTTCAACATGGCTTCTACACCTTCATTATTCTCTGCTAAAGCCGCAAGAACAGCTAACGAATCTGTCATCACATCTTCCTTCTCCGACGAAGCTAGCAGATCAACTAACACTTGAACTGTATTGGCTTCAACTACTCTTTTATGATTACTTGTATGTAAGAGAAGCACGAAGATTGCTGACATGGCGTGCTTCTTTCCACACGTTGTTCCTTCTTTTATCAATTTAACCAGAGAAGGAATTACATCTGGGTTTTCACCTACCAATTTTCTGTAATGTCTTACAGAAGCAAGATAGAATATTATGGCAGCTGCGATTTGGCGTGATTCTGGGCTTATTCCTTTGTTGAGGACAAACACAATTGGCTTTAAGCCTCCATTTTCCATTATAGCTTCTTTGCCATTGTTGTGCTTTACGAGCTTCAACAGAGCAGCAATGGCGTTCTCTTGCGCCGATTTATGACTCGTTGACAAAAGTAGAAGCAGAGGTGACACCGTCCCCACTTGGATCAGACACGACCGGTTAAAAATGTTGGATCTTCCAAGCAAACGAATCTCGTACGCTGCTTTGTTCTTCTGCTCCATTGGTGCAAAAAGGAGCCTCCGAGCAAGAAACCAGGACAAACATTGCGTGGCGTGAGCCGCTGAGGGGCTTCCGGGGAGGACGGTCTTCGATATGTCGCGACTTTGATTGTTTAATTTCGTCAAGGAAACGCCATTGTCGACGCAGAATTGTTGTATAAACTTTCGGAGTGTTGTGTTTGGGATTAAGTCTGTGTTCTTCAGCTTCGCCCCTGTTCTGGGACAGGTTTTGTTTCCAGATTTCAGCCATTGCTGAATCGAAGTTCGATCGTAGGTGTGACCTGTTGATACAGTTACTGGGTCCGTCATTAGCTCAAGCGAAATGGGGCATCGAAAATCCTCCGGGTTTAAGCCATTAATCATCTTCTTTGTACTACACCTTCCTTCTGAATCATCTGTGCGGTTGCTAGGATCATGAGTTTCAAATATCACTCCCCTGCAATAACTCAAGAATCCGATTAAACCACTTAGAATAGGAGCCTCACGCTCTTCGCATTCAGAGGACTGAAAATCCATCTCGTCTTGTAAGAATTCAATCTCATTGTTACAATCAGTCCAAGTCTTTATCTCTAGATAATCCAAAACTCGCTTCATATCATCCAATTCAGGCTCAATTCCCTTCTCAAACTGACGCAAAATCGAACCAACTAGTTTTGAGTTCTCTTCATCGACAGGGTCAACTTCGAACTTCACTTTCCGAGCTTGGTTGGCCACGAGTTCCACCAATTCCTTCACGTCGTCACAAACCTCAATCCGACGCAGAGGCAATAATAATACGTCAAGCGCAGTGGCGACCCCAAGAATTATGTCATGAAATTGGGAGGCGACGTATTGGGATTTCATGAGCATCCATAATCTGGAACCTTCACGAGTGCAATCTTGAAGCAAGAACAGAATCTTCTGGAAACTAAAGTGGAGCTCGGAGAAACAGAGAATAACAGGGGATTGTTCTGGGATTTCTGGAAGATCCTGGAGGAACATGAGGATGACATCAACCTGGCGTATGATTTCTCTGGCGCTATGTCGCTGTGTGGGGAAGAATATGGATTTGAAATTGCAGATATTGAGGGAGAGAGAGATTAAAGAAGTGAGAAGAGAGGAGGGAGAGATGTCTCGGCATGGGAATACAGCAGGAAAAGAGAGAAGACGACGATGGTCGTGATTTGAGTAACGAGTCATTTTTTTTTGGAAGAATGAAACAGAGGAGAGTGTTTTTTGTTTGTGTATGCTGAGAGAGAGAGAGAGAGGAGTGAGGTTGCTATTATAGGGAGGATCGCCGACTGGGAAATCTGGGAGACAGGTGGCAGCAGCGACGAGGGGACACGTGGATGGAATGAATGCTTGGACGTTCCGGGACCCCAAATCCACATCCAACTGGATCCCCTCTGACAAAAGAATAATTGTTAGATGATTCAACTATTTTAAATATTTACTACAAAATCAACTACCGAAATCAGTTAGAATCAAGGAGATCTAGGAATAAATACTAAATAGGATCAAAATAAATTGGAATAGTTGGAGGACATACACCCACGGTAATTAGCACGGGAAGGGAAAGTAAAAACTGATAAGTGAGAAATTTAATAATCACCTTATATCGACAAGGATGGAAATATGATAGACATCTATCCGATAATAAAAAAATATTTTCTAAAATCTTAATAATAGATAGGTAGATAACAAGATATGATATAAATTTCATGAAAAATTATTTTCTTTCCATATAGTTTTGATTTAGTATAATTTTGTCCTTATAATTTTAATTTGGTGCTAGCTGTAGCTCAGTCATAAGTTTTGACTCGATGTAACATAATCCCTATAATTTAAAACTCCCTAAAGTTCTATTTATAAGGGCCTAATAATCTAATTACGTGGTTTAAGAAAGTGATTAAAATTGGTTAAAAATAATAAGTATGTTTGAAATAAATATTTTTTCAAATATACCCTTATTTATAAGGGACAAGTAAGAGAGATAAATAGAGTAACTATATATATCACCAATTTTTTAATTAATGCATATATATATATAATGAGGGGTAAAAATGAGAAAAACTTGTTAAATGTTCAATTAACTCTTATTGGACTCTTATAAAAAAAATCACTACAATTTAAATTTTAGACTCTTATAAAAATGATAGGAGGGAGTAATTTAAAATATTAGTTCTTATATTTTTAAAGGTTAAATTATATATTTCATGAGGGATAACAATGACTCCAATCATAAGATTTGGCTGAAACAATAATTTTATTATTGAAGAGTAATGTGATTGTAGAACGGTAGAAGGCAGGTTGATTTTTGTGGAATTTTGAAATTTGATTTTCTTGTGAGGGAAGGAATTTGGAATTTGGAATGGTAAACAAACAAAATTCTGGAGGGATGCATGGTGATTGGTCAAGGTGAAGGGGGAGGTGATGTGATGTCAGCCGACTGAACAGATAGGACACGTGGACGTATCATGTGGGGACGTGTGGTGTTACCGACCTGGCACCTCCCATGTAAGCGCGTTAAGCCCAATCACTACAATATAAATCCAACCCAATGCATGCATATGCTTACTAATATTCTGACCATTATGTTTATTAATTTCATAATCAAAAGGCCTTAATCATCCTCATCATTACCCTAATGACTTGCATTTTTACTACGTAAAACCATTTCTTGTCAATTAATGCCTCTTCCCTCCCACCAATAAATCAATGCCACTTTCCATCCCCACATTTGATTCCCAGTTTTCCTTTAATTTGTTTTTTTTTTAATTTCTTCTTATCAAACTCATCATTATTATAGTTCCCATGCATTCCTCCTAACCTGCCTCTTGTTTTTAACCTTTCCGGTCTCCATATAGTTTATCAATCATTCATTATTAGAAATTAATTCAGTTATGAATATTGTGTGTGTGTGTATTCTAAAAATTTAAAGCTAGAGTATTAAATTGTCTTATAAATAATATATATCATCTTAAAATCTCAATTATAGATATGATCCGTGGAGATATTTTGTTCCCTAAATATGATGGAGATATGATAGATTCTTCACCAAGATGATAAATAAAGATAAATCTCTGTGGATTGTAGATATTTGGGTTATAATCTCAAATATATCAATTCTCAACAATATCAGTATCTATCCCAACATATAATTAAGAATAATTTCAATCTCTTGTATTTACATGACCTTTCAAGTATTATTGACCGTACAAAAAGTACCTTTAATTTCAATTAAGTGTTCATCTACACAGATCTAGGGCCCTGCAAGATAATAGCGACATCGATCTCACTAGTCACTACTAGCAACATATTATATTGATGTATATGTATATACACAGAAATTTATAATATTAACTTTCATGACACCTGAATATC
The DNA here is from genome assembly GCA_037074505.1 of Albizia julibrissin. Classification (NCBI taxonomy): domain Eukaryota; kingdom Viridiplantae; phylum Streptophyta; class Magnoliopsida; order Fabales; family Fabaceae; genus Albizia; species Albizia julibrissin. The sequence continues at coordinate 52,792,573 of CM073482.1, forward strand.
TTAATAATCGATTATTCAATGTTTTGATTGGAATATCTTTATATTCATTCACATTAAGACCGGAATATTAGAGAAACAGAAGTCTACACGCAAAAACAAGATCAAGCATCAAGTTATGGAATTATATAATAAAATAATTAATAAACAAGTCAACATTATAAGATATAAATATTGGGCAGTCTTGAACCGCTCCCTCGGCTCATAAACATAGCAGCTAAGTAACTAATTTACCAAGATCAAGAAATTTAATTTAATCACTTACTTTTTTAAAAAAAAACCGTGTTTTCTCATAAATACCTTATAATAATCTATAATGAAAACTATCCAACAATATGGAGATAAGATGATGTTTTACACTTGAGATCAACACAAACCCCTTAGCTAATTCTTGTATTTTTGAATTCTTGTATTTATAACGGGAGAGAGTATGTATATAGATATAATAATGAGTATTATTTATTAAATCGATGAAGTGGAGATTTGAGATTGTAGGACTAATATTGATGTCAATCGAGGTATCATAAGGGAACAAGGTACAGTTGAATGTGAGGGCATCTTCTAATAATCTGATGTCCAAAAGGAGAATGATGAATGTGATCATTGATATATATTATGCTAACAATTAATATAATATGTATAATCTAATAATATATATAAATATTAGAGAAAAACATGTAACACACACACATATATATATTAAATAATTTATTTAATACAAGTGGAGTGTGTCTTATTACAAGTATTGGAGGTAATATAATGTGAGGGTATAGCAGCATGCCATAAATCTGCTTGGGATATGCTATTAATTGCTAATGAATAAGTTTATGAACGCTACAATGAATGAAACTAGGTGGAAAATTAAAGGAGCGTTGTCACATCGAAGCATTAACATATCTAGCTAATACCCAGTTTGAGTTTTCCCACCAGCAACTAATTAAGAACAAGACTCATTTGTGGCGACAAATAGATATAGACGGGACTAGTTTAATTTGCTTTGTTATTTTATGTAGATTTGGACATGTCAAAGAATTCAAAAACGATGATGTGGATGTGAAAGTACGTGGACCAATCAGGGGATGCCCAGTATAACGCGGTTCAGCTTTGCACCACAAATATTTTATATATGCATGCAATTGACACATCACCTAATTAATTAGTATAAATATGAAAATTAGGGAGGATAAAATGATGATGGTGGTTACGTCACGTGGATGAGTGATTTGATATTATTTGTCATATATAACGAAATGCTGTGCCCGTAGTAGCCCTGTCATATAGCCTGTTGCAATGTGTCGCTCTTTTATTTCGGGTTTTATTTTCCTTTCACACGCACCAATTAATATTAATTAAGTGGAATAAGGAAAGATATTATTAGTAAATATAATGATTATACGTGTACATGTATAACGACAAGGGAAATATAATGTGAGTGTTAAGTAGTAGGTAATTAATCTTCGCGTAGCTTCCTAACACCGTACATTCTCATTTGCCTAGCTGCTTGCTTTTATTTGGCCCTAGTATATATCACTCATAATTTGATTCTTCGTAAGAAGGCACGATACATACACATAAATATATATCCACAAGCAAGCATCAACGTGACGCATATACACTAGTTCTCACCTACCTTTGTTGAACTACTTGAGAGCTTGTATATATATCACTCTGGTTTTTCTGTTATTATTATTATTATTATTATTTGCCTGAATAATTATAACATGCCATTATTTATATTTTTACTATTAGTTTTTTTTTGAGGTAATTATATTCAAGATAATGTTAGGTACTAAATATGGGCATCTCTTTCAATTGAGACCATTATTAGTTTTTTTTTCTACCCCTTAATTAATAAATAGTTGGTATATGTAATTTAATTTTTAACAAAGGTTCATATTTAATTAAAATGGACCGAATTGAAAATATTTTAAATTTTAATACATAATTAATAAGTTTTAAGATTTTTCTTAATTCTAATAGAATATCTATCTGCTCTTTCTACTCTTTCGTCATCACTTTAGAATTCTCGTGTTTCATCATTATTCGTGGTTCCTTTGCAACTATGAAAACCAGCTTCTTTCTTGTTCCATGAAATCCAAAATTTGTACCCATTGCACCCCTAATTGCAAAATAAAATGACAATTTTGCCCTTCCTTCAAATCCATATTCGGTATTCCTCCTTCATTGTTTTCCCATTTTGCAGCACACATTCTTTGTACCTGGGACAAGGGATTATTTTTACCGCGTAAAAATTTGAAGGATAGTCATATGTGATCATCGCATGATACTATTTTTCTTTTCCAGCCTCCATACTTTCATACCACAAGCTACTAAGTCTCTTTTCTCCCTCTTGAGACAATCCTGAAGTTTAATAATAATGTCAAATTTAAAATTTAAAATAAATTTTGTAAATAGTGTCGCTTCCTTGTTATTGAAAAAGTGCCTAATTGAATTTATTATGAGAACGTTTTTATTTTACATTCTAAGTGTACACACACAGTGGATCGATGCGATATATAACATTTTAACAGTCAAGGTCGTCAAACTCGTGAGTTTAAATAAAAATACAGCAGTGATATAAAATCATATCATAAACTCATAAGAGTTTATTTTTACCATTTAATAGGTATTAATGGTGTATAATTAAATAATTAAAATAAAAAATGATAATAATTTGATTTAAATATATTTTAAATCAAAATATATAATTGAAATTAAATCCATCAACATTCATCATTTATCATCTTTAATAAATAATTTTTTATAAAATTTATATATAAAGCCATTGAGCATGATCAAAATGAAGAAGTTAACACAAGTTTAATGATGAGTTAATACAATTTTATAAATTATAAATATAAAAACAGTAAACTTGATATATAGACTTATCAGTTTAGCCTAGTTCACAACGTTCATGAATTTACTAGTAACTTGACTCGATTTTATAAGTTAAAACTTAAAAACGGTAAACTCAAAGAGTCAACTCGTAAGTTTGATAATAACGCTAACCGTATATATTTTTTCTTGTTGAGCTTAAGAAATATATAAGAGAATAGGTTGAGAGAATATAATGTTTAAATAATTAAATAACAATGGCATCAACTAAAAAAATGATTGTATCTGTAATCAGATTAATTATAATAAAATGTTAATCCGTTATGGGGGTTGGATAGATGGTCCCACAGGCAGACTGAAACGGTAATGGTCGGTGCCTACGGGCACGTATGTCGGATTTGGAATTAAGAAATTAAAAAAAAAAAAAAAAAGTCAGTCATAGCGATGAAGTTGGTGGCTGTGGCTATGATATGCAGTTTGATTTTGACATGAGGCTAGGTGCTTTGGAGTTTCTGGGATCTTTTCTTTCCCCCACAATTACAATTACAAATTACAAATAATTAGAAGTCTTAATTTGCTGACAACATTTTCCTAATTTAGTCTCGTACAATAAACTTGTGATTATGAATCCAACTGAACATCTATCTCAATTAATTAGTTTGATAACGAATTTACTCAAACTAATTTCTGGAATCAGGTAGAGTTTCATCATTTGTGTTAGAATAAATTCTTTCAAACTGAGAAGATGATAGTTGTAGAGATATTTTATATTCTTTCTCTTTTGGGCTGAACCTTTTTTTTTTTTTTGCCATTGGGCTGAACAATATTTAGCCACAAACCTGTCATCATGATAACCTATATCTGGTTTTGTTGGCCCAACTATATGTTTGATGCTATCCAGAGACCATGGTAAGCAATCAGCCTATGAATAAATTCAAGTGTTAAATTATAAAAATGTAGTGAACCATATATATACTTATGTTTATTGTGCTGTTATGTATTTGGCCCAACTATATGTTCTTTTTGTGATGCCAAAAGAATGTTTTTTTTTTTTACCTGATGTTAGATAGATTTGCTGCATGAGGAATACCTATTGCAGAGTTTTTTTTTTTTTTGTGACTTGAGCAATTTTTACTATGGGCATGTGGCTGCCATGGCTTTTTTTTTTTTTTTTTAACTAGTGTTGATTGAATGTGGCCAGGACGAACACTTTTATACTTATAGTATTGTTTGCACTGTTTAATTTCATTTTATCTTGTAGTTAGCATGTAATGTCTTAGTAAATAGAGTATTGTGTGACAGAAGATGAGCAGTCAAAAGTTCCATGCATGCTGCTATAGTCATATTGTGCATTATTAATTAAGGATCGTCAGTTGCTACTTTGGCTTCTTTGTCTCACCACATCACTTATAAGGATGAGTATTCAGTTTTTCGGTAAAAATTGAAAACCGAATTATATAAATTTTTGACACGGAATTAAAATCAAACAAAAAGGAGTAACTAAACAGAAAAAACTGAATTATTTTGGTTTAGTTTCGGTTTTTTAAAAATTAACCGGAATTTTGTTGTGTCATGTTTAGTTAGTATATGAAAATATATTATTAAAAAGATAAAGAATTTGGGGCTTAGACATGATGAGATACACCAAATTATGGAATTTAAAAGTAAAACTGTAAAAATAAAAATTAAAAACGAAAAAGAAATAAAGAGATAAAATCCATTGAAAAATGAAAATACACTCAATACTAGAAATATTTCGGTTATTCAGTTTTAACTGAAGTTTTTTTCTCCAAACCAAACTGAATACCAAAAATCAAAATAACTGAAATTTAACACCGAAAAAAATGAACAACATTCAGTCCAGTCTAATTTTCGGTTTGACTTGCTCACCTCTAAATTCATTTGGTACTTTTTTTTCTTTTTGACCAAATCACTTGGTACTTTGGGTCATAGGAAGCAAATATTTTTCCTTAACATCAACAATATGTCCTGCCTCACCCTTCACCGAATTCATCTTCTTAACCGTACATTTTTCCTTTTCCAAAACTATCAAGAACGCACTATCGTTTTTGTGTTTTATCATTATATTAGGTTGCTAAGGTGAAATATTATTTTTCCTTAATGGAAGCTTACTTCGAATTCGTACCCACTGTGCAAAAAAGTAGGTGGCATTTGTCGCCAACTATATGGCTTGTTATATAACTCATGTGTATAAAGTATTATATGGTTTGTTAATTATTAATTAGGAATAATCTTGTCGTTTCAGCTAATATGATGCGGTCTAACTATGAAAAGAGTATGAATCCTCTCATGAGGTATATTCTATATACGTTCAAACCTTGCGTGCCAAGGAAAAAATAAATCTTGTTCGTTAAGTATTCATTATTTTCTTCTAAGATTGATAACAATTCAATTTGCTACAATTAATTAGACGTGACATATAAGATATAACAACTCATATACACAGTGTCGATATATATTGAGTAGAATAGGATGAGATTGCGATCGAACAAACACATGTCTTGAGATATATAAATTAGATGTGCACATCTCTCAGAAATTAAAACCAAAACATATACATTTTTTTTAAAAAAATAATGATCGAGAGCTAAAAACCACGAATGAAAATCTTGGAGCGTGCCATGATCGGTCACTTTTTTCAGTTGAAAGAGCAGGCACTAATAATTTACGTTCAAGTTATAAATGTATTCTTTAACCTTTTATCTATAAGGGAGCATTCGTGCCATTAAGCTATATAAGATCATTGACGATCTGGTCACTTTCTTATTGGCACTGGAATTATTATTTTCCCCCCTCACTATTATTGCAGCAATGCAAGCATGGAAGCCGTTTGATGATATAAACAAAACAAAAACAAATAAATAAATAAAAGGGAAGCATGCTTGCTTTATTCTTTTTTATTGTTCTCATCAAAGTCATATTCATCGAGTTTCTCTCCTCCAACACCAACACGTAGCACTTCCTCAAATCACAGTACATTTTGCACTTTTCTTATATATATATATATATATATATATATATTAGGCCAAATGCACTTTTCTTATATGAAACGTCAAAATCACACAATCATCATCAGAAACCTAAACTAAATAAAAAATTACATCATCCTCAAATCTCAACTTTGGTTTCATTCCTATTCGGCCCGAGGTTAATGGCATCTTTTTTTGTTAAGAAGAAGGATACACAATATCAACAATTAACGCGTCCAGTGCATTATAATAATAATATGAATATTAAAAATCCCTGTAACAAATAAGCCGCAACTAATAACAAGCTTTGAGATAAAAACAAGAATAAAATAATGTTGCTAGCTTATTATTAAGATTTTTTTTTTGTTATTATATTCTTTCATAGCGACCCCCGTAATGACTTTCCCAATTTTCTAATCTAGCCAAGATAATTTGGGCCTAAATATAGCCTCTAGCCCAAGCATCCTTTATGTTGTGGGCTTATAAAATCATGATAGGGCCCAATATAGAGATGGCCTGCAAGCCCACATAGTGGGATCAAATAAATGGGGGCAAAAAAAAAAAAAGGAGAAGAAGGACGATGATGAGGACTTCTAACAACCAAGCAAAACCATGTCCTGCTTGAAATCTCACAATCCTTATGAAAAGTAGAAACCCAATTATTACAATTGTTGTTCTTCACCGATACGTTGAATATGCAAGGGCCTTTAAAATCCAAATAATAAGATCGTTTTTTACTCTAAATATGTCAACATAATCAACCTGACCTTTCACTTTTTTTTCTTTTTTTTTCCTCTCATTTAACAAACATCTCTCTCTTTTCCCACGTTACAGCATATTCGATTGTGGCTATTTAAGATTTGAGACTTTAGAGATCCAAACACAACAACAACAGGGGTCTCTTGTACAAACGCCATGGATATGGTGAGTTTCAATGTTCGACGTCCTAAGAGTGTAACGAGTAATAGTAAAAATGGCTTCTCTGCTCTGAGCATAACAGCTTCCCACGAAGATGATGAAGCAGACTCTGGAAATCATGTCGGCCTCAAATCTCCTGGATGGTTTTCTGAGTTTTCTTCAATTTGGCCAGGTCGGATTATATATATAATCACTTTCCACTTTTTCCTAGGCTTTTTGGCTGGTGTAATTGTTGGTGATATTAAATACAGAAACGTTTTTGGAAAATAAAATCCAAGTACTTCTTCATTTGATCCTGTACTGCTAGTTTAAAACTTATAAGTATAAGAACTAGTTTGGAAGGGAATTTAGGCTTTAAGTATAAAACTCTTTTTTTATTTATTTTATTTTTTATATTTATTTTTAAAAAAAATTAATTTACTGATTTATAAACGAATATATAATATAATAATGTACAAAAATATTTTAGAGAAATCATATCATATAGGTATAGTTAGAAAATTTATTTAGTTTCTTTAATCTTCTAAATTAAATAAAAAATATTTATATTTAAAAGGGGAGGTAATATTTGTTTGATACACAAAAAACAACTGATCATATATATAAGATACACTAAATGTATGAATTTTTAACCAACATTTTTTTTATTTTTATCCCTATTAATTATATATTATATCATTGCATTCGTTATCTTTCTTACACTCCTTTCATAAACAGGAGTATTTTTTTAAAATATTTTTTTATATATTTATGATCTTTAATCGATTTTAACTAACTTTTTAATTTTCATAATATAATTATTCGTATCTTTTATATATAGAATAGAAAGGACTATCTATGGGAGCACTGAAAATGGGAATGTTTTGAAAGCGCTCTCTCATAAGTCCAAAGTAAGTGTTTTCCTGGGTCTTTTTAGTAGCTAGCATTGATATCCTAGGATAAACGCATAATATCTTTTTTTTGAAAAAAAAAATTAGAATTCTGTATATACACTTTAAATATGAATTTTAAAAGTATCATATATATACTTTCTCTTAGCTTGGAGACATGCTTTGAAGAAGAATTTTATCGAGTAAATAATTTATCATTAATTGGAGTTTTGTGAGAATAAAAAAAATCAATTTTAAATTGATAGTAATCAAAGTTAATTCATAAAAAAAAATCATCATTCATGATGCATTCTTGAATTGTACGTTAATATGTTTCTACATTAATTTTAACCATTGATTTATTATCCTATGTACACAAACCACTTGTATCCACGTTTAATTCTAATCAGTCCCTTTCTTTAACGCGCGACACATTAAAGAATGACACTTTCTTCCTAATTATATTCAAAAGTTCATCACAAGATCAAGCTACTTTATTTTTCAAAAGCTTGTTTTTTTCTAGCTTATCCCATCGAAAAAAAGAAGGAATAATAAAAAAATCAAGAACAAAAGTTTCGTGCTCTAGAATATATCTTCATGATTGGAGGCGATCTTGCTTTTAAGGTGAAATTTTCCATAAAGCTATAACGTAACCAAAGTTGGTGGAAATATGTTGCAGGGCAAGCTCACTTTTTGAAAGTTGAAAATATTTTGTTCCAAGGCAAGTCTCAATACCAATCTATGCTCGTATTTCAGGTGATACTAATATATGGCTCTCACTTGAAATTATTAAATATATACATTTCAATTAGTTCGACAGTCATTAATTTAGAAATAAATTACACCAATGCAACTTTATATAGTTAAAGTTTTGAGACTAAATTAAACTGTTTCAAAAATTACATTAGCTGGCTAGGTTTACACTTCAAATCATTAATGAGGTTGAATTTTATCGTTATATTGAAAAAAAAAATCATAATATATTGTCGTTTTGTTTTTTAATATATGGCAGTCAGCAAGCTATGGGAAAGTATTTGTGTTGGACGGAGATCTGCAACTGACAGAGAAAGACGAATGTTCATACCAAGAGATGATCACTCATCTTCCTCTATGTTCTATCCCTAACCCAAAGAAGGTTCCAATCACACACAGCGATTATATATATATATATATATTAATTAGAAATTATCATCAGAAACATGAAATCATCAATTTCAGGTGCTGCTTATAGGAGGGGGAGATGGTGGCATCCTCAGAGAAATTTCGCGCCACTCCTCTGTGGAGGAAATCGACATCTGTGAAATAGACACTATGCTCATTGATGTAAGCCTATTAATATAGTAATTATTAAATTCTAAAATACATACATACATATATATTTATATATATGAATATAATTTGACGTTGTTTGAAAGGTGTACAAAGAATATTTCCCAAATGTAGCTGTTGGATACAAGGACTCTCGAGTGAAGCTTCATGTCATAGATGGTATACAAGTGTTTAATTTATTAATTAGTTTCTTGTACTGTGCTCAATATATATATATATATATATATATATATATATATATAGAGAGAGAGAGAGAGAGAGAGAATGCATGGGTGAATAATTTTGGTTTGGTGTTATAAAACTTGAATTTATGCATGCAGGAACTCTGTATCTGAAATCTGTTGAAAGAGGCACGTACGATGCAATAATAGTAGATGCCTTCGACCCAATAAGTATATACTCTGCTAACTGTTTCTTTGATGTATAACCTTTTACTTACATGTATTCCAATACAACCACTTTGAAGTTGACATAGCTATTTTTTTAATTACTTTTGGCTTTTTTTTTTTCATATTTCAACCTTTAAATATATCATCCAAATAAATTTATGTTAAACTGATTTTTTAATAGACTTAAGGGACAATTTTACTTTAAAAGTTTTTTGGAGGACAATTTTACCTCAAAAGTGTAAATAAGAAAGTCATTTTAACCTGGCCGTTATCCCAATTAATTTTGACTATTAGTTGACTATATATGTTGAGCAGACAGTCCACATATCATTTTTTGTTAAGATGTAAATTTGCTCCATAAGTTTTAAATGTAACTTTGAAAAAAGATGAAGTAGAGACACATAAACTTCTATGGCAAATTTATATTTTAACAAAAATAATGTGGATGACATATAGACTGCTATCTTAACATATTTGATTAACCAACTGTCAAAGTTAATTGGAATAATGGCCAAAGCAAAATTGTTCCATTTTTTATACTTTTAGAGCAAAATTACCCCTTAACCATTTTTAGTAAAAGCCTGACAAAATATGAATTACATCACGCTAATTGACTCTTTCCCCAACTTCAGTTTACGATAATGAGTTAGAATAAAAGTCATTTTTTTCCGACGTGCAGGGGGTGATCATGAGCTGTTGGACTCAGAGTTTATGGAAGAGGGAGCAAGGGCTTTAAGAGGAGGAGGAGTTATGTGCATTCAAGCAGAGAGTTTATGGTGTGGTTCACTAGACATTCAGAAGCTTTTCTCCAAAAGCCGCCAAATTTTCAAAGGCTCCATTGATTATGCTTGGACCACTGTTCCTTCTTATCCAAGGCAGGCATTTTCATTAACCCCTAGCTCCTCTTCTTCTTCTCAATCATATATTCTCATTATGATATCTAACCAAATCATTTTCATCTCCCTCTCTCTAATCATAACTTTCTCTTCATAAAAAATACTTGAGGTTCCTATAGTTAGTATTGTAGCTTAACTCTATAAATAATGAAAATAACGAATACTGTATTCCCTTCTGTCTTTATTATAGAGCGCCTTCTAAAAGATGTTTTTAGTCATTTTTATAAAACATTTGATATAGTTTTAAGAAATACTATTAAATGTATTTTTTCATATATGTCCCTATTATAGTACGGCTTCTAAATAGTATGCATTATTAATAAAAACTAGAAACCTTTCAGTAATGCCCACAAGTTAAACCCTCTAACACTAATATTCCTTAATTTTTCCTGCCTGAAACAATCAGTCGTTCTCAATATATTTGATCCTTATAATTGATTTAACAAATCGAATCTATACATATCTACCAATCTCCTTATTACCTGAGCAAGTAAGCTTTTCAATGATATATATTCAATACATGTCCATGGTTGAAATGAAGGCTAACCAAGGAGATAATGATTAAATTACTTGCAGTGGGGTGATAGGGTTCTTGCTATGTTCCACAGAAGGCCCATACGTGGACTTCAGATGTCCCACAAACCCCATCGATCCAAGTAGCTATGGCATATCCAAGCAACCTTTGAAGTTCTACAACTCTGAGGTACCCAATCATCATCAAACCCTACATCAGTTTCATTACTTGATTAATGACCACAAATAATCAACCCCTTTTCATTTGATTTATGATATTCTTTAATTTCAGGTTCATTCAGCTGCCTTTTGCTTACCATCTTTCGCGAGAAAGGCCACCAGCAGCATGATATAGATGAAGCCCAAGAACAATACTTAAGGAAAGAGATTAATTAAGCGTACATATTCAACGTATGCCGACAACAATACATGCAAATTCCGACAATAATCTTGGTCAAGTGAGATGTCATCCATGTGTCTGGATTCTTGACAAATTTTGCACCTTTTCCTGTCTCCCCCCCCCCCCCAAAATGTTGTTTTTTTTTTTTTTTTGCCTTCTAAAACACTACTTCTCTCAAATTCATTGCTTATATCTACATACAATTGCCATTAAGTAAATCATTACAAGGAATAATATTGATTAATCATCTTTCATGCCGACCGGAAGGTAGTAATCACATGCTATATATGAATCTCATTGCCTAGCTAAAACCACTGTTTATGAAAGTAACCCAAGTTTAATTTGTTCCAGCTGGTGAGGTTAATTAGGGATTTGGCGAGCGTAACGAAATATTTAGGAGATTGTTTATGAGTTTATGGGTCAATTAATTTATATATATTCTGCTCAGAGATCATGCATGTTCTTTAAAAGAAAATATATGAAACAATGAATGAAATGCTATGGGGGAACAAACATTGGAGAGCCTAATAACCAACAATATATTATATTAGATAGCTCTACATGTATTGTACTTTCTATCAAAAAAATTTTAAAAATCGCAACATTTATTTTATTCAACACTTTTCGATCTTGAACTTCAAGTGTGAAACGAAAAGGGATGCTGTTATTTATTTATTTTTAATAAGAGCTGTTATGTTGATTTCGTCTCCCAAGTCAAGTTCGACTGCATTGACTTAAAAATGTGACACACAAAAAATGAAAAAATAAAAAAAATGAAAAGGGTTTGCTTTAAAGATGCCAATTGAAAAGATAATAATCCTTCGAATGTCCAAGGAAAAGGTTGTTAGGATTTGTTATGATAAAAAAATATCAATTCAACCTACCAGATCATATTTTGGATTGTGTCAAAATTAGTTTTTTTTATCTTAAAGAAAATAAATATACCGTATCAAGTAAATTAATTTTAATTATTTTAATAAGTTGATTATATATGCTTTTCTTATAATTATTTTGAAGCACATTTAGTAAAAATATTTATTTTTTATTTTAAACTGTAATTTTTTCATTATTTTAAAATTTTTAATCATTGGACTTTTGTAAATAGCTTTAGTTATAATAAAACTTGTTATCATCAACCTTCTTGTTGTTGGATCAAGATATTCCTTTTTACTTACTATCTTAGTCTTTTCTGTGCGCCATTATTTCGAAACTGTATATGATTACTAGTTACTCACGCACCTTTATTTAAAGGGTTAACGGTTAATTTTGTAGTAGAAGTTTTTATTCGGGGGTAATTTTATCTTAAAATTTTTTGGGGAGTGATTTTGTTCAAGAATTTTTAAAAAATGAGTAATTTTGTTTTGATTGTTATTTCAATTAATTTTAACCATTAGTTGACTAAATATTTTAAATTGGCAATCAACATGTCATCCACATTATTTTTGTTAAACTGTAAATTTGTCACTTTTTAAAAAAAATGAAGTAGATGATAAATGAAATTTTTGGGTAAAATTGACCTTTAACCCTTATTTAAAAAGAACAAAAAATTCTTGACAAAGGTGGATTGGTGCGGCATAGAAGTTTGGCAGTGATCTAAATTTAAACTCTTCTATTTTATTTTTTTTGGGCCAACAAAACTCTTTTAATTAATGTGATAAAAAATAATGTGTGCTGTATATACTATTTTATTTCCTGGCTTAATTTGAGAGCACATAAGAAATGACTTAAAATCGTATATATTAACATGGGTGTATTAATATATATATATATATATATATATATATATATATATATATATATATATATATATGTTTACAGAAGAGTAAATAGTGTAACTTCTAATCTAAAATGCATGTACCAAAAATTTAGTTATTCTGATAAGTTGTCCTTTTACTTTTAGTGAGCAAAAGATATTAGAGAAGACAAAGTGAGTGGCATTTTTTGACTAATGAATTGGACATCTTTTTATAAAGAAAGAATCAAAGCCTAAATTTCAAAGTTGATACTTTTATATACGTTCATACCCATTTAATCCTTAATTTTATTCTAACCACTCTATCTGCTTCTTCCTTTTTTGAGACTAGGTTTTAATGAAAAGAAAAAAGGAGAATTGTTCATAAAGACCTCATTGAAAACTTATTTGTTAAATGGAACATTGGGAAGATTGTTCGCATATAAGGAAAGATTGTTCGCACATACATAGAGAAGATCTATTAAATATAAAGAAGATTTTTTAAACATAAGGGAAGACTTTTTACATATGAGAAGATTATTTGCACGCGAATACCCTATTTGGTAAATAAGTTTTCGATAAGGTATTTTTGAATAATTTTCCAAAAAAAAAAATTAAGGACCTTGTTATAATAAATAAATCCTTTTCCGTTATGGGCTTATACTTAAATCACCGCTTCTTAACTCGAACTAATAATTACTCGATACAATTTGTTTGAGACAGAAAACTTGATTTTAAATTTCTTTTATTTTTAATTGTTGCTCCTAAATATATTATTTTCCTATATTTTATTCGGCAGCCAAATTCTCCCTCGTATTTGTTGAGAATGATTTTCTCTTATATTTTTGAGATAAATAAAATGTGGTCTCTACGCATAATATGAAGCTTCAGGAAGGGTCATGATTTATAAATAGTGTAAATTGTTATAGGTTTTATAGTATCATATTGATGATGTAATCTGTTGTTACTTAACACATAAGTTTTGTAATAAACAAAAGAAAATAAAATTGAAATTGAAGGGAAATGTTGCTTCGCAGATTTGTGCTCCTCCGGATGTTTCCCTCTTCACTGGGGAATTGACATGAATTATGGTAAAGATACAAGTTTATCATCAAACTCTTTATCAATTTTTTTCTCAAACAAATGTATCAAAAAACAAAAAATATTTTGGGCTCTGGAGAAGCCTCCACTGAGGAAAATCCTGGACCTAACAGAGACTCCATTTCCTGTTATTGTTGAACCAGAAGCGAAAAGAACGACTGGAGGCACGAAAATTAGGAAAGGCACAGTGAAGAGTTGAGAGAAGAAGAGACGAGAGAAAGAAGAATCTGTTCAATTCTCAATCAATGCATTACAGCTGTTTTCCTACATATATACACGTCAGTTCCTTTCTTACATCAGGTAAAATAAATAACAAATAAAGTAAAGCTAACTAAATGATGTAACCAACTAACTAGAGTCTAACTAAATGCTACCCATTATCTTTATTTTGGTTATTACACTCTGTCAGCCTCCCGCAAGCTGGAGCATAAATATCAATCATGCCCAGCTTGGACAAAAGGAAATGAAACGGAGTAGGATCCAGCGGTTTAGTGAAAAAATCAGCTAGTTGAGCAGCAGAACGAATGGGGAGCAAATGAAGAACACATTCTTTGACTTTGTCACGAACAAGATGACAATCCAATTCAATATGCTTAGTTCGAGCATGAAAAGTAGGATTGGAAGCAAGTTGAATGGCAGACTGATTGTCACAAAACACAACAGCAGCTCTGGAACGAGAAACATGAAGGTCATCAAGTAAATATAAGAGCCACTGAATCTCACAGGTGGTCATAGTTAAAGCACGGTATTCAGCTTCACAAGAGGAAGTAGAGACAGTAGTTTGCTTCTTAGATTTCCATGAAATAAGAGCCTAATCAAGAAAAATACAGTAGCCTGTAATAGATCGACGAGAATCAAGACAAGCAGCCCAATCACTATTACTAAAGCCCTTCAAATGAAGATCAGACTTAGAAGGGAAGAAAAGACCCTTGGCTGGAGCAGATTTAAGGTACCGAAGGACTCTATGTGCAGCTTGCAAGTGCAAATCAATAGGAAAAGCCATAAATTGACTAAGTTGCTGCGTGACGAAAGAAATATCTGGTCTAGTAGTAACAAGGTATAAAAGACGGCCTACCAACTGACGATAGGAGGTCGGATCAGATAAAGGAGTACCGCATTTAAGAGTCAACTTAGTGTTACGGGCCATTGGGGTTGAAGCAGGTTGACAATCAAGGTAACCTGTTTCAGTAAGCAAATCAAGGACAAATTTACGTTGACAAACAGAAATTCCAGCTGTACTACGAGCCACCTCAAGGCCAAGGAAATACTTGACAGACCCAAGATCCTTGATTTTAAAATTGGCATCCAAATTATGTTTCACAGACTCAATCTCAGACAAATCATTTCCAGTGAGAAGAATATCATCCACATAAACCAAAAGAGCAGTAAAACTCCTACCAGAAGCTTTAATAAACAGAGAATAATCAGCCTTGTATTCAATATAACCATAAGACAGAAGAGCAGAAGAAAGTTTCTGAAACCACTGCCTACTAGCTTGCTTAAGGCCATAAAGGGATTTCTGAAGTTTGCAAACAATATTCGAACCAGAACCATGGAAACCAGGAGGTAAAAGCATATAAACCTCCTCATGTAAATCACCATGAAGGAAGGCATTATTAACATCCAATTGTTGAAGATGCCAATTATTGGCTGAAGCCAAAGCAAGTAGTAAACGAACCGTAATCATTTTAGCAACAGGAGAAAAAGTATCAAAGTAATCAACTCCTTCAGTTTGGGTAAAACCCTTAGCAACCAACCGAGCTTTATATCGATCAAGAGAACCATCAGACTTATATTTCTTAGTAAAAACCCATTTGCAACCAATAGGAGATTTCCCATTAGGCAAATGAGTAAGGATCCAGGTCTTATTTTGTTCCAGAGCATAAAGTTTAGCATCCATGGCATCTCTCCAGCACTTATATTTAGATGATTGGCGATAAGTAGTGGGTATATCATCAGCAGAAATGGTGAGACAAAAACGTTTATATGAAGGAGAAAGAGAATGATAAGCAAGGACAGAAGAAATAGGATACCTATTACCAGAAGAGAATGAATCAGCTGAAGTAGTAAAGGAGGAACAATAATAATCCTGCAAATAAGTAGGTGGTTTATGTGGTCGGGAAGAAATGCGAGAAGGGACATAAGGTTCAAAAGGATCAGAAGGAACAAAAGGTGTAGAGGCAGAGGAAACAGAAAGGTCTGGAGAAGGAGGAACAGAAAGGGCAGAAGGATCAGAAGAAACGGAAACAGGGTCAGGGGAATCATGTAGAAGAGAATAGTCAAGGGGAGGTAAATCAGCAGGTAGGGGTAATGAACAATCATGAGAATCATGTGATGCAGCAACATGGAAAGGAAAAACAGACTCATAAAAAATAACATCCCGTGAAATAAAAATATTGTTAGAGTGAAGATTAAGAAGAATATAGCCTTTAATAGTAGCAGAAAAACCAACGAAAATACATTTAGAGGCTCGAGAGTCAAATTTAGATCTATGAGCAGAAAGAGTTGAAGCATAGCATAATGAACCAAATACTCGTAAATCAGAATAGGAAGGATCTTTATTAAACAGATGGTGAAAGTGAGTCTTATTATTAAGAATGGGAGAAGGCAACCGATTAATCAAGAAAACTGCATGAGAGACAGCAAAGCACCAGTATAATTTGGGAAGATGGGCTTGAAATAAAAGAGCACGAGCAACATTCAAAATATGTTGATGTTTTCTTTCAACAAGTCCATTTTGTTGAGGAGTTTTAATACAAGAAGTTTGATGCACAATGCCCTTAGATTTATAAAAAGATTCCATAGAAAATTCAAGGCCATTATCGGATCTAATGATTTGAATCTTGGTATGATGCTGTGTTTCAACAAAAAGAACAAAAGATTGAAGATGAACTCGAACCTCAGATTTTGATTTCATAGGATAAATCCATGTATAACGACTATAATCATTTACAATGGTTAGAAAATAACGAAAACCACGAATAGAAGTAACAGCAAAAGGACCCCAAATATCTGTGTGAAGTAAGGAAAAAATTTTATTGCTAGTTGAAGTACTTATAGGAAAGGACAATCGTTTTTGCTTTGCCATATGGCATACATCACATGGACCATGCTTAGTATCAAAAGAGATAAAGGAAAAATGTTGATGTAAACTTTCATAGTGGAAGGAGAAGAATGGCCTAGGCGATAGTGCCACAAATCAAAATAGGGTGATCTAAGCAATGGTGTAAAAGGCTGATCTGAAGCTGAAGCCGATACAGCCACAATATGGGACTTGTTTGCAGGATTAAGAAAATATAGTCCTTCAAAAACTTCAGCTGTACCAATCGTCTTCCAGGGATAGAGATCCTGAATATAGCACATAGATGATAAGAAAATGAAACAACAAGGAAGGGAAGAAGTAAGTTTGGTGACCGAAAGAATGTTAAAGGCAAAATCAAGAATGTAAAAGACATCATGAAGAATTAAGGAATCAGAAAGATAAATGGTGCCTGAGATCGAAGCAATAATAGAACTATGATTTGGAAGTTTGATAGGAATTGGAGAAATCTGTTTATAATCAGCAAAGCATGTAAGGTTATGACAAACATGGTCAGTAGCACCTGTATCAATGATCCAGGAAGTCTGACGAGAAAATGAGGCAACAAAGGAAGAATTACCTTGAGGAGCAGAAGACGAAAGAGAATGAATGTTATGAACAGAAGGAATAGAAGGAGACTAAGACACGGAGCTGGAAGAAGAAGTAGGCTGAACAAGTGCCAAGAGCTTCTGATATTGTTCTGGAGTAAACTGAGATGACGGAGTTGGCAAGATACCAGTGGAACTGCCTTTTAGCTCTAGCACAGAAGAAGAAACTGAATCCTTAGACTGAAATTGATAAGCTGATGGTTGTGTACGAAACTTGAAACCCGGTGGAAAGCTATGTTTACGATAACATGTGTCAACGGTATGACGAGGACGATTGCAATAGGTACATAACTTCGTGTTACCAGATCCATTAGGAGTAAAATTCTTAGAACCAAATCCAGAATTAGAACCAGAAGAACGTAATGGTCCTTTATTAAGTAATATCATTGGTTCAGGAACAGAATGCATCTCACGCTCTTGTTGTAAAATCATAGAAAAAACCTTATTAACCGAAGGTAGAGGATCAAGTAACATAATCTGAGATTTGACTAAAGTAAAACGATCATTAAGACCCTTCAATAACCGAAGAGTATAATCTTGCTCCCGATAACGAATACAAGAGCAAGTAAAACTACAGGTACATCGAGTAATAGGCCTAAGAATCAAATACTCATCCCAAAAGATTTTTAGTTTAGTAAAATACTCACTGACCGAGAGATCACCTTGCTTGAATCCGAAAATTTCATCCTGGAGTTCAGCAACAGGAAACACATCACTCTGAGCAAATCGATCCTTCAGATCAGACCAGATATCGTATGCCTTATCTAGCCACAGTATGCTCTGCGCAATAGTAGGCGAAAGAGACCTTGTAATCCAGGTGCAAACCATTGTATTGCAACGTAGCCAGGCAGAATAAATCGAATTAGAATCTGATGGCGCAAGAATTGAACCATCAACAAATGCAAGTTTATTCTTGGATTGAAGAGTCATTTTCATAGCTCGGGACCAGGTGTGATAATTTGGCCCTGTTAACGCTGGAGTAACAAGTATAAGGGCAGGATTTTCATTGGGATGAAGATAATAAGGGCTCGAAAGATTCTGAGAAGGATCAAGTGGACTTCCAGCAACAGAGAAAGAACCTCCGGCAACGGTGGCGCCGGCAACTGAGGATGAATTAGTCATGGCGGAACAGGGAGAGCTTTGATACCATGAAACGACTGGAGGCACGAAATTAGGAAAGGCACAGTGAAGAGTTGAGAGAAGAAGAGACGAGAGAAAGAAGAATCTGTCCAATTCTCAATCAATGCATTACAGCTGTTTTCCTACATATATACACGTCAGTTCCTTTCTTACATCAGGTAAAATAAATAACAAATAAAGTAAAGCTAACTAAATGATGTAACCAACTAACTAGAGTCTAACTAAATGCTACCCATTATCTTTATTTTGGTTATTACACTCTGTCAGACTCTTTTAACAGAAGAAAGAGGATCCACTAGCATAATTTGAGATTTAACAATGCTTTAGAGCATCGATCATTCACGTACTGCTCTTCTTTACTGTGACAACCAATCGGCTGATCCAGAGCTATATTGCCTATTGGTTTTAATATCTGTGTAGTGTTTTCACACACACCCAAAAAAAAAAAAAGGATCTGTATAATGTTATTTCTCATCTTTAGAGGGTGGAAATTTACCTTGCATGACTATGAAACAAATTGGGAACTAATTAACATGTAATGAACAGTTACCCCTGTGATGCAACGATGGCATGGAGGAGCGCAACTGCAAGAGAACAGAATGAGAAGCAGGTACTGAAATTCAAATTACTTGGAATGAATCTACAGCCAGACCAAACAATGCTTCAATATTCGTAATATAGAAGAAGGTATTGAATATTGATAGAATTTCAGATTCCAAGCAAGTATCCAAAGATAAAAATAAGTACACAGGTATGGAACATTTATACAAAAGCACAGAAATTACCGCAAGGGTTAAACAACTGATGCGTGATTGTACAAGTTCTAACTTGAAAGTCATCACACTGGCCAAGATTCAAACGTGTATTGAAATTATTTCACTGTAGCGAACCTTGTTGTAGGGAGGAGAATGATGAAATTATTTAATTTTTGAATGAAAGCCTCGGTTTCTATTATACAATATACATATTTATAAATATCACCGTGGTAAAATCAGAGAAAAATCTCGGAAAGCATAAGATACAGTTAAAGAGGAATTTGATCTGTGTGAAGATCATTTGGGTGCATGGACATTATACACAAACCGTGAGGTAGGAAGAAAAATGTGGCTAAAAAAACTATAACACCAAGATCAGCCTCTTCTCCAACTGCAGGACGACGAGGATTGATCATGTATATTTGAATTGCACACCATAAACAGTATAAGCAGGCTATAAACAGGATGAGTAGCAATGATTGATGCGACTTTTTCACAAAGGAGTTTGATGAATTTCCTCTGCACGGTCTTCAAAGGCAAAGAAAATGTCAACACCACAGTATATAACTTGATAATTAACAGGGAACATTGTACAAACAGGCACCTGTTGATGTAAAAAAAGCCACCATACAAGCACGTGCATAAAATGGAAATCGCAACAACAGCATCTGGGTGAATCGGTGCTCGGCTTTCCCACCAACCCGTGCTCAAAATCCAAGTATACACAGTTGAGTTCCCATTCTCCTACGTGGTTTTGAACAGAAGTGAATAAATTTTGAGGATAAATCACAACAAAGTTTGGACACCACTTGATAGCTCGCTAAGCAGTAAAACTCAGCAGTCTCCAATTCTTGTTATAGTTTGAATCCGAATAAAAGCCATCAACCAATAGCACAGTATATTTGCATATGGAAGGGATCAAGAACATATACTTTCAATTTAAAATCAAGATAATTAGTAATGAATATAAATGATGGCCAAAAAAATAGTAACGAATTAAAGGGGGTCTAATGGACACTCAAGCAGGACAGAAAACTTTCCTTCAAAATCTAACTATTGAGGTGAGAGATATATCTTATATAAGCATCTTATAGAACATTCCATGCAACCCGATATGGAATCTACGGATAAGGGATTCTCTTCTACCTTGGTCCATATCAGAAACAAATATGAATATCTAATGAGAGACAACGGAGGACTTGAGACTTGAGTAAGACATTATGAAATGTTGTTTGCTGGAGTTCATGAGAATAGTAATTACTAAAAGTTGTTTGCTGGAGTCTTTCTTATGGTCTATTGGGGTATCTAGTTGTATGTGGAGTACCAATTGTAATTAGTAAGGGGTATCTATGGATGGCTTCCAGCGGCTTGTGTTTATTATCTTCAGCTGCTGATGCAGAGAAGGTGCAGTTCCCAAATTTAATCAGGATTTTTTGTTACTAACCAGGTGTGACAAATACAGAAAAAAATAGGCAGCGTAGATAGAACTTAATCACTCGAAAAATATCACATTTACAATTTTCAACAGTTAAAGGGTGGCAGTTCTTGATATGAACCTGAGCTCGACCAATTCTGCATCTGACACCAAATAATTGTATGATGTATTTTAGGAGGGTTAACAAGGTTGCACAATTCAAATGATAGCCATTGCACATGTAACTCCCAATCAAGGCCAAAATTGATTACAAAGAATATCAATTCGCTTATGTCATCAGTGAATGAGAACCATGTCATTTGATTCACTTAAATTCAATCAAGATAAAACTCAAAAGTTTATTAGAACAATCATAGATCAAAGGAAGACCCCGCCTAGTGGGGTAAGGCTTTTTGTTGTTGTTGTAGTTGTATAGATCAAAGGAAGCAATAGTACAAATGACACTGATCCAATACGCACCTCAAATAAATGATCCAGAAAGAAGTGACTAAAAGAGCCAGCAGATATCAACAAGAAGCATTGCCTCCGTGTCAGGGGCACCTGCACCATATATAAAGTGGATACATTCATTTCAAGCATTCAAGAAACAAACAGAAAAAGAAACATAGGCAAGGTTTCTTCAAGAGAAAACCGATGGGACTTGACAATCAAGCTTGTAGACAAGATGTTTCTCCCCCGTATAGCATGCATTTTCTGTCCCAATCATTCTCAATCCAACATGCTAAGCTAAGTCAATATGCTTGAGATACCCACCCATGATGGAAAACAGAAATATCAAAGTAGCTCAGTAAAATTTGAGGCAATAAGTACATGTATTCAAATCAACTACAATACCGAACCAACTGTGATTTGTGAAGTGAGGGAGTGACTGACCTTGGGGACAGAATCAAGAAGCTGACGTTGAAGAAGAAACTTGGAGATCCAAGAGTAGAGAAAAGAGAGAGGAAGTCCCAAAATAAGAATGAAATAGAGGGGATGGTGGATGAGATCGGGAAGGCGGGAAGAAAATGAATCAGCAGAATTATCAGTGAAGGAAGCGAGCCATTCAGAGAAGGAACCAATATCGGGACCGAAGAAGGCGTTGATAGCGTAAGTGAGAGTGTGGTGGGGGCTGAATCTGCCATGAGTGACCGCCGTGAGAGCCACGCCTGAGCCCATCGCGTACATCATATGAGGACCAGGACCTGGCATGGCGGCGATTTGACCACCGCCACTCAATTATCGCTCTCAATTCTCTCAGAAAGGATCAAAGTTGCAGGCGAGTGAGGGAGGAGCTCGGTGGAAATGGTAGGTAGGAGGGTCAAGCAGGGTTAATTTATGATGTTGGTTTAGTTTCCTTAATAGAGATATGTACGTTAATATTTATGAAAACTCATAGTAATAAATGAACTCAGATCACAATATAGTAATAGATCTGGGCTTATGAGAAATTGATTAACAACAATTACTTCGGATGTCCGTTGAAGGCCTTCACTATTCACTTCAGCTACCTTAGAATCGGTCCAAGATGAGTGGATGACCATGATGTCACGCACTAAACGATAGATATTGGGTATGCAAAGGCAATCTGCATAATAATGGAGTTTAGACTATGACATGTAGGTATCATGTAAATCATGATAGCACGACATGTGAAGCTTTATATGGCGAAATCTAGATATTTTTCATATATTATAGATATGTGTATATATTAGTAGAATTATATTGAGAATTTAGAAACTCTTATATAAGCGTTTAGGTAAACATTATTATAAAATATCTAAATATTTTAAAAAAAGATTTTGGAAAGTCATTCTTAACCGTAGGATGTTTTAAATTTTGATTGTTTATTGAGGAGGTGTTAAGTTATAAATAAGTATATTCTCTTTATTTGTAAATCATTTAAAGGAATTCAAACAATTATCATTTAAGAGCTTCTCTTTCTATAGTTCTCCTTCTCTCTCTAGAAGTTCACTTAGTGCTCGTTTGGTTCACGGAATTGTAAGTAATGTAACATAATGTAATATAATATAAATGAATGCAATGTAATGATGATTACATAATTTGTTTGGTTCGTCATTAGGAAAATATGATGCATATACATAAAAATATTTGGTTGGATTACATCAAACATAAGAATATATAAGAATAATATAGCAAGTGACAAAATTACTCATTTATACATATACAGTAATGTATACACTAGGTTCATGATAATTTTTTTTCATTTCGTGCAGTGTATATGGTGAGTTTATAGTAATTTTTTAATATTTAATGGTGAAAATATTATACAGTGTATAAATTAGATTCATGTTAATTTTTTAATATTTAATAATAGATATATTATTTTATGAGATATTTAAATATTTTTTTAACGGTATAATATAAATTTTAAAATTTTTTAATGGGGGAATATTTCTTAAATTTCTATATTATTAATTATTTTTTAATATTTAATGTTTAATTAAAATTATTTAATATTTAACCGCATTCATAGGTAAGTATTTTGGTCAATTTAAACCTGATTACAATGAATGATATAATCAGGATTACAAAATGTAATCCTCTTTACATTAAATAAGCCTAACCAAACGCTGTAATTGCGCTATTACATCAGGATTACATGTAATCCTCTCTCATGTAATCGAACCAAACGGGCTATTAATCTTTAGTTTCTTTATCCACTCTTAAGAATTCAACTGATTTAACTAAGATTAGGAAGAGTGATCAATCTAAAACTTACACAATTTTAAGAGATATAGCCCGTGACAATAGACTCCCTTTGCCAACCATTAACTTATTTATATGAAAGTTAATTGAATTCATCATATCTTGTATCCATATGTAAAATAATGCATCTGTTAAAAAAATGCTAAATGTTTGAGTAAAAATAATACTCTTTCATATTATATGTTAAGTATCATTAAATTATATATTAGTTTATAAATTAAGCAAATAAACTTAGAGAAAGATGATAGATATAAATGCTTTCATATAACTTAATTAACTTTTTTAATCTCTATAAAAAAAAATCAATTATCACTTATATTAAGGACTTAAAATAATAAATAATACTGAAGTTAAGAGTTAAATAGGAAGTTATTATTCTTTTATCAGAGGTCTAATATTATTTCCGAGTGCCGAACAACATGTTTTACCTGTTGTTTCCCTTTTTCTACAACTATAATGTCTATGTTTGATCTGGTTATTTGATTGGTTCATATTCAAGTTATCGGGTTAGTAGCTATTATAGATAGCTCTCTCTCCCTGGGGAATTTTTTGCATTCATTTGGAGCTGAACTCGTGCCTCATGCTCAAATATTGTAACTCCTTTCACTAATGCTATGATTAGATAGAGAGAAAAGTGAAGAGAAAATAAAGAGGAAGAAATATTAGTTTTGAAAATTCTCATAAATGATAAAAAAAATTATTATTTTTGAGAATGTTTTCTCCTTATTTTATTTTATTTTTTTAATTTTTCTATCCGTCCAAACGTAAGACAAGACTAATATTATGTTACAACAGGTTTAAATGCATGGGGTCTAAAATATGTGGATCACAGATGAGTTTATCGTGTGGGCCGAGCCACATGAAAACTTGGGCCTACGGATAGATGAGCCTCATGTCATAGAACATGAGGGTCAGTTGTACAAGAGAAAAATCACACTCCAGTCGCACGCAACAAAATCTTACTTGGACGGTAATAAGAACTAGAACTAGAATGTGGCTCATGCTCCTAAAAAAAATTTTAAGCTGGATTGTATTATATTATTATTCATGAATTATAAAAAACATAATTTCTCCTAGATAACATAATAATTCAAAAACAGGTTAAGCCAGCCAAACATAAACATGTGGTGACTTAGTTTTGTTTGGCTGAGCAGATTGTTTTAGGTTAATATCAGGGATCAGTAATAATTAAAATAAGTTATGAAGAACAATGCATCTCCTGATGAGGTTATATATATTTGAACTGATAATCTTTCTTTAACTAATTTTTTTTAGATATGGGTATCATTCTATTAGAGGTACTATCAGACACTAAATATATGTATCTTTTCCAACGAACATTCAGACCTTAGTTCATTACAATGTCAATGATTAACTTTTTCCGTTAGACCCAACCCCCCGTTGTATCTTTCTTTGGTTAATTTTTTGCTAGGCACAAGTATCATCTATTGGAGGTAATCATGTTCGAGGCACTATCATCTTTCTTTGACTAATTATTTTAGTTGAAATATACACAATCCACCGTAAACAAATTAGGATCCAAAGCCCAATTCAAGTGGGATTGTTATGTGAATATGGTGAAGTATGAGTTTGTAGAAGGAGTTTTTACTCTTACGAATATGTAACTTTCCTATAAGTGATACATGGGATATGAGTTTGAGAAAGTTGGCTATGCAGTGTGCAATACTCCTCCTTGCTCGAAACAATCGCTCTCTTTCATATAACTAAGCACTTTTACTCTTCTTACTCTCTAACAATGAATCTACCATATTATATAATCAGACTTGGTATTGGTGCTCCAATTTCATGAGGATATTTCAACAACTCAAATATATTTTAGGTATGCTCAAAATCTTATAGTTTAAATAATAATAATATGTCTTTCAATTGGAGATATGATATTTTATAAGAAAACGTCGTTGCTACAAAGAAACTTATCATAAATCAGTCTTACATGTATATTTCTAAAAAAGTAAATTTAATCGCCGATTGAGTTACTAAAGGCTTGTTTGGTTTGAATTGGGCTTATATATAAGTTTGATTCACGTAAATCGAGATAAATCTCCTCAACATATTTACTTCGTAGACCGTAACCTCGTAGACTGTAAAAACTACCTCATAGACCGTAAAATGTACTTCGTATTCCGTAAATCACGATTGAAAAGCATTTATGGAAGCTATCCAAATATGCTATAAGACTTATTAATGCTTATTTATCATATCCCTCTACTTAGACGAGGGACCTCCGTCAAGTTTACAACAGTTGTTATCACTAAGGGCCTGTTTGGTACACTGAAATTGATTTTGATGGATATGGATATGGAAATGGAGTTTAAAAGTGTGTTTGGTATGTACATGGAATTCAAATATTATTTTTATTTAATATTTATATTTAAAATATAAAATTACCAATATGCCAACCTAAGAAGGGGATGAGATAAAACCATTGTTATTAAACCCAGACCAGACCGGCCGGAAAACTAGTCCGGTCCGGTCCGGATTTATTTTTATAAAAAATGATTTTTATTTTTTTTAAAAAAATCACATTAATAAGCATAAATTATTTAATTTCTCACCGGTTTGGCCCTGGTTTAGCTCTGATTTGACTCCAATCTAACTCACTAACCCTTGACAGATTCAGTGACCGGTCCGGTTCAGTTTTTTTTTCTTATATATAAAAAATTATTTTTATTTTTTAAAAAAAAATTTCATATTAATAAGCGTAAAATATTCAATTTCTCACCGGTTTGACCTTGGTTTAGTTCCGGTCTGACCCACTAACTCTTGACCCAGTACCCTGACCGGTTCAGTGACCGGTCTGAATTTAATAACCTTGGATAAAACCATGCAAGTTGAAGGGAAAAAATGAATTTAGATACATGGAATTGCAAATCTTTGCTTTTTGGGTGGAAGCCAATTTAATGGAATTGGGGAGATTTGGCTTCCACATGGAATTGCAAAAATTTCCAATTCTATCATACCAAATAAACTTAGGCATGAAATTGTGATCCAATTCCAATTCCATACCCCCCAATTCCATCATACCAACGTGCCCTAAGGGAAACGGGAAATGGATATGGCAACGTCAAGGGTCAACGTTGAGGGAGATAAATGGTAAGATCGAGAAACATTCAACTCGTCCAATCCAACCTAGCGGGGTGGGTCCCGTTCCTGTCCTCAACCAATCAAAATTATGGATTACTAGGAAAGGCATTCTTAGTATAGCCGGGAAATCGCGCCGAGCCCGTCGGGCCGGCCCTTTTAAGCCCTTTTAAATCATGGGCCGAGTTTGAAAAATGGAGCTTCAAAAGGAAGTCGGGCCTAAAAAGGCCAGCCCTGTAGGGCCGACCCGTTAGGCCATTTAACTTTATTTTTTATTTTAATTTTACCACCCTTCCTACTCATGCCCTTACTGACTCCTCCCTAAGAACCTTAAAAATTGCTAAATTTACATATGATGGTAATTTACTAATTCTTGATATTTTTACCTCTTAAACAGAGTCTACTATTTAAAGTGAAGTACAATCAAAATTCATTGAAATTGATGATAGTAGCGAAGAAGATGAAAACGATAGTTTTCATAATCATGTTGCTTAGAGTGTTTAATTTTTTGCCTTCTTATGCTTTGTATGAGACTATGAATTACTTGTACACAATATTTTTTACCTTTGATTATGAATTAATAACTGTATTTATTTTATTGCATGAGGTGTGTAGACGTATAGTTAAATTTTGTGAAAATAACTTCTGACCCTGCGGGCTAGCCCTGGCCCTGATGCTTTCGGGCCAGGCTTTGAAAAACAACAATTTTTCTTTCCCCGGGCCCTGTAATCACTTTTTTAATGATCCAATTATTAAAAAGGACAATAACTTTTGTGATAATTATATATAAATGATAATATTATATTTTATATATTATTTCACATTAAATTTTATAATAAACACTAAAAATGAAATAATTTTATATTAAATTAAAATTATAACATCATTCAATTATGTAATATAAAAAATAGACCAAACACACACACACACATATATAATATATAATCAAAAAATTGTCCAACTGTAAAATAAAAAAAAGGCATGCAATGAACTCAAGCAGAATTACTAGAAGGAAAGAGAAATAAGGGGAAATCAGGAGAGAACATAATTACTAAATCTGGACCGGACTGGTTGGTTTGGCCCAGAAACCGGCGAACCGTTCGGAAAACTGGTATGGTCCAAGGTAGTGACCCGATCTATTTTTCTTTTTAAAAAAATCATTTTTTTTAATTTTTCTTTATTATTTCATATCTGAAATCTTCATTTTCTCACTGATTTAGCTTCAGTCTGACCTATTAACCCTTGATCCAGTACCCCGGCCGGTTGAATAACAGGTCCGAGTTTAATTACCTTGGGGGAGACAGAAAAGGGAAAGAGGAAAGAGAAAAATGGGGAAAGAAAGAGAAAGAGGAAAGAGAAAAAGTAAAAATTTTTAGCTTTTCCACAAACCATGGTTTTAGATCAAAAACCATGATTTTGGGATAAAAAAGTGCTTCTCTTATTTTTGGGAGTGTTTGACAATTTTTCCACAAAATCATGATTTGGATAAAAAGTACTTTTTTAATTGATTGCCAAACACACACTTATTGTCTAATGGTATGAATGCATTTTTATAAATGAGATGTGGTGAGTTTGATCCTAGTGTTTGTAATTCAAGCCTTTTAGTGACTGTCTTTGAAACTTTAAAAAAAAAAATCCCCAACAATTGAATCTAGGGCTAAAATGTGTATATAACATCTTAAAATATTTTCGTAAATGCATACAATATCCTAAAATATTTTGTAATGTATCCATGAAGTATATTTTTCAACTTCATTCAACATTTTAAAGTAATTTTTTTTGCATATTCAACACCTTAACGTATTTTTTTCATGAGCATCCCACATCATAAAATATTTTTTGGTGCATCTAACACCAAGGCATAAAAAATACTTTAACTTGCTTGATGCACTTTAAATATTACTTTAAGTTTAAGGTGTTTGATACACCACAAAATACTTTAAAGTGTCAAAACTACATGAGAAAATACTTCAAGGTTTGCCAAATATAGATATTCTCCTATTAAAAACAATTATGTTTGAGGCATTGTCGGATACTAAATGTAGACACTCTCACCAACAGGATTCAAACCTTAGTTCTAGATTATCTCAACACATTATTTTTGATGAAAATATCAACACATGTTATTGTTCTTATTATCAGACACTCATGTATTATTATTTAATACAAAATACAAAATGTTCACAGATTAGAAATTACTCCCTCTAATAGCACAAAAATATTTAACTAATTTAAGAAAAATAAAAAAAATATAACTAAATTAATTAATTTGAATAAACGAGACATGGATATATTGTGTGTGTATTGACCAAAAATATTGTTTTTGTGTGTGTATGTATCATTTTATAAATTAGATAAATTAGTTTAGGTAAAATGATAAATATAAACGATGAAGTGAATTGTGATACTTCTCCTATCCTTAATTAGCTACCCATTTTTCTGTTCAAATTGAACTATAAAATGAGTTTTATGATAACCAAAGACAATATTATAATTTTGATCAAATTTGACTCCTAACTATTATGTTAGAATCGAAATTTCAGGAGTGGTAGTATATTGCTATTGTGGAAGGAATTCAGGAAAATCATGTACTTGTTAAAAATAGTGATTGAATCTTAAAAAAAAAATTTCAATCAGAATTTATTATATATAAAATAAATATATAAAATAAATTTTGTTTCATGTGAATAAATATTTTTGATGTCCCTAACATAATCTCAATCAAACACAATGTGCTGCCATGTATGGGAGAAAGAGATAACCATGAGGAGGAGGTTGACAGCAGCGACCACACTCAGGGCTTGTTTAGAAACTAATTAGGAGGGGAAAACGTTTATTTGGAAGGTAAAAATTCATTTGACATTTGCAGACACGTTTGTCAATACGTTAGTTTTCATCGGACTTTTAAAAGAATTTTTTTTTAGAAGCTCATTGAAGTAGCTTCTGGCTTTTTTTTACTGAGTTTATAAAAAAAAAATCACTTCTCCCACTATCAATCCAAACATAAATCACATTTATAATTTAACCTTTTTTAATTTAACTTCTATAAAAATCATATTAAAAAAATCACTTTTTCATTACTAATCTAAATAAGAAGTCAGTCAGAGGAAGCCATCCCCTCATACTTTGACCGTGTCCTTGTCAGGAAACACGCATTCCTCGCCTGTCAATCCTATCTTATTCCTTAATCCATATTTTCAATCCTTCATATTTGTTCCTTCCTTTAAAAAAAAAAAACAAATTATTATTAACTAAATAAAACAATACAAAGTAATTGCTTCGACAATTAACCTACCGAGATAAACAACCGTGAAGCGCACAGAAAGCAACAAATGAAAAATAAAAGGAACAACAAACATAAAAACGACTTTAAAAAGAAAACATGAAAACCATGAAGCTTAGATATCCCGCCCAACACATAAACGAACACCATGTTGCCACCAATACTGCTAGTTCCGCATAAAACGCGTCAAAGAAAATGAAGAGCTTGTTTAAATTAGCTTATAGAAGCTCATAAGTGTTTATAAATTGTGATTCACAGAATACGAAATAATTTTTACGGTCTATGAGATAAATATGTGGATGAGATTTATCTCAATTTACGTAAATCGAGCTTATATAATAAACTCGATCCAGAAAAACTGTCTCAAACAACTTCAAAGACCACTATGAGCATATGGATCAAGATAAGAGAACCATTGTTTCAATCTTTAAACCATGCCACTATGGGTCGAAGCCCAACAGGCATCTATATCCCTGAAGATATTGAAAACACCCAAATGCTGAGAGAGGTGAGCAAACCAACCAGCAACGATAGTATGGACCTAAACAACTTATTGAAGAAACAAAACAACTGAAAAACAAAGTACAAATAATTGCAGCATTACAGGATGAACATCTAAATCGCTTATTCCAAATCCCAGTATGTAACACTCAAATCCCGGCAACTAATTTAACATTTTTTATTATATCATCACAATTTTAAATCTTCATCAGCTGAGCTCATAATAATATTGGCTAGCTCAATTTTCAAATTCTAGAGCCAACATCAATATACATTATTCATGCTGAGTTGAATTTATTTTAAAAAAATTATTATCCAGTCCTATATAAGTAATTTAATCATTAAAAACTTTTTTGAGTTCTTAATACGTTATAAGATGTTATTTCTTGCACTTGATTTTGTCATTATATATGCTGCTCACTTATTATAAAACTTTTTAACAATTAGATTGTTTATTTGGGGTAACATAATAATCATCCCTTCTTTTTAAAATAATTATCTCGAAAAATTGCATCCGATAGTTTTTTTGTTTTAAATGAAATTAATCTCTCTCAATATGTGTTTTTTATCCACAAAATTATAAATCATGATCGAAACATATCATTCCTAAATTGCAGGGACATTTTGAGACACAGATCCGTAAATTAAATATAAGTTGATTATATGGGCTCATGTATTTAACAAAATAGCACTATGATACTCGTAAGAGAAAACTGTGATTACTATATTATAATAACAAGAAGACGAATAATAAATGAAAATTGTGAATTCAATCAATATGCTGGTTAGGGTGAGCATTCGGTTTTTCGATAAAAATCGAATAAAGCCAATTTAAAAAAATCAAATCGCAATTGATTAATAAAATAAACCGAATTGAATTAACCGAAATATTTTCAGTTCGGTTCGGTTAATAACCGAATTAACCTATTTTTTTATATTATTTTCTATAAAATAAAATATAAAAAAATTTTAAAAATATTATTTTTATCCTTAATATTAGATTTAGATGTAAAATATATAAAATAGATTAATTAGATTTAAAACATCTATAGATTTTATCTAATATTATTCAAAATATACACTTATGTAATTATAAAAACATGCATTTATGAAATAATATATATTAAATATAAATATATTATAAATATTTCGGTTTGAAACGAATTTTTTTTAATAACCGAACCGAATACCAAAAACCAAATTTTTAAAAAAATAAAAACCGAATTAACCGAACTGAAAAAAATGAATTGAATTCGGTTTGATTTGGTTTTCAATTTCGGTTATAATTTGCTCACCCCTAATAATGTTGGTTGTTCATAGCTGCTAAGGGCTAACAAACACCATATGTCAAGCGCATTCAAAGCAATCACCTCATCCATTAAAGAAAAAAAAAAAGGAGCATGCTTTGGGGTTGAACATATCCACATCCATTATTTGTATAAGAATATGTAAGATAATGGTGGCCAATAAAGAAACTTGTTGCACAATTATCCAGCAAGTGCGCACGTAAGACGCGTCTACTTTTGTATTTTGACTTACTAAATTATGGTTTCCCCGATTTGTATAATTTTTTTTTTGGTCAAACCGATTTAAAACCAAATAGAAAGGTATGGAATAATGGTTATGCTAAAGAGGACCAATGGCATAGTGACATATGTGAATTAAATGGGATTGACGTGGCAGTATGTAAGGAGGTTCTATATTTTCTACGCCTTATTTTTATATATAGATATAAATAAATAATAAATAAAAAGAATATGAGGAGAATACGAAAGAAGAAAGGGGAACAAGTTCCGCGGCTGTGGAACCCCTTGATTCTATCCTATATGTTCTGTCATAATTTTTTTTTTCTTTATTCTCAAACAGTTTTGTTTTATAATTAGCTCAGGTTCAAATTTTGATAGCTACCATTCACAACTTCTTTCTAGTCAGGGCGATTTTAAATAATATTTGAGAAAATCAGAAAATATCCTATTAAAAATTTTAGTGGTGAGAATTACCTTTTAAGTTTGTAGGATAACGTTGGAATATTAGGGTGGAGAAGAATGCTGAAGAGAAAGAAGGAGAAAAAGAGTTTTTATTTATTAGGATAACGTTAGAATATTAAAAAAAATGGTACGCGTAATTTTGTGTGAATGTTTTTCACGTTGGATAACGTTAGAATGTTTTTCACCACACTATTATCCATTGGGTTAAATATTATTTTAAATAATTTTTTAATACTATAGAACTGGACATAATTGAAGGGTAAGGATTACACAATAAAAAATACTTAAATCAAATTATTTATATTTATTTCATTAAGTTCTCTAATTATAGGTGATCATATATTTTGTATTTGAATTAGTATAATTTAACTATAAATCTATATAAAAAAATAAGATATATAATTTTATATGATTAGTAAATTTGATATAATAAACATAAAAAACTTGATATAAATATGATTTCATACTATATTGCTTCGTTCCACAAGACGCGCCATTGATTGATTAATTGCTCGTCAACTTGGTCTCTTTCGGTCTTCCCCTCCATCCTATCCAAAATCTGTTCACCTTTTGGTGAAAAACAGTTAATTTTTTTGGCTGATTTGGTGCCCCGGTTTTCAAATTATGGTTCTCTCTATACGGATTTTTATTTAATTTAATTATATTAAAAAATTAATTAAATTAGTTAATATGATATAATTTCTTGACAATTTTTTTATCATCTTTCTCAAATATCTTCATCTCTTTTTTTATTTGATTATTGTTGATAAAATATCAATAGGAGTAATTTAAAAAAATATTCACATATATATCAAATAGACCTTATATTTAAGACCGGTTAATGTCAACTCTCAAATTATATGTATTAAAGACTGGATGAGTACCAAATTAATGGATTCAATTAACAACATGTGACTCATATAATACACAATCTTAGATTTAAGGGTTAAACGACTTAAATACTTCAGAAACTTTTATGTATGATGCCAAATACCCATATGCTAAAGCTTTTGAAGTATTTAAACCATTTAACCCTTGATTTAAACCCTCTTAATTTCTCTCCATGAATTTGAGCTCATATGAATCGTTGATTAGATCAACTTTCATAACAATGCTGCCATGCCATGCACGAAATGGTGCTTTGCTTTTTGTCTCGTTATAAGTACTTGGTTTTGGTTCTTTTTTTTGTTTAAAAAAATTAATTTTGATATGCATTG
The DNA here is from genome assembly GCA_037074505.1 of Albizia julibrissin. Taxonomy (NCBI): domain Eukaryota; kingdom Viridiplantae; phylum Streptophyta; class Magnoliopsida; order Fabales; family Fabaceae; genus Albizia; species Albizia julibrissin. The sequence goes on from CM073482.1 coordinate 52,826,359, forward strand.
GGCTGTACGAATATTTTTTAAAAAAATTATATATGACATATTTAGGGAATTAGAAATATATTTTTTATATCTATCGATCTTTTCTTAATTTACTCACATTGATATCCCTTCAATAATAATTAAAAAAAAGAGGGAAACAAGAAAAATTATTAGGATATTTTAGAAAAAACGTATTATATTAATTAACTTAACTAATCTAATTAAATTAGATAAATATATCATAAATAAAGTACGAAATGGTGCATTACTGATATGGAGACTTTTGTAAGTAATTGTGAAGTATATATTTTACAAAATTATAAATCATGATCAAAACATATCATTCCTAAATTGCATGGACATTTTGAGACACAGATCCGTAAATTAAATATAAGTTGATTATATGGGCTCATGTATTTAACAAAATAGCACTATGATACTCGTAAGAGAAAACTGTGATTACTATATTATAATAACAAGAAGACGAATAATAAATGAAAATTGTGAATTCAATCAATATGCTGGTCATTCATTGCTGGTAAGGGCTTAGTATATTTGAAATAGTGGTTAGAACTTTCAATCGTATCTTTTAATCGTGATTTATGATATACGAGATGATTTTTACTGTCTATGAGGTAAATATATGGAATAGTTTTATTTCGATTTACGTAAATTAGGGTTATACATAAGTATAAGCCCAATCAAACATTATCTGTGGCGCATTCAAAGCAATCACCTCATCCATAAAAAAAGAAAAAAAAAGAAACTTAAAGAGCAAATGAATTAAAACCAAATAGAAAGGTAAGGAATAATGGTTCTGCTAATAGTAAGAGGACCAATGGCGTAGTGACATATGTGAATTAAATGGGATTGACGTGGTAGTACGTAAGGAGGTTCTATATTTTCTACGCCTTATTTTTATATATAGATATAAATAAATAATAAATGAAAAGAAAATGAGGAGAATACGGAAGAAGTGAGGGGAACAAGTTCCGCGGCTGTTGAACCCCTGATTCTATCCTCCATGTCCTGTCATAATTTCTTTTTTTTTTTCTTTATTCTGAAACAGTTTTGTTTTATAATTAGCTCAAGTTCAAATTTTGATAGCTACCATTCACAACTTCTTTCTAGTCAGGGCGATTTAAAATAATATTTGAGAAAATCGAAAAATATCCTATTAAAAATTTTGTTGATGAGAATTATCTATAAGTTAGTAGGATAATGTTGAAGATATATTTTTTGTATTTGTCGATCTTTTCTTAATTTACTCACAATAATACTCTCTTAATAACAATGAAGAAAAAACCGACCGGACCGGCCAGTTCAACGGGTGACCGGGCCAGTTGATGAGTTAGACCGGTGAACCGATTGAACTTATTTGAACCGGTCAAAACCGGTGGTTCGACCGGTCCATTGTTTTTACTTTTTTTTAGAAATACATTGTTTTTATTCCTTTAATTACTATTTCGCTCTATTTTGTAGGGAAAAATGAAAGTTTGAAGACCAAGATAAAAAAAAGTTAAATAAAGAAAAAATTAAAAAAAAGAAGATTTTGAGGAGATATAATAATTAATTAATTATAGGAAATGAGATATCATTGCATAAATATAGGAACCATAAATAATACTAATAGATTTTAAGCATTTTTTTCTAAAGATGTTTATTTTTATCTATAGAAATTTAAAAATATATTAATATATATATTTCTACTAATAAATTGTAATATTTTAATATGATCGGTCCGACCCGGATTGAACCATTGACCTTTGAACCTGTGTTGTGACCGGTTCATTGCCCGATCCGATTTTTTGTTCCTTGCTTAATAATAATTAAAAAGGAAAATGGAAGAGGGAAACAATAAAAATTATTAGGATATTTAAAAAAATATATTATACTAATTAACTTAATTAATCTAATTAAATTAAATAAATATACCATAAATAAAGGATGGAATGGTGCATTACCGATATGGAGACTTTTGTGAGTAACTATGAAGTATATATTTTACAAAGTGGTTTTTGAATGATGATGTTTCTAGAATTCTATAATCTTGGCAAGCTCCCTAATCCAACGCATTTTTTTTTTAAGAAAAAACAAAACATGAATCATTCCTTAATCCTCAATCCTCTGACCGGAAAAGGACAAGAGGGTGAGGCAGGTAACATGCTCGATCTGCCGCGGCCGTTGTCGGGTTCTTTTTCTCCTCATTATCCAAAATTTAATATTGCCCATAATTTCAATCATAAAGCGTGTGCGGGCGCGCGAGACAATAAAAAGTTAAATATGTTCCCCTTTTAATTTTTTCCCAATTTTTTATTTATTTTTATTGAATCAAGTCAGATTTTAAAAAAAGGGTGAAAAGTCCTCATTACCAAAAAGTACTTTGATTCAAGTATTGGTAATTTTTGCATTATATATAAAAATATATCAAATCTTCAGTGTTAATAAAATTTTTACTAGCTTCCCTAACTTTTATTTCCATGCTAAGAATATGATTTGCCTGTATGGCGATAATTTTATGTGTGTTGGGGGAGGGGATTTCACATAATGGTTAGCACGTTTATATCACCATTTATAATATTGCTGAATTGCATTTTTTAAATATGCAAAGCACGGATTTTTAAGGGGGAAAATAGTTGGAATGTCACATTATATGTCATAGTGTTTATTTAGAACATTGATTAAAGTTTTTAAAAGAAGCTTTTCAATCGTAATTTACGGTACATGAATAAGTATGTTAGAGAAATGTTATTTCAACTTACATATATAATTATTTATAAGTCTTTCAATCACCTAACCAAACATACTAATAGATTAAGAAAACGTGTTTTCATTAATGAATACACCGTGAATGGAAACCAAATTGAATTTTGTAGGTCAATTCTTGGAGGGATGATTGTTTTTATTGATTTCTTTTTTTTTATTGAGAGTATATATTATTAAATCAACTTTCAATGGTTGAGATTTATTATAATAGATTTTTATTATACTGATATTTTTTACATATTATTAAATATCAATCATTAAAAATACCTCACTTAATGAAAAGTAAAATGGAGTAGGAAATCAATCGCCCTCTTCCCTATTCTTTGCGTCAATCTTGTAGCCTTATTATATTAATTAATTTAGGACAAATAGGTTCTTTGAAATAGGCAAGTTTAAGATTCTATTTACGAGAACTTTGGTTTATTAACGTGTCCTTGATTAATTAATTAATTTGATATAATTAGTGATCTTAAAAATGAGAAAAGGAGACACGGTCAAATTGATAGAATAATATATGGTGGTCGGACATGGTCAATCTTGTTCCCGTTATACAAAGCATAATTTCAACGACAAGCAAAGAATCCGTGTTCCACATATTAATTAATTTTAATTTAATCCGTATTTTTGATTAACAAGACTGACTTGTGAAGCATTTGGTCTTTGCTTAATCCTAGTATTTCTTTATCACGCCTCTCCATTCTTTAATTTGATCATCCTATTCAATGACTATTTTGCCCTTTTATGCTTTCCCTATCATTCTTTAATTAATTAATTTTCGCTCAATTTGTCTGATTTTCACGACCAGAAAAGTAAAACCCTTACATATTATTTTAGTTAAATCAATAAATTTTGTTTTATTTTTTATATGTATGTGATTAATGTACTAGAGTAGGATATTGAATAAAGCTAGATGATTTTTGTTAACAAGGTATGAGGTGCAACTGATGCGTTATATATAGAGAAGAAAACAAAGTGCAGTTGATTATTATAACCTAACTTTCGATTCATCCTGTGCATTGTCAGTTCTATTTATAAAAAATACTTCATGACATGAGTTAACAAAGTAGTTACAAATGACTGACTTGCAAAACACAGTTCTTTTCAAATCAATTTCCTTCAACTTCTGGATAGGCCATATAAGGGTTTAGACAAATATAATATTGTATATGGATAGTGTCAATTCTTCTCAATCCAAGAGTATGCTGGTTTAAGTTTTGAGTTTAGGTTTTGGACGTTCTAAATAATAATAATAATAAAAAAATATGATATAGATGTTATTTGAAAAATGATCAGCACAATTGAGAGTTAAGAGTTAGTGTGTGTTTGTATTAATTTTTAAAAAATATTTTTTTTGATTTATGAAGTAAGTGTGTGAGATAAATTTTATCTCAATTTATGAAAAAATATTTCTGAACCATTTTTGAACTTTCCTAAACAGTCAATCAAGCAATTCAAGGGTAAAGGGAGATCATTAATTTGTACGAAATAAATAAAATTGCTGGCCGGTGGGGTAAAAATGTCATACGAGGAGGGCATCTGTGTAAAAGAGCTTGATTAGGATTAGGATCAGAACTGAAACGTAAGAGCGACCTGTGTTGCAATCCAACTGGATTTGCTTCTCTCGCTATTATTATTATCAATTAGTGATTATAACTATTAATTAATTAATTAATTAATAAGATATCAATATATACAAATGTGCTAGTATAACATTTTCTTTTTTGACTTTCCATGATCAAGCTGTCTCAGCAATTCAATGCAGCATCCTTTGTTGAATATGCAAAAATTTGAACAAAACCAACGCCCAAACCAAACGGAACCTCTGAAACAATATTCTCACCATCGTATTCTTTTCGCCTCTCCAATAATTATCGAGGTCGGTTTCGAATCCATGAAACTCCCACAAATCTCACCGGTTGTCAACCTAACACACTCCTCGCATATATTCAAGTAATACCATCTTTCCACTTGTAAAATTTCCTCCCGAGTTGGCTTCATACTTCATACCCATTTTTCAGTTTTGAATTTATCCATTGTTCATCCCCATTTTATCTAATCTTTCTTGTAATGGGTTTTCTTGCTTGCTTGCTTGTTGAGAAAGTGAAGGACGGGGTTAATGACTTGTTGATATTTCATTGACTACTTTGCTAGAAATTAGGTTCGCCCAGTTGACAGAGTTTTCTTTTCGTTTCTATTGGTTTCTCTGCGATCGAACGGAAATGCTTTGTTTATGTTTGATTTTGTTTGTTTCTCCGGCAGGAAATCTATGTATAGTCACTGGAAAGTCTTGGTTTTGCATCAATTTGATTCATTTCAGGTAAATGTGCGCTCTTCTGGCTCTGGTTGCTGGTTGCGTGTTTGGCATTGTGAGTTGTTTCTGTTATGTTTGATCTAGGAGCTGTTTGTTTGGTAAGAAATATACTGCTTATTGAGAAATGAAAGCCAGTTTGTTGCATGCACAAGGAAGTAACAATAGTACATACAAATATTCCCTATTCAAATTCCATTTACTTGGTATTGAGGAGCTGTTTCTCTGTGATCAAACGAAAATGCTTTGTTCATATTTGATTTTGTTTGTTTTTCCCGCAGGAAATTTATGTACAGCCATTGGAAATTCTTGGTATTGTATCAATTTGATTCCTTTCAGAAAAAGGTGCGCTCTTTTTTCTCTGTTCTTCTGTTTGGCTTTGTGGTTTGGTTCTGTTATATTTGCTTTAGGGCTGGTTGTTTGGTAAGAAATGTACTGCTCAGCTAGTTTGTTTCATACACAAGAAAGTAAAATGGTACATATAAATATTGCTTCTTCCAACAGTAATTTCTTGGCATTGAGGCTGCTTGGCTTATTTGGACAATGTAAAAGTGAACTATTGAGTATTGACAATTGAAAAAAGGAAAATAAAAATTACTGAAGGAAATTTAAGATATAAATTAAACAACTTAAGTAGAAACAAACAAAACATCCTGAATATGTTTAAATAGCTACAACTGGCAAGCAATACATTTGTACCTCCGCTGACTGTTCGTGCTAACTGAAAGATGAAGTTTGCCAATGGCCTTACAGCCTAGTGGCATCATAGCTCCCTATTATGTGGGAGGTTACTGGTTCGATCCCGCCTGTAACCTCAAGCCGTTAGTGCCTGCCTTTTTAATTCAGAAAAAAGGGGAAAGAAAAAAGAAAGATAACGTTCAACAAACTCTTGAGCTAATCCATGAATCGACCAGCTTATCTTTGTAATTAGTTGCAAATTATTCCGTGTTTCTACTTTGTTTTTACTTATGTACTTCTTTGTCCTGGCACATTGGCTGTATGTATTTCAGTATACCATATTTCTGTATACTATATTTCCATAAAATTAAATAAATGAATGAACTCTCTCACTTGAGGCATTCAATTATTTTATTTATTTGATGATCCAGTGAATTAGTCTTAATGATTTTGCTGGATTAAGATGATATATAAATAATGTAAGTCAGTTCCTTGTTCTGCCTAACTCTGCGCTTTACTCGCAGTTCCCAAGGATAACGCTCTTTTCTTCACGAGCTCTATATGACAAGGCAAGGAGAACCGCGTGAAGGGCTAGCAATTCAAGAACTGATTACCTTGAGCTTAGCTGTATAAGTGTCGGTTCAATCTAGGTATGCACACTTTTGTTTTCTTTATTAGCCATTTGATCTCATATATTTCATTCCAATTTTGTGAGTCTGTGTTTCTGGTCAGGCATTATAGTGCTTGTGTAGCATTGGATGACTCAAAGATCAAGTCTAACTGGACCGGCGAAACCCTTGGTTGGAATCTCCGCCTTTCTTTCTTTTCCTTTTCTGTTTGATATCTTTCTTTCTTTGAAGATGAAACTTTAATGTCCTTTGATTTGATAATTTGGATCAAGAAAAATTTATCATCAGTAAAATTATGATAGAAGCTTCGATCATTTTTCTGATTCATTGCTGTCCCTTGCTTTTTGCTCGGATTGAAGAACATATTATTTGGGACAACTTGATTTTTTGAATCAGTCTTCTTTGCAGAGCATACTTGGGGGTCACTATTGCTTTTGCTGGCTGAAAATTGTTGCATAAAAGATTGAACTTGTAATCACCTTGTCCTTACTCTAGCATGCTGCTTTATATCTTATCTTGGTTGTAATTAAATTGATTTGGGAATTCTTTCATACATGCATCTGGTATGAGTGTTTTTGTATTGAATATTGATCTTGCCGCTTGTTTTCCTTATTTCAACAATGGATGATGCAGTTAGACATGATAAAAAAAACATACAACAAATAATTATCAGGTGATTTGAGTAGCATTTATTTGCTTTCCTATTTCAGCAAGCAATCCTGAGGCCTAAACATTTACAAAAAGCAGCAAGTGATTACCTAAGCAATGTTTGAAGTACTGATTAATTAACCTTCAGTTGTTTGCTTATGTACTTGAGTCCTTTAGTGCTCCGTTTAGTCCTGCATGCTCAAATTCTTTTCTATTGTCACAGGTTGTTCTTGCTATTCTTTGTGTCATTTATTAAAGGTTCTTATAATTGTTGATCCAACATAATATTTCACTCTTGACACACAATAATTGGAAATTGCAGTAAAAAATGGTGGCTACATCTTGCACAAATTTGTTGGGCTTGGTGTCTGGGGACATTTTGAATTTCCCTCAAACATCCAGAGCTCTTCCGCGTACTAATACTGTTCCTGGAGTTATTTCTGATATAGATACTGGTGATGGTGGTTCACATGCTTCCTCATCAGAACCTTGTCAAAAGATAATCATTGTAGCAAATTTTCTTCCCCTTAATGCTCAAAGGGATAAAGATTCAGGCAGATGGTGCTTTGGTTATGATGAAGACTCAATTTTGCGGCAGCTAAAAGATGCTATTTCTTTTGATACCGATGTTGTTTTTGTGGGATCTTTGAAGGTTGATGTTGATGAAAGTGAACAAGAGAAAGTTTCTCAAGAGCTGCTTGATGAATTCAAATGCTGGCCTACCTTCCTTCCACCACTCATTCAGAATAGGTTTTATGATGGGTTTTGCAAGCAACATTTGTGGCCACTATTTCATTACATGTTACCCATGTTTCCCGATCATGGCAATCGCTTTGATAGGGTTCTTTGGCAGGCTTATGTTGCTGCTAACAGGATATTTGCAAAAAGGGTTTTTGAGGTTATGAATCCAGAAGTTGATTATGTATGGGTTCATGATTATCATCTGATGGTTCTCCCAACATTTCTCAGGAAAGGGTACAGTAAAGTCAAGATAGGATTTTTCCTCCACAGCCCTTTTCCTTCGTCAGAAATTTATCGGACTCTGCCCGTCAGAGACGAAATTTTGAAAGCACTTCTCAATGCAGATTTAATTGGGTTTCATACATTTGATTATGCTCGCCATTTTTTATCTTGTTGTAGTCAAATGCTTGGCTTGGAATATGAATCCAAAAAGGGTTACATTGGGCTTGAATACTTTGGCCGCACAATATACATTAAGATCTTGCCAGTAGGAATTCACATGTCTAGGCTTCAATCTGCCATAAATCACCCATCTTCTATTGTCAAAGCTCAAGAAATTTGTGAGCAATTTAAGGGGAAGCAACTTATTCTTGGTGTTGATGATATGGACATCTTTCAAGGAGTCAGTTTGAAGCTCTTGGCTATTGAATTACTCCTAGAGCAGAATCCAGAACTGCTAGGTGAATTAGTACTAGTCCAAATTGTAAATCCCCCAAAAAGTTCAGGCAAAGACGTTGAGGAAGCGAAGAAGGAGATACACGCTATTGCTAACAGGATAAATGAAAGATTCACTTGGCTAAATTATGAACCTGTGATCATCATAGATCATCCTGTTCCTTTCTATGAGAAGATAGCCTATTATTCTTTGGCAGAATGTTGCATTGTGAACGCTGTGCGGGACGGTATGAATTTAATTCCATATGAATATATCGTCTGTAGGCAGGGGAATACGCAAATGGATCAAACCTTAGGAATTATTCCAGAGTTGCCTCGTACAAGTGCACTTGTTGTTTCTGAGTTTATCGGTTGCTCACCATCTCTTAGTGGGGCATTGAGGGTGAACCCATGGGACATTAGTGCTGTAGCTGATGCAATAAATTTGGCCATCAATATGTCTATCGTAGAGAAACAGTTGCGGCATGAGAAGCACTATAGGTATGTTAGCTCTCATGACATGGGTTATTGGGCTCGAAGTTTTGTACAAGATCTGGTTCGTTCATGCCAGGATCACCTCAGCAAACGTTGTTGGGGTATTGGCTTTGGACTAAGCTTCAGAATCCTGGCCCTTTCTCCCAGTTTTAGGAAGCTGTCAATTGGCCACATCGTCTCTGCATATAAAAGGTCAAATCAGCGAGCAATTTTTCTGGACTATGATGGTACACTCGTGTCCCAAACTTCCATCATCAGAAGTCCTAGTCCTGAAGTCATATCTTTGCTAAACGACCTATGCAGTGACCCCAAGAACACTGTGTTTATAGTTAGTGGTAGGGGAAAGGCTTCACTGGGTGAGTGGTTAAATCAGTGTGAGAACCTCGGTATCGCAGCTGAGCATGGTTATTTTATAAGGTTAGTTTGTCCTCAACCAAAAGCATTGGCTTCTTAGGTTACATATGATATGAAGTTAAACTCTTTTTGCACATGCTTATAGGGGACTTTTTACTTGTTATAAATCTCTGAACTTCTGAAGTTTTATTCACTCATGATTATGCAGGTGGGATGGACAATCAAGTTGGGAAACAAATCATATAGCTACAGATTTTGCTTGGAAAAGCATTGTTGACCCTGTGATGAGATCATATACTGAGGCAACTGATGGCTCTCAGATGGAGATCAAGGAGAGCGCGATAGTTTGGCACCACCGTGACGCTGATCTTGATTTCGGATCTTGGCAGGCCAAGGCACTGCTGGATCACCTTGAAAATGTCCTTTCAAATGATCCAGTGGTTGTTAAGAAGGGACAGTACATTGTTGAAGTTAAACCACAGGTAAAATCTGTGTCCCTTTTTTCTTCATCTTCTTAACCCATGATTGTTCATAAAAGGTTCTAAACTTGGATAATCAAACACAACAGGGAATCACTAAAGGGTTAGTTGTAGAAGAGGTTCTGTCTCGACTGACTGGGACAGGGAAATCACCAGATTTCATTCTGTGCATCGGGGATGATAGGTCTGATGAGGACATGTTCGAGAGCATATCAACCAAAGTCAATGGAGGAGGAAGCATCCCATCTTCAGCACCAGAAATCTTTGCTTGCACAGTTGGCCAGAAACCAAGCAAAGCCAGGTACTACCTAGAGGATACTGCTGAGGTGATGATGCTGCTTAAAAGCCTTGGTACTGCTTCAAGGCTTAAACCGGTACGTGATGAAGACGAAGGTCATTCTGAAACAGTCGAATCTGGTTCTGAAACGGTTGCTTGAAAAATTAATGCTGGACTTGTTCGTTGAGGTAGTATGCATAGGGTGGGGAGGCAAACTTAGAGGACATAGTTTCGAATGCAAGTTATGAGTTCATTGTGTTCACAGGTGTTTACAGTAGTTGAAGTTTGATTGGTTGGTGGGGAGGGAAAAGAATGTAGCAGTGTCTGTTTTTCTTTCTAGCAGTAGCCTTGAAAGAAGCATATCAAATGTCAGGTAAAAAAAAAAAAAAAAAAATTGAAGAAGAAGGATATCAAATGTATTGAGGGGTTAAGGAATTCTAGTTTCATGGGACTTTGGAAATCTTTTGTCTGTATAGTTCGAATTAATTCGGTTTAGCCATTAAGGTATTCAAAGTCTCAAAATTGCAATTATATACACCCATTAGAACAGTTCTTATTTCATACCTCTGGGTTATGTTATGTGACATATTTGATGGAATCAATTTTTTTTTTATTTGATGGGTTCACAGTCATAAGGTAGAAAATACATAGGAAAACCGTAAAAGAAAATGGTTTGTCAATTTTTTATTTGATGGGTTCTCAAATTTTTTTGAAAACTATTAAATTTCCATCAAACAAACCCTTATCTAGTTATCTTCAACAAAATGGCTTGTTAATTGTTTGGTAATTTAAATGTATCAAAGGGAAAAATTTGTATAGTACTTGTTATGAACAGGCCCAAAAAAAAAAGTACTTGTCTTGAATAGAGCCGGAAAAGATGTGTATGTATGCATATATGCATGTCTAATGCTTTTTTTTTTGCCAGGTCTAATATATATACATATATATCCTAAATTCATTTATGATCCACATGTTGACAGCCAATAAGCAGTTTGGTACGATATGCATAAGAAAATTAAAAAAGTGGGATTAAAATAATTATATATACTTTTTACATTTTTAAATGAAATTAAAGAAGAAGATACATTTTTAAGATGATAATAATTAAATTATAATGTAAAAGAAGTATATTTTTCTTCCAAAAGTAAAGAGGTTGAAATGGATACTGTGACATGGCCAAAAAATAAAAAATAAAAAAAATACGGTGAACTCATGATGCAAAATCACGGAAACAAATTCAAGTATTTGGGTTTTTATTCAGAGTGTTTCAACCAATATGAAATTTACACGTAATTATTAATGATGAATAATATAACTTATTTTTTGTTTTTGTTTTTATAACTATATCTATATGTATATGACAAATAAAAAAATAATAATAAATCATCAATATTAATATCCACATCATTAATTAATATAAAATTAAGATAATTATATTCAAGTTTTATTTAAGAGAAAAAAAAATAAAAAATTAGTCTTATAAAATTATCAATTCATTTTTCTAAAATTGTCAATAGAATCATTTTTTTCTCTCTCTTAAACGGGACTGAATGTAATTTCCTTTAAAATTTTATATGGGATTGGTGGTTTCTAAATGTGGGGATTAAAGAGTTTAAAGTTTTTTGGGCCAACGTTCAAAGTTTAAACTTTGCAAAGTATGGGGAAAGCCTTGAGAACTTACAAACCAAATGGACTTAATTTAAAATTAGTTGAATTAATATATAAGGAAGCAGTGAGCCTACATGGTCCCAGTCTCAGTCACTTGGCAGAGAACAAGAAGGAAGACCAAGACGAAGACGAAGCCGAGAATTCATCAATTCTGAGAAGAAGAAAAAAAATGCCGTCCGTTTGCTTCACTTTCTTCTCCGTTTTACTCATCGCCACGCTTCCCAACTTTCAGGTGCGCTGAGTAGTCGTCTTCTTCAGATTTTTCTCTTTTCCCTTGTCCCTTTTCAGACGATCGGACGATCGATGAGGATATGTTTAATGCTTTTTGTGTAGGGATATGCCACAAGTGATCTTCACATCAGATCGTCATCGCCGTTTTCAGTGGCTCTTGAAACCCTACAGAAGCAATTAGGGTTTGTCCTTGCGTTTCTTCATTTTTTATTCATGTCCTGTACCTTCTTTCTTCTACTTTGTAGTTAAAAATCGATCCCAAAACTATGCAAATTCCTTGTATCAGCTATACCTTCAAGAGCATTAACCTTCTTCGTCGTGCGATGACCCATGCTTCCTTCTCAGAAGAGAACAACAGAGCTTTGAGCATTTTGGGTGCCAATGTCATCGAAACAGCCGTCTCTTTCCAGTCACTTTCAAAAGACATTGACATCTCCTCGAAAGATCTGAATCGTATAATAGTGGAAATCTCTAAAGTGGAATCTTCATGCACTGGAGACGCATCGCGGTTGGGTTTGCAGAAGGTGGTTCGGGTTTCTCCCAAGACCAATTCATCTGAACCTTCTGTGGTTTGTGGTGCATTCCGTGCAATCTTTGGTGCTATTGCTATTGATGCTACAAACTGCGATGCTGCAGGCAAAGTTTTCTGGGACGTTCACGGAGCTAAGCTTGGGATTGCTCTGCCATTTTGATCCTGTGAGTTAACTTCTCAGTTGCTTGCCCTGTGTTTCTGATACCGAAAAACATTTTAATGACTAATGTACGTACTTGCTAGTTATTGTAGTTTGAATTTGATCGGTTGTGGCTATGTATATTATAATATGTAAACGGCTCTCCATATGATGCTATTGCCTATTATTCACGTATGCTAGTGTGAAATGATTACATAAATATGTTTGTCTCGAATTTTAGGTTGATGTTTTGTAAATGGTTCTCTATGATGCTATTATTTCCCCTCTTTGTTTCTTCTTAGCCTTCTTTCGCAACTATTGCCTATTTGCTTGAATTACCTAGCCATATGATGGGGAAGGATGTGGCTGTAATTGATCCAAACTTGTTCAGAAATGCATTTTCATGTTAGTATAAAACTGATACTCGATTCACTTGTTGAATATCTGAGTTTCTCTGGATCGTATGGCTGTGTCCCCTCGACATCCATATGGATAATAACTTGCTTTTAGAAGACTTGATATTAAAAAATGGTGTCATTTTGGCAGAGTATGTAAAAGCTGTTGACTTGTCCACCTTCAACCACATATGTGTGGGACATAAGTTTTGGTTCATATAATTGCCTTTTTACACGCTAGGATGAGCGAGTGTTGAAGTTTTGGAAGTGTGTGTCAAGCATAGATGATAGATGGCTTTGATGATGTGTTATGGGGGGCGTATGCGCAATTCTAGCATTGTTTTGAGATCAGTAGCTTTCTCTTTCAAAATGATTCGCGCTGTTTCTCTCAGCTGGGATCCCATTGTCAGCTTATTTCTTTTTTGGGTGAAAATCCCAGTCCGAGCTTAGTTCAAATATTTCTTCGTTGCTGCTACAATTGACAATCAGATAGAGTGGAGAAAGTGATGATGTGATTAGAAAGTTGCATTATTAGCAAGCTATAGGACTATTGTACGAGAAAATGTGTTTAATTGTTTTAAAGAGAGATTTTAATTACATATTGCGCTAACTTTTGTTGGAACTACTGTCATACTACTCTCTCTGGATGTTAATATAAAATATATTTAACTAATTTACTTATATTTAAGAAGTTAGTTAATATGATATGTTTTTTCTAAAATATTTTAATAATTTTCCGTAATTCCCTCAATTTCTCTTTTAATTATTATTGAGGGAGTGTTAATAGGATGAATTATGATAAAATTGACAAATATAAAAAATAAGTCTTATATTTATGACTTTGATTAATTTTCCAATTAAGTCCTATATTAAGGACTAGAGGAGTATAACTTATTAACTGAATTATGACCTCACTTACTCTTCTTTTATGGGAAATACTTGCCTATTCCATCTTTACTACTGCCACATTATCTATGTTAAATAAAAATATAACTATTCAGATTATTTTAATCTTACTTGGCTGATTTTTCATCTGAAACAAGTCATATTTCATTTTTTTTTTAATAAAAATAAACCACTTAGTAAGAAAAATAGCAGAAACTCAGTAAGATTTTATTTTTCAATAAAATAAAATAAAATATAAATAGTTTCAGATGGTATTCCGCTTGTTATATAAACATTATGTACCAGACAAATTCCACTATTTGTTTGAGTTTTAAAAATAATTTTAAAGTTTTTTAACGAAGCAATTAGTCTTACGTTTAACTGAAAAAAGTTTTCTAAGAAGCAAGTGTCCAAGTTAAAAATTTAAATTTAAAGAAATATTTATTTAAGAAAAATAGCAGCCCCTTAAAAGTTGACAACTAGAAAAATATATATTTCTTATTCATTAAAAAAGAGGGAAACTAATGCTTATATACTAAAGGTTTGCTTCTTTTTCAATTAAACTATGAAATATGCATTTCTTATTCATTATATAACTAGCCCTTTTAATTACACACTAACGTGGTTTATAATCTTAAATTCACTTGTTCTAATTTGTCCTGAAAAAATACATCTAAATTGACTAGTGATTTTTCATATAATGTATAGATCCTAAGATAAAATATTGTTTCATTTTTTTTTTCAAAAAGAAATATTGTCAAGGTTTTGAATTGAAATATTAAACTCCGAGCAATATATGAGAAAACATATTTAATTATAATTATAATTAAAAAAAGATGTCATCACTTTTTTAAAAGCATAATTTAAGACTTTTTTGCAAAATGAGGTGTTTCTCACTGTCTCATAACACCTCTAAATAATTGATCCAATTTTCTGGGTAAAAATATTTATTTGGAACGAGAGAAATTAGTAGGTTAATGGGTATAAATATTTAAAATCTACATGGGCCAATGGGCACTTATTGTTTGGGCTAGATGAAAAATATTTATAAGTGGGCCCTTTCCGATTAGTGGGACTTAAGCCTAAAGTTCGTTTGCCGGGAATTAGGGTTTTGTTCTTTCTTTAGGTGCGCTACTGCTCTGCATTTTTCACTTCTTACCTAGGGCGCCACAAGGGAAGAAGGCAGAGAACCTGACGTCCGACAGCCATGGTTCACGTATCATTCTACCGCAACTGTAAGTCTCTCTCAGACTGATCGCTAGTTTTCCATGCGTGATGCTGTGAATTTTAACAATGTTTAATTGATTTCTTCTTTGAACAATACTAACTTCTGAGTAGTCGTCTTCTTCAGATTTTTCTCTTTTCCCTTGTCCCTTTTCAGACGATCGGACGATCGATGAGGATATGTTTAATGCTTTTTGTGTAGGGATATGCCACAAGTGATCTTCACATCAGATCGTCATCGCCGTTTTCAGTGGCTCTTGAAACCCTACAGAAGCAATTAGGGTTTGTCCTTGCGTTTCTTCATTTTTTATTCATGTCCTGTACCTTCTTTCTTCTACTTTGTAGTTAAAAATCGATCCCAAAACTATGCAAATTCCTTGTATCAGCTATACCTTCAAGAGCATTAACCTTCTTCGTCGTGCGATGACCCATGCTTCCTTCTCAGAAGAGAACAACAGAGCTTTGAGCATTTTGGGTGCCAATGTCATCGAAACAGCCGTCTCTTTCCAGTCACTTTCAAAAGACATTGACATCTCCTCGAAAGATCTGAATCGTATAATAGTGGAAATCTCTAAAGTGGAATCTTCATGCACTGGAGACGCATCGCGGTTGGGTTTGCAGAAGGTGGTTCGGGTTTCTCCCAAGACCAATTCATCTGAACCTTCTGTGGTTTGTGGTGCATTCCGTGCAATCTTTGGTGCTATTGCTATTGATGCTACAAACTGCGATGCTGCAGGCAAAGTTTTCTGGGACGTTCACGGAGCTAAGCTTGGGATTGCTCTGCCATTTTGATCCTGTGAGTTAACTTCTCAGTTGCTTGCCCTGTGTTTCTGATACCGAAAAACATTTTAATGACTAATGTACGTACTTGCTAGTTATTGTAGTTTGAATTTGATCGGTTGTGGCTATGTATATTATAATATGTAAACGGCTCTCCATATGATGCTATTGCCTATTATTCACGTATGCTAGTGTGAAATGATTACATAAATATGTTTGTCTCGAATTTTAGGTTGATGTTTTGTAAATGGTTCTCTATGATGCTATTATTTCCCCTCTTTGTTTCTTCTTAGCCTTCTTTCGCAACTATTGCCTATTTGCTTGAATTACCTAGCCATATGATGGGGAAGGATGTGGCTGTAATTGATCCAAACTTGTTCAGAAATGCATTTTCATGTTAGTATAAAACTGATACTCGATTCACTTGTTGAATATCTGAGTTTCTCTGGATCGTATGGCTGTGTCCCCTCGACATCCATATGGATAATAACTTGCTTTTAGAAGACTTGATATTAAAAAATGGTGTCATTTTGGCAGAGTATGTAAAAGCTGTTGACTTGTCCACCTTCAACCACATATGTGTGGGACATAAGTTTTGGTTCATATAATTGCCTTTTTACACGCTAGGATGAGCGAGTGTTGAAGTTTTGGAAGTGTGTGTCAAGCATAGATGATAGATGGCTTTGATGATGTGTTATGGGGGGCGTATGCGCAATTCTAGCATTGTTTTGAGATCAGTAGCTTTCTCTTTCAAAATGATTCGCGCTGTTTCTCTCAGCTGGGATCCCATTGTCAGCTTATTTCTTTTTTGGGTGAAAATCCCAGTCCGAGCTTAGTTCAAATATTTCTTCGTTGCTGCTACAATTGACAATCAGATAGAGTGGAGAAAGTGATGATGTGATTAGAAAGTTGCATTATTAGCAAGCTATAGGACTATTGTACGAGAAAATGTGTTTAATTGTTTTAAAGAGAGATTTTAATTACATATTGCGCTAACTTTTGTTGGAACTACTGTCATACTACTCTCTCTGGATGTTAATATAAAATATATTTAACTAATTTACTTATATTTAAGAAGTTAGTTAATATGATATGTTTTTTCTAAAATATTTTAATAATTTTCCGTAATTCCCTCAATTTCTCTTTTAATTATTATTGAGGGAGTGTTAATAGGATGAATTATGATAAAATTGACAAATATAAAAAATAAGTCTTATATTTATGACTTTGATTAATTTTCCAATTAAGTCCTATATTAAGGACTAGAGGAGTATAACTTATTAACTGAATTATGACCTCACTTACTCTTCTTTTATGGGAAATACTTGCCTATTCCATCTTTACTACTGCCACATTATCTATGTTAAATAAAAATATAACTATTCAGATTATTTTAATCTTACTTGGCTGATTTTTCATCTGAAACAAGTCATATTTCATTTTTTTTTTAATAAAAATAAACCACTTAGTAAGAAAAATAGCAGAAACTCAGTAAGATTTTATTTTTCAATAAAATAAAATAAAATATAAATAGTTTCAGATGGTATTCCGCTTGTTATATAAACATTATGTACCAGACAAATTCCACTATTTGTTTGAGTTTTAAAAATAATTTTAAAGTTTTTTAACGAAGCAATTAGTCTTACGTTTAACTGAAAAAAGTTTTCTAAGAAGCAAGTGTCCAAGTTAAAAATTTAAATTTAAAGAAATATTTATTTAAGAAAAATAGCAGCCCCTTAAAAGTTGACAACTAGAAAAATATATATTTCTTATTCATTAAAAAAGAGGGAAACTAATGCTTATATACTAAAGGTTTGCTTCTTTTTCAATTAAACTATGAAATATGCATTTCTTATTCATTATATAACTAGCCCTTTTAATTACACACTAACGTGGTTTATAATCTTAAATTCACTTGTTCTAATTTGTCCTGAAAAAATACATCTAAATTGACTAGTGATTTTTCATATAATGTATAGATCCTAAGATAAAATATTGTTTCATTTTTTTTTTCAAAAAGAAATATTGTCAAGGTTTTGAATTGAAATATTAAACTCCGAGCAATATATGAGAAAACATATTTAATTATAATTATAATTAAAAAAAGATGTCATCACTTTTTTAAAAGCATAATTTAAGACTTTTTTGCAAAATGAGGTGTTTCTCACTGTCTCATAACACCTCTAAATAATTGATCCAATTTTCTGGGTAAAAATATTTATTTGGAACGAGAGAAATTAGTAGGTTAATGGGTATAAATATTTAAAATCTACATGGGCCAATGGGCACTTATTGTTTGGGCTAGATGAAAAATATTTATAAGTGGGCCCTTTCCGATTAGTGGGACTTAAGCCTAAAGTTCGTTTGCCGGGAATTAGGGTTTTGTTCTTTCTTTAGGTGCGCTACTGCTCTGCATTTTTCACTTCTTACCTAGGGCGCCACAAGGGAAGAAGGCAGAGAACCTGACGTCCGACAGCCATGGTTCACGTATCATTCTACCGCAACTGTAAGTCTCTCTCAGACTGATCGCTAGTTTTCCATGCGTGATGCTGTGAATTTTAACAATGTTTAATTGATTTCTTCTTTGAACAATACTAACTTCTGGTTAATTTGAAGATTGCTGATGTTTTCGTGATGATTTGCGATTGTTTCATTATATGGTGTTTGAGTTTTTTCGCCATTATTTTTTTTAAAATTTTTGTATCTGGTCATTCTTTTGTAAACATTTCGGAAATATTCGGTGATCGAATTGCACAATAACATATTCCATGCTTAAATAGACGGGAAAACCTTCAAGAAGCCTCGCCGTCCATATGAGAAGGAGCGTTTGGATGCTGAGTTGAAGCTTGTAGGAGAGTATGGACTTCGCTGCAAAAGGGAGCTGTGGAGGGTTCAGTACGCTCTGAGTCGTATCCGTAATAATGCAAGGGAGCTTTTGACCCTTGATGAGAAGAACCCACGTCGGATCTTCGAGGGTGAAGCCCTTCTGCGTCGGATGTTTCGACATGGGCTTTTAGATGAGAGTCAGAACAAGCTTGATTACGTCTTGGCTTTGACCGTTGAGAACTTCCTAGAGCGTCGTCTTCAAACACTTGTGTTCAAATCTGGAATGGCCAAGTCAATCCATCATGCCAGGGTCCTCATCAGGCAGAGGCATATCAGGTTTTATATCTGCCCCACCTCTTTTAATCCAGTTAAACTGTTAATGCCAAGCGACTTTGCTAGTGTAGTAGTTAATTCAAAGATATGAATAGTATGGATCATAATACCTGCTATGAAATACCTTTATAATGCTAAAAGTTCAGAGATTGTTACCTCCTGCAGGATAGCTGCCCTGATTGATGAGACTTGTGTTTTAGTGGCCTCCTATATCTGCCAACTAATTTGGAAAAAAATGTGTTCTTGCATCTTGAATGATTGTGTTGTCAACTTAAAATCTATGATATTTGGAATTTTTTGTTTATTACTTAGGAAGCTTTAAGGTGCCTTAGCGTGTCAGTATTGTGCAGTGTGAGTGCCAGAGTTTACTCACGATTGGCTCCACTTTTGGTGCTTGCTTCTTTGATAGATAAGTAAAATTAAAGTCAATTTGTATAGAAGTTATTGTGCCCTCATGTTTTGAACAATGGACTTTGTTCAAACAGGATTAGTTGCATGTATATTTGGAGAACTTGTATTTTTCGTATGAATAAAATTTTACTTTCCCCTCAAAATTCATTTAATCTAAATTTATTGTGACTCTTATGAATGTACATCTATTTCTGCAATGTTATTGTATGATTTTTTTTTTCATTAGGAAATTAATTTCTATGTCTTTTGGGCTTGCCAGGGTTGGGAGGCAGGTGGTGAACATCCCATCATTCATGGTGCGAGTTGATTCCCAGAAGCACATTGACTTTTCCCTTACAAGTCCATTTGGAGGTGGACGTCCTGGAAGAGTGAAGAGAAGGAACCAAAGGGCTGCTGCCAAGAAGGCTGCTGGCGGAGATGGAGATGATGAGGAGGACGAGGAATAAATTATGGATTTGTCCTTTTGCTAGAACTCTTAGATATTGTGCCATTTTTGTGTCTTTAGTACTTTTAGTTTACTGCATGATTCAGTGTTATACTTTACAATCCTCCTTGTTTCTGGTTTGAAGAAAGCTTTGCCCGAGTTATCAAACACTATCCTAAATTTAGAAGTTTTGCTCCAAATTCCTAGACTCGGGGTCACTGGTTAGTCCAATGGCATCAACACCCTACTAATAAGTGGTAGTTTCTGATTTAAATTGATAGTTTACTTGTTTGTGGAATATCATGATATGGTTTATATGCTCCATGTTGTTTGGAGGTCGCCAGTTGCTACCAGAAAGGTACCTGGAGGCCAATGGAGATTAATTGATGGTTTCTGCAGTATGTGGAAATTACTGTAATGTGGCTTGAAATTCTTGGTAAGTTAAGTTTATATAAATGATGAGATTAAACGTGGAGTAAATGCAGTTTACTATTTGTTATGATGAGATTTCATTTTAAGTCTCTCATTCATTATTTTAGAATTATGTAGTTTATTTACTTTTCTGAATAGAATAACCAGGGGTTTAGTTTTTCTTAACTAATCTTTCCCTCCATTTCCACCCCAACACTTATTTAAGCAATAAACAGTTTTAATGTTTTATAGAATGATTTTTAATATATTTTTATTGCAGTTTTAAATTTTCATATTAGAATTTAGCACTTTATTTATTATTAAGTTTATGAAACTTCAAATATGGTTCCTTGGATGAAAATTGAGGAGGTGGGGAGAATCTAAATCCCTAATGATACGTCACATAGTCTAGACTCTAGCCTCGTGTTGCAAATAAAATTTTTAAATGAGCTTTTTAGTGTAATTTTATAATTATAATTTATTATATCAACTTTATTTTTGCCAACATAATTCTATCCTATCAACTTATTTTTGAAAACTTGGATTTGTTACCAAGGTCAATCTGTTCAATTATTCCTTTAGAGAAGAGTATCAGATCAGCCATTTTTGGTGTTGAAGTGCTTCAGAGTTTGTTTTCATTGGATCACAAACTGTCACTTTTGTGGCGTTGCCACTAAAGAAAACCTTCAAGTCATTGTTTTATTTGCTTATGATATTAGTTCTCGCATCCAATTGTCGTTACAATCATGTCCTTCTATGATTGTGGTCTAATGTGTATCATTTTGCTATATTAATGCATTTGACTATTATGAAAAAAACTAATTTTTGAAAGCTACATAATACTCCAACTAATTTGGATGTAAGTTTCTATGCAATTATATTTAGAGAAATGTCTAAGCTCAATTTAAATTCTAGAAGATGAATTTAGTTATTTTAATTTTGATTAAGTTGCTATTTTTTTTTCAGAAACAAAGGTTGTAATTTCAAGTCTAATATTTTATTATAAAGTTTATAATAAAGATATAACATTTTTCGAATAAAAATTGATATTGAAATAACACTCTTCATTTGAGCATTATAAATTAAAATTTTATTTATAAAAAACAATATTGATATAAAAATGTTATCAGAATAAGAAAATGAATTAAAATGCTATCTAAATAAATATTTTTTTAAGACAGTTTATTCTTGAATAGAGATAATTGTCCGCTTATTGCCTACACAAATAGTGGTCACAGACTCAATAACTGGCAGGGCACCCTCCCACAATGAGTCATCAGTATTCTTATGAAGGTCAATTTCCCATGAGAGATCGGTTACAAACTTAGTCAGAGACTCAGAGCTAAGTGTGTTCTATCAAATTCGAGTGAGTGTCCCTTCCAGTGTCATAGTGAGGAGAGTATTGTACATATTCCCAGAGATTGTGGGAGAGTGAGAAAACTGTGGCAACATATTTAATGAGAGTGTTTGAATAACTAATTGTGGTTTCAGAAGCCATTTTTCGTATATCGAGATAAAACTCTTCTTACATACTTAATTCATAAATCATAAAAAATTATTATTCAAAAGCTAATCACATCCTTAGGCCTATCCTCAGTTACAGAAACAGAATTATTGGCAATCAAAAATTCTATTGAACTTGCTTTTCATCTATCCCAAGCTTCGTCTTGCCCTTTTACTCCAAAAACACTAGGTTCACATTGCCCCTGACCTCCATTTTGACTGTTATCACTGAATGTGAATGGTCTCAATCTTCCACAATGCAAGGATATTTAATTTTTTCAAAAAAAAAAAAAAATTATAGCCAAATGATTTATTTTCACGATAAAACATATTGACATCCTGCCACGATAATGAGTAATAGTTTAACAATAAATAAAAAGGTTCCTTACCATTTTATTTTTACACAATATATTGATTCATTTGATATTTGTAATTTGTAAGACTAATCCGATCCCATTTTTTGTTTTCAATAAAGCTATAATTATTTAGCACAGATATTTTACTTCCGGGGTTTGTGTCTTTCCATTTCCATTCTTAAAATGTTTTGATCATGTCACTGAAATAAGGCCACCTGGAAGGTAAAAAAAAAAAAAAAATCTCTTTCATCGAAAGCGCATGGGATAAGATAGAAGATCATAAAAGATTCCCCAACCTTACTTTTTGATAAACATTGACGCATGTCTACTTAGATTTGACTTTTTTTTTTTCTCCTTTGTCCGCTCTCATTCTTTATATATGACTGTTGAATCATGATCTATATTTAATATTTTATAAAAATAATAATTAAAAAAAATAAAAAAAAAACAAGAAAAAAATATTAAATCTAAACTATTAGATCTTCATCCAACACCATAAATTGAATAAAGGATGAGAGCCGAAAAAAAAAAAAAGAAGCCATTGGGACTTTCATGAAAATAGTCAAGTGGACCAACCTTCCCATTTCAAATTGAGTCCACAATACAAATTCAATATTCATTGAATACCCCTCTACCCATTTAATTTTATTCACTACACCCGGTCAAAAAAATTTCACATATATTAAAAAAAGAGCCAATTTTTAATATTGATTCACTAATTTGTGTTGGTTAAGCTCATATGTATGCTGAAAAATGAGTTAGCAATGAGAATACGAATCCCTCAAAAGTAGTTACACAAACACAAACATTTGTTTTTTGGGAGTGAAGAACCAAACACAAACATTAGGTAGAATCATTTCTTGCAATAGTACAACGAAATCAGCCTAACAAATAACAATCATTTAGGTATAGGCGGCAAAACAGCAAAAACTAGAGTCGGGTGACATGTGCCATTATGCTCCATTCCCATGGGTTTGGTGGAAGGCGAAAAGGGGCTATACTATTTACATAATTTTTTTTTATATCCATTTTTAATTAGCCGTTTTGCATGTCAAGATGGTACTCCGAGTATCCTCACAGTTTAGACCCTTTTGAGCTTGCTATATGACTAATCTCAAGTTGGGGGACCTGATGTACGCTGGAGCTTTTAGCCCAGGATCTATCCCCCTCCCACCAAGAACGTCTCCCCGAACTCTAACACTCATTCTCCTCTGAGTGATACCGAGCTACCCACCACACGATACCAACTTTTGTTGATACTATTTACATAATTTTAATCATAGTCTTATTACTGTTTTTTTAAGCATGTTAATATACTTCTTCTACCAGTGTTTAACATTAAGATTAGTTGATTTTTTTTTGTGGAGAGATAAGTGAAGTAAAATAAATTACGTTAAAGTATTTATATTTATTTTTTCTTATTAAACTAATTTGTCTAATTTATGAACTGATACAATATTAAATGATACATAATATATATTATGATTAACTAACTTATTTAGTTTCATTAATCTCTCTTAAAAAATAATTGAATCTTCTATTAAGAATCAAAAGGAGTAATGTTGAAGGTTAAAGTGTATATATTTAGCCTATAGATTTAAATCAAATTTCAGTGTAGTCACTTGCTATGAACACCGTTAGTTTTCTTTGACGGCAAATGTTTTCTCAACAAATTCGAATGGTGCCCTTAAAATTCAATGCTGGTAAAGAATTAAAATCTGAAATATGTTTTGTCAGTATTTAATAATAAAATCATCATTTAAAATCAAATAGTTATCATTTTCCGTTAAATGGGATTAGTAATATTAAGATTAAGGAATTAAAAATATACTTTATAAATCTAAGTGATTAAACTAAAATTTAAGGTAAATTTACAGGATTAAATGTATATTTTAATTTACTATCTAAAAGATATATAATTAAGAGCTTGTTTGTTATCATTTATCTGAACCGGGCTTATATAATAAGCCCGATTCATGTAAATCGAGACAAATCTCCTTCACATATTTATCTCGTAGACCGTGAAAGCACCTCGTAGACCGTAAAAGCTACCTCGTAGACTGTAAAAGCTACCTCGTAAACCGTAAATTACAATTCATAAGCACTTATAAAATTTTTATACATTATTCCAAACAGTCTCTAAATTCATCTAGTTAATCTATCTGACACACATACATACATACATATATATATATATATATATATATATATATATATATATATATATGCACTGGGGCTAGCACATGGTATTCCAAAACCCAAGTCAATACAGCAACTTTGTCCCATAACATTCAAATAGCAGTTGCCTTCTTTAGAAAAGTGGGGAACCACACCTCTAATGTGAACATTTTCTTGTGTGTGAGGCTCAACATCTCAACGACGACATCATTCTCTTGCAGAATCCCCCAATGCTGTAGCTTTAATTTTTCTTTCCTTTCTGGTTGTGTCATATTAGGAAGGAAAACATTTTATATTATGAAAAGAGACAGTGATATCATCATCCGATGCTAGCTCAGTTGATAAGGGTGAAAAGTGCAAACAGACGTGTGTAGGGTTAGAATCCTCCTGTTATATGTGTGTGTGACACCATCAAAATAAGTGGTGAAACAATGATGAATATAAATTTATATAGGGTTAAGATGTAAATTTGTGCAGAAAATTTTCTCTAAGAAATAATGTTGCCCCATGCAGTTAAAAACTTATGTAAATTGTTAAAAAATTAATATTTACAGCTAACTTTTTAACATTAAGGAGTAACATTATTCTATTTTAATACTTCTGGGGTAATATTACATCTAATAAAACTTTTGAAATAACATTATTTTTCAGCAAGAACTTTTGAAATAAATTTATACTTTATCCCATTTATGTATTATACCATATGTATATGAATAGGCCATAAAAAACTTTGTATAGCTTATTTGATTTATGGACAAGAAGAAATGTGATGGATAAGGGTTAAATAAATATACTATGATTTGGAATGGGCATAAACCCAGAAAAGAACCAACAAGGTCCATACAAAAAGAAGTTCCTATATTCTTGAGGACACTCCTTCAAAATTGCAGACTCTTTCTATGATATGAGCGAAATTTGCAATCCATTTTTGCACGGTCATTAGAGCTTACTCAAAGGATCCAAAATCCAAAATCCATTAGTTAATCACTCTCTTTCCTAGTGCCCAAAAAAAAAAAAAAAAGAAAATCTCTCGAAACCTTTCCCGTGAAAAAGAGGTGCGAAGGCTTCACGGTTCACACACCTAAGCTAGGCCCCACATAGTATTGATCCACTCCCTTAACGGCTATCATTCTCTATCTCCAATTACTATTATACCCTCCCCTCCACGTTATCATCATCAGCCATCACCCACCCTAAATGGCCTAAACCCTCACATTATTGATCTCCATATATAAACGGCTCATGAACTTGGACTTCGTGCGAGAGCTCGCACTGAACATGGAATGATTGGGATCATTGTCTCCAACACTTCTCACACATACCAATAATTACCAGTCTCTGCTTCTTACTGCTTTGTTAATTTCATCGATTCTTCTATTGATTTTCTCAATTTTACTGCAAAATCCAAGGTACTATGGATATGTCCCACATGGAGCCGGAATCCGCCGTGGAAGACAGATCCAACGGTCTCCTAGCCAACACGCGCTGCTGCTTCTGCTTCCCCTGTTTCAGCTCCCGCCCTTCTCCGACCGTCGGTCTCGTCTGGTGGGAGCGCGTACGAGCCAATTCCTGGTCTCACTCCCGCACGCATGCTTCTTCTTCTGTGACCGAGGATCGCTGGTGGTCTCGCGGCATCAGAGCCGTCAAGAAGCTCCGTGAGTGGTCGGAGATCGTCGCCGGACCGAGGTGGAAGACTTTTATCCGGAGGTTCAACAGGAACAGAAACGGCTGCAAGCACGGTAAGTACCAATACGATCCGTTGAGCTACGCCTTGAACTTCGATGAAGGCCCTAACGGCCAGAACGGCGATCCCGAAGACAACGGCTACGACGGATACCGCAATTTCTCCACCCGCTACGCCGCCACGCCTGGTTCAGTCCCGTTGAAGTC
This sequence comes from Albizia julibrissin, assembly GCA_037074505.1. Taxonomy (NCBI): domain Eukaryota; kingdom Viridiplantae; phylum Streptophyta; class Magnoliopsida; order Fabales; family Fabaceae; genus Albizia; species Albizia julibrissin. Next base: position 52,852,553 of record CM073482.1, read on the forward strand.
AGTCGATGCCCCGCCGGGTAAGGACGTAGTGGTATTCTCGTGAAGAGCGGCGGAATGCGCCGTGCATAAGATGCGCCGGTTGGGTATAGTGAGCTGGAAGTGGCCCATCATGAACTGGACTAGATGACAGAAACACACCAGAGCCGTTGATTACGCGTGGTTTACGCTCTGCTGTTAGAGTGGTGGTTCGTTGGCCGCGTAGCGCCACGTAACTTTTTTTTTTTAAAAAAAAATTTTGGTTTCTTATGTTGGTATAGTATATTTCTAGTGGATATTGTGTCTGTATATAAAAAAAATAATGATTTTTCTTGTTATGGTTGGTGACCGCATATAAAATACAAACGACGGCGTGTTGATATTGAGATGAGTATACGCATGGGATAAAGCAAGATTTGGCGGATTATACTCCATTCTCTCTTTTTGTATTCTCTCTGTTTTTATTTAAATATTGCTATTATCAACTGATGGGAAGATAATTTATTCTTTAAGGGAAATGCACCGTGTACGACTGTATATGTATAGTATTTTATTGATGATATGTTGTGGATTTGGTTGAATTGGTCCAAATGGGTATTTTTGTCTTTTTTTTCATTAATCACCTTATTAAAATATCTTTTCAATGTTTTAGCGGAAAAAGGGTATTAACCATGTTGGAGGGATTTGATTGGGTGGGTAGATGATGGGGCAATTTAAAGGAGAATAGAGTGTGGGCACATCTAATGGGTCACATTCAAGATTACGACGACTCTCTTGTCCTCTTGCCCAAGATTAAAAAACGTCACAGCTGCAGATACTCCCTCCCCTCTAAAACGTAATAACTGAATTGTAACTTATAATTTTTTTTTTGGGCAAAAGACTTGTAACTTATAATTAAAAAGAAAAAAACAGGATGATTGACTTATCAGATCCGTTTTAAATTGAAAGTAATTTTTTTTTAAAATTTTATCTATATTACATGAAGTTTGAAAGGAGAGCCAAAAATACAATGAGTCATATTTAAGTATCCTTTATTTATAAATGAGTAAAAAAATAATAATAAAAAAATGATGAAAATAAATATACTGAGGAAAGATAATGTGAGAATAAGGAGAATGAGTCAACATTTTAATTAATGTAATGTATGAAATTGGGGTAAAATGAATAAAAATGTATTTATAAATTAAAAAAAAAACTCTCAGGTCTTTATAAAAAAGGACAAAGTTTATTCAAAACATGAAACTTTATAAATACGGATGGAGGGAATAAGTTGTGTTTGTCTAATTCTAACTAACATTTTGTTCCAAAGGACTTGAGTAGTTGTTGATTATGCGTGTGTGTGTGAGAGAGAGAAGCTTGATTTATTTTATAAGCCCGATTCATGTAAATTAAGATAAAACTCTTTCACATATTTATTTCGTAGATCGTAAAAGTTATCTCGTAAACTGTAAAAGTTATCTCATATTCCGTAAATCACGATCGAAAAGCACTTATGGAGGTTATCCAAACATACCAAATTAATTCTAATAGGAGGGAGTATTTATTCTAGAAATAAAATTGATAAATAAGTACTACTAATTACTCTTTAGGTGGCTTATATTATGGATTAAAAAAAATTCCTGTATTTTGGACTGAGGGAGGGAGCACAATTGATATAGATCTTTAGGAAAATAAATTATCAGCCACATTTTAGCAATTTGAAAAAAAAAACAATACTATTTTATTTCCACCGATCATCTATTTGACTATCTTTCAATATCCGTTTTAAACTTTATTTTTAACCTGTGTCCGGATAGACAACACAGTCCAAACTCAACTCTATCCTCAGCTTCAGATATGTTACATCTACCATTTGCAACATGTACTGGTGCATAGAGAATGAGGTCTTGCCTTCAATCAATATAAAGCTATAAATGTTTAACGACAAATATGGTCTCATTAAAAACATGTCCTAACGGACCAAATCCGACCAGCAAAGATTTCACATGTCAACACCAAATGATGTCTTTTTCAATCCAAAATCATCATCAACATACACAACACAAGGAGGAAGATCCACTCAGCTCATTACTTGCACTGCATGCCAATGCAAGGAACACGGGGAGGAAATTCTTCTCAACCAGCCATCCTCCAAGTGGATTAGTACTGACATGTTGTAGAAAAGTTCAAAAACACAAACATAATAAATTGTTGTAGAAACTCCGCTTATATTTTATAACCGGTCTCAAGCTTGAGTATAGGAGGAGGAGGGTTATGTTAGGTTTCTGTCAAATCTATATGAACATGGATCATAAATTATTGTAGAAAAGTTCTAACATATTAGTTTTTTTTACTTCCCTCAAGTGGATTATTAGCACTTTAATCACAACCTGCATCTTGTCATGTCTTTATCAACTAAGCTAGTCTCAAATAACAACCAAATTCTACACCCCCATATTTGGAGCTTGATCTTGATCCTAAATATAAGGCTTATTGTTCATATTAGTAAATCTACCCTTATTGATGTTCCCTCAACAATAATTAAGGAAGAGAAAAAAAGAGGGAATTAAGAAAGAAGACTAGGGAATTTTAGAAAATATATGTCACATTAACTAACTCCATTAATTTAGGTAAATATGTCTTATAATAAGGACCAAGGAGTGTAACATGTTATATCACATGCTAAAATATAAAATATTTATAACAAGTCATACCATTTACAAGTCATCAATGGTTCGAATTCCAAGCAACACTGGGACCAATCTAATTTTCAACAACCATAGTTCACCCTTGGTTTTTTCTCTTATACTTTTTCAGGGCCAAACCCTTATTAGACTTTATCTGCAGTAAAATGTCCCCCAAGATCCATGGAAAACTCAGACAACTAGAGCTCTCCTGGTTATATGGAGGGTGATACGTAACATAATACCAAGCACAGGCCATTTGCATTTTTTCATGTGGTTGGCAACTACTTTCAAACCAATGCTTGGCATCATGCTGCAAATTCTTCACCGATAACACAATCCGATCCTTCATATCTCCGTATTTCCTGTTATCACGCTGCAAATATGAAGCACGAATTCGCAAGTTACCGGTCAGCAACTCGTCCTCAGTCTCAGCTCCATAGAAGTTCATCAAAGATCTCATTTTCTCAGCATACACATCTCTATGAAATTTTGCAACCTCCAGAAAGTCCTCAAAACCATCCACCTCAAGTTCATGATCACATGCTTCTGCTAGTTTCTCAGACGACCAATCAGAGTTGGACCTTTGTTGCAAGATCAACTCAATTATGGTTCGGTATAGTTTTCCCAGAACCCCCTTCGAGATATACATTGGTTTCCCTACCCTCTCCATGAAATCAGGAAACTCCCTTGGTTTCAAGGCTCTTGGCATTTCAGCAGGATTTCCGGTCTTTGCAAAGTCAACAGCCATGGAGTGAAGCTCTGCCAACGCCAGACATTTTCTGCTCATGGCCTTCTCAGGGTCATGGTCTGCATGAACCAGATGAGCCGTAGAGATAGCACCTAAAGTATCATTGATCATGTAATCAACAAAAAATTGTTGGATCTCCTGCCAATACAAGAACAAATGAGGAACAATTCCAATTCCAAATTTATCAATATCAAGATAAAGGTCAAGTGCAAACTGAACTGTGCCAAAAATTACCTTTAGTGTCACCTCATGATCCATTACACGAGGCCTCCTTGAGCAGTCCATTGGAGCCACTGTTTTGCATGGGATGAGGCCTTTATCCCAACTTATGAAATATTGATCACCATCAAGATCACCACCTGAGCATTCATTTGGATGTGGCCTGAAGATCAAAAGACATGTTTTTCGCTCAGAAGCAGAAATAAATCATAACTGTAAAAAATCTACTACCACTAGTTGATTTCCACAATACAATATACACAATATCTACATAAACGGATAGGGAGCAGCAGAGATTAAGGGCATGCAAAGGCTAACGGACCATCAAACTATTGATCAGCTGGCAGCATTAGATTGTAATCAGCCTAACAAAATGACTAATGACTCTAAATCCAAGCAGAGAATAAAAACAAAAACAGCAGAATTTACAAGGCTTTTTGGGAGAAGACAATAATAACATCTAGCAAGTCCATGTAAAATCTTCTACACTTACCTAGGCCCTTTTTGGGGGAAGACAAGGCAATCTCTCAAACCGTTCTCCTCTAATTGCACATCATAGATAGCATCAAGGACTCTGATGTCTCCTGGGTGAAGGCAAGGATTTTTTGTGACAACCACCTTGCCCACTATTACACATGTACTCTCATCCACTTTCCTTAAGTTTTCATCTCCACATTCAAGCTCAGATTTTGTCATGGTCATGCGGACATATACTTGGCCATAATTTAAAAGACCAGTTTCATCCAAGCAACCAATTAAAATTCGACCTTTAGGGACGAATATTCGGCATCTACTTTTCAAGTCAGATAACTGGTGCTCATAATAAGCCCTGATCATCATTGATAAGTAAGGTTCAATGCTGGGTTCATAACCTTGATGCAACATCTTCACTAGAATGTTTTTTGAATCACCACCACTTAAACTCTCTAAAATATTCAAAGCTGCCATTCTATCATTCAACATTTTTGCTAATACAGACAACTGATCCTGCTGCAACGCCTCAAATACTTCATCTTGTACTCCTAAGGTGGACAACAGGGTTATGATCTCTCGATTCAGAAAGCAAGGCATAGATTCACTCCATTTAGCGACATTAAGCATTGTGCTATTGGATGCAAACTTAAGCATATTTTTGCGCAATGATAACTTCCTGAAAGAACATTGATCAACAGCAATGATGCCCTTGTATCCGCCATAGCGAATTTGGAAGGCTGATGGAACATGGTCCAATCTACACTTCTCTGCTACTTGCTTGGCAAAAGATTGTGAAATTTTTCCAATACCATCAGAGAAACAATAGGTTGTACCATCATCAGCAGTGATTTCAATATCTGGAATTAACTCCACATCCCACGTTGGAACTTCAAGGGTTTGCATGGAAGAACTGAACAACTGACCCATCCTTGCTGCACATTTAGAGACACTGGGTATCACTTTGAACATCCCCATCCATTCTCTAATATAATCTGCTGTCACACTATCATTAGAAGCAAACATCCAAACAGAATTTGACCTGAGTTGACTAGCTGAATAGGCCAGAAACTCAAATCTTTTATCCCCAATCACAATCCCATCTTGAAGAATAGTCAATATCCGCTTATATATTTGAGTTTCAGAAGACTTTGAAAAGATGCCCTTTTGAATTCTAGTGGAGACTGCACCGGCTGGAAGCTTACTCCAATCCTCTTCAACAAAAGTAACTCTAATGAAGTCTGAAGCATATGATGCAAAATGCTTTACCACATAATTAGAGGTTTCCAGCTCAGGACCAAGACAATAAATCTTTGATGGGGTAATCAGGGCTCTATGGCAACTCATGATGTTATTATCTGTCAACCTTTTGTGCGGTGATGGTGGAATAGTTCTTTTTTTACACCTTAGCACATGTAATTGACTCTTCACATATTTTAGGGGTTCATAACATGTGGACTTTAGGTTGTGCAACTTCTGAAGAATTACAGCAGAAGTTTCTTCATTTAAGGTGCTGAACAAATCAATCAGATCATCATCTACTGAAGCAAAACTTATTTTCTGAGTGTGAACAAGAGAATTGAGTTGAAAAATAATCTCATATGGCAACTTTGAATCTGAACCACACTTTACCACTGGAACTATTTCTGATGAAGAACAGAATTCTTCCCACTCTTCCAGAATTAGTTCATTTAAGTTTTCTCTGTAGAGTGGGAAACTTTGAAAAATATCTGCAGCTAATGGTTCTTCTTCAATGACCCAGCAAAATGATGTAGAGTGTCCAACTGACTTTAAGGGCGAGAAGTCTGTTGTCCGTACCCAAACAAATTCAAAATCCTCCTGACAAAAGTGGTACCTATCAGCTTTAAATTTTGATGCTATATTTGGCCCAGCTTTTTTTTGATAGATCTTTGGTCCATATTTGAGCTGTAATGAACAAATGTGGCAATCAGTTTTATAAGAGGGTAAAACAAATATTTAACTTTACCTTAAGAAGATAAGAAATGGTCATATGAAGGAGCCAATAATGATAAAAGCTATAAGTTCTATTATACAACAAACTGCAACCATAGAACTGACACCGCTCCTCCCAAGAGATCAACAAAGTGAATGTGAAAGCCATATTCCAATAATAGAATAACCATACAAAATCATTATTCCATAAGCAGAAATTCAAGCCATATGTAGCTCATTCGATCAATTGAATGGTAATGAGAAGTTGAAAGGCTAGAAGCTTTTAGAAAAGCAAGCAACCTTTTGGTCTTTTGTTGTTAACAAGTCACTGAAAACGCCAACACCGCAACTATGCTGCAATTCTACTACACTGGATGTTATGCCAGTGTGAAAAATAAGAACTTCAATTCAAATTAGAACACTTGTATACACTGACTATCGAACTAACTAGAACCTTAGAATCTTTGTCCTCTGGAAATAATGTGGCAATTGAAGAAAGACTTGATGAACTTTGACTCTGATCTTAGGAAATTCAACCAAGTATTATTTAATTCGTCTACATACATTTAGTAGCACAAAAATAAATCTTTTTTCCTCACTTGTATTCCCAATATTAGCACTTTCTGTGGGAATGTGTTGTGAATTCCAAGTAAATGTGAAAAAGGTGCCAGCTTTAGAACATGGCTACAAAATTATATTCACCTAGATACATGAAACAACAGCAACAGTTCTAAGGCATACCTTCAGAAGTAGTGCATTCAGTTTTCCTTCCCCAAGAGAACACCCATTTGTCTCCAATATATCCTGAAACATTATTTCCAGTTTGTAACACTCTTTCTCCTGCCACACCCAAAGCTCAAATCTTTCCCTCTCGGGCATGATCCATCCTCTCACACCCTCCCAGGATTCCAACACATTCATACAGTTCTCTTTAACCATAAAACCCGCATACAAAACCCCATTGTCGACCCGGTTTCTTGGATTGGCGGGCCTGAAAACGATGTCGTCTGAGCTCTCAGAGATTTTGAGGCAGTGGGATTTGAAGACAAGACGGTCTTGAAGAGAAAGTGATTGCGCATTAGCTTTAGCGTCGAGGGTAGCGAACTGGACGCGGCCGAAGCCCCGCGATTTCCAGTTCTGGCGCTCCGTAAAGATTTCCAAGGCATAGACTGAGCCAGGACCGGTTTTGGACTCCAAAAATTCGACGAGCTCTTTGGCCACCGCAGTGTGGGGAACGTTGGAGATTCGAACTGTGGGATTGTTTTGCAAACCCATTTGGCAATGGAGCGGTGTTCAGTCTCAGTAACCAAATACTTACCGGTAGGAGGAGGCCTGTACCGGGAAGAGCCGATATGGCCTGAAAAGAAGAACAGATTTTTAGAGGCTTTGTTATCAACAAGTCCCGAATCAAACAAACCCCACTTAACTGCGTTAAGAGTTCGTACTAGAGTGGACTGGAGTAGGGTCGATCGACTAGTATTGAAACAAACAATTACTAAAAAAATAGCAAAACAAGTGAGGCGCGGACGATGTCAAGCTTATTTATATGAGTTTTTAAAAGATTTATGTGATGTTTACGGCTCACATATTACTAAGGAATAAAAAATCGGACCGGTCAATGAATCAGTCATAGCACTGGTTTAAGGGTTAATGGTTCAACCGGGGTCGAACCGGTGATCAAACCGGTCATATTAAAATATTATAATTTATTAGTGGTAAAAATCTTTAGGTAAAAAATGCTTAAAATATATTAGTATTAGTTATGATGCCTATATTTATATAATGACATCTCCTTTCCTATAATTAATTAATTATTATATCCTCTAAAAATCATTTTTTTTAGATTTATTCTTTTTTTACTTACTTTTCTCTTCATTTTGGTTTTCAAACTTTCATTTTTCCCTAAAAAATAATGTCTAATAGTAGATAGAAGAATAAAAAAATGTATTTTATTTAAAAAAAAAAAGGAAAACTGGTCAAACCGGTCGAACTACCGGTTTTGACCGGTTCGACCGGGTCGAACCGGTTCACCGGTTTTGCTATGAACCGGACCGGATCACCGGCCGGTCCGGTCTGATTTTTTTTTCAATGCATATTAATTATAATTAAAAAATTATTTTTAAAAATTCTAATAACTATTTTAAATAAGTACTACCATGATTTTTTTGCTTTTTTATGCCTTTTCTTTTGGCGGGATTCTTAGGACCTAATTTAGGTCATCCAGAAGAGGAGGGCTAAGGGTTAACCTGTGTTGTATTACTTGATAAAAAAATTGACTTATAATTATAAGACTGTGAGTGAAAATTTCACTATTATAAAAATTTTATCTAAATTTTACTTTATAAAAAAAATAAGAAGAAAAAGAGGGCTATCTGTTTCTGTTTAGAAAAAGGAACTTTATCAAATACATCTTAAAAAACGAAAAAAAGTCTTATAATTTTTGACACAATATTCTAAAACGTGTATAATTTTATATGGAAGGAGTAATTTTTGGGTGAGATTGTTATTAGGTTTGTGAAAAATTATGACTTCTCATCCTCATGATGCGGTGTGACTAACTTTCTTGATTACTAGGAATTGACTTGCCGAGAAAATCCAGTCAAATCCTATATTTTCATAGTTATTTTATCATTTTTCTAACTTATCCTCCTCAAACATATTAGTAACTTTTCATAAAATATGAATGAATATATTTTCTTATCTAGGAAGTTGGCTTTCCAAGGAGCTGATTAATTGAATTGCTCTTAAATATTAGTATCTCATGTCCTCTTTTTATGAGATATTATCTTATATCTTTCTTTCATAATATGCGTAATTTAAATAATAGTTTAAAAGTATTTTTAAGGTTATACTTTTTTTTTGTTAATGCAATATTTGATTTTTCTAGTTTGTCCTTATTTTAGTTTTAATCTTTATAATTTCAAACTATATGGTCAAAATGGTCAAAATTTTTTATTAAGGGACTGATGATATAGAAAGAAAGAAATATGAGAAACCAAAACTAAAATATGAGAGTAAAGTAGTAAATTATAAAAACTAAATATTATATTAAACCCTTATTTTTAAAAATATTTAAATCTTCCTGAAAATGCATAGAAAAATATTCATGAAGAAGCTTGCGTGAAAACAATGGGAAAGAAAAATTGCACAAGATCGACAAACAAGAAACATAATTGTTCATTGCTAATCTATTGTGTTGTTTTTTGAACTGCATTATACTTTTGACTTGCTTTCATCCAAAGCGACTCTTAGCATTTTTTTTCCCCCAATTCACTCGTGTGGATTTGATTTAAGAAATACTATTCTAGTTTTTAATATAAAATTTTGTTATTTGTAGTGTAATTTGTACAACGAACTAGAACTTGTATTAAAAACCAGTGGTGGTATATGAAAAAGAACAAACTGTATGCAAAACCAACTATGAATAGCCTCATGTATATCATGATGTCCCAAGAAAGAACATTTTATTGTCATGGACTTGTGAATAATGGGAAAAACTTGATCTTCAGTCTTCAGTCTTCACTGTGAACGGAACCTACTTACAGTAACCAAGGGAAACCAGCAGCATCAGAAGAACTTCGAAACTTGCTCTTGTTAGACCAAAGCCATATCTTTGACACAGAGAAGCTCTCACCTCTGATTCTATCTCCAATCTTCTTCCCCTCCACAGCTTCCTCATTGTCTGAAACATCAGAAAGAACCACTTGCAGATTTGAACCACTCAGCACATATTGATAAGATCCCATGGAGAAGCATCTCCTTCCATCCATATTACAACTGCTACCTCCTTCTTCTCCTCCAACCTCTACTTCTCCTCCATCAATGTTTCTGAACTTTCCAAGCCTCACAGAAAAAACCCTTTCTTCTGTAATTCGATCTTCATTACCCAGAACTTTCTCAGTATCTGAACACCCATTGGCATTCTCTTCATCTCCTTTGAATCTGTTAAAAACCCATGAATTATCATTATTGAACAATGGATTTTCCGCAGAAAAATCTGAACTTGAAGAGATTGTCGCTCTGCAAAGAGGGCATGTAGAGTTTGAGAGGAGCCAAGTGTCAAGACAACTGATGTGAAAAGCATGGCCACACATTGGCAACAACCTCAGCTTGTCCTGCTCAGAGAATTCACAGAGACACACAGCACAATCAAATGGTTCTTTCAAACCCAAGACATCCTCGTAGTAAAAAACAGGAAGAGCATCTATGAGAGACTGTTCTAATCCTGAATCATGTAGGCGAAAGAGATGATGAAGCTGCCTTTGAAAAGCACGAGAGCGTGCGGATTCTGGAAATCTATTGGAATGATATAGAGGTGAAGATGATGGTGGAGTTCTCATTAGAAGCCAAAGAACCAAATGAATGATTCCATAGATGAAGAAGATGACTGCCAGAACAACTATTACTAACAGAATAAGTGGGCTGATTTTGCTTACAGTTGAAGAAGGAGATGGTTCTTCTTTCTCATTTATAGCTATGTAATAAGGAGCTTGCAATGAAGAGAGAGGCGATTCAGGAGGTGAATACCTCAAGCTATCACCTATTTGCTGAGTCTTATGTGGAACACTGGCCATTTTGACAGATATCTATATTCTTAAATCAGATCTTTAGCTTTGGAGAAAGGAACACTGGAAAAGAGACTGTGAGCAAGTGGGAGATTTTCTCATGTAAACACCATCAAATAGAAATTAAGAGTCAGTGTATCTGAAGAAAAAGAGACTGAAGAAGAACCCATCTTACCTTGTGACAGTGTCCAAGAACAGAATTGAAATCACTGTAATTGGGAACAATTGTAGTGATGATATTTGTATCTTTTAACTACTTTTGAATCAAGAAACCACAGACAAAGAGTTTTCAGCTCTTCTTCTTTTTGTTTTTTTTTTGTGGTGAGGCAAAGAAGGTTCACTTTTTCTATAGTACTTAACAAGAGCATGACTTAAGTAAAGTATTATTTTTAATAAAAAAAGTAATATATAGAAAAACTTTTCTAAAATAACGAATCATGTGATATTGCTTGTGCAAGTTCTTATTAAAGAAAACACAGACACCAGCATGATGTTCATGGTTCAGCACATAATGACAACACAATGAAAAGGTACCCTCTTTTGTATGTTTTCACAGTGTAGACCCAGAAATATATCACTCAAAAGAAAATGCTTGTAAAAATGCTTGTAAAATAATGATAAACAATGAATAAATATATAAATAGGCAATCGGATTCTGGAAAAGAGGGTCTGTGATAGAGTCTGGAGACAGGTACTAAATACTCCACCATTTTGTTGAGTATATCATGATAAGATAGGCAGGTTTTTATCTGATCTGTATGCGAAGCTTTTTAGTTATTGACATTTTCTTGTACCTCAAAAAAGTATTATTATACTTGGAATGTTATTCCTGATTGAACATTCAAATTCGTACACTTGAGCATAGATAGACTTGTGCAACATATCACTTGTTTGAATATCTAACAAGGTTTTAGGCGTACTTCTAAAACCTATAGAGCATCAAATGATCAAGATATTGACCTTTTCACCCAATTTTATTGTCCAAACCTGTCTATTTGTTAGGGTGGCTTGTCTTTTAACGCAGATCACAATCGAAATCATTTCTGGCTATCATGACCCGGTATCATGCTCGACTAATTACGCCATTTCACGTCAATCTAGGCATGATTGCAGCGAAAGAACAAATCTTGAAGGCCAAGATTAAAGATGTTCCTTTCTCCTTTTATTTTATTTTTTTGTCCTGGAAGTTATTGAGGCCATAATATAAAATAAAGATGGACATTCATAGTAGGTAGGATGTGAGATATTCACGAGCCTCCCTTAAGTCCATTTTCACATATTCAGTGGAAGTGACACGAGAGATTCCAACGGAAGACAAAACAGGATGGTGGGGTCTCATATTCCTTTTCTTTGCACGCAGGGCATCCAAATGTTGCCTATGATTATGTCTGTCCAAAAGTTGCTTTAGTACTAATTTTGCATTTTCTGTTTGGTGTTCAGCTCCCAATTGGCTAGAAGTCACAAAGGAAGGGATTTGGATTCTATGAATTACAAATTTATGAAGTGCTTTAACAGAGACACTAGAAAGAGAGAAAACAAGTCTTCATAATTCTCACTTTTTATGTCATTTCAATTCTCATTTAAGAAGCATTCTAATTCGAGAGAAGGTTATAACTAGGGTACAGTTCAGGCATTTTGCTATGGTTGCTTTTATCCCAACAGATTTCCATGTTCTAAATCAATCATGTTATGAACTTGAACCTATGACATACAGTAACTTTGAAACCCATTGTTTTGCAGTAAACCAGAATAAACAAATACAAATGAATGAATTCAGGACATAAATAAGAACCTCATTACTAGTGCTATATATGGACAGTTGTAGGGTTTAAAACTGAGACCACCGAATGCTTTTTCAAGGACTTTCATCTTCACTTGATCTGCTTCCTTCTTCACTGTCACTGATATCCTCCTCACTTCCCCTCTCTTTATAGCCTGACAAGCTTTCAGATAGTATATCTTCCTCCCTTGCATACATTTCACAATATTCTGTCTCAAAGAGAAACAATCTTTCCCATTTACTTCGTGACACAGTGGTAAAGATTATAAGCCATTCAGCTAGTTAGTTTAAGGAATTGAAGAATGTTTTTGCTGTTGGAAAACAATGAACCCATAAACTACAGTTTCCTCACCTCTAACTTCTTGTTGATACTCCCCTTCATCATGTTCCAGCAACTCAGCCGCATCAAGATTTGCAAGTCTTTCAGGATTTGGTTGACGCAAGAGTTGTGGAACAAAGACTTTAAAGATATCTACAAGATCTGGAAAAATGGATTACAAAAGATTCATGGTCATTTATGCATTTTATACACTTGAGCATGAAAATCAGTACGTAAAAATCATCAAAGGCAAAAATAGTAAAATACTTGAAACTTTTGATATAAAGACCCTAAAATTAGCAGTTACCATATTTTGCAATCCAGTATTCGGAAAGAACATCCAAGCATATAAAACCGCTTCTGCAGACAAAGCATATAGCTGTTATTCTACATTCCAAAACGATTTCATTTCCCTCTTAGGAAAAGGGAAAGCATCGGATAGAGGTTAACATCAAAATGGGTGCTCACACGAAATCAATATTTGGGTGAAATATGTGGTTCACAAAAAACAATTTGGGGGGTTCGAATGGATATTCAGGTGGAATGTCAACACGAATTCTCCAGACTCCACCTTCGTAAGGGGCTGCAAAAACAAACATGAGGGGTTGAGAGAGGTATTATGATTAAGCCAATTCATATATTATCAAGCCAAGTTAGAGAGATAGAATGTGGACAGTACTAAGTTTTGGACCATGAAACACCACTTCCAACATATCAAGCTTATCTTCTCTCATCACTTTAAAATCCCTCATTAGCCTGGGAAAAAGGAAAATGTTTGCAGTTAATTAACGAGACATATGAAACGTAACTAAATATATTGCCTATATCTCCAGCATTTGTATACGCTTACAACATATTGGATCATTTGTCAGCATATTACTACCTACATAAGTTTTCTTAACTTCTTGATGTTTAATAAATCTTGCATTTCTTTTCTGTGACGACACATTATGATTGCTAGCTCACCAAACATCTTACAACTAGAAAATTGATATTCAGCCAATTTTACCAACTATGAAAAACATGGTCAGTAAGCCTAAATTTAAGATTGTAAGTATAGATCTAACAACTCAAAATTTCAAAAAAAAAAAAAAAACATTCACTCACAATTCAGTTATATCCATTTCTTTTCTTTGACTGCACGACATTGATCTGATTTGAGTAAATCGGTTCTTTCAACCTGCTACAAGAACATTATAAAAGCTTCTTGCTCAGCCAAACGTACAAATTTGGGAATATATAGCTGCGACTGGATTTCATTGGTTGGGGAGGCTCAAAGATTTGAGTGTGGTGTGAAAAACATTTTTCTGGAATTCGTAATACTGTTGCGGCTCTCGCAAAATCATACCGTTGGGCATTGATGAATCAGAGGCTCGTGTGGGGAAGTTGACAAGGAGACCTTTTTTACAGGCTAAAAAACAGGGGACCGTTTCATCTTTTTTTTTTTTGGGGATTTTGTAACTGTACAAAAATACGGTTTTTCTCCTGCATTGGCATTGGGCTTGCTTGGTGCATTGTAAAAGAAATGGAGAAAGGAATGGGATAAAAATTTGACGCTACTGAGAACGAACCCAAAATTTTATTTGATGTGAAAGAAAAAGTGGATAGGAATAAACAAGCTTACGCCTTATGGGTTTTTTCTTTTTCTTTTTGTTTTTGAGAATTACAATGAGATCCTAATGAAAAGATTTCATAACCAAAAAGTTACAATGACAACTGAGATCTTAAATATATTATCATTTTCTATACTTAAACTTGAAAATGTATGATTTTATGTTATCGGATTTGTGGGTGATCAAATCTTTTCTATGGAATTTTATAATAATTTTCCTTTTTGTTTTTTACAATGTGCTTATGGCATATTTTAAAGTATTAGATTACGCATGTGTGAAAAAAAAATCATATTTACTCGCTCCCTCCACTTCTTTTCATATCTCAGTAATTATATTTATAAAATGTTTTGCTAAATTTAAGTAGTGATTAATTAATATTTTTCTTTTTGTTAAAGGAAGTCGAAAGGAAGTACTATAGCCCGTTTCAGGGGAATCTTACCAACCTCTCTGTACTATTTCTATAGGGAGAAAACTTTAGTAATAATTTTGCATATGCTGGTATGGTGTTAAACTCTCAACTAGTTAGAAGTCAAAATGATTAGATATGGATTTAGTGAATTATACATTTAAGTAAAACTAAAAAAGAGACAGAGACAATAGAATGAGCAAAAAAGAGACAAAATGAGTCTTTCTTTTGCTATCATTGCTTTTCTCCCAACAGACTCCCATATTGTTGTAAATCAATCATACGCACAAAAGTAAGGTGGAAGAAGTGATTCATATGAAGTTACTTGCCGCTAACTATTATCAAAACTGTGAAGTGAATCTTATTGTTTTGCAGTTACCCTATGACATTACCACAAAGAAGTTGAAAGAATTAATAGATCAAGAAAACGCCACACTGTATCTTGAAAACCTACTGGAACCAGTGCATCAGAACACACACACACAAATGAATGAATCCAGGACATGAATCAGAAACTCATTACTAAAGCTATCTATATATGGACAGTTGTAGGGCTTAAAGTGGAAACCACCAAATGCTTTTTCAAGGACTTTCATGGTGACTTTATCCGCTTCCTTCTTCACTGATATACTCCTCACTTCCACTGTCTTCATAGCCTGATGAATTTTCAGATAGCTTGTCTTCCACAATTGCAAACATTTCACAATATTCTGTCTCAAAGAGAAAAAATACTTCACATTTACTTCCCCACACAGTGATTAAGATCATAAGCTATTCAGTTAGTTTGTTCAAGGAATTGAAGAATGTTTTTGCTGTTGGAAAACAATGAACCCGTAAAATTACAGTTTCCTCACCTCTGACAACTTGTTTATACTCCCATTCATCCTGTTCAAGCAACTCTGCTGCATCAAGATTTGCAGGACTTTCAAGATTTGGATCAAACAAGAGTCGTGGAATATAGTATTGAAAGATTAATACAAGATCTGGAAAAATGTAAAACAAAAGATGTATGGTCATTTATGCATTTTATACACCTGAGCATGAAATCCGTATGTAAAAATCATCAAAGGCAAAAATACTTGAAACTTTTGATATAAAGATCCTAAAACTAGCAGTTACCATTTATTGGACTCCAGCCTTTGTCAAGATAATCCCAGTAAAGACAATCCGAGCATATCAAACCACTTCTGCAGACAAAGCATATAGCTGTTATTCCGCAGTCCAAAACGATTTCATTTCCCTCTTAGAAAAAGGGGAAAAACCAGATAAAGTTTAACATCAAATAGGGTGCTCACACAAAATCAATATTTGGGTGAAATATGCAATTCACAAAAAACAATTTGGGGGGTTCGAATGGATATTCATGTGAAATATCAACACGAATTCTCCAGACTCCACCTTCGTAAGGGCCTGCAAAAACAAATATGAGGTTGTGAGAGAGGTATTATAATTAAGCCAATTCATATATTATTAAGCCAAGTTAGAGAGATAGAATGTGGACGGTACTCTTTTCTGGACCATGAAACACGACTTCAAACGTATCAAGGCTATCTTCTCTCATCACTTTAAAATCCCTCATCAGCCTGGGAAAAAGGAAAATATATACAGTTAATTAACGAGACATGTGAAACGTAACTATAAGTTTATCTTTTCTGGACCATGAAACACGACTTCAAACGTATCAAGCATCTGTAAACGCTTACAAGATATTTGATCATTTTTCTGCATATCACTACTTACATAAGTTGTCTTAACTTCTTGATGTTCAATAAATCTTGCATTTCTTTTCTGTGACGACACGTTATGATTGCTAGCTTACCAAACATGCCATCAATTCTTCAACATCACAGGACAAGCAAAATATTCAGCCAATTTTACCAATTATATAAAAAAAAAAATGGCCAGTAAGGCTAAATTTAAGATTACAGGCATATATCTAACAACTCAAAATAAAAAAATTCACTTACAATTTAGTTATATCCGTTTCTTTTCTTCGCCTCCACAACATTGATCTGATTTGAGTTCTTTCAACCTGCTACAAGAACATTAAAAAAAATTCTCGCTCAGCCAAACGTACAAATTGGTAAACACATAATTTCGTTTGTCTTTGTCTTCAACAGAATTAAAGGTTCAAAATCAAAAGGTTACTCCATAATCTCAATAGAATTCCATTAAATTAAAAGAAGGGGCAGGGGACTAGCAGATAACTCTGAACATGTTCATTCATTGTTTATTGCAAAGCTTTAATTGGCGCAAGAACGCAAGAAGAAAGCTAAGAAGTAAAAACCTGGATCAAAATCTCCGGGAGAAAAGAATGCCAAGAAGCATTTGAAGTTCGACGTTTGCCTTCTGAAATTCTGATTAGGGATCGAATGCGAAGAAATGAGAACAAATCTCATTGAGAAAGAAGAATTGGGGAATATATAGCAGCAACTGGGTTGGATTGGATTGTTGCGGCTCTCGGGAATAATTTCTGGAACATGGCTTCCGGCCAACGACATTTTCTTGAAATCGGTAAAGCATTTGTTCATGAACCACAGGCTCGTGAGGGGGAAGTTGAAAGAGAATGATCTTTTTTCTACATATTAAAAAAAAAAACATTGTCTGTTCTTCAAAAAAAAAAAAGACCTTTTCACCATTTTTTTTTTGGTTTTTGTAACCGTACAAAAATACATTTTCCCCCCTGCCTTATGGAGTGCATGGGCTTTGGGCTTGCCTGGTGGTTAAGTAAAAAAGGATGGGAGAAAAATTTGATGCTACTGAGTCCTGACCCAGAATTTTGTTTGCATGAAAGAAAAGTGGATAGGTAATAAATATGCTAATGCCTTATGGTATTTTTCCTTTTTGAATTACTATTAGCTCTCAGAATTCAAAAGAGATTTTATAATCAAAAAGTCACAATGACAGGTGGATAGCTTAAGTAAATCATTTTTTATACTTTAACTTATAAATGTATGCTTTTATGTTATTATCAGACTTTTTAGTTGATTAAATGTTTTTAGTGGGATCTTATAATAATTCTCCTTTTTTTTTTTATAATGTGCTCATGATATATTTTAGTATGAATAAATGAATATGGATAAGAAAAATAATAGGAAAAACATCTAAATGACGGAAAAAGCTCTAATTTAAAAACATAACCCAACTAACAATGGGAAAAAAAATATATTACTTTCTCATATCCTTAATATAAGATATATTTGGGGAGTTGATCTATGATTTTAAAGTAGAACATATTTTTTATATTTGTCAATATTTTCCTTATTTACTCTTATTAATGATCCCTCAATGATAATTAAATAGAAGAGGGGATTAATAAAGATGACTAAGGTATTTTAGAAAATACATGTTATATTAACTATTAACTAACTTAACCAAATTCTTTAATCTAATCAAATTATATAAATATATCTTATATTAAACACATGAGAGAATAATATTTTAAAGTATTAGATTACGCATGTGTGAAAAAGAATCATATTTAATCACTCTCTCCACTTTTTTCATATCTCAGTAATTATAATAGTGATTAATTAATATTTTTCTTTTGGGTTAATATAATTTTTGGTCCTGAAGTTTGATCCGACTTTGGTTTTAGTCCCTCAAATTTGAAATCGGTGGTTTTGATTCCTGAAGTTTAGCCCTATTTTGGTTTTGGTCCCTTAAGTTTGAAACTGGTGGTTTTAGTCCTTCAAGTTTACTCCATTTATAACTGTTGATCCCTCAAGTTATCAAGTCATTTTCAAACTTGAAAGAATAACAATTATAAACGGAGTAAATTTGAAGGACCAAAACCACCGATTTTAAACTTGAGGGACCAAAATCAAAATAGGGTCAAACCTTAGAGACCAAAACCACCGATTTCAAATTTGAGGGACCAAAATCAAAATTGAGCCAAACTTCAGGGACCAAAAGTTAGATTAACTCTTTTCTTTTTGTTAAAGGAAATCGAAAGGAAGTACTAAAGCGCGTTTGAGGGGAATATTACCAACCTCCATATTTCTATATGGAGAAAACTTGAGTAATAATTTTGCAAATGAATTTAGGAAATGAATCAGAACCTTAATACTCCATTCTTCCCTTTTTTAATATAATATATATTTATTTAATTTGATTAGATTAAAAAAATTAATTATATTGGTTGATATGACATGTATTTTCTGAAACACCTTTACTATTTTCCTTAATTCTCCCGTTCTCTTTTCTCCTGGATTATTGTTGAGAGAACATCAATAAGAGCAAATTAAGAAAAAATTGACAAATCTTTAAAATTTGTTTTATATTTATGACCAATATTAATTAACTATCCAAATATGTGTTATATTAAGGATTCGTGGGATTACTAACTAGTGGTAATATGGACAGTTTGGAAAAAAAAAAGGACAGTTGTATATATGAACAAAGCTTTAGACTGAAACTTATTACTGTTTTGCATTTATATAGGTATTTACCACAAAGAAGATGAAAGAGAAGTACAAGAAAACGCCACACTGAATCTTAAAAACCTACTGGAACCAGTGCATCAAAATATTATACACACACAAATGAATGAATCCAGGACATGAATCAAAAACTCGTTGCTAGCTAGTGCTATCTATATATGGATGGTTGTAGGGTTTAAAGTTGAAAACACCAAATGCTTTTTCAAGGACTTTCATGGTCACTTTATCTGCTTCCTTCTTCACTGATATACTAACTTCAAACCCTAAAATGATAGGGTCACTCCAAGCAAAGAGCAAAAAATATTTGAACAATCCTCTTTGAATTAAACTCTTTCGGCCACTCCTGATCATTGAGGGCCCATAAAATAACTATTATTAAAAAACCATTGAAAAACTATTATTAAATAACTATTCTTTGACTTTTCTAACTACCCATTTTCTTTCTTTTCAGTTACACACTTTGTCAGCCCCCCGTAAGCTAGAGCATAGATATCAATCATGCCCATCTTGGATACAAGAGAATGAAATAGAGCAGGTCCAAGCGGCTTAGTGAAAATGTCTGCAAGTTGATTCTGAGAGTGGATAGGATATAATTGAAGAATACCCTCCTGAACCTTGTCTAGTACAAGGTGGCAGTCCAATTCTATATGCTTAGTTCGAGCATGAAACGTAGGATTGGAAGCAAGTTGAAGAGTAGATGGGTTGTCACAATATAAGAGGGCAGCATGAGGACGAGAAACATGGAGATCATCTAGCAGATATAATAACCATTATATATCACATGTAGTCATAGCAAGAGCACAATATTCAGCTTCACAAGAGGACATGGACACCGTACTTTGCTTTTTAGATTTTCAAGAATAAGAGCATTATCAAGGAACACATAATAACCAGTAATAGAATGCCTAGAATCAATGCAAGTCACTAAATCCCTTGAGAGAAAAATCAAATGCAGAAGGGAAGAAAAGACCCTTGGATGGAGTAGACTTTAAGTAACGAAGAACCCTATGTGCAGCTTGAAGATGAAGATCAGTAGGGGTAGCCATAAACTGACTCAATTGTTGTGTGGCAAATGAAATATCAAGCCTAGTAGTGGTCAAATACAAAAGACGCCTAACAAGTTGACGATAAGAGGTCACATCAGATAAAGGAGTCCTTGAATGAAAACTTAATTTAGCAAGTTTGTCCATTGGAGTAGAAGCAGGTTTGCAGTCAATATACCCTGTCTCAGTAAGCAAATCCATAATAAACTTACACTAACACAAAGTAATTCCAAATGTACTATGGGCAATCTCAAGACCAAGGAAGTAACGGACTGAACCAAGATCCTTGATCTTGAAATGAAGATCAAGATTACGCTTCACTGTGTCAATCTCAACTAAATCATTGCCAGTAAGAAGTATGTCATTCACATACACTAAAAGTGTTGTAAAGCTAGAACCAGAGGCTTTAATGAATAGTGAATAATCGTCCTTAGATTCAATATAACCATAGGAAATAAGTGTAGAAGAAAGCTTTTGAAACCACTGCCTATTAGCTTGCTTAAAACCATAAAGAGATTTTTGGAGTTTACAAATTAGAGAAGAATCAGAAGAATCAGAAGAATAAGAGCAGGTGTTAATACCATATATACCTCCTCATGAAGATTACCATGGAGAAAAGCATTATTCACATCAAGTTGTTGAAGATGCCAATTATTAGTAGAAGCAAGGGCAAGTAATAACTGTACTGTAGTCATCTTAGAAACAGAAGAAAATGTATCAAAATAGTCAATGCCCTCAGTTTGAGTAAATCCCTTAGCAACTAACTTGGCTTTGTACCTATCAAGAGTGCCGTCAGACTTATATTTCTTAGTAAAAACCCATTTGCAACCAATGAGATGTTTTCCATTAGGAAAAAGGGTTAGGATCCATGTCTTATTCTGTTCAAGAGCAGAAATCTCAGCATCCATAGCATCGCGCCAAGGTTTATACTTAAAAGCTTGACGATAGGTAGTAGGAATATCATCACAAGAAAGATTAAGACATAAATTTTTATAAGAAGGAGAAAGATCAGTAGAGAAAGGATTCACCAGAAGAGAATGATGCAGTTGAAGTAGTGAAAGCCGAACAATAATAATCCTGCAAATAAGTAGGAGGTTTATGTGGCCGGCTAGAAATGTGTATAGGAACAGAAGGAACATAATCAAGTAAAGGAGAATTAGCTAGAAGAACAGAAGAAGAATAATAATAATTGAGGTCAAAAGGTATGGAAGCAGGGGAGATGGTAGAAGAGGAAGAAGGAAAGTATGAGTTATCAATAGAGGTGACCTCAGTTGGAAGAGGCAGAGAGGAAGCAGTTTCATCAAGTGATGTAGTAATATGGTAAGGAAAAGAAGACTCATAAAAAAGAACATCTCGAGAAATAAAAACATTATGAGTATAAAGGTTTAAGAGCAAATAACCTTTTGTATGTTCAGGAAATACAAGAAACACACATTTAGAGTCCATAGGATCAAGCTTAGATCTATTTGCTGAAATAGTTGAAGCATAGCACAATGAACCAAAAACTTTCAAATCAGAATAAGAAGCATATGTATTATACAGTAAGGTAAAAGGAGTTTAATGATTAATAACTGGAGAGGGCAATATGTTAATAAGAAAAACAACATGAGATATAGCAAAACACCAATACAATTTGGGACGTTTTGCTTGAAACAAAAGAGCTTTAGCAACATTTAAAACATGCTGATGTTTTCTTTCCACAAGACTATTCTATTGAGGGGTTTTAATACAAGAAGTTTGGTGAATAATGCCCTTTGATTTATAAAAATATTCCATAAAGAACTTAAGTCCATTATCTAATCTGATAATCTTAATCTTTGCATTGTGCTGAGTTTCAACAAAAACAACAAAGTTTTAAAGATGAACTCTAACTTCAGATTTAGATTTCATAGGAAAAATCCCAAGTATAGCGACTAAAATCATCAATAATTGTCAGAAAATATTTAAAACCACGAATAGATGTAACTGAAAAAGGGCCCCAAATGTTAGTGTGTATCAAAGAAAAAGTTTTATTGCTTGAAGATGTGCTTACAGGAAAAGTCAATCTTTTCTGTCTAGCCATATGGCATGCATCACATGGAAATGACTTTTATTAGAAGGAATAAAAGGGAATTGCTGATGTAAAACCTTTAAGCCATAAGGAAAAGTATGACTTAACCTATGATGCCACAAATTAAAGGAAACTTCAAATGAGGTTGTGAATGGTTGAGTTGATGAAGTATGATTTGGCTGAATGGACATGGAAATAGTTGGTGTAGTAGACATGGCAATAATGGAGGCGTGTTTTACAAGATTAAGGAAATATAGGCCTTTAAAATGTTCAGCTGTACCAATCATCATCTAGAGAGAAAGATCCTGAATATGACAAATAGAAGACAAGAAGGTGAAACAACAGGGAAGAGCACGAGTTAATTTGGAGATAGACAAAATATTAAAGGCAAAGTCTGGTATGTAGAACACATTATGAAGAATTAAGGAATCAGAAAGACACATAGTATCAGAAATTGTAGTAGTAATATAACTATGGTTAGGAAGCTTAATATGAATAGGATCAATGGTGTGATAATCAAAGAAATAATCAAGAGAGTGACAGACATGGTCTGTAGCACCGATATCAACTATCCAAGAGGTCTTAGGAGAAAACAAGCTAAAAGGAATCGAATTACCTGGATTCTGATGAGATAAAGAAACAGAATGAATATTATGAACAGAAGAAACAGAGGTATGAAGTGTAGGAGTAATTGGATTAGTCTGAACAAGAGCAAGTAACTTCTGGTATTGTTCCAATGTGAACTGAGGAGATGGCATAAGCATAATGCTAGTAGATGTATTCTTTTACTCTATCACAGAATTAGAGACTGAATCCTGAGACTGAAATTGATTAGCTGATGATGAAGCTTGATGTTGGAACTTAAAGCTAGGGTGAAATCCATGCTTGAGGTAACATGTATCAATTGTATGATGAGGCCGGTTGCAATAAGTGCAAAATTTCGTGTTGATAGAACCACTGTTCATAGGAGTCCTTGAACCATAGCTAGAACCAGAACCAGAATAACCTGAGGATCTTGGTGGTGCTTTATTAAGCAAGATAGTTGGTTCAACTCCAGATTGCATTTCACATTCTTATTGCAAAAGCATTGAGAAAACCTTATTCACAAAGGGCAATGGATCAATCAACATAATCTGAGACTTGATAGTCAGAAAATGATCAATGAGGCCCTTCAAGAACCTCAATGTATAATCACGTTCACGATATTTGACATAGGAGCAGGTGAAATTATAAGGACATTGTGTAATCAGCCTCAGAATCGTGTATTCATCCCAGAAGATTTTTAGTTTGGTATAGTATTCACTCACCAATAGATCACCTTGTCGGAAAGAAAAAATCTCTTCCTGTAGTTTGGGGACTCAAAATAAATCACTCTGAGCAAATCGGTCCCGCAAATCAGTCCAAATATCATATGCTTTATCCAACCACAAGATACTCTGAGCGATTATGGGAGAAAGTGATCTCATGAGCCACGTACAAACCATCGTATTGCATCGCAACCAAGCGGAGTAAATTGGATCCAAAGCCGATGGTGCCAGAATAGTTCTGTCAACAAAAACAAGCTTGTTCTTCGATTGAAGAGCCATTTTCATAACTTGAGACCATGTATGGTAATTTGGCCCTGTTAGCACCAAAGTGACCAAAACCAACGCCGGATTCTAGTTAGGTTGAAGGTAGAGGTGGTAATATGGTCCAACCCACCGGGTTTGGGTTAACCCGTCGTAGGTTGGGACCATATGGGTTTAGGCCCAAAAAAACCGTATTAATATGGGTTGGCATTTAGCCAACCCAACCCATAACCACTGGGTTGGCCCGCCCAACCCATATTTTTTTGAAGTTTTTTTTTCACAATATACTAAAATTATTTTTTCTACAAACATAAACTATAAAGAAATTAAAAATTCATTAAAAAAATAAACATTAATCATAAGTCCACATATAACAAAAGAAACATAAATACAAAAGCCATCAGTACTAAGTAGAATTTAAAATAATTAATAATTATTTAATATTAATAGTGTTCAAATTTGAAGCATCGTGTGCAGCTGTAAGATTTTGTTGAGCTCGATCAATTTGCTTTTCCATAGGTAAATCTCTCACTACCATAGATAATAAAACAAAGTGAAAGATAATATTATATTAATTTTAAATAACGGAGTAAATAACAATGAGTAAATATAAATATATTACCATCATCAATATCATTTCCCACAGGGAAACTAAGCATCCAATTACACGTACAGATAAGGGCTTGAACATTATTAGGAAAATGAGAACTTCTATACTTTGTGAGAACTCATAAACCAATAATAAAAGCTGATTCACTAGCCACTGTAGTTATTGGAATGGTTAAAATATCAGACGTTATCTTTGAAAGACAAGGAAAACGAGCCGGATTTGTTCTGTTTGGTTCAGAGGACTGAGGTGCTGAGTTGAACAAGAAGAGAGCGAGGGACTGAGGCACTGAGCGATGGATCGGAGATTAGACTATCGGAGCATGAAGAGAGAGAGAAACTAAACTTTTTGGTCTGTTTGGTTTAGAGGAGGAGATAAGGACTCGAGGAGTATACGAATACCACGTCTCAAACTCGCAAGTTGCAACCCCAAGTCCCAAAGCATCAATGGACAATGATAAATGACCTAGAACTTTAAGGTTACGGAAATTAGATTGAGTCTTATTTGATCCTTCACCCTTATCCATTCGAGTTCATAACATAAAAAATAAAATAAAATAAATATGGGCAAACCCACCAACCCAGTGGTCCAACCCGTCATGGGTTAGGACTATATGGGTTTAGGCCTAAAAGAACCGCTCCCAAATGGTCCCAATTTTTCAGAACCCAAACCGCCCATATTTGCGGGTTGGGCGGGCTCGACCCGTGGTCCTAACCCATATTACCACCTCTAGGTGAAGGTAGTAAAGGCTTGAAAGATTCTGAGACCGATCGGAAGAAACACTGGTAGATACACTACCAAAAACAGAGGAAGACGTCACCGTATCAACAGCATTGCTCTGATACCATAAAAAGATCAAGTCACAGAGATAAAGCCACAGAGACGAACCGAGAATAATCGGGAAGAGAAAGAAGGAAGAGAGAAAGGGAAAGTGAAACAGATACTGATGAGACAAATTTGAGAAAGAAATGTACTGAATGAATGCCTGTTCATGTGTCACCGTCTCTCTATATAAAAAATAGTTACAACCAATTAAATAACAACGTAACAACTTTGACTTTTCTAACTACCTATTTTCTTTCTTTTCGGTTACACAATCTGTCACTTGCTCAGCCAAATGTAGAAATTTATAAACATAATTCTACTTTTAATGATTTAAGGTTCAAAAACAAAAGTTACTTCATAATCTTTATATGCTTCCGAAAAGAAGGATTGTCATAAAAGAAAATAGACTAAAGGAAAATAGTAGTGTTAGAACCTAACCTGGATCAATTAATCTGATTGTGCGCTAGTACATACCAAACAATAAGATGTTAGGAAGAAAGAATGCAAGGAAGCTTGTGACGTTTGAGGATTATATTGCTTTTCTGAACTTTGTGATAAAAGAAATGTAGAAAAAAATGGAATATTACCTCGATATTCTGTTATATTATTTAAATATATCACTTTGTAATAAATATTCAAAATATCTGAACAATAAGGCACACCATATATTGCACAGAGTTGGTTACGTAACTACGTAAGGATCTCGGATGCACAACATGAGACTTGTATTTATGTATAATAGCATAATAATGAATGCAAGTCGTTCATTTTATTCAGTCTCTACTCCTTAAAACTTATATAGTATCAGAGCGTTGATCCTAAAAGATGATCATGGCTGATGCGAACAACTCCGAGAGACCAAACATACGAGTGAAACTGAGAGAGAGAGAGAGAGAGAGAAACGACGCTTCATCACCGTATTACTTGCATGCGTCTAATAATCCCAGATAGATTTATGTGAGTAAACTTCTAGACAAGGGAACTATGGTGAATGGATGATCGATATGGCTAATGCTCTATTTGCTAAGAATAAAATGGGCTTCGTCGATGGCTCAATCAAGATGCCAACAATAGATTCACCCAATCTCACCTTGTGAATGAGGTGCAATGCGATGGTGAAGGGTTGGCTTAAAAGCGCCATGGGAAAAGAAGTTCAAAGTAGCATATGATACGTAAAGACTGCACATGAGATCTGGATAGATCTTAAGGAACGTTTCGGCAAAGGGAAAGCCCCCAGATTTTATGAACTGCGTAGAGAAGTGACTCTCCTCAAGAAAGAATGACTAAACGTATTATCCTTCTATAAAGCTTTATGGGATGAGATGGAGTCTCTAATACCGTGACCAAAGTGTCAATATGGAGGGTGCACATGCAGCATCCAGAAAGAATTGGCGAAGATACGAGAACGTGACCAGTTGTATAATTTTCTTATGGGTCTCGATGAAAGCTTCCACACAATCTGCATGCAAGTCCTAATTCCCAAACCAATGATGAGTTTAGGCACGACCTACCATCTAGTAGCAGACGATCAAAAGCAATGAGAGATTTTCATGAATCGACCAACTAGAGAAGCAACAACATTCAACGTTTATCACCCACAAAATCCAAAAGGAACCCTAAGAAAGGTGCAGTTAGAAGAAGGAAAAACCAAAGTGTTCACATTGTCAATGCATAGGGCATAGTGAAGACCAATGCTGTGAAATCATTGGATATCCAGCAGACTGGAAAAGATCGAATAACGAAAGGTGAAATGGTTCATCAAAAGGCCCCAAAGCAGCCTTTGTTGGGTCCAATGATAGTCTAATCCCAAGCCTTTGAGAAAATCAGTTTGAACAATTAACAAAGTATTTCATAAGAGAGGGTCTTACTGCAGGACACACATAACCAGAACAACCTAGTATGAATATGGCAGGTAGACTTTCTTTTGATCAACCTTAGATTATTGACTCAGGAGCCACTAACCACATTACCTGTAACAAAACACTGATAAGTGATGGTAGGAAAGGAAGTCATAAACCAGTTCAGATCCTAAATGGACAAAGTATCCTCGTCAATGAATCCAACTCCATGTCACTATTTAATGGCATGAAATTAAAAGATGTCTTGAAAATTCCTATTTTCAATTGCAACCTACTCTCTGTAAGCAAGATTATTAGAGATTATAATTGTATTGTCTACTTTACAAAAGATTTTTGTGTGATACAGAACTTACGTTCGAGGAACCTGATTGGCTTGGGGAGGCACCGTGATGGGCTATACATCCTCAAACCACCACCACCAAAATTCAAAGAGCATGTGATTAGAGAACTAAAAAATAATCCAAATTGGCATAAGAGGCTTAGCCACGTTTGAGATCCAAAGCTTTCACAACTCAATTTATCTTATGATGTGTCTATTAATAACTCAATAAAATCTTGTGACCCCTACATAAGAGCCAAACAAGTCCATTTATCTTCTCCAAAAAGTTTAATGAAGAGTGCCTCTTATTTTGACCTTATTCATTGTGATATATGGGGACCTTACAAAATTCCTTCTCTTTGTAGCGCTTAATATTTTCTCACAATCGTTGATGACTTCAGTAGAGGAATATGGGTTTATCTCATGAAAAATAAATCCCAAGTTAATTTACTCCTACTAGCCGTCCTGAACATGGTTGAAACGTAATTTGAAAAGAAGGTAAAATGCTTGTGAATTGACAATGGTGCAGAATTTTGGTCCAACTCCATGCTATAAATCTATAAGGAAAAGGTCATATAACTACAAACCATGTGCACATATACACCACAACAAAATCGAGTTGTTGAATGTAAGCATCGTCATATCCTTGAAGTGGCTCGAGCATTGCGATTTGAAGCCTATTTGCCCAAGAAGTTTTGGGGAGAATATATCCTCAATGAAGTACACATCATAAACCGAATACCAATAAAAGCAACACACAACAAGATACATTTTGAGATCCTTTTCGAAAGGAAACCAAACTATGCCAATCTGAGAATTTTTTGTTGTCTCACCTACCATAAAGATTTGACTGTTCAAGACAAATTTGCAGCATGAGGTCGACAAGGTGTCTTCATTAGGTATCCTTTTGGGCAAAAGGGTTATAAGATTTTTGATCTTCAAAGGCAAAAAATTGTTGCCTCATGTGACTTCATTTTCCTTAAGAATGAATACCCCTTTCTTAGATCCAATATTGATGACATCACCAAAACCTTAGTCAAACCCAACATCCTTGATATGTGGGATGACGAAGATAATGCTCCTTATGTCCCATCAAACCACATTAGGCCCCACAACCACCCAAGCACCACTTTAATGCCACGCTCTAATATGTCTATGCATGAATCTAATGATTCCACCATACATAATTCCCACCACTGTGACTCACCTCACCGAAGATCTCGTCCCCATGAATTACCTAAACGACTTCATGACTATGCAGTATAACTACCCAACTTGATAGTCACATCACGGTCTGACCCAATCCCATGTAACTCAAAGGTACATGCCTTATCTTACTTTCTTTCTTATAATCATTTTTCTCCATCGCACAAGGCTTTTCTAGTGGCCATCATTGCCAATGATGAGCCTAAAACCTTTGTTGAAGCAGTACGTCACGATTATTGGGGAGA
The DNA here is from genome assembly GCA_037074505.1 of Albizia julibrissin. Classification (NCBI taxonomy): domain Eukaryota; kingdom Viridiplantae; phylum Streptophyta; class Magnoliopsida; order Fabales; family Fabaceae; genus Albizia; species Albizia julibrissin. The sequence continues at coordinate 52,881,433 of CM073482.1, forward strand.
GGCTATGAGAAACAAGATAGAGGCCTTAGAACGCAATGGCACGTGGACTTTAGAACATCTACCCAAAGGCAAGAAAGCCATTGATTCAAAATGGGTGTACAAAAAGAATTTCAAAGCAACTAGAGAACAAGAACGTTACAAAGCTTGGCTTATAGCCAAAGGGTACACAGTGGAAGGCATCGATTACCATGAAACTTTTGCACCCGTGGAAAAACTCGTTACAGTTAGAACACTTCTTTCCATTTTAGCCAAGTGACATTGGGATATGCATCAATTTGATGTAAATAATGATTTCTTGCAGGGGGAGCTAGAGGAAGAGTTTTATATGAAAATACCACATGATTTTGCTAAGAAGGGGGACACCAATGTATGTTGACTCAAAATCTCTATATGGACTCAAACAAGCATCGAGAAACTGGTATCATAAATTCACCAGTATGCTCCTACAAGTAGGGTTTAAAAAGTCCCAAGTGGATCAATCCTTACTCATTTATAAAAGATAAGGTACATTCTTGGCAGTCCTAATCTATATGGATGATATGATAATCATTGGGAACTATCCTGAAATGATAAGCAAGGTTAAGAGATATTTGCAAAACAAATTCAGCATTAAAGACCTCGGCCCCTTTAAGTTTTTTTTGGGCATTAAGGTAACAAAAATTAAATCTAGTATTGTGATATGTCAACGGAAACATGCTCTGGATATCCTCAAGGGTGCTAGAATGGAAGACTGTAGGCCAAGCATAACCCCTATGGAAGATATAGAAGGTTGATCGGTTGTTTATTATATCTCACAGTAACACGTCCATACTTGGTCTACCCAGTAAACGTGCTCAATCAATACTTTGGTCGTCCAACACGTACGCATATGGACGTTGTGGAATGTATGTTACAATATTTAAAGAGCACACCGGGACAAGGAGGTTTGCTACGAAATGATGGGATTTGTGAATTAATGGCATAATGCGATGCTGATTAGGGACATTGCAAACTCACTCAACAATCTTGCATATGGTATTATATCACTCTAGGTGGTTCTCCGATGTCTTGGAGATCAAAGAAGTAGGGTGTAGTGTTAAGATCGTCAACAGAGTCAGAATACCGTGCTATGGAAAATACTGTAAGTGAGATAATATGGTTGCAATGGCTGATAGAAGAACTTAGAGAACAACAATTAAGACCAATCATACTCTTCTGTGACAGCCAATCAACTTTACACATTGCTGCAAATCCAGTCTTCCATGAACGAATGAAACTTGTTGAGATAGATTGCTACTTCGTTTGAGAGCGAGTTCAACGTAAAGAGATAAACCCCACCAAAATATCCACGAAGGCACAACTCAGATATTTTTACCAAATATCTTGGCAAAGACCAATTTCAGACAATCATCGACAACTTGGGCATCGTCAACCTATATACCCCAACTTAAGGGGGAGTGTAGAAACAAGTGGAATATTACATCATATCACGGCATGTCATTTATTGTGAAGAGTTGGTTACGTAACTACGCAAGGATCTCCCATGCACAACATGAGAATTGTATATATGTACAGTAGCACAATAATGAATGCAAGTCATTTGTTTTATTCATTCTCTACTCCTTAAAACTTATTAAAAAAATAGCACAAGTCTTAATATATATCATTGAACAAAAAATCGGATCGAACAAGTCGGTGCAACCGGTGACCAGTCAGTGGTTCGGTCCGGTCAGCCATTCACCCACGAACCTATACGCTTAAACCAGTAAAACCAATGGTTTAACTGGTTGGACTGGTCGCATTGTTTAATCTTTTTTTGTGAAATACATTTTTTTATTCTTCTAACTACTATCTTGCGTTATTTTTTAGAGGAAAATGAAAGTTTGAAGATAAAGATGAAGAGAAAAGTAGGAAAAAAAAGAACAAATCTAAAAAAAAGATGATGATGATGAAAAAAAATTATTTAAAAGGATATAATAATTATAGAAAATGAGATATCATTACATAATCATAGGCATCATAACTAATACTAATGGATTTTAATCATTTTTTTTCTAATGATCTTCATTTTTATCTATAGAAGTTTAAAAATATATTAATATATATATATTGCCACTAATAGATTGTAATATTTTAATGATCGGTCCGACCACCGGTTAGACCCTGGTTGACCCTTAAATCTATGCCGTGACCGGTTCATTGCCTGATCTAGTTTTTTATTCTTTGGTATATATAGATGGGGTTGGATTGGTGGCTCAATAATGAACAATGGTTTCATGAAGTTCGTTGTGTACTTTCTTGAATTTGAAAATATCATTAGCGCCACATTTTATTTTGTAAGACCATATATTTCTCTGGTTATAACTAAATACCATCAATTAAGACATGTAAGAATTATGTAATAAAAAAGACCATTCTTTTATTAGTCCTGCATTTTATCTGATGAAATCATTTCGTTTATGCTTTTTCCATTTATTTGGTACTGCTTTCTCCGGTTATTTGCCCGTATTGAATTGGATTAAGACTTCTAAGAATTGAGATTAATATTATTGTTAATCTTATAATTTGATCAAATTTTAATTTTTTTTCTTCCTGTAGTTTTATTATCCTTATCTTTGTTTCTTGTAATGACAGTCAACGCAGTTGCCGCATTCCAACCATCGATCGTTCCTTACTTTGAGATCTCTCCTTCAGCTTTCAGTTTGGGATTTCTTGGCTAAATAATATATGATTGGAGGAGGGGGTGAAATATGCATTGGGCGTTTTTATTTTTCCACATTTAAATATAATTTTTTTAATCAATGAAAAAATTGTCATTCACCTCATTTTCCTTTCTCATTCACACTGCAGCAAATATAAATTTTTCTATCAACCCATTTTTTTCATGCATACCAAATATCTTTGTGGTAAAATATTTTCAATTCTCTTCCCTTCTTTTCCCTTCCATTCCTCTCCATTCCACCAAAATCCGCATCTCTAGTGTTTGCAAACTTTAGGAAAAAAAAATTAGCTGCCACAATGGTAAAATAATCAGCGGCCACATTGGCTATGATACCAAGATAGGTGAGAGTCTGAGGTATCTAGCTCTGGTGAACACCCAATGATCCCTCAAAGTAGCCTTTTGGGCTTTTTAACCATTTTACACATCAGCTTCTCGACTGTGCAACCGCAACAGTGGCTAGCTGTCCTAGTCATGTCAAGGTAAAAGCCAAGACTTCGTCCACACTCTCATGCAGTGAAAACCCTTGATTATGATTTTGATAGTTTATGGCATTCGTATCAAATGGCTCTGATACCACAGTAAGTGAGAGTCAAAGGTATCCAGCTTCGATGGACACCCAGTGATCCCTCAAAGTAGCCTTTTGGGCTTTTTTACTGTTCAACGATGGTGAATCATGAGGGAGAAAAGGTATGAAGTTAATATTAACTGCTTTTACTTTTAAAAGGATCATTATCTGAAGGCAAAAAAAACAAAAAACAAAGATCGTTATTTTATTTGTGATCGATATCATCAATTAGATAGGGATCAATCCTTCGATCCACCTTAGCAAGTTTATAAATAAAAGGATGGAATTATTCCCACAGCCCCAGAAGATCCAAATCTTTATTCTAAGTTTTTTTTTTAAATAGAAATCTTTATTCTAAATTTAAAATATAATTTTCCTTAAAAAATCAAATTATTCAATCAATAAATTTAAATAGAAAGTATTGATAGAATTTACTATTTTTAAATTTTGACATTGAATGACTATATATATTCTAAATATAAAATCCAAAAAATCTAATATAAAATGAAATAGCTAGAAGTAATTGATGATGATCGGGAAGTTAAGATTTGCGCATCGATCCGCCTTTTAAATTTCAAAATTGTAAATTTAGATAATAGGAAAGTTGTGAGATAAATTAAAATAAAATACGGATAACTAATATTTAACACTTTTTTAAAGGAAAAAAAAGAAAACGATATTAATTAGATAAGGGATGAACTCTTGGATGCCTCCACCAAATAAGTCTATAAATAAGGGTCAGGAACGGAGCTGTCATACACTTTTGAGGAAAAAAATATTGAAATATTGAATTGAGATTCTAAAGAGAAAAATATGCAACAAATGAGTCATCAAGACGATGATCGTCGTGTTCTATCGTCTCCTACAGAATTCCCATGCGAGAGCGTCTCTCCCACCACGATTTTCACATCTCTCATTTGTCTCGCTGTCAACATCTGTAATAATTTCAAAAGCTCCTTCTTCCCCACAAAGCGATGCAATGCCACAGAAACCATCCGACAGGTCGGTGTTATCCTTAATTTCCTCCAAGAAATTCGGGAAATCCCAGAACATTACTCGCCCTGCTTCTCCGAGCTACACTTTTATTTGCACAAGATCCTCTTCTTGCTCCAAGATTGCACTCGCCAAGGTGCTCGCATGTGGATCTTGCTGAATTCCCCAGACGTCGCTTCCCAGATTCAGCTTCTCACTCGAGGCATCGCCATTGCTCTCCATCGAATTAAGCTGAAGGAGTCGTTTGAATTATTAATAAAACAACTGGACCCTGATGATGAAAGGATTTACAAACGAGCTTATTTGATTTTGTCTGAGTTGGAGGGTGGAAAGGAGCCTGACTTCACAGATACAAAGCAGGTTTTAGATTATATGTAGATCAAGACCTGGACTGCTTGCGACAGAGAGATCAGATTCTTACAGGACGAAATCACATTCCGGTGGTATGAACGCGACAAGCTAGACGTTAAGACTCTGAGTGGTTTGCACGGACTGTTGTGCTACTGTAGGGCTGTGAATTTTGAAGAATCCGAAACTGTGGAATTAAGCAAGCGACGACGTCGTTATCGCAATCGCAGTATATGGGATACGTTCCAAGCAGATAGCACAGCAGTATCTTACGCCATGATGCATATCTCCCATTTTATTGCGTGGAGGCTTGAGTTTGGAACAAAAGAGCAGAAGAACAAAGCGGCTTATGAGATGATTTTGCTCACAGGACGTAGCAAGTTCAACGT